>CM053403.1:30641643-30718474 GCA_028644305.1 Xerus rutilus | reverse complement strand
TGATTTTTAAAAATACTTTCAATTCATTTTTAAGATTTTGAGCATCAAGAGAAATTATAATAAATAACCCTCTATACAACATCATATCTAGGCATTCTACTCTATTCCATAAGTTTAATAAAACTTTATCTAAAAAATATATTTTATAATTATATTTGTAATGAAAAGTGCTCATGAAAAATTTAAAATTTGTAAAAAAAAACCTTGAAATCAACGATTTATTTGCAAGATAAAAATCACAATTTACATTGGTTTCCAAGGAATTTGGAATATGCAGATTCCTAGTACAAAATAAATAAATAAATAAATCACCCTAAGGATATTTTATTTTTATGTATTTGAAATGCATTATTTTTATTTCATTTTTGAATACAAGTAGTAGAATACTTTAAGAAATATTAATATATCAAAGTAATTCATGCAGTTTTTAAACATAGAAAGTTTCTGGCATTTTAGGGAGATTAATTTTCTGTATTTATATATTTAAGGCAGTAATTTTGCTATGTTACACAAGACACTTCATTACATAGGTATAAACATATCAATGCTTCAGTAAACTACTTAAAAGTTAATGGCATAGGAAAGTGAGGAGAGACATTTTTGCAGTCTATCATGCACTTGTGATCATTCTGTAAAGGGATAATTACTGCCTTTATTTTTAACTCTGCAAATGAAATCAAATTTCATTCTTCTTGTTTATTTGCAAAATGATATCAGTGTTATCTCCATAAATGTAAAAATTATAAAATAAGAATTTGTTTTCTTATGTTTAAATTGCATAAAGTCAGGTTTATTTAATTTCTACATTTTCCATAATGTCAAGTACATAAAAGTCTTGTAATTAATTCTTTCAGAGAAAGAGGTTTAAAAATATTTTAAACAAAAATAATGATCTTTCTTACATGTATATGTGCATATATATATATATACATATATATATATGTTTGTGTGTGTGTGTGTGTGTGTGTGTGTGTGTTTTAATTACTTTTAAGATTAGTAGGATTTCCCTGTGCAGGTTAAGTAAAATCTTTAATCTGAGCCTCAGTTCCAAACCTTTACTAAAAGCACTTTCTAAAAGCTTAAGCGAGAGTGGCTACATATTTTTTATCCACACTTATGTGCAAACACTTCCAAGGAGACTGTACTTACTTTAAAAACCTAAAATCACAGAGCATGTCATATTAACCAAGTTCAATAAAAGACAACCACAAATGGAAAGCAAAATATCTCTTCAATCTTTATGTAATCACTTCTGAATGGTAAAGAGAGCCACCTGGGGCTGAAAGTGTATCACCAGTCATTTTAGTAATGTGATTACTTGAATAATATCACTACTAAAAAACGCTGTTGGCATAAAATGTCAAATATCTATTTATACATATGCACACATATATTGTATAAGTACACATATATATATGAGTAGAATCCACACTGTCAAATAGGTTAACAAGTAAATATTGTCTAAATGTCATGGAAAAGATGAAGATTGAAATGTCTATCATCTACATATTATTCATGCATGGAAAAACCATATAATCAGGGATAATAGCTATGGAAGCGAGCTTCAGGTTTATGGCAATATTTAGCTCCCTATAGCTAAAATATCACCTTGAAGAGGTGGATGACATTTACATATTCCCTATGTGGTGCTACATAATCTTTCCTCTCTTCTCTCTGTTCTTTGTTTCCAGTATATTTTTTAGTTACATTTAACACTATATGTGTACTTAATGTCCTTGCACAGCTCATCTTCCTCCACAGAAACAGTTGGAAAATTCCATGAGCATCATGGGAAAGATTAGCAACAATAGTACTCTTTCCTTATTCACATTTGCAGGATGGCTTGGTTATGATTAATTAGCCAAAAGGTATTTATTAAATATCTATTGTATGTCTCTTACTGTCCTAACTACTGAGAGCAATGGGAACAAAATCTAATTTATCTAATTTCTACTATTTATATATACAAATAAATAACAAAATAAAGACCAACTAAAGATCAGTTGGATCAAAAATACAGTGGAAACAATAAAACTTCACTATTAGGGAGATGATTGTGGATTTTACTAGCAATGAAATAATTCATGAATTAGGTTTCTCAAAAGATATAGGAAGAAATAGCAAGTAATGGTGTGAGCAAGGAATGAAGATGGCATTTGTGAATAATAATATAAAGGACAGCCCTATGAAACATACATTATATTGTGCAGTATACTTTAATGGGAAATAAGGAGAAGGGTAGAGATAGGAATGATTATGCAGGGGCTTGAGTGTAGCAGTGTCTGGGAGTAGAGAGCCTTAGAGCGTCTCATGGGATAGTGATAAGTATTTCAGAGTGTTTTTATCATCATTCATTTAGGAGTGTAAAAGAAAACACAATCGAGAAAGTTGAGGCTAGAAATAAGAAATCAGGAGACCATTGTAATAATCTGTATCATGCAGGGAGATCCTTGCCTTGGTGGAATTAGTGTTAATTGCCAAAGTGAGGGAAAACTACACCCTTGATTTAGCTGCTAGCCAAATTCTTAGACTATATATTCAGGTGCTACTATGCAAAGCACTTATGTTATTTTTCAATATTAATTTAGATTCAGAAGGTGGTGAAATATATCTGTAGTGGTTTTTAGAAGAAATTTCAACAATGTGCCCTTATGGGTTGTCCATTTTTGTAGAATGGCTTAAGCAATGTTTATGTAGAGGTAACATTTTCCCAAGCTCTAAGTGTAGCTCAATGCTGGCTTTGATGCTTGATTTCATTATTAGTCACAAGTAACTTAGAGCAAGTTGTACTTTGGTCTAGAGCAAATATGTAGGAAAGTTTTTGTCACTATAAAAGTTTACATTCCAGGGTGGGAACTCCTTAGATGAGATGGAAAAAATATTACACGAATAAAAATTTTAAAGCATAAAGAAGAAACAAGAGCTTGAAAAGTAAAAAGGAAAAATATACAATGAAGGGCAAGAATCATGCAGCTTGAACTAAAGTTTGGAGATCTTGTCCACTGTGAAGAGAATTCAGAGTGAGAATTCAAATCAGAAAGAGAAGTGAACTTGTGTATAAACCAGGTTTATCTTTCCCTGTGTCCTAGTAACTGGGTGACCAGGGTTACAAGCTGTTGTTCACTGGTAAATTAAGCAGCCTGTACTAGTTGATTTTAGTTGTCTCATTTTAATTAGGATCTGTCAGACTACAAGAAACAGAAGTGCACCCAGGTTACTTCAGACAGTGCATTAAAAACAACAAAACAAAAAGACTCAGAGAAGCAACAGACACAGGTAAAAATCAAAAAAATGCCTATAGTGGGTCTCAAAAGAAACAAAGCATTACTCCTGCACCTTTCAAAATACAACAACAAACTCAGTCATCCAAATCCTGCTCTTACCTCTAAAACATTCCAGAGGATTGCTAAGCTTGTGAACTCTGTTTCTGCTTCTGTGTGTTTTCCTTTTGCACCTGATTAGCAAATGACTTCCCTTCTTTCTAGTCAGGGAACTCTGTCTAATCAGGTTTTCTCTCTCATGGCTTTAATTTTTCTATGATTTTTTTAATGTTTATTAATACTTCCCAGTATACCCTGCCCTTCTCTGGCCTCTAATATGAACTCTCTCTCTTAGTATTGTTTGCATTCAAAATCCAGAGAGGACCTGACTCCTGTGGTCAGTCATCACAGCTTAGTAGAAAGTACAAAGTAGAAAGTAGAATTCTGGTGTACTTCACAGGGCATTGGGTCAGCTTATGGTGGTAAATCCTTATTACTATGGCCAGAATGTGAGGGTAATTATCTAAAAATCATAATAACCAAACTGTGGGCACTTTTCAACCAGTTTTCAGAGGTTTGTGCACATGGCAAGAAATATACAGTTTATGAGAAAAGTGTAGTTATAAAAAGCAAAGCCATCATATTAATCTGTCTGAATGTGGATTTTGTAATTTTTTTTAAAAACTATCATGAATTAGATATTTATAATTTTTAGACACTATTTCAAGTGATTCAATTGTTATCTTCAAGTATTATTTAAATCATAGCAACTTTTCTGCCAGTATATTTAATTTATGCCCTATTTAAAAAGGAGAATCAGTTTCACAGTGGTTTTTTTGAGGTGTCCAAGGGAAAAAAAAAATTGATATTTAACATAGCTGAAACTGGAACCACTATGTCTCTGATTCTAAAGGTCTATTTTTTCCACTTCTCTCTCAACTCCTACCTTCGTTCTCATCTTCCCCTCAATCCTTCCATTCCTTTATCATGATTTTAAAAATACATTTAAAAAAGCCAGACATTGGTGGCACATGCCTATAATCCTAGCAATTAAGGAGGCTGAGGCAAGAGGATTGCAAGTTAGAGGTCAGCATTAGCAACTTAATGAGACCCTGCCTCAAAATAAAATTAAAAAGGATGACAGATGCAGCTCTGTGGTAAAGCATCCCTTGGTTCAATCTTGTCTCAAAAACAAACAAACCAACAAACAAATACATAAATAAAATGACGCTACTGGAAGTAATAAAATCTATTACTTGCCTCAAGCAAATAATGTGGTATTTGGTGACAAGAAAAGATACTGAGAGTTCTGGAGTTAGTTGAGGGGTGACCAGGTATTATATCATTCTTGAACCCATTCCAGGAAGTAGCAGATAGCTCAACAGAACTCACCTATTTTACTGGCTGCTAAAATTCTTGCTTTACAGAGAACATGACACATTCAGAAGAAATCAAGAATATTCACTCTCAAACATTTGGGGAATAGTTGCTTGTAGAATAAAATTTTATGAAAACTACAACATAAGGAAAGAACAAGTATCTTAAAATTTCAAAGACAGTTGAAAATAAAGGAACTAATAAATTTACCTAAAAAATAATATAAAGAAAGGAGAGAAGTCTGAGTTTGGCAACTTTGAGGTATCTGTATTTTGTGGGTAATCTCAGTGGCTCAGTCAGCTGAGACAGGAGGATCATGAGTTCAAAGCCAGCCTCAGCAATAGTGATGCACTAAACAAATCAGTGAGACCTTATCTCTAAATAAAATACAAAAAATAGGGCTGGGGATGTGGCTCAGTGGTTGAGTGTCCCTGAGTTCAATCCCTGGTACCCCCCGCTCCGCAAAAAAAAAAGAGAGATTCCATAAGTGATATGAACATAAAGTGATTCTGAGGTAGCAAAAAGGACATAGCAATTTCAAGATGATTTTTTAATCATGATCAAGTTCTTCATATTTGTAGTTGAACTAGGGTTAATTTAACAATACAACATTAAATTAAATGTTACTATATCTTACATTCAAATATTTTTAAAATAGTAAAAGAATAGGCTGGAAGAATGTTCAGTGTATTTTTTTTTTACTTGCACAAAAATAAAATGCTAAAGTTGCAGTTGACTATAAATAGAATTAAAAGTTGTTTTTAAAAACGTAAATAAAACCCTGAGTTTAATAATGAAACTATTACTGTAGGTTATTATAAATAAGTAGCAGATAGTATTCTCAGTGATGGTCCAAGTCATTTAAAAAAATCATTATGAATACATTTTTAATTCAAGGGGGGATGTAAACAAGATGTCAAGAGTTTTGGATAAAAAGGCATTAGAAAAATCATGAAAGAAATTCATAATGTCTACTCCAGCAGAAAATAAAATAAGTGATATTGTATAAAGACAGAGTAATAACCATCTATATATGGCATTTATTTGATAATTATTTATTGATTATCCATATTTAAATAGGATGTAATGATCAAAACAGTTAAAATCTTATCTTCAAGAAACTAAAGGTCATTTATAAAATAAATGTATTAACAATAGTCAAAATTTTTGACATTAATACATGCTATTAAAAACAATTGAGTAATAACATGAATGACTAATATATTTGACCAACTTGGTCATTACACTTAAAGAAGGCCTTTCTGAGGAAATGACATTTGAGATGTCACTGTAATATGAGAAAATAATTATATTAATTTGCTTAGGATGTCAGAGCTAAGAATCACAGATCTGGTAGATACGATAGCATTTTATTTTCTCATAGTTCCTGAGGCTTTAAGTCTAAGATCAAGGTGCCAGTAGGATTGATTTGTTTTGTGGTTTGTCTCCTTGGTTTATAGATGGTCATATTCTTCCTGTATCTTCTGGTCTTCCCTTTGTGCCTGTTTGTGCCTTCTTCTCCTCTTCTTATAAGGATACCATATTGGCTTATGGTCTAACTTAAGATCTCCTTTTAATTTAACCGCCTTTTTAAAGGTTATATCTCCAAATAAAGTCACATTATATGTAGTAGGAAGAGTTTTGACTTTAACATCTAAATCTGGAGGAAAATACAATCCAGCTCACAACAATAGCATTGTGAAGAATTTATAATGCTTTTCTAAAAGATAAGAATATTTCTGAGAAACGTGTTTGGCATGTCAAGGAACAGAAAAAAATGCTGCTGGGGACAGAGCACAGCAAAAAGATGGCAGAATTTGAGACTGAATTGCCAGTCAGGGGTCAAATCATATAGCAACTCAGGGGATTTAATATAATGGAAGGCAACTTTAGAGGTAGAAGTAGGAGAGAATATGAATTATGCATCAATGGGTACTCTGAAGTGTCTGTAGACACTGACATGAAAGGTAACAGAAGGAGCAAGTAGATCAGTCAGAATCTGCTCCACCCAGTAGTCCAGACAGAAGAAGATACTGGCTGGGATATAGCAGCTGTAAATTTATGAGAAGTATTCAGATCAGAGATTTTTTTTAATGGAGGACTTAAGAGTCACTAGTTGGTTTTTCCTCAGCTCTTAAATTAAAAAACATAAAATGCATTCTAGATTACCAGAGAGTTTAATAAAGACTAGTGTGGAAATTATAGAAAAGTAGATCTAATAAGAATTCACTAAAGTTTCTTTACCTAGAATTATCTAACACCAGAGTGAGATGCCTCATGGGAAAATAAGTATCTGTCACTTTAGTTGAACAAGATGAGAGATTGGATGAAATCTAACTCTTTTCAGTGTTAGGATTGTATTATTGAAACACATCTTTTCAGAGATAATATCAGAAATGGCTTATAGTCTTATGGATATAGACATTCGTAATGATTTAATTATCAAAAACTATTGATGACAATATTTTTTGAGGTACATTTTTAATGCATAAATATCATCAATGTATTGACTTTTAGAAGATGAAAATTTATAAATTCTAAAACATAACAGATGAGACTTTGGAGGAGAGAGGCCTGAGAATCACAGGTTTCTCAGTTTTTAAACCCTCAACATTATCAGAAACAATTCTCTACCTTAAGTAGAGCTGAATAAACTCCCTATACCTATACACCTTACTATAACCTTGCCTGGAGCTGCATCTTGCCATGGAATGTTTATTTGACTCAAAGGTGTACTATGCCTGTCCTCATTTCCTTCTGGCCAATACATAGGTCAGAGCATGAATTACTTTGAATAAGAAATTACAGCTTTGGCTAAAGCAAAAAAGGAACTTCTTACTGAAAAAAAAAATCGCTTGCCTTTGCTAATGTATGCTGAAATGAATGAACCCTAGAAACATATGTTGGATTACATCTTAGAGATTTGGAGCTAGAGGAAGAATATGAGATTATACAGGTGAAAAAATATTTTTAAATAAAGTACTTTCCCTGAAGTCCAATATTAGGAGTGAAAGGGTAGTAACCACCATCATGAAAACTTATGAAAGTACAAAACTCAATTTTAAAGAAAGTATACAAAAATAAAGAAAATCAAACCCTAGCAATACAGAAAATCATCAAATCACAAAATGAACAAGAGAGGCAGAAAGAGACAAAGGATATACTTAAAAAAAAAAGGACAGGGTTAGAAGGCCATTCCTAAATTATGATAATAATTGGAGACTTCAACACTTCACTTTTGTCAATGGACAGATCATTTCATTAAAAAATTAACAAAGAACTACCAGAATTACTTTACTCTAGACCAGATGGACCAAACAGATATTAACAGAACATTTCATGCAGCAACTGCAGAATGCAGATTCTTCCAATTAGTAAATTAAACATTCTCCAGTGCGGAACATATGTTAGATCACAAAACAAGCCTCCAGAAATTAAAAGGCAAACACAAAAAACTGAAATCATGTCATGTATGTTCTCTGAGAAATCAAGAAGAGGAACTTTTGAAATAAGATAGTACATGCTAATCAAATGACATTTTCTTGAAAATGAAAGGCTTGATGAAAAAAATCGAAAGGAAAATTTAAAAATATTGACCCAAATAAAAATTAAAGCACAACATACCCCAAACTATAAGATATAGCAAAATAAATAATAAAAGGAAAGCTTATAATAATAAATGCATATATAAAAATAGATTTCAAATAATCTAACATTGCAACTCAATAAATTAGAAAAAAAAGGAACAACCACAGTCAAAAATAGCAAGACAGAAATAATAAACATCAGAGCAGAAATAAATGAAGGGTATTAAGAAAAATTAGAAGAGAGCAATGAAATCAATGAGTTGGCTTTTTGAAAAGTTTTATCAAAAATAAAATTGATAAAACTTTAGCTAGTCTAATCAAGACATAACAGAGAAGACTAAATCAAATAAAATCAAAGGTGAAAAAAGAGGCAATGTAACTGATATAACAGATATATGAAAGGTCATTAGACCTTATTATGAACTACTAAATGCCAACAAATCAAAAAAAATGAGATGAAATGGACATATTCCTTGGTACATATAAACCATGAAGACATAGAACTCCTAAACAGAACAATAACAAGTAATAGAATTAAACCCATAATAAAAAACTTCCTAACAACAAAAAAAAAAAGCTCAGGACTAGAAGACTTTACTACCAAATTCTACCAAATATTTTTAAAAAAACTAACACCAATTCTTCTCAAAGTACTCCAAAATATCAAAAGAGGGGAAACCTTTCCAAATTCATTCTATGTGGTTAGCATTACTGTGATACCAAAACCAGACAAGGATATACCAAAAAAGAAAACTGTAGACCAATATCCCAGACAAACATTAATGCCAATATTCTCAATAAAATACAAAAAATATCAAATTCAACAGTACATGAAAAGTATTTTAAAATATGATCAAGTGGAATTTAATCCAGGGGTATAAAAATGGTTCAACATACACAGATCGAGAAAAGTAATAAAGCATATCTACAAAATGAAGGATAAAATCTCTATGCTTGTCTCAATCAATGGAAAAAAAACATCCAATATAATCTAACATTGCTTCATGATAAACACCTCTGAAAATATTATGTATAGCAAGAATGCACCTCAACATGATGAAGACTGTAAATGAAAAACAGAAAGCCTATATCATTCTGAATGGGAAAAGCTGAAATTGACTCCTCTAAGATCAGGAACAAGATATAGCATTTCATTTCATTCAATATAGCACTGGAGATCTTAAAGCAATAAGGAAAGAGAAAGAAATGAAGGATATTTCATTAGTAAATGAGGAGATACACTTGTCTGTTTGCAGATAATGTGCTTTTATACAGAAAAAGAAAGAAAAAAAATGAAGACTCCACCAAAAACTGTGAGAACAAATAAACTAATTCAGTAAGGTTATAGGATACAACAATCAATGTACAAAAATCAGTAATGTTTTTTATTCAGTAACAAAATTACTGAGAATAAATCAATAAAGCAATTCTACTCATAATAGTTTCAGAAAACAAAATAGCTGGGAATAAATTTAACCAAGAAACTGAATGATCTGTGTAATTAAAATTACAAAACACTAATAAAAGAAATTGAGGATATTTAAAAATGAAAGACATCCTATGTCTTGTGGGTAGAAGAATCAATAATTAAAATGTCCATACTACCCAAGTCAATCTAATCTACACATGCAGTTGAATTTCTATAAAAATGCTAATGGATTTCTTCATAGAAATAGAAAAAAAAAATCCTTTACATTTTATATGGAATCAAAAAACACCCTGAGTAGATAAAGCAATCCTCAATAATAAGAACAAAGCTGGAGGTATTATAGCACCTGACTTCAAAACATACTGAATAGCAATAGTAACCAAAAAGACAGATAAGCCAATGTGATGCAATGGAGAATCCAGAAATAAATCCATATATTTACAACCAACTTATTTTCAGCAATAGCATCATTAATTTATATAAGAGAAAGTACAATATATTCAATGAATGGTGTTGGGGCAACTGATATACATACCCAGAGGGAAGAAACTAGATGCTCTTCTCTTCCTAAACACAAGATTCAACTCAGTGGATCAGAAACTTAGATGTAAAACCTGAAACTAGGAAGCTTCCAGAAGAAATTACATGGGAAACACTTCATGACATTAGCTAGCACAACTATTATTTAGATATGAATCTAAGAGCAAGGGCAACAAAAGTAAAATTGGACAAATTATATTATATCAAAACAAAAACATCCTGTACATGAAGGGAAAAAATAAAGAGAAAACCTACACGATGGAAGAAAATATTTGCAAGCTATTTATCCAACAAATGATTAATTTCCAGAATGGAAAATGAACTAAAACAATTGAACAGCAAAAGAAAAAAAAAACTGATTTAAAAATTGATGAATAACCCAAACACATGTTTCAAAAGAAATATAATACAGTAATAAAACATTTTAAAAGTAAAAAATAAAGAAAATATGGAAATGAACAACAGATACATGAAAAAATGTTCAACATTACTAATTATCAATGGCTATTATCAAAAAGGTAAAAGACAGGGATAGGAATAAAAAAGGCAGTAGAATGAATCAGACATATCTTTCCCTATGTTCATACATGAATACTTGACCAATGTAATTCCACATCATATACAACCATAATAATGGGCTACTAATTGAAACAAGTTATACTTATTCTGTATATGTGTAATATGTCAAAATATACCCTACTGTCATGTATATCTAGAAAGAACAAAAATATGGTAAAAGACAAATGTTTACAAGGTTGTGCAGAAAAGGGAACATTTCACATATTTGTGGGAAAGTCTAGCCATTATGGAAAACAGTATGAAGGTTTCACAAAGAATTAAAAATAGAACTACCATCCAGCAATTCCACTAATGGGTATATAGCTGAAGTAAATGAAATTAGTCTGTTGAAGAAATATCTCCACTTCATGTTTACTGGAGTGCTATTCAAAACAGCAGAGATATAGATTCAACCTAAGTGTCCTTCAAGTGATGAATGAATGAAGAAAAAGTGTGCAGAATGGAATACTATTCATCCATAAAAGAATGAGATTCTTTCATTTGCAGCAACATAGATGGAGCTGGAAGACATTATGTTAAGTTGAATAAGTCATCCACAGATAAATGTACTACATGCTCTCGCTTATGTGTGGAAGCTAAAGAGTTAATCTCAAAGAAACAGAGAATAGAATAGTGGTTATTGGAGCCTGAAAAGTGTGTGGGGGAAACAGAAATAGAGACAGGATTGACAATAGGTACAGGGAAGCAGCTGAATTGGAGAAATGACTTCCAAAGTTCTATGCATAATGGGGACAACTGTGGTTAATAAAAATTAATTGAATATTTCAAAGTAGCTATTAGAATTTTGAATATTCCCAACATGAATAAATGACATAGATCTGAAAGAATACATATGCCAATTACCAAATCTGTTCAAAAAATCCTGAATACATGAATTGATGTCCCATTGTACCCTATAAATATACACAATTACTATGCATCAATTAAAAATAAAAATAATTTTAAAAAGTATGGAGTCTCCTTAAAAGACTAGGTATGTGACCCTGCTATGCCACTTCCCAATATTTAACATGAAGAATTAAAGTCATCGTACTACAGTGATACCTGCATATTGTGTTTATAGCAGCACAATTCACAGTAACCAAACCGTGGAGCCAGCCTCAGTGTTCATCAATGGACAAATGGATAATGTATTAAATATACAAAATGGAGTTTTACTCTGTCATAAAGAAAAACTATGTCATTTGCAGGAAAGTGGATGGAACTTGAGACTATTATTTTAAGCGAAATAAGACAAACTCAGAATGTCAAGGGTTGTATGTTTGTTTTTTTTTTCATATGTGGAAGTTAGAGAGGGAAAAGGAAAAGTAAGGTGATGGTTGATCTCATAAAAATCAAAGGGAGATCAGTAGAGTAGAAGAAAGGGACTAGAGGCAGGGAAGGAAAGCGGGAACACTGGAGAATGATATTGGCCAAATTGTCTCAATATGTTGCATACATGTACAAACATGCAACAACAAATCCCATAATATGTACAACTCTAACACACCAAACGTGGAAAAATACAAATTAAGGAAAAAGAAAAAAATAAAAAATAAAATAATTGTTTTAAATCAGTACTTTCCTCTTTTTTATGCCTAGGAACATCTGAGGCTGGTCTTAATATGCTACTGTAATGTTTTCTTAAAGTACACATATGATGGTATACTATGATCAATTAGATGAGATACATGAACTACTGTGGCAAACTAAAGATATGGTGGGAGTCAGGCACATTGAACATGCCTATAATCCTGGGGACGTGGGAGGTTGAAGCTGGAAGATTGCAAGTTTGAGACCCTCTGTCAAAGTGAAAAATAAAAAAGTGAAGCACCCACAGATTCAATCCCTAGTACCAAAAGAAACAAGGAAGGAAGGTAAGGGAAAGAAAGAAAGGAAAAATAAATAAATAAAGAGGAAAAAAAGGAAGGAAGGAAGGACATGGCAAGAATAGGCAGAGAGGTAGAAAGGTTAGAATGATTTTTTAAAAATTTTTAATTATGGAGAATCATTACCCAAACAAGTTCCCCGAAGGGCACATAAAAAATTTCCTTTCATCAAAACAGTAAGAAACTCACTATTGGTGAGACTATTGCTATCATGGAAAAGCACAGGGTAGCACAGGACAGCTGAATTCAATAAATTAAAGTTAAGAGTAAGAAATGCTGCCAATTCTCTAACATCACAGCAGTTGATAAGATTTCAGAATGGCTTTGAATATTCAGGGCTATTCATCAGAGATAAGGTAGCCTTGATCACTATAATGAGCATCATGGCCAGAGGTGCAAAATGCTGTGAGGGTCAGGAATTTGTGGTGATGGCTGCTAGACAATCCAGAGTGTACCTAGAGTGAGAGAGATCAGGTATCTGAAGTGACTTCGATTTGCTTAACCAGGAAAAATCACAAACTGGTAAAAGAAGGCTTCAGTCACCAAAAAGAAAAATTTCAATTCTTCACCCAGTTTGTAGACCTGAGTAAGTTCAGATAACTAGAGCCTTTTGATTAGAATAAATAAATAAATAAATAAATACTACAAAACTGCCATCAATGTATATAATCAATATTTCCCTGATGTAGTGCCATTTCCTAATATAGTTGTGCATTGGGGTAAGGGATTAAAAAACTCCAAAACTTAGATCTTTTAAGGGTATTTGAGGAAGAACTGGCCTGAAGAATGGGTATCTGACTTGTGGGAAGTTAGCAATGGCTTGTCCTATTCTTCCAGGTTCTGAAAAGAACAAGACCAGATTTTCATAGATGAAAAAGTCTGGGAAGGAAATATGGTCATAAGCACAAATCACATGGATCTTTGTATATTAAAGCCCAGCAGAAAGCAACTAGCTCAGAGGAGTGTGCAGTAACTGTGTGGATAAGTTAAAGCATCTTGTGAACACTGGCCAGTCTTTATCCTAGAGTATGTGGTGCTTTTGCAATATGATCATGAAAAGATTAGCTTATGGAAACAGGGACAAATAGAAGAGAGGTTATACCATGAGCTGCTTCTCACCAAGATCATTGGTAATGCTGAATGCCAAAACTAAGTCCTTTTTATAATAATGGCAAAAATTCTATGGTTATAAGTCAAGGGCTTGTACCATTGTAATATTAAATTAAATATGTTTCTATAAGAGATTGTTTAAAAGATGGTTTATACATATTTTGAGAATAAACAAAGATTAATATGAATTATTGTAGTAATAGAAATGAAGTTATACCAAATAAAATATATTCTCTTTGTTTTGATAAAATTACTAAAACAGTAGATTGACCTCAAAGCAATATAATCATGTTATATGCCTTTGGGAATAACATTTTCATATTTCCAGCCAGACGCGGTGGCTCAAGCCTGTAATCCCAGCACTTAGGGAGGCTGAGATAGGAGAATTGTGAGTTCAAAGCCAGCCTCAGCAATGGCGAGGTGCTAAGCAACTCAGTGAGACCCTGTCTCTACATAAAACACAAACTAGGGCTGGGGATGTGGCTCAGTGGTCAAGTGCCCCTGAGTTCAATCCCCAGTACCAAAAACAAAAACAAAAACAAACATTTTCATATTTCCCTTAACATCCAATATAGATCTGAAATGGTAATTTACTAGTCTAATAAGGATATATGATTTCAATAGATGAACCATTTGTGGTGATGAAATTGAACTCATCATGTCCTACAGGTTGACTATGAAAATATGGAAATTATGAAATAAGATATCACCATAATAGCAGAGCCTAAGAAAATTTACACAATGAAAAACAATGTCACAAATTTTAATTGCTTTAAGTGACATGGCCAAAATTTAAGATCAAAAGAAATGTAGATCATATAAAAATTTATATTAAAATTTATAACCATCTTTCAGGAGTCTGAAGAATTGTCTTCATATTTTTAATTCTACATCAGTGATGCTTATAGAACAATGGAGGAAAAGATCCACAATCAGAGCAAAATTACTTAAAAAGATAAAATTATAGGGATATTTTGTTTAATAATACCTATTACTAAAATGTCCTAGAAAGAATTTCTCAGAAATTCCATGATTTGACAGGATTAACGAACTCCCATTTTCATTAAGCATTCTTCTTAATAAAATACTAGAATGATAATAATGAAAAACTCAGGTCTATGGAAATGTCAATAGGCAATGTCATTGGAATGGTGTCACTGTAGTCTTATTACCTTTATTTGGCTGCATTTGATTATTCAAACTGCTTGAGAAGTTTTGAAAATATGCAGATTTTGATTGTATTTTGTTTGCTTCACAATACAAATCATTAATATAAGCTAAACTTCAATTAAATATATTAGCTTTACAAAGAAAAAGTAAAGACAATAGACTATATTTAACAAAAGAAGGTATATAATAAAAGCAGATTACATTTTCACCTCCTGTGTATATATAATCAATTATTCACATTTAATAAAGCAATGCATAGCTTTGGAATAGACTTTTTGCTCAAGGGTTAAACATTATTAGCTTTAACATTGCACAATTGTGATTATGAACATCTTGGTCAAAAGCAAATGAATAATCCATGTAAGACACTAAATATTTCCTTTTAATTCTTTGTCGGCTAATATTATTCAAAGAGTGCAAAAATTTGAAAAACACATACCATTTTCAAACTGTAGTTGCTAGTATAAAATGTTGAGGCACCACATCATTATTAGAAAAACAATATTATGGTTCCTCAAATGTAATCAATTTATTCTAATAATTTGAAAACTCAAGCTTATAAAATTATGACATTAAATGTATTTTAAAATGTATTCCTTTATTAATAAAAATGACATATTCTACTGGGTTTTTTACAAGTGAAAAAAAGAAAAATTGAAGAATTTAGTCATTCAATATAGAAACATGTGATTTTTTTGCCCATTTCTTCCTTTCAAAATCCCCAGACGTAAAAATCTAACAAAACTGTATCATTGTTATTATTAATGTCTTCTATATTATGTATTATTTTAATGTGGCACCTTTATATTTTCCTCATACTCTTTTAGTACAATTATAGCTATGTAAAATGTTATCATTGGCGTGTTTAAAATTTATATGACACTTCTTCTATTAAACAAGTAATTAATCTATAACATCTCTGCAGTACTGTGTAAGCATTTCATCTAAGTTAATTATATAAATGAATAAAGTAAATATTATGCTACAGAAATATAAACACTGCAAAATTATCTAGTCTGATGGAAATGGTTCCATTAAGCTCCAATTAACCTGCTAAGAGATGCTATAAAGTATATAAGAGGAATCAACAAAATAAATAGGAATAAAGGCAAATGCTTGAAAGTTCTTTCGATGTGTGTGTATGTATATATGTGTGTGCATATACACATTTAAATAAGCACAAAATGATACTATCCTTAATACAGCATCAATATTATACAGTTTGTGTTGATACAAATGCATTTTTATTTTTATGTATTTCAAGTGAATTGTATAAATAAAGGCAGATGTACAATGATTTGGTAGATGCATTATAGTGCATTTTGAGGGAAATATGCCCAGTAAACTCTTCCTACTTTGTGTTGCATCTAAAGAATTCAAAATTGTGGCATGATTAAACTCTCATTCATTCAAGAAATTTTACTGGGTAAAAAATCCTTGCCTGGAAGTTATTTATTTTCCTTGCACATTAAAGATAGCACTCTGATATCTTTGTTATATTTAAAATGTCACTTGTCAATTTAATTGCACTTTTGAATGAATTTTTTCCAAATGCTTGAGAGATTTTTCAATTTAGTGGTTATTATGTTTTATGAAACAAGTATGAGAAGTTAAAATATTAATATTCAGCAAATATTGCATTAGATCTCCTGAGCACCAACAACAGCATTTGTGCTCAGTAAATTTTGCATTTGGCCCCGTTCAACTTCTCTGTTCCCTTTCATTTTTGTACAAAGGCTATAAGATGATAGAGGTTTATGCAGAAATGGGTTCTAAGTGTCCGTGGGAAACAGGATCCTTCACTTCTTCTCATTCCACAATAGTGGAAAATACAGTTTTGATTCATTGATTCTCAATGTGTGGATTTAATGTGTTACTGTAGTTTAATCTACATTATGTATATATTCCTCTTAAATTTTCTTAGGATACTTGAATGTGCATATTGATATTTATTAACAGAGGAAAATTCTCATTTATTATACATTCAAATATTTCTCTTGCTCTATTATTTTTCTCCTTTCTAAAAATAATTTCACTTTATATTATACCTTCTCATTTTCTTTGTTCTTTTCACACTTAACTCTATATGTTGTTTCTTTTTGTCTGTGTGACTATCTAGACAGTGTCTTGTAACATATCATCCAAACTCTTAAATTACTGTTCAACTTTCTGTGTTATTAAGCCAGTCCATAAAATGTGTTGTTGTTTATGGAATTTGTAAAATTTGTTATGTTACCTTTAATATATTCTAATTCCCTGCCAAAATTTGAAAGATTTTTGTTTTAATTTCCACATTAAATAAGCCTACATTTCTTTTCTTTCTTTTTTTGTAGGAGTGGAGTATTTCTGAGGATTGTACCCATATGTATTCTGCCTATGGGCTAAACCTCCAGCACTTTTTAAAATTTTATTTTTAAGACAATCTCTCATTAAATTACTAAGGATGTCCTTAAACATAATCCTCCTGCCTCCACCCTCTAAATCACTGGGATTACTGATGTGCAACACTGCAACTGTCAAATCCAGATTTTCAAAACCTCCACTAGATAGTTCTATTTTTTGCAGTCTTTACTGGTTTGGTTTTGCTACATATTTCTAATTCTGGCTCTTGCCAATATTGTTCTTTTCCCACTGGCATTCTGGCTATCTTGAATGCTCTTGGATGTTATATTTGAAAAAAAAAATATGTGTGTGTGTGTGTCTGTGTGTATAATATATATACACACACGTGTGTGTGTGTGTGTGTGTGTGTGTGTGTGTGGGTATATATATATATATATATATCACAATATTCGAAGAGTATGGTGAAGGTCTCTATTTTCCTTTACATGGGCCTTTGATTATTTCAGCAAGAAACTTGACATTTACTATATAATTTCTCCTTAATTAAAATTCTAATGTGGGATATTTTCATCTTTAAATGTCATTGTAGTAAAAACTATGGCAGTTCTTGTTATGGTATGCTTAGTTTTCACTTAAATTTGATCCAGTATTCTTCATTTCCTGTTAAATCTTTAAAGCCTTTAAGAATTTTTTGAAATATCTCAATCAGTTTGTTTTTAAAATGTTAGAGTAAGGATAGTATTTAATTCCTGTTGCAATAAATACTAGAAATTTCCTTATATGTGTATTTCACTTATTTAATTCCACTAGAAACTGAGATAAGGGAAAATAAATAGTTCTGTTATTACCCCCCTAAATTTAATTTTTAGTCATTCCATCAATGACTCAATCCAAAACTGGTTTCTACCTATACAAAGAAGGCAAAGTTGAAATAAAATAAGCAAAAATAAATTGATTGTAAGCTTTTCTGTAATTCCTAGAGATCTGAAAGTGATTTAAGAATTATCTAAGGATAATTTGGAGACTGTACACTCTTTTTAGTGTGCTGATTTAAAAATATAGCCTGTGAATTATATGTCACCTCACTTATACTTTATCAGTGTCATGAACATCTATTCCTCTTAGAAACATATTTCTATTCTTCACATCTCACTAGTCTATCATGTACACTTAAAGTTAACATAAAATGAAAAATATTAGTGATGATTATGTACTACCATGTTTGGGTTATATAATAAATACCAAATGCTGTGCTAAGTGTAGAACACAACAAGAAAACACAAGAAAAATTTTCTTTTCTAAATAATTTCCCATCGTGTGAAGTTACAGTATTACTAAGAAATAAAATCTATCCTGGCAAAGCTCACAAAACATTCCTAATCTGTAGGGAGAGTGTTATTGGTCAGTGGAGAAGATGTGGTTCATAAAAGTTGGACTGAATATGACTATGATCATCACTCTTTGAAAATAGTAGCATTGGGAGGGTTCTGTAATCCTAGAGAAGATATGCTACTCAGAAAACTAGAAGAGGTTGCTTTAGGCACTAGGATGAAGTTTTGGGGAGACTTATGGTTTCTACCTGGCACACAGACAGGGTCATACAACAAATATGGTGGATTCTCCTAAGTACTATACCTTTTCCAGACTCGGAGAAGACATAAGGGTGAAATAAATTTCCTTTTGGGGGAAAGAGCATATCTCTGGCACCAATACCGTTTTTTTTTTCAATTATTGGGGAAAATTTGCATCAACATTTAAAAACCAGGAAAAGATAATATCTATATTCTATATATTGGAATGAATATAAAATACTAGGAGAGTGAATGCAAATATGACCAGAATGAAGAAAGAAGTAACCCAACCCATAACTTCATGTTTGTGTGTGATAACTGCTCTTATTGGGAAAGTGGGTCAGATTCCAACTAAAACCCATTGCCTACCATACTTGAAAGAATGAAGGCTAGGTATGGCAGTGTTCCCTGTCTGTGTATAGGCAGGAGCTGTGGGAGCAAGGGGTTGGGTGATGCATTTGAATGTCATCAGCAACACCGGAATATCAGATATTGGAGCACAAACCAAGCAAAGATTATACCCATGTACATTAGAAATAGATGAAAGTAACTATCAAGGACAACTAATATTTTGCTTGTGGTAGTTTCAGACTACTGTATCCAACATATGTAAAAACTGTATGCCAAAAAGTAAGTTTCCTATATTTGGAGACTTTAGTCATTTTTATATTACTACATCTCTGAAGTGATGAGATTTAACCAAGTAACGGTGCCATTCTAACTTCCCTCTTCTCAATCCATAGAAGATCTCAATAACTCAGATTGTTCAATAAGCAAAGATAAGGAAAAATAACAAGTAAAGATGAAAAATATGGTAAAATTTATCTTCTAACTACACTGTAAAAAGAGAACAGATTCCATTCTGTGAAAGAGAATTATTAAAAGGAAAAGAAGGGAATTTTAGAACATGCTTAATTATTTCTGAAAATATTACCAAAGTGGATTATGTACCAAGGAGTTTAGGGAAAATTGTCTAAAGGATGAATTAGAATCTTGAAACAGTAAAGACTTCATGGAGCCAGAAAATGTCAAATTAAAGAGTGTTAATAACCCCGACAGAGGCAATGAATGATGGCTGTATATATTTAAAAAAGGAGTTCTATAAGAGGATGAAAAATGTCTATTGGAAACTAGAAAAGTATTTATTCACTCAAAGAAAACATATTCCATATAAAATTAATAGAATAATGTGCATGAGTAAAAATAAATAAATAGATAGATAGATAAATAAATAACAGAAAACATTAAATCCAAAGGCAAAAGATTAAATTCATTAGTTTTAAGACAAAGACTTCCCTATTGGAATAATTGGAATACAAAGCAAAATTCAACTACTTATACCTTTTGTGGAGTCAATATGAAATAAATTAATAAGTTTAAAATTAACTTTAAGTAAATCATTTTTTAAAATTCCACATATAACTAAAATAATAGCATTTAATAGTGAATAAAAAGCTTTAGAAAAATGTAAATAATGAATAGTATTTTATATACTATTTAATAAAATACATGGAAGCAACACAAATTATAGAGCATTAAGGCACAACATAATATTAAAAATAAAAAGAATTTAACAAAGTAAAATTAGAGAATTTTAGTTCATAATTTATTAGTTCCTGAGAGATTAATAAAGAATACATAGCATTTAAATTATAGAAGTAATAAAGTCACGTTAACAGTCAAATTTAGCATGGAATATTCTAGTAAAGAATCTTTTAAGAAGTCACATTTTTTTTCAAAAAAATAGTCATACCAGTCAAATGCAGAAATGTCGTATCATGGCTTCAATATTGTGATAAAGCTGGATAACACAAGTTTTAAGAAACAAATCAAAATGTCACATATTGATAAATATGTATATAATATGCAAATATGTTTACTAGGTTTTTATATTTGATATAATATATTAAGGTATATGTATAAATATCTATTATCTGAAATAACTCAAGTTGAAGAGAATCTTTTTTTTAATATTTTTTTTAGTTGTAGATGAATACAATATATTTATTTTATGTGGTGGTGAGGATCGAACCCAGTGCCTCACATATGTGAGGCAAGCGCTCAACCGCTGAGCCATAACCCCAGACCCCTGAAGAGAATCTTAAAACAAATGCAGACTGTTTAGAAGTAATGTCAGATAGATAGATATCAAAGCAGGGAGCTTGTACTTAAAGAATAAACATGAAAAAATGAAAATGCAGCTCCATAAGCTATAAAAGGCCAAAACAGTACAATATTTTCATTAAACTATGAGCTAGAATTTAACGCTTCTCCTGCATTAATAAGGCCTTACAAAAAAGGATGCAAAAAACTTTGAATGTGGTTAATTACACACTAAAAGAACTAAAAACAAATGAATCACAAGTTTACTAATTCTTAAAATGTTTATATTATTAAGGAAATAAGGGAAATTACCTAAAATATATTTCATTGTTTTAAATATGAGAATGACCCTCTGGTCCCTTTATAAGCTTGAACAGGAAGATGGTGTCACAGATGATAGCAGACCTACATGAGAGCCCCTTGTCAGAGAGCTCTATGGAGGATAATGGATAAGGGAGAACCTCATAGCAGATGGAGTTCAGAGTCACTAAAACTAATAGACAAAGAAGCCCAGAGAGTAAAATTTGTCTACTGCCTGATCAGAAGATAATTGCAATGAACATCCAGTAGGACTGACACTGCTGAAGACCATTGCCATCTAGTTTTTTCCTACTTTCCTAATTAGGAAAAAATGTTCACCGTCCACTAAAATTCATTTTCATCTTATTTATGGTCACACTGCTAGACTAATTTTTTTTCAGATTTTCTTGGTGTCAGGGGTGGCTCTACCTAACAAAACAGGAGCAAATGTGATGAATACCACATACATCCTGTCCTGGCCCATAAAATTATTCAGCATTTCCTCCACTTTTCTCTTTCTTGTGTGGATTCAAAGTTTGATATGGTTCTAAATAATGATTTACATAGCCACAGGATAGAGGGAGTATGGGTCTCTGAATGAGTGCCGGTAGGAGAGTCACTCTGCTGACCTACATATCCAAATAAATTCCAAAATTCTTGTATAATGTAGAGTTGGTACACATCTGTCTTCTTTTATTTTTTAATGGGGCATTAGTACATCTTAATAATGACCTAGGTAAAAATGACTGACTATTCTAGAATACAAAATTTGAAACTATAAATTAAATAAAACAACATTAATCTCTACTATAAAATCAAAGCAAGTGGAGTTTATTGCTGGATTATTACTATGTCATATATAGATAATGTTTAATTTGTTTAATTTGGCTCAGGCTGGCCTCAGTATTTGGGGAAGAGCAATAAATTGTGTTGGGCAGGCAAGCTGTGACCCAACCTAAGTATGCAAGTTAGTAAGAAGCAACAGCTTTGGGCAAACATGGCTGCCGATGGTGCAGCCAATTCCTGTCTGAAGGCTTCCAAATTAGGCCCAACCAATGCAAACACTTAACTGCACCAATCTATGCAAGCCATTTCATGTTTTTCTGGTTATAAATGCAGCTCATCATGACAGTGGATGAATTATGAACAATTGTCAGTATAGAATGTTGCCCAGTTCATTTTTTGCTCAAATGAAGTTTGTTAACTTTAACTGTCTCAGTTTTGTTTTATTTTCCTTTGAACACTATTAAAAGATGCTAAAACAGAAGTATCAACTTTAAAATCAGAAACAAACTGTACCTGTCTCACATCACACTAAATTTAACATTTGACTAAAAGTTATAGCCAACATAGTAAAGAGGAAACATAAATACAAGAAGGCATAATTTCACGATTGTTAAATGATAGACTTATTACATTAGGAAAATTCAAAGACATAAAAATAAGTTAGAAATCTTGGGAACACACTTGGAAATACTTCTTTTTCTTTCTCTTTTAGATCCATACCGATCAAGATGTTAAGATTGCTCCACCAAAACAACTACTTGGCAGGGTCATTAGTGGCACCCACAGTTCCAGTAGTGAGTTCTCAGGCCACAACTTACTCAAACTTTCAAGAGAATTTGATAAAGTCAATCCATTCCTTCCCAAAATATTTTCTTTCCTTGGCTTCTTGTAGACCATTCACTCACAACTGTCACCTTACTGCATACTATTGACCTTCTTATGCACCTTCTTTTCTCTTTCAAATTATAAACGTTAATAGAGAATTAATTGGCTTATTCAGCCATAAATTCAGTGGCATGGCAAGTATGTCAGGCGTGCAGTTTGCTTTCAGACTGTCATGATAGCAAAATGGCTGCAGCAATTTTAAAGCCCATAATTTTATTTCATGCCATCTTGAGAAAGAAATTTTCTCTCCAAGTTGACTCCAAAAGTTCCCTACAAATGTTTCATCGGTGTGCTTGGGGTCATGAATTTGAAGGATTCTGGACAAAACCCTGCATTAGAGTAAATAGGATATGCAGAATGACTTAAGCAGATCAAAGTCTACCCGAGAACAGAAAGCAGAATGATGCATAAAAATGCCTGGGACACTCCAGAACAGAGTACTTTCACTAAGGGAAAGGAGTATTAACTCAGAGGGGTGGTAAAAAGTGGTTATGTATGATATAATTAAGTTCAAGGACCTAACCATGTGTCATTTAATCTGTTACCTAAAATGATAGAATTATATTTTTGTAAATAAGAGAGATTATTTTATTTTATTCTTACAGCCCGAGAGCTGATTCTTGACCTTGTGTGTTTCTTATTAGTTTTTGTCAAAATTCAAACATTTAAAATTAAATTTCTATAAGATTTATTTCCTTAACAGTATTTGTTAGTCCTGGTGAGTAAATATTAGAGATTATAATAACAAACAAAAAACTTCCACATAAATCCATATTGAATGTTTAATATAAGAAATGTGAGAATGGTCATTTCCATGCCAAATGTAATAAAACATTTTATAAGGGTAAATTTTAGAAGAATAAACAACATTTTACATTCAAAAAGTTTTGAAACTTCAAATTTTTAGGATAACTACATCCAAGGAAAGTTACCTATATATATGTATGCATATATGTATATATACACATACATATCTATACACATATATGTGTATGCATGTACATATATATACATATATACACATACATATTAAAAAACAGATAACATATGGCAATTCATTCCTTATTTGATAAAAAGGAATTGCTTGAACATTGCATCTAATTAAAGAACTTGTGTTACATTTTTTTCATTAAGAAAGCTGAAAAAATTCATATATATATGAACATATGCACACAAGACTATCATATTAAATTAGGATCTAAGAGAAATAATGTTTTCAATGATTTTTTTCTCTGAAGTAGATATTGAGTTTATAATAGTACATGTGTCACAATACTCTCATATGAATATCTCCATATAAAGTTCATTTTAAATTTACAAAACTCCAATAAAGGTGGCCAAAATATGCCTCACTTAAATTTATCACAAAACTAGAACTGTGTTTGCTTTAATATGAACATGTATTGATGCAATCAGTACTAGTAATGGTTATGAATTTTCTTATTACCAGGACCA
The DNA here is from genome assembly GCA_028644305.1 of Xerus rutilus. Taxonomy (NCBI): domain Eukaryota; kingdom Metazoa; phylum Chordata; class Mammalia; order Rodentia; family Sciuridae; genus Xerus; species Xerus rutilus. The sequence continues at coordinate 30,694,111 of CM053403.1, read as the reverse complement.
TCACCACATTTCCACTAGGGCTACTATTAGTATCATTAAAAGATACACTCTTCCTTCTTCAGCTATTGAAATAGTAGTTATTCATTAAATAATAATACTTTGTATCAGTTCTACAATGATTTATCTGAAACTTTCTAGCTTTCCTGTGTGGTAGACGGGATCAGAGGTTGAGTCACAGTTTTATGAACAAAAAGATCATGCCAATTACTAGCAATAGAGCTTTGTGCAAGTAATTTATTATCTCTGAGCCTTGATTTATTTCTACAAAACTTGAAAATGGTATAGCAAAAGTAAAAAATGGTATAGCAAAAGCAGCATATAATAATAAGATAATAGTGACAAGAAAAAATTTTATGAAAAAAGGTAGGCAGGCTGATCTTACAGGCCTGAACCCACATTCATGTGGATTTGATTTTTCTGCACAGATATTCATTGTGATATAGATAAGAAATAAAGCTAATGCCATATTAATTAACATTACTATTAAGTTTATTATTTTCTCAGATTAAAACTAAGTGATTGGGAGTCAATTGTTCTATTTAATACTAAGATAATATGATCTTCATCAATAAATAGAAACATATTGGAATAGTCATACTGCATCAATAAAATGTTGAATCAAGCAGCAGTTTCAAAGCCAAAGTGATGACTGGATATGAAGTTAAAATTTAGTTGATGTCAAAAGCATGTATTCAAGGCAGTGAAGCAAGTAATTACATGTTATCCATGAAATTCTGTTGCTTTAAAAATTTTAGGCCATAAATGCATCAGAAGTAGTAAATATTCTAAATATTCTGAGACTTGAAAAAATATAAAATATAATTATAATGTGGTGGTCATTAGAGAGCATGAACTATATGTTTTTTGATTTCCTTCTTTTAAACGATGATGGGCTCAAGTAATTGAGACTCCTTAAGCTAAAAAATTAGAAGTGTTCAATAATGAAATATTTAAAGGAGGGATGGATTTCTTCTAACTTCCTAGTTCAGGGATTGAGACTAGGCTTGAATGGTAAAAAGCTCAGAAAAATCCTGTGAAAAAGAAAGATTCAGAAGTGATGAACAGAATTATTTTATAACATAATTCATTTTGAACAATTGCTCTATGATGACCTTGAAGCATACCTTCAGATGTTATATATTGTCATCACTGGTATATTGTTGATAATTTAGGTATTAAGCCTAAAATTATTAGAACTGTAGAAATAAAATGAAATCACATTACTGAGCTGGCTGTCAGTAGTGCTGATAGAGTTCCTGTGAGTAGTTAAGGGCTAGGGTTAACTATATGATAAGCATGGGTGTGGTGGGTTATTAAGTACCATCATGTTAGCATAAGCTAACTGATAGAGTGAATACATGAGCTTGAATCAAGGCTACCACATATTCAAGAACTGTTTATAGAATTAATTAATAATCGTGATTCTGCTAGTTGGAGACCAAATTGATGTTAAACCTAATGTTATCTCTCTGATTAAATGTATAAGTAAGTGTCCTGCTGTAATGTTGGCTGTTAGTCGGATATCTAATAGAGTATAGTAGTTTCAATAAATATTTGTACTAGAATTAGAGGAATTGATTTTTTTTCGGTAAAAGTGAGGAAAAATTGTAGGATAACATATATGCGATACCTGGATATAGAAACTAATAATGTACACAATATTCTTAGGAGTCAATAAATTCTAATTCAATTCTAGCCCAGGCAATTGACCCTTAACTTCCTGTCCCTGTTTTTAAGATATCCTTGACATGATGTTTCATAATCTCATATACTCACATTTGGGTAATCTGTAGGTCTATTATATTTTTCTTGAACTACAAGGATAAATAATAGTTGATGCTCTCACTCTACATTCGTCAACAATGGGGCATTTGGCAAAAATTCAGGCTAATAATGAATTCAGCATTTATTATTTTGTCATTTGTACATTTATACTGCATTGTCTGTGTGGAGCTGCTTTCAAGACTCCCCATACATACCAAAATATGTTGATGCTTAGGTTCTTAAATAAAATGATAGAATATTTGCATATAACCTACACACATCTCCTTATATACTTTAAGTCATCTCTATATTATAAATAATACCTAATGCAAAGCAAATGTTATTTTTTATTGTTTATGAACTAATGACTTCAATAGTCTGCACATGTTTAGTACAGATGTAATTTCTTTTCCATAGTTTCAATCCATAGCTAGCTAAATATGTTGATGTAGAAAGTGAGGATACAGAGGACTGATGGTATATAATTTCTTTCAATAGAAACTGCTTTTATAGTCTCCCAAAAATGTACTAAAATATTTTAATGAATATTAGTGCTTTATATCATTATTCAGGCTTTTATAATCATCTTTTCAGACTCCTAACTCTCTAAAGATAAGCAGAAGTGTTTTTTTGGACTAAAGAGGTGATTCTAAGGAGTGATATTTTTGTCAGTCTGTACTACATATCTAACAAGAAAACCATTAACTGAATTTGAAAAATAAGCAGTTTAGGCTGTATATTATAAAACTATAATTTTGGATACATTCTTATAGTGTCCATGATTAATAGTTATCTTCAAATATAAATTATTCTGTGGCCTGTAAGATTCAATTATAAGAATAAAACTGTCTAGCACATTTTCAAATCAGTATAGGTAACACCAAAGGTAGTAAAATTGTAAATGGCAAAAATGATTAAAATGAACAGAATAATTCCATAATTTCTTTTGATGGTAAGAATTTGATCTCTCTCTGGACAGTTTCAGCATCAAGTTATTTTAGGAAATGTCATTCTTTGAAGGTTCATGAATTTTTATTTCAATGCTGAAATTACAGAGAGGAAAGAAAGAGAGAGAGAGAGAGAGAGACAGAGAGAGAGAGAGAAAGAGAGAGGGGGGAATTATCTCTTTGTCCTGAAACTAGCATCAATATATTCAGTGAATATTCAATAAATACTTTATGTCTGTAACATCTTTAATAATTTCTTTATTTTGAGGCCAATATAGGATATGTCTTTTAATGAGATTCAATGAAAAATTTCATGCTGAGTAGAATATGAACTTTGTTTTTGTCAGTATAAATTGATTCTAAAATTCAATAAAGTTTAGATGAGGTTTTCTTTTTTTCCTTTTTGGCCTTAATTTTCCTATATAACTCATGATCCAAAATAACTCTGTCTTTCACCAGTTCATCTGTAATCATTTAAAATATAAAACAATTACTCTATTTGTAGAAGCTTTCTTATAATTCACAAATGAAAAATAAAATTGGCAATATTAGATGCTATTAGTTCTGCTGTTGAAAGGATCCCAAACTGATATAAATCACAGCACACATTTACCTCCAGATATGACATCATTCACCATCTCATTATCTTGATACACTCAATTTCTCTACTGAGTCTACATATTTTCTTACATTAGAAGCAAAGAGCCTGGTTCTCTATAATACTTTGTGAGAGAATCATCTGCTGACTATTTGAGACTTAAGCATTTTTCTAAGGATCTGAAAGAAATGCCTTTGTTGAGGTTTGCTTTGTAGCAATGTTTACACAGTTTTATTTAAAAGAGGTATAGAAAGACACAAATACTGGTCAATTCCTGTTTAATTATATATATATAATGTACAATCTGAATAGTGACAAGCTGGAAGAAGGGATTTTACAAAGCATAAATTAATAATAGAATATAAAAGGAAATCTTGCAAGATAACAGAGATTCACTGTCCTTTAAGAATAAGAAAATTCAAAAGCAGAATGAAAGAAGACTGCTAATATAAAATTCATTAAAGGAGAAACCAGAATAGTTAATAAGAATATAGACACTTAATTTGCAAGTAATAAAACAACTAACAATTAAACCTAATAATATTATGCTCATTAAATTATTATTTTTAATAATCCAATAATACCAAATTATGCTGATATTTAGACTCCATAACCATCACTAACTGTTACAGTATGTATACTAGTATATACTTATTGTAGGAGATTTGGTAAATCTGATAAATTTAAATATATGTAAACCTCATTAGCAAGAAACTTCTCAAAATTCTCAGATATGCTTAAATTAGAATCATGAAGCTGTGCTATGCAACATTATTTTCACAGCAGAGTGCTGGATTAAAGGTAAATCAGGCATCTGTGTACAGGAGAACTGAGAGATACTGTGAAGGTGTATATGTTAGGTAACAAACATAGTCCTTAAAGCATGTTACATGGTTTATTTATATAAAATGTACCCAAAATTAAAATATATAGAGACAGAAATTAGATCTATGTTACTTAAGGTGGAACCAGACAGTGGTTATAAATGGGTGAATTTTATAGTTTATAAATTGTATTTCAAAGACACTGTTAAAATGTGGAATAATAAAAAATGATATTTTGTCGCCAAGTTATCTGTGCTGAGGCAAATATACTAAGCATTTTTCAAAGATTCATATAAATTCAAGATACATACTATCTTCTTTAAATGAATTCTTATAAAGATAAGAAAAATAGAGATTTAGGATAAGTCCCAACAGTAGGTATACAAAGGTAAAGAAACTTGCATTCAGATAATGGAGTGCCTTAAACTAAAAATGATCAGCTCAACTCTTGTCTCTGGGAAAAAACAAAATGAATAAAGCAATTATGAAACATAGTATTTGGTGAAAACCTAGGAGAGGATAAAATTTTATTAATATGGGGATTTTAGGAATTTAAAGAGCAATACTTGTTTTCACTCTTCACAGAATCATAAGGAGAAGAAGGTAACAAAGCTTTCCTCACCACAGAGCAGAACAAAAGAATGAGCAAGGAGATTAAGCAGGTAGGGCAGACAGTCATTATGAAAAGACTATTTATTCCTTGTTCGTATCATAATTAATTATCTTTCATAGTTACCACAAAGTCAGAAAGAATCAGAGGTTTTCAACTGTTCAAATGATATATTTTTATTTCTTTTGTGACCCCTAAGAAAATAACATTTAACCATGAAGCTCACACTGTCCTTTGCTTCTTAAGAATTTATTATAAATTGGGCAGCAGCACAAGCCTATAATCCCAGTAGCTCCAGAGGCTGAGACAGGAGGATCTCAAATTGAAAACCAGCCTAAGCAATTTAGTGAGACATTATCTCAAAATAAAAATTTTAAAAAAAGACTGGGGATGTGGTTCAATAGTTAAGCACTCCTGTTTAATCCCTAGTACCAAAACAAACAAACAAAAACAATATGTTATATAAGACAATAGATTTTCAGACCTTGGGCATAAAATGTTAGATTAGTTTACATAATCAGTAAATAAATTCATGGATGTTATGAAAATTCTTCCACACTTTTGGAAAGACAATAGATTTCAGTTAATTACTACTCTAGACACTACATTGATTCTATTCCTTTTAAATTTTTTCATACAGAAAGTAGCAAAATCATGAGTTTAGTTTCTCCATGCAATTCTGATGGTCAAAATATACACTTCCAAAATTTTCAGATTCAAGCACAATGGAAAATCTCTTTCTTCTTCAGGTTGCTTCTTACTGGTATCTGGGAGAGTTTAGAGCAGAGAGATTGAGAGATAAATATAGAAACACTGTAGAAGTCTGCCATGCCTATAAATCAAGTCATTTATTCTAATCTACTTATTTATAAATGAAGACATTTCTACTTGATATCGTTTAGATATGAGATATCTCCCCAAAGCTCATTTTCAGAGGTGAAATGATTAGATAATGAGAAGTGTGACCTAATCAGTGCATTAACCCTCTGATGTGGATTAACTGGGTGGTAACTATAGGCAGGTAGGATGTGGCTGGAAGAAAGAAGTTACTGGAAGTACGATTTTGGGGCATATATTCCATCCCTTGTAAACAGAGATATCTGTTTCCTTGTTGTCATATCCTGAGCTGTTTTCCTCCAAAATGTTCTGCCTCAGCTCTGGCCTAGAGCTATGGAGTTGGTCATCTATGGACTGAGAATTCTCTCTGAAACCATGAGCCCCTGATAAAGTTTTCCTTCTCTAAGATTTTCTTTCACAATGACACAAAAAGCAGACTAAAGTAATACACATCTGCCTTCCAAGCTTTTGGAAGAATTTGGCAGCTTTCTAATAGGGCATCCCAAAGAAGAGATCAGTTTGATGATTTTCCCTAATTGTAAACGTGAAAGTCAAAACAAATTTCATTTGTGGAAATGAGCACAATCAGGGTTCCTCTAATAGGTTAATAAGTGGAAATAACACACAGCTTATAATCTGTTAAATGCAGGTTATTCTATATCTTCTTCTTTCATAAATGTATTCAAAGATCTTTATATGTAAAGATCCAAAAGGAAGCTGCAATTTGCAATAGAAGCAAAGTTTCAGTCTTAATAAATCTTCTTTAATAAATATTCAGGTATGTGAAAATATTGTACCCTATTGAGTAGTAAAAATGTAAGTTATTAATGTATGGCACTGTAATTTTTGTATAGTATGTATTCAACTAAGAATAAGCAAAATGAAACAAAACCAAAGTAAAAGAGCTTAATTTGTGCAAAAACATAGAGACAAGCAATTTAGTTTATAAATCTAGATTTTATTTCATGTCTAAAAGATTTTCTTCTTAATTTTATTTCACTATAAATATACCTAAAAGGAAAAATGTTAAATGCATTTGAATTTTCAATTTTTCTTAAATTTGAGAAAAGAAAGTAATATACAGTTAAGATAATTCCAGTTATGTTACCTGTAGTTCTATGTAACTCATATATTTTAAGCATTTTTCCTTTCAGTTATGATAGGCTCACAAATTTATATAATACTATTAGCATTGCCAAAATGGTTAATAAATATCATTATATAAATTAATATTTTATTATCTAATAATTTTATTCAATATTTTTGCTTAGATAATCTATGCTAGCATCAATATTTTAGCCGACATAAAGGTTTTGTTTTTTGTAGCATTTCTTAACGATTGACTGATATAGTATTTTATTGTTGTTGTAATTAATATGAATTAACTCAATGAACACACTTTACACCTAAATATTTTTATCAAATTTTCTTGTGCCTGGTAGAGGGACAGCACATTTTTCCATTTTTTCCTTTCTCATTCTCACTAATGAAACTGGTAATAGTTTGGTACCTCATGCCATTTTGTCATGTAGTTACAGCTTGTCCTTTCATAAAAGAAAATTAGAAAACTGCTGAGTGTTATAGATATTAATGGTTGTTAGAAAAGTATAATAAAAAGCTCTCTTTTTGGAGCATTGCTAAGCTTTTATGTCATTATTCATGAATGACTAATGCATTCAAAGGAGAAGAGTGCTAATATCCAAGACTGGGATGATGAACAGTGGAGAGGGACAGAGAAGCTAAAAGAAAGGCATTTGTCACATGGGAAGATCAAATAACAACAGGCTTGCCTACAATAAGACATTTCAGCTAACCTCATAAATAGAAACTTTTCTTACAAGTCTGTTATGACATTTCAAATCACCAAGGGCAATTCTGTAGGACATCTTTGGATAACTAAATATTTTTGAAGCACATACACAGTCCAAAAAACCAGAAGGTAATGGCACATAAGTAACCAAACTGCACCTTTATTATTTCATTTCTTCTCCTGGATCATGTGTGTCACTTAAATTGTACGTAGTAAAATAATCACAGGTAAGGCCTCTGCATTTGTTGATATTATTTAACTATACACAATGGAAACAAGGCTTACATTAATAAAAGCATGAGATTATTAGAAGGATATAGGGGAGCTTCTAGAATTCCAGGAAAGATTAAATTAGGCAGGACAGGATCCAAATAATTTCTAAATGTTTAAAACTACTAGGCAGATCATTGGGTAATGATATTGGTAGAAATCACTTGACTACATTTTATTTTAAATATTTTTCAGTTCAAAACTTAAGTTCTGGAGAAAGGCAGAGAGAATTTGTACATCCCTTTATTTGTAACTTTTAAAGCACATACTGGTATAATTGTCCAAGGGAATGTTGAGATAACATTATAAAAATAAAAGATGGGTGGCAGGGGGTGCGCAGAAAGACTGCCCAGAAAATAAGAAGAAAATTACAAACTTTACCTTTTTTTTTGTCTTTCTTTCCCCTCCCCATAACCACAAAAGTATACTGACCGTTTAGTGCCTCAAGCTATGTGACTCACTGATTAGGATCCAGTACTTCTAAATTGTCCTTACTGTTTTTGATTTAGCAGTGATTGAATATCACGTAGAAGTATACCAACTTAACAACTGCAAATGAGAGAGAAGGTGATCAATAAACTTTAATCCCAATACGATATTGATATTGCTGAACTAAGAGGTATGGAAAATTTGGACACCTACTAATTGCTCAGGAGATGTATACTGATTCTTTGGTGTGACTTGCTTGGCTTAGGAATATGGTTTAAACAAGCAAAGATGATAGAAAAAAGCCATTTTGCTCATTGGGACAAAAACTCTACTTTCTGGCTCCTTTAAAATAATATGAGAATGTGTATCATGTCTACAGAATCAATTTTTTCTTTACTTTCCCATAGATTTTGTAATACAAAGAGAAAATTTTATTCTTCCAACTGTACTCTTTAACACCACAGTAAGCAAAGTCCATTAAAAAATCACTGCCATTCATTTAATGACCATCTTTTGTGTTCAAGAAATGTTCTAAAAATAAGAGCTGTGGTGAGAAAACACAAAACAAAACTCTGTCTGCATAAAATGCACCTTATACTGAAGAAGATACAAAGTAGACACACTTATGAACATATCAGCTAGTTGAATGTGTTATGAAAAAAAGAGAAAGTATAAAGAGAGAGAATAATAGGGATGAAGTAGTGAGATAAAAGGAAGATCTTTTAGATAGAGTGGTTAGGGAGGACCCTCTAAATGTGTTATTTGAACAGAAATGACAAGACCAGAAATATACTTAAATCACACATAATTACCCAACTTGAAAGGGTTGTATAACATCTGGTATGGGCTCTGGTATTTTTTCAATGTCATATTGCCTGGGACTCTATGAACTTATTGTTTTTAACTTTTTCCCTTGTCCTCTTATCCACTTAATGATAAATATAGTAAGATGATGATGTGCACATTCCAATCTGGTATCCTGACCTTCCAAACTTCAGAATTTTATGTTCAACTTGATGGTAGCTTTTCCCAACAGGCATATCCCAGCCACACATGATATAAATCCTTTTAAGTTAGAATAAATTATTTCTACCATCCTTTTAAAATCTCTATTAAGTTAGTAACCTGTTTCTATTTTTTTAAAACAGAAACTAGTAATCTTTTTTTTTTTTTTTTTTTTTGATACCAGGGATTGAACTCAGAGACACTCGACCACTAAGCCACATCCCAGCCCTATTTTGTATTTTTTAGAGACAGGGTCTCACTGAGTTGCTTAGCACCTCACTTTTTGCTGAGGCTGGCTTTGAACTCACTATCCTACTGCTTCAGCTTCTCAAAGCAGCTGGGATTGCAGGAAAGTGCCACCGTGCCCGGCTAGTAATCTTTATTAATAACATTTTTGTCATGGATCCCATAACCTTCTATTTATTTCACCTCATAAATATTTCTTAAATAAAAAAGAAGCAACTGCTGTCCTTCATTCTGACTAAGCTAAGCCTTTCTAAGCTCTTGCTTTAACTCTTGTAATAGCTTCCAAAGTAGTTTCCGAGGCTTCAATCAAATATTTTTATTTGCCTTTATAGTGGCCTCACTGAGATAATTGTCTATATGACTTTGTCAGACTCCTTCTTAAAATCATTCAGTAATTTCCTACTGCCTAAAGAATGAAGTCCAACCTAAACATAGAAAATCATTAGTCATAAAATCAGTCCTAACTTTTAGCAAGCACTTTGACAAAGTCTAATAAATCCTTATTAGTTCTTTACTCATGTTCAGATCTTAAGGAGAGTATTTAACAAAATCTACCATTCCTGGAGATGTTTGGATTCTGTAATGCCGTAATTAGCACATACTTGTAGGTGTTATGGCTGGATTCCCTCTGTTTACATTTTACCATTTTGGTGCTCCCTTCCAACGATCTTAGTTCTAATCTCCCAATGCTGCAATTCAATTTTGAAGCCTGTCTTCAGGCAATTGCAACCCTTTTGCAGAACAGAAGTACTCAGAAGTCAGTAAACACATGGAATGCACTTTGACAAATACACTATAGGTATATAAAAGTCCAACCCATCTGATTTTTCAGGGAAAATTTCCAAGGAACAATTCAGCCTTCAGACCCTGCCCAAGAAATCAGGCTATAGTTGGGTCTTTGCTTGAAATCAGACAATTTCTTGATTTCTTCCTTTTCTCTTCTTCCTTGCCAATTTCTCTTAAAGTACTTTTCTAATAAATCACTAGAACATGAATCTTTGTCTCAACGTCCACTTCTGAAGGTAAGACATAGGACTCTAGCCTCCCTCGTTTCCCTCAGACCTCTTGGCTCTGCTTTTCTCTTCATTGTCAGATTGTTTTTTTTTTCATTCAACATACAAATGCTTGAGTTTCTTAGCCATCAATCTCAGATTTTCTTCTCATTGTACTCTATATCTTCTTGGCATTTTCATCAATGTCCATGTCAAAAGTTACAGTCATTTATTTTTCCATTAGTCTAAACATCATTTTTTCTGAGATTTAGATAACATATCTGCCTCCTCAGGATTCCCACTGGGACGTCAGGCAACTCATCTCAATGCAATGATGATCTAGTTTAACTTCTATTCTATGTAGTATAGATTACCTTGTAAATATGTCTCAGTCCATTTTTTGCTGCTATCACAGAATGCTCGGAACTGGATAATTTATAAAGGATGGAGATTTGTTTCTTACGGTGGTAGCTGGGAAGTGCAATATCAAGGGGCATCTGGTGTTGATCTTCTTACTGTTTCATGACATGACAGGAAGCAACACACAGCAAGAGAGCAAGCAGGCAAACCTGGATATCTATTTATCATTTTATAATGTCACTAATCCCATTATGGGGGGAGCAACTCTAATGACCTCATCTAATTACTTCCCAGTGGTCCAACCTTCAAATATTATTAATATATGAAAATGAGGGTTAAGTTTCCAATACATGAACTTTTGGGGGATATGTTCACTACAGCAACATGTTACCTATATATTAAGTGCTCACACTGTGAAGTAAAATCAATAAGAAAATTGTTAGTGAAAGTATTTACTAAAAACCAATAAGTATGAGAAGGAACCAAGTGGGCATTCTTACTTGAAAAGTTTTATTGGGTTAGTTATAGGAAAAAGGGAAGTTTTTTGAAGGACTAGCAGCCAATAAACAATTTGTCTTATATGAAAAGGGATAGAGAGGAACAGATGGAAGCTGATGTCATGAGACATGACATGATATGGGGAGGAATATCTGCAAGATGAGATGGTAAAAGCTACTATGGAAAATTCTCAGTTCTTCAGAATCTCTTGCAACATCATCTTTCTATGTCTTCATGACTTCATTCTATCTCATTGGCCTTAACTTAGAGTAGTTGATTATATGACTACTATATTATACCAATAACATTCAAAATTTTGTCTGTGTATACACTCCCACTTTTACAGTCTACTTTTATAAGTTTTGTGAAATGTGTTTAAGTAAATAATTATTAAAAGGATTAAATATACAAGGCTAAAATTCCAAAATATTTATTCATCCATTAGCTACTTTAAGAATCTCCTTGTGGAGAAAAAACCCACATAAATACAGTTACCTCATACTAGACAAAGTCTCCAAAAACATACAGTGGAGAAAACACAGCTTCTTCAAACAAATGGTGCTAGGAAAACTGAAAATCTATATGTGGTAGATTGAATTTGAACTCCTATCTCTACCTTGCAAAAAGCTCAATTCAAAGTGGATTAATGACTTAGACACTAAAACAGAGACCCTGTGCCTAATAAAAGAATAAGTACACCCAAATCTTCACCAAGTTGACTTAACAAGATCCCTAAAGCACAAGAAGCAATCAAGAACCACTAAATGGGATGAATCAAACTAAAAAGCTTCTTCACAGCAAAGGAAACAATCAAAAATATGAAGAGAGAACCTACAGAATGGGAGAAAATCTTTACCACATGCACCTCAGATAGAGCATTAATCTTCAGGATATACAAAGAACTCAAAAAACTTAACATTAAAACCCAAACTACCCAGTCAATAAATGGGTTAAGAAACTTAATGGACACTGCAAAAAAGACAAAATATAATCAGTCAACCAATATATGAAAAAATGTTCAACATTTCTAGCAATGAGAGAAATACAAATCAAAGCTACACTAGATTTCATCTCACTTTAGCCAGAATGGCAATTATCAAGAATACAAGCAACAATAAATGTTGGCAAGGATGTGGGGGAAAATGTACACTTCTACATTGCTGGTGGGATGGCAAACTGGTGCAACCACTGTGGATATAGACACACACTCACATGCACATGCGTGCACACACACACACACACACACACACACACATATAAACCAAATTTTGTTTATCCATTTATTTGTTGACAGGCACCTGAGGTTGGTTTCATCACTTGGCTATTGTGAATTGTATTGCTATGAACATGAGTATGCATGCATTGCTGTAGAATGCTGACTTTAATTGTTTGGGGAAAATATCAAGCATTGTTATATATCTGGGTCACATGGTCTTTCTAGTTTTAGTCTTTTGAAGAACCTCCATATAGATTTCCATAGTGGTTGTACTAATTTACATTCCCACCAACAGTATATAAGTGTGCCTTTTTCCCCACCTGCTCACAAGTATTTATTATTATTTTTGTTCTAGGTAATTGCCATTTAAATGAAGTGAGATGAAATATCTCACTGCAGTTTTGATATGCATTTCTTTGATTGCTAAAATATTGAATACATTTCATATAGTTGTTGTTTATGTATATTTTTCTGCTTTTGAGATATGTCTGTTTAATTTATTTGGCCATTTATTGAGTTTGGGGGACGATTAAGGGTTTTGTTAGATTCTTTACATATTCTGGATATTTATTTCATAAGAGTAGCCTGCAAAGATTTTCTCCCATTCTGGAGGCTGTCTATTCATGTTCTTGTCTCCTCTGTTGTGAGGAAGCTTTTTAATTTAATGCCATTTCTTTTATTAATTTTTTGTTTTATTTCCTGAGCTACAGAAGTATTACTGAGGAAGCTATTCTCTGTGCCTATATGTTGGAATGTCAACCCTAAGTAGAAATACTGTTTCTTTGGGCTGTAAGCCTTCACTTTCAGTAGAGAATGCCAATTAATTTTCCAAAGCATTTTTACCAATATTGTATTCACTTATGAGAATTTTAGTTGCTCTACATTTTCATCAGGACTTGTTAGTGTGGTCTAATTCATTTCTCATTCTGCAGTTACTATGACCTTTTATAAATGCAAACTTGATTAAGTCACCCAAACTATATCTAAAAATCTTTTAATGGTTTCTTAATGATCCTAATATAAATTCCAAAAGTTTAACATTGTTGAAGGATTCCTTATGCTCTGACCTCATTAGTACTTCGTTTTCAATATCATGTTCCTCGTCTTCTATTCCACATTGGCCTAAAGTTTCTCTTATCAGCCTCAAGGCCTTCCAACATGATAAACTACTTCTGGAACTCTTCTTTCCACCTTTTCTTCTGATTAGTTTTGCTCCTTAAGTCTCATGGAAATGTCACTACAACAATGAAGCTTTCCTTGATTCTTTAGGATTAAATAGGTCCCCTCATTAATTGCTATTTTCTAAATGTGGCATTTATCATGAAAATAATGAGAGACATTATTTTTTAATATGACCCCTCATAATTTTTGTACACAATGAGGTCAATTTCATTTTCTTCTTTTGTGCTGTTGACAAACTTATTTAAAGTGACCAGAAAGAACTTGACAGTCAAAGTGTACTAATATACACTACATGGGAATGACAAGTCCCTATACATGCACCGTTTTTCAACTTTCATTCTAGAAGTGATATTGTTAGTCAAAAACTATTCATGGCCTTCTTAAACTCTGGAGTGCCCCACCTTTCAAGTGAGGAATATACTTCACTTCCATGCTTTTCATATTAACCTTCTCATACAACTTGTTTTCACCAATGGAATGAAAGGAATGATCAATTCACAAATTTGGAACATGATGTCCCTTTAGGCATGCTGCCTCACTTTCCAGCATTGCCCTGAGAAAAATGCTTCAACTAGCTTGCTGGTCTCTCAAGGATAAGTATCACATGAGACCAGAACAGATGAGTCAAATACCATTTGATCCACAGATTACATATAGATATTTTTTTTGATAAGCCACTGAGATTTGGTAGTTATTTTTAGAAATGAAAATTAACACACACCAGATAATTTTAAAAAGAGATGCAGTTCTTAAAATGATACAAGTTTAACGGAGACAAGTTTTAACAGGTAATTGTCAATAAAATAAAATGAAATAAGTTTTAGTTGAAACATAAATAGCTGTTCAAATACATTTCTTTCAAAATACTTGGATGAAAATAAAATAAGAAATTAAACATTGAAAATTTTGGATTTTAAACTGTGATTATAAGCTTTTTACCACATAAATTCTTTCATGTGTCTGAGTATAAAACAGTAAGGATTATGGTTATTATCAGCTATTACAGATGATTCCTGTTAACATTTTAAGGGCCAGCTTTAAACTGAACATTTTCCATTAGCTGTACAGAAAAGGTTTTCTAATCTTTTCTTTGGATGACCTCTATTTTTCAAAGCTAAATTATAAAATACTCTTAACCAATTACCAACTATACCTAACACTGAAGTTTAGATTTTTCAGTCATAAAGAAAAAGACCCATTTAAGTGTTGGAGCTATTGAGTATATCATAACTAACAGCATATCATTTAAGTCATAAAGTAATAAAATTCAAGGGCAAATATATATACTGTTAGACTATTTTTGGTTAAAGTAATTTCCAGAGCTGGAAATATATCTAGCTTCTGAGGTGACCTAGGGTGAGGCTAGAAAAAGTAAAGTCCATCTATATCTCCCCAATATAAAGTTGGTGCCAAAATTTTCAGCCTTCTTACAGTGTGGAAGTCTTATGCCAGGATCCAGACAACATTCATATGCAGAAGCAGGCATTCTAAGTAAACCTCGTAAATTTTATGGCATTTCCCTGTGACTACAGTAGTCCTACAAGGGACAAACTTATAGCTAAAGTTAAACCAGGTTGACTTTCTTAAAAACTGGAGATTGGAATTCATGTTTAGTTAATCAGATGTACAGTATTTGCTTGGAATTTAGGTGATGTAAACATGAATACTTTAATGTAGTCATGTGGATGCTGAAGAAAGAAAGTGAGAACATACCTAGAGAGAGAAAACACTCAAGCCAGTCAAGCATACATGCAGAAATTAAAGACGCAACCTCCTTTTCCCTGGATTATGAAGAGCTTTCATTTCCATTTTCTTGCCTTCCAGGAGGCCTGTGTACACACATTTCCTTTCATGCAGCAAATGGATAAAAGAAATCTGACAGTGGGTCACTCATTTGGCTATCAAACTTACCTACGGCCAAATGATATATTTTACATCAAAACTGAAAGTCTGTAACCACAACAGCTAGTGACTAGGAAGTGCCTGTATGCATTCCATTTCTGCTTTCTCCTTTTTTTTTTTAGCTGTGGTTCTTTGTGCAAAGTGAAATCTTTGTACATAGGAGACTATATGTATGTTGATATTTATGATAACCATGAACAGAGGCATTTTAATACATATTTTAATTTTTTGTAGACAGGTGGGGGTTATGGAGACTATAGTGGGTTGTCAACTTTATTATGAAAAGATACCACTATGGATGAAATTATATCCCCTCCCAAGTTCTTACATTGAAGTGCTAACCCCCACTGTGACAATATTCGGAGACAGTCTGAATAAGAAGGGGATTACATTGAGGTCATAAAGATGGGGCCCTGATCACACGAAATTCATGTCTTTGTAAAAAAGACATGGGTCCTCACATTCTTTATACAGTGTAGACAAAAGGCCTTTTGAGCATACAGTGAGAAAGGGATTATCTATAAGTCAGAAAGAGAACCCTCACAAGAAATCAAGTTTTCCAGCTCCCTGATCATGGATTTCCCAGCCTCTATAACTCCAAGAACTAAATTTCTGTCATTTAAGCCACCTTGTCTGTGATATTTCTTATAACAGACTGAACTGACTAACACAGATATTTTTTTAAATCCCATATGTGAAAAGGAGACAATTTTTTACTTGGAAATCTCTAAATTTATGCATAGTAAAGCTGGATAACAGAGTAACTTTTAAGTTGCTATAGTTTATGAAGTATCTCCACTGATATGTTCATCACTCATATACAGCACACATGCTTCCATGGGAGTCTTAAGATGAAATTCTTTCTGGACAAAACAAATTCACAGTTAATATATTACTACCTGGAATTGTTCATGCCTGTCATCTAACCTACAGGA
This sequence comes from Xerus rutilus, assembly GCA_028644305.1. Taxonomy (NCBI): domain Eukaryota; kingdom Metazoa; phylum Chordata; class Mammalia; order Rodentia; family Sciuridae; genus Xerus; species Xerus rutilus. The sequence continues at coordinate 30,677,686 of CM053403.1, read as the reverse complement.
TATGGCCATGCAGAAAGAGAGGGAAGCTCATAAACAATAAACTGTAACAATACGATGAGCACTACAATAGAGATATAGATGACTTGCTATGGAAGAAAAATCTTCAACTGGAAATAAAGGGAAAATTTATACTTAGAGAGTTTGAATGCAGCCAAACCTCTCTCACATGAAGAATAAACTTCAAACACTTGAAATTCTTTGCTATTATGAGATTTTTAATTTAATTTCACTTAGTTTATCTAGAGAAGCAAAAAAGCAAATGTAGGAAATTCAGATTTTAAAAACTGACACTTGAAAACCTGAGTGGGATAAAACAGTTAAGAAGAAAAGGAAGGAGAAAATGTTTGATCATAAATACTAAATATTAATCACACTATGTCAGCAGATTGTCATTCTCTCTGAACTCAGCTCATGAAGGCAATAGAAGCCAGCGTGAGGAGGAGAGAGGAGTAGAAAAGATCATGGGGCCAGGACCCCATTGTGATAATAAATGAATTAGATGACTGATTTTCGTGGTGTTCTTTTCAGCATGGGAATCATGTTGACTTTTCCTCTGTGATCTCAACCCCTAGCACAGCACCTAACACATGATTTGTGCTCAATAAATTCCTGTGACAGAAATGGTGAGCGTAATAAGTTCGAACTATGGGGTTTGCTGAAGAGGCAGCCACAAGGGTACACTAAGCATCCAGGAGAGATTACTAAGGCAAATGTAAATGAATGACAGCAAAGACTTGGCATGTGCTTTAGATTTTTAATGTGAGCCTGGGTGTCCTGGCCCACCACATGTGTTAGAATTCATATTTTTTATTTCAGCTTTAATATACAGTCATTGTAGAACACACTAATGAATGCTCTTCTATTTCAGCAAGTGAAATATTTCTTTTACCAGGAAAGCTCTGTGCAGTGAAAATGCTGATAGCTTCCTCTAATTGAAACTACATTGCTGGTTATACCCTCAAGTACAGGTCTTATATCTACTATATGATGCTAAGAATCATGGCACTATTATTAAAATAGAGACAAAATGTTCTTCAGGTCAGACAAAAATTGGAGTGTGTGACCAAGGGAATTATATATTGCATTTCATCACAAAGTTGTCACTCCAGTGATATATTGTTGAGCACTAAAAGCTATTGTTTCCATGAATTATAACCCTAAATACCTTCACTAAGGATTCATCATATCAGGGATCTCAGTATTATACATCATCGCTGTAATGTGTAACATATTTTCAGTGACATATCTTTTATGCTATAGGCTAAATAGCAAAATTATCATTGTAGTAAGGTTTTACTAGAGATTTTATGTTTTAATTCCTATGTCAAAAGTTGTTGAACTTGTCTCTGCAACAAAAGTGTTAAAAATATTCATAGGTTAAACTGTAGAATCAGTACTTTGAAATTTTATTTTCAACTTTAAATGGTCTTTTATGAGAAAAAATATTTCATCAATAAGACACTAAGAACTTTTAATGCATGCTGTTCATTTTACATGGCTTCCACTGGTGCCAAGTAGATATTTTGCAAGAAAACAAAATAATAGAAGAAAAATATTAAAGACTCAATTCTGCTACTCATAAGCAACTGAAAACAGAAAACTGTTTAAATGGAAAATCCTGTTAAAATTTCTCTCAGGCCATACAAATTTTAAATGGTGCCTGAATATTTTAAACTTGGTAGGAAATGGATCTCTAGTCATTATATGGTCATACACTTTTAGCTTCTGAGTAAAATTCTGGTCTAGACAGCCATTAGCAGATAATTAGAAATGACATGGGAGATATAACATCCAATACAGACTTGCTTTTTCTGGCTTAGGATCCTACTTTATGCAAATGAGTAGGAGACCATTATCATACAACCCTAGCAATCAGTACTTAATTTGTTGATAGCCTTGACAGTTGTGGCCAAAGTATAATTGGCATGGGCTCTTGTGCAAAAAAAATAAATAAATTGGGTTGTGCACAAAACTAAACAACATAATTACTAACAATTAGACATTAATTACGAGGTAGCAGATTTTCAAATCCTTCTCCTGCATTTGGCCAAAGCTAGACCTAATTATATTTTAATGGTATGAAAACATCCCTGTTCCTGAGATAATCAGGTGTTCAGAAAGTGCTTTCTGTAGAAACTATGTTTCATTATGGATTACCATGTTAGAAAATTAAATATGTTTATATTTGAAGATGATCTAATAATGACAGAAAAAATAATGAGATGGAATTCATGTTAATTTGGTAGTCATTTATCTACTTTATTAATTATCAGATCTCGTCTTAAAACACTGAAATAAAAGGAAATCAAAATTTATTTTAGGAGTATATAAAACAAAAAAAATCTTATTAATGATTATGTTTAAAAGGAAGGAAGGAGAGAAGGAAGGAAGGAAGGAAGGAAGGAAGGAAGGAAGGAAGGAAGGAAGGAAGGAAGGAAGGAAGGGAGGGAGAGAACGAAAGAAAGAGGGCTGAAAACAGAACGCTATAGTGACCTAGTGGCAGAATGCTTGCCCAGCATGTGTGAGGGCAAGCTGTGGGTTTGATCCTCAGCACCACAGAGAAATAAATAAATTAAATAAATGTATTTTATTTATGTACAACTAAAATATTTTTTTAAATAAAGAGGAATAGGAATATATTTGAAGAAAAATAGAGCTCCCCTAAATACTACCCACCCTAAGGAATCTGACAGATCTGATACGTAGAAGAATACTACATATCACCAGCCACAATCCTGGTAATAACCTTTGGCTACCAGGTGGGACATGAAAAAGAATTTTTATAAAAAAAATTTAGCAGACTAATTATAATTATGCATGAAAAAGTCCATGGGATCCCTTTGGGACATGAAAAGCATGGTATAGCTATTCCTTTTGATTGGAAACACAGGTGAAGAAAATTACCAAATTTCAACTAGAGAAAAATATATCAACAATATTTCCTTATATTGTTTCCTACGATTCAAGGGCCCAGCAATGAGGTCTATGTGTTTTTTCAGGTGAATAGTATATTCTGGCTTCTGTTCCATGTTTTCTTACTCCATTTAAGTCTTTCCAGGTCTTCAAATGATCTAATCCAATGGCTCTTCTAGTTTTTCTTCATAGACCCTGCAACACTAGATATTTCTGAGCATTTATATTTCTTTAAAACTTCTCTTCTCATAAATCCCACAACACTATTTTATTCACTGGTAAAAAATTTTGGTGACTTTTCAATGCCATATTATTATTATCATTGAGATTGGAGCCATTACAATTCAATAACAATCTACCTTTTGGGATATTTCTTATACATTCTATTTTTCTTGATTTTCCCAGATAATAACACATGATTTTATATACATTGACTGTTCCTTTCCTGTTTCCATACCTATCTACATCTTATTTATCTTAAAGTCAATTTACTCTGTAAAATTGTACGGTCTTTCCATAATACAATACTCATCGGACAGACTAAACCATTGGCCCATCTGAACAATATCTGATGTATTCTTTCTTGGCTTCACAATGTCCACCAGAAGGTGTAGCACATTGGGAATTATGAAATGTGTGTTTGCATGTGTGTGTGGCAGAGTGAGTGTGTGATTCTTATTCATTCAATTTTGACTAGAAGGGTACATCTGTCTTGGACCCATATAGGTCTTGGAAAGGTGGTTCTAGGTATTGTGTTGCCTAAGGCTGGGTGAAGTGAGGTACAAAGAAGACACAAGAAAATAATAACCTATAAAAATCAATTTTTAAGAATTATAGTTTTTTCCTATTATTGATATTTTCCCTCCTAAATAGCTTGGGTCTAAGCCAAGTATAAGTCTCATTTGAGAGGACGATTAAAGATATTTCCAGAAGAAACCTCGGCTTTCCCACTTTGGAATTAGAAAAATTGCTAAAGCATGGAGAATTAATAGAGAAGAGGGAAAGACAAAGGTCATATTGACCATTGTTTTCATATTTAAGGGCTTAAAACATTAGTATAATTATTTATGTTACACTAATGCTAGTAATTGAGGGAGAAGGCACCATAGGTCATAATATACAGGTGAGGGTCACATTATTTGGACAGTGTAGAAGCATATACAGAAAAGTGAAATGATTTCTCTAAGACAACATTTCAGAGATAAAATTGAGTCTAAGTCTCAGGTCTCTAATCTTTAGAGCTTTATTTATCATCAAAATATTTACTAGGATCCAATGAGATAAAGCCAAAGGAGAAAGAATTTAAAAAGCAAAACAGAATATAAACCATGACTATAAAACCCATTTTGAAGTATTTCATGTGGAACTACTAATTTTGATAAGAATAATAAAGTGAATGACTAATTAAAAGGTCCATTTTTTAAAAGACTTCTTGCAAACATTTCTTTGGTTGGCATTTAAAAATTAGGCCCTCACCATAAGTTCTTGGAACAAATTTCATATGCAAATCAGAGCCTCTGAAACTGTTTAAGATCAGCAGGACTGGCTACTCATATTCCCAGAGAAAAAGGCATGGAGCTAATTGACCCTGCCAGAGACCAAGCATACCCATGGTGTTTTAATTTGGGCTGCAATTATATGTCTGTGAGAGTTTTCACATGCCAATTATTGCATTTTTAAAAAATCTACATATTCTTAATATCTCTAGAACCGAAGAGAAAGAGGCTAGAAGACTCTCTAAACAATGCAATTAGAGACATATAGGCAATTAACTCTGCTATTTAGAATAAAGTTGAGAGCACTAAAGACAAAGTAATAAATATTCAGAAACACTTCACCATTATACAGAATTGCAGAACAGATACACATTTTTAATATACAATACAGGCAGTCTTATTATTAAACTTAATGGCATCTGAGAAATGATGAAACACTCACAGCCCTGAGCTGTAATGAGATAAGCTTGTAGCCTGATCGGCTTGCATACAAATCATCTCATCTGAATAAAATTAATGTTTGATTTTTATATCTCTCCTCAAGCACTGTTGAGCCCCCTTTTTTGTTTTTATGAACAATTATAGCAAAGAAAATAAAAGTTAAGCCCTGATACAATATATGAGTGGGAGTATCTTCAATACATGTCATTTTAAGTTCTTATTTCTAGTACTGAATGAAAGAGTTCTTATAGGTTAAAAAAATGAAAAAAAGATTTTTGATGCTAAATATAATGCAAGAAATCTTTTAAAGCTTTTGATTTGCACATTCTACAATAATAGTGACATGTTGGTATTTAATGTTAAAATGATTGACATTCATAGACTTAATGGCATTTCCATCTGAAGAAAATCCTATATGCCTCCAAAATATTCATCATTATACTATAATATTAAGGAAGATACATGTGTCATGCATATATCCTTTTAAGATAAAACTAAATAAGAAATTACATTTTTTCTTTTAACTCGTGACTGAAGTTTACATTCAATATTTCAAATTTCAAAATTAATCATTTCTTTATGTCCCTTTTTAAAATGAGTTCATTGTTACAGGTTTCACTTAAGACAAATTGAAAACCTCTCAGTATTGGATGTTGCCCTCTTCACATTTCATACAAAGTGTAGTGGCATTTAACTTTCCTTTCCTTAGTTATCAAAGAGGAAAAAGTACAAAGTCTCCATTTCCATTGAAAAACTCAACTGACAAGACTGCACAGAAACTATGTAAAAAGAACCCCCATGTGAAATGATCACTTAGAACACAATTCTTGAACAGAGTTTCAAAGTATATTGTATCCACCCAATACATGACTGGTATTAGAATACCAGAGTCACATTTTATCTCTAAAGATAACATTTTGAAGAAATGCCATAGTTCTCAGTCAAATAGAAATGTAACCCATCCATAAATTAAAGGGAATATTTAGGAAAACTATTTAGATAATAAGCTAAATTGAAAAATCAAATCTTTCTTAAATTATTCTAGATGTACATTTCATTATGTAGATATCTCTTGAAGGACATAGTTGAGAATTAAATGAGTTAAGACATACAAGGGGCCTACAGTAATACCTGCCAAATACTACATGCTCAGTGAGTGTTAGTTACTAGTTAAGAGTAAGGATCTTTACACTTCAAGTTCATCTAGAGCTTTTGTATATATTGGCTAAGGATCAACTGTGTTATTTCTCATATATGACTTTCTTTTTTTTCAAACTGAATTTTTCCTATAATTCAAAAATCACAAAATTTGGAAGGAATTTTCACTCAGATTCAAATAACTATTAAATGTTACTTCATCAAGGAAAACAAAACCAGAAGTCATAGACTATGTATGCGTTGTGTCGCTTATAAAGAACATTATTTACGAGGTCTTCAAGATGACTCCCCCAGTTAACACTTGCTATAAGAATTCTCAGGATTTAGAGAGCCCTCATTGTTATAGCCTATTACAGAGAAGATACAGATTAAAATCAACCAAGGGAAAAGATGCATGAAATCATGTCCAGAGAAACCAGACAGAAGATACCCAAGGGTCTATTCCCAGTGGAGTTTCATGCATATGCACTTAATTCTTCCAGCAATCTTATATGATACCTTGATCAAAGTTGTGCTGACCAAGGAAGCTATTCAAGCATTACTATCCAGGATTTTCATTGTGGGGTTAGTAGTACAAGAACACAAAACTCATACAACTCAGTATCCTCAGCTACTCAGATTTCAGTCTCAGAGCATTCACCCTAAATTACATTGTTTACATAAACCTATCTGATTAAACTGCTAAAACACGGTCAAGATCTCAGGCATAGAAAAATACTCTTATCAGGTAAAATATTCTAAGGGCTGAGAGATTATCTCCCCCAAATCACCCAAAGGTCAATCCTAGAAACAGAACTTTCTTAGGAATATGCAGAGTTTGAGTAACCCAGGTCTGCTGAGTTAATCTTTTTCTGCCCCTATTGGAACCCAAATCAGTGCCCCAGCACACACATGGGAAAACAATTCTTAACTTTTGAAATGATCAATTAATGAACAAGTCTCTCTATCTCAGTAAAGCAAAATGTTAAGGTTCCAAAATTTTAAATAATATCCACATTTATTTTATTTTAGTTTAGTTTAGTTTAATTATTTTATTTAAATGCGTTTCAAGTCATAGTACATAAACAGAGCTCAGTTTTTCCATTTCTCTGGTTGCAAATCAGATAGAGTCAGATTATTTGTGTCTTCATACATGCACCAGGTTTAAATTATTTTTCTGACTCACATATTTCAGTAATCCTGATGTGTCTTTCAAAACTAGACGTGACTGATAATTGTGTCTTATGACGTGGTTGATGCCTTTAAACCCTAATTCCTAGAATAAGACCTCACTTTTTTCTACCACTCAGCCATTTTTATAATTTATTTCTTCTTTCCTTTCCTTCCTTCCTTCCTTCCTTCCTTCCTTCCTTCCTTCCTTCCTTCCTTCCTTCCTTCCTTCCTTCCTTCCTTTCTTCCTTCCTTCCTTCCCTCTCTCTCTCTCTCTTTCTTTCTTTCTTTCTTTCTTTCTTTCTTTCTTTCTTTCTTTCTGTATTTTATTTATTTTTCCTTAGCATCTGCAGAAAAATTCTAAACTCTGGGACCAGAACTCCCAACTCTGCACCCTGACTAATGGGATCCAGTCTGGTTTTCTAATCTACTACTAAAGCTGGACTCCCATCTGTCAAATTCAGGAATCTAATTAGCACACAGACATGCTGCTCGATCTCCCTGAGACTACCTGTATGCATTCCCACTTCAATTCTTTAATTTCCTGCCATTTCACCTGACAGTAGGGGCTCCTTTGAGTTCCCTGTAGCTTTCTCTTAAGATTTACCGTACCATGGTCAATAAGCTTATTGTTTTTATTCATTTGTGCTGGTATAGCAAAATGCCAACAATTAATATCTTGTAGTTCTGGAGACAGGCAGTTCAAGATCAAGGAAGGCACTGGATGATTTGATACTTGGTGAAGGCTAATGTTGCTCCTAAGTCTGTACCTTGTGGCTTTGTCCATCAGATGGTACAAATGCATGTCCTCACATGCTGGAAGAGTGAAAGCAAGTAAATCCCTCTCCCAAATTCTTTCATAAAGGATCTAATTCCACCCATGAAGACTCTACCTCAGGCCTTAATCACTCTCTAAAGGACCTTCCTTTTACTAGTATCACACTAGCAATTAAAATTCCATGCAACAATTCAGGGAACACACTCACACTATAGCATTTATATTATTTCCAGGAACTTACATTGATTCCTCTCCTCACATGGTAGATCTCACTCACAAGGTGCTCTGTTCAGAGAGAAATTTATCTTTGATTCACATGACATGCACTTCATAGGTATTTAGAGATTTTGTGAGTTGCCATTATATACTACACACTGTTCTAACACTGGGAATGTTCATGTATGTAATTCTAGACAAGGAACTTCTATGTGAGATATGAAATACATACACAGAATCCCCCACAGAAAGTTCCAGTCTTTTCCTTAATATATGAGAGAAAGGTCAGCATGTAGAATAGAAATGACTTTCAAATTAACCTTGTGCATCTTTCTTTCTTCATGCAGTGTTCAGTGGGTCTTTCAGGGTTTTTCATGAATCCAATCTATCTCAGTTCACTTTTCAATGCCACTGAATATACTGTACTCTGATTATAAGAACAAGCTTTATTTTCAACTTCACACATCCCAGTCTGTACCAATGATTGTAAAACTAATAATCTTTGTCCCTACATGCCCCTAAATGTAGTAGACTGCCAAAGAGCCACAGCCTCCTTCACATTAAAAACAAAGAATAACAAAATGAATTTCTCTCTCTTGACACAAACAGCTGTAAAATCAACAAGTACATGGCCTCTAGTTTCCTACTCCTGGAGGAAATCTATTGAATACAGGGATATTCAGGTCACTAGTGGAGAATTTTTTTTTTTCAAATTAGTATATCAGCATCCACTAGACGAATAAGCAAAATTTAAATATTTAATAAATTGTCTCTGAGGTAAATCATGAAAGTATTATCTCCAAAACCACAATATACACATGATATTGAATCCTATGATGACTTCATTTATAGTCCATCACACATGTTCAGTTAAAAGTCACAAAAACAATTATCTCTAAATTTTTGCTAAAGTCAAAGGGCTTCCCATGTTCTATTCTCATTGTAAGTACTGTCTGCTTTTCTGAACACAAAGTTTATAACCAAAATCAGATGTTCATGTTGTAGATAAAACATTTTGGTGATATAAAACAATATTATCAATCAAAGCATGCTGAAAAGAAAAACACAGATTATAGGGAATCATATTTAGAAAAAAATATGTTTGCTGCCAGAAGGTATCCCAATTGGTAATTGAGGAAGTGAAGACAGTTCTCCAAGTGGCATCAGGACATCCAGTGTTTCCCCTTACTCACTTGTAGTTCTCAAGATTAACTGTATCTGTGTTGGGAGTGCACCATCCTGAGATAAGGAGGAGTTGGCCAGAAGAACCTGAGCTCTGGCTCAGCAACCATTCCCTTAAAAAGGACATTTTTCTTACAATGCCACTAAACCATCTGTTATGGTTTGGATGTGAGGTGTCCCCCAAAAATTCACATGAGAAAATGCCAGAAGGTTTGGAGGAGAAATGATTGGGTTATAGCCTTAGCCTAATCAGTGAGTCAATATCCCTGATAGGATTAACTGAAGTGGTCGAGTGTGCTGGGAGGGTGTGGGAGGATTGGGCATGGCTTGGGTATATATTTGTATATGGAGATATACATTTGTATCTCTCTGCTTTCTGATCACCGTGATGTGAGCTGCTTCCCGCTGCCACCCTCTCCTGTTATGATATTTAACCTAACCTTGAGCCCTAAGGAATGGAGCCGGCCTTCTATGGACTAAGAGCTCTGAAACCATGAGCCCTCAAATAAACTCTTTCTCTTCCACAGTTGTGTTGGGTCCTTTTGTGTCAGCAGTGAAAATGTTAACTAAAACACCATCTACTTCAACATTTTATCCCAGTGTATCAGGTTGCCCCTAAAGTATGCATCCCAAGGCCAACTGGCTTCTGAGGTCTTTGGGCTGCTTTGCAAGTGGGGCACTTGCCAACAAGAATCCATCAAACCAGAGATTCCCTTTGATCCCTGAGAACAGGTTCACAATAGTTCTAGGTTTCTGCTGTTTCTTGCTGGCTATCTGTATAAAACAAACTTGTTCCATGCAAGTTAAATGTGTGGGTGTTCTGCCCCACCAGACTCCGACAACTTGTTAGTGCACAGTGAACTTGCTTCACACAAAGTGACTTACTGTTTGTGACAATGTATTTAAATTTAATTACAAATTCAGCCATGGCTAGAGCAAGGAAAAATAAGTAAGTGAATTTATTGTTTAGTGCACTAACCATTTTCTGCACCAAGAAACCCACTTTTTATGAGAACCTAGCATTTTTCATATACCTCTCACTTTATTCATGTCATTCATTAATACAAATATGTGTTGGGAAGTTACCTTGTGCCTGATCTTGTTCTAGATATTGAGGATACTGAGCTGAATCAGAGAGATAAGATGGCTCTTCTCATAGAGCTTGTATTCTAGGGAAAATAACTAACAAAAAAGTAACATATATATGTTTTGTTCTGGAGAAAATAAGTAGGATGACATAAAGAATAAGGAGAGATGGATCATTTAAATTAAGTGGTCAGAGAAAGTTTCTAGTAAGAGCTGATATTTAAGCAAAAGGCAGAATAAATAAGATGACCCTGGGGTGACCATTATGGAAAGAGGTATTAGTTACTGAAAGGTAGAGAAGAACTTGGAGAATTCAGGAAATAAAAATATCAGTGTGATGGAAGTATATGAGTGTGTAGCAGAGAATCATATGAGATGAATTGGCAAGCTCATAGAAACTTGCAGCCAAGGGTAATTATCTAGTATAAAAGTGTATTGGGTAGCCATTGGGTAAGTTTAGTGGCATGTGTAAGAGAAATTCTTACACATGGTAAGTGCTAAGAAGTTAAGACTGGAAGAAATGATGATTAATTTGATACTACGGCACTGATATAGGCAAGAGATAATGGCATCACGAAATAGAAGGGGTAGTAAGGAGAAGAAAACAAAGTAGACACCTTTGTAGGATGGGTTAGGTATGTTACATAGGACATGATTTTGGTAGCAGGGATATAAAGGGAATAATCAAGGAATTAAATACAATGACTAGATTTGGGACATGAACACATGGAGAGTTAGTTTTATTACTTACTGATAAGGAAAATTAGGAAGTAGAGATTGAATACATGTATGTATTTCAGATATGGTAACACTGAAGGCTCCTCCAGACCACTGGGAATACCAAATAGGTGAAAAAGAGTGTATATGTTTGTGTGAGTGTGTGCATATATGTATACATATATACACACATGATTTTACATATGTGTATATATATATGTATTGTGTGTAAATAGATACAATTTTTTATGTATGTGTATACACATATATATGTATAAATTTTACACATGTTTAAAATCTGGAAAAGTAGTGTCATAAAAATTATTTTAAACTTGGAAATACACAAAAGAGATAATGGTCATTCTTTTAACGCAATGTTGGCCTTAACTTTCTATTTAATAGACCATTTTTCCAACTCTGAAGGGGCAGAGTTTAACTTGTAGAATTGCTACCATTGTTGCTGCTGTTCAGTTACATTAATATAATTTATTTCTGATGGATTTGAAAAAAGTTTGTAGTTAATTGCCTGATAAGACAATAACCAATTTGACATTTTTTTATTAAGTTGCCTATTTTATACACGTGCATGTACATATATATATATATATATATATATATATACACACACACACATGCATGTAGCTATATTCTCATGGTTCTTTGGGCCAATTTTAACATTTTTCATTAATTAATGAATTAAATAAAATTCTCAGCCTATGTTTATTGTATATTTTCATGAAATTGTTGAGTTTATATTTTTGAAAATTAAAATTTAATAGGTATAGGGTTTAAAATATAAATCTGGGAGTTACTGAGATGTAGACTATAGCTATCAGATGAGTAAGATTACATCAAGAAATAACACAGAAAAACATATTACAATGGTTACAATTCCAGAGTAGAAAGAACATAAATACCATTTAATTATATATTCAGAAAAACTCTAGGAGGTTTTTATACCTCATTTTACTATTGAGTAAATTATGGATCACAAAACTTGAGAAGTTCTCTTAGAGTTTCATAACTAACCAATATAAGAAAGCAAATCTAGCCCTAGTCAGTCTGACTCAAAAATTCATGTTTTTATTCTATAAAAGTAAGATAATGCTTCAGATAAAAATGACTTAATTTGTTATAGAGCTAATGGACAATTTAGGCAATCTCTCTCTTTTTATTTTCATCCCTGCCCCTGGTGTGTGTGACTGCTGTAATTTAGGCCCTGGATACTGCAAAACTCTCCCTTAACCTGTATTATTTTTCCCAGAAGAGTCACTCCAAAATTGGTAAGCACCGATCCTGTAGGAAATTCAAATACTATCATGGTTTAAGGCATTTTTGTGAAGGCAGAATAGAAAAAGCAGCTTACACATACTGCAACAATTTTAGCACATATATTTGTAAAAGTTTTAACTGAAAAAGCATTTATCAACTGGATAGATAATTAAATTTCCTTCTTTTAAAATTTATGACTTCCTATTATGTAATTATAAGAAAATGAACGCTGACCATTGGTTAATCCTCAATCTAAAATTATAATCAATTATATCCAAATGAAATGTAAAATATGATAATTTAAAAGTATTCTTCATGTGAAAGCATTAATTCACAAATGAGATTAAAGGCAATGCATAAAGAACGTATTATGTAATGTAAATTAAGTAAATGTCATTATTGCTTTCTTATTCCCCACATTTTTTAATATGCATGTTCTTGTAACACAGGTAGATATAATAGCTTTAAGAGGCTTAGGAAAATGATAAACCACTTAGATGACATTTATAATCAGTGATAAAGAATATTAAACAACTGGAAAATATAAATTTTTCTTCAGGAAGCAGCAATAGTCAAGTAATTGAAAATGACAATGATCAAATTGTATAACCCAAATAAAAGTTGAAAGTATAATACCAGTTTCATCAACAGTGATAGGATATTCTTCTAGGTTTGAAATCATCCTGTCAAAAGAGATGTCTACATCCCCATGTTCAGCGGAGCACTATTCAGAAAATCCAAGATAAGGAATCAGCCTAAGCGCCCATTGTCAAATGAATGGATAAAAAAAGCTGGTACATAAACACAATGGAGTGTGTTTAAGAAGGAATTTCTGTCATTTGCAACATAAAGGGAACTGGAGAACATTATGATAAGTAAAATAAACCAGGTACAGAAAGGCAAATACTGCATGTTTATATATATACACACACATATATATATATGTATATATATAAAACAATTGAATTCATAGAAGTAGAAGAAAGATCCTAAGAGGCTAGAGGGTAGGAGAAATAGGAAATGATGGTTGGAGAGTACAAAATCTCAGGAGTAATAAAGGGTTTTTTAGAGAACTATTTCACAGCATGAATACAGTTAATACTACTGTATCATACATTTCAAAATCACCAAGAATAACTTTCAAGTGCTCTCACCACTGAGAATGATCTGACTTTGAGGTGATGGATATATTAATTTGCTTGAGTTAATTATTCTACACTACATTTATAAATTATAACAATCTTCTTATCTCATAAATATATACAATTATAAATTATCAAATTAAAATAATTTTCTGTGGTACTAGGGATTTAACCCAGGGAACTGAGTAATACCCCCAAGTCCTTTTTTATTTTAATTTTAAGACAGGGCGTCATTAATTTGCTAAAACTGGTCTCAAGCTTGCCATCCTCCTACCTTAGCAGACCAAGTCACTGGAATTACAGGTATCCACCACCACACTCAGCTAAATAAAAAATAAATAAAAATAAACATAGAACTGATTGCTGGAAACCCTTAGTTCTTTATGCCTGTTTAAGAGCACTGTAAAAAAGTATATAAAGTATGAAAAATACAAAATAAAATTTTATAACCACAATGAATATCATATAAACTATGCTGTTAGAGATTAAATATTGAATGTTCCACAAAGGTTCTTGTGTTGAAGGCTTGATGCCCAGCCCATAATGCTATTAGAAAGTAGGAATATTTAAAAGGTGGGAACTAGTAGAAGAAAATTGTCATTGGGGGGCATGCCCTTGGAGGGAATTTTGGGACCTAGTCCCCTTCCTGTCTCTCTTTGATTCCTGGCTATCATGAAGTGAATAGGTCTCTTCTGTCATATGATTTATTATACTGCCAGAGACTGAAAGGGTCAAGTGAGCATGGTCTAAAACCTCTGAAATCATGAACCAAAATCAGTCTTTCCTTTTTTTATATTGATCACATCAGGTATTTTGTCATAGTTATGCAAAGTTGATTAAGACAACTGCAGTCATTCACAAAGTATTATTTGGGGCTTTAATGTACCAGGCCAGGACAATGAATATCTATTGATAGTCAACACTGAATTAGATCATGTTATGAACTGGTATGGTAATTAATTTGTTTTAAAAAATTAAATTTGTATAAGGGATAAATGAATTGCTTTTAGATATTTTTCTCATATTAAAAATGACTACAGATATGTCATACATCTCCAAATTTTGTGGAATATTCTACTTATATTTCCCACAAATGTAGAAACCAAATTTCGTATCATATCTCTTAAATACTATATTTTTCACTTCAGGATAAAAAATACATAGTTATCTTAAATGGCTTCTTGTCTGTTATCTACTTATAAAGATTGATTTAGTAAGACTTGGATGGACCTTAGAAAATCTGCATTGTAATAAAGATCTCATGCACGTCTTATTCTAGTACTCTGTGAGCAAAACCTCTACATTCAGTACCTAATCCTGCCAATCTTCCTTTGCAATGTTTGCTCATCTGAAGCTCATTGTCAACATCTTTATTGTATAACTCTTCTTTAATGCAATGATTATCAACTTTTACTAGAACTGTTGCTTAATGCCTTTTCCCATGATATTCTAAAGTATGAATTAATATTAATCACCTTTATTACTGAAAATTCTTAGACAACCAGACCCTTTGTCCATTTCATAAACTTTTATAACCTCAGCACTGACCCTTTGCATGCAACATTACAGATTTATTTGTTGAATTATTGAAGAGATCCATGTTAAACCTAGATCAGTCCTTGACAAATCACTGATTAAATCAGAACATTTCTGCATAAGGGTGTCTAATGGCTACCAATCAAAAAATTAAAACTTTATGGAATCCTAACTTAATGGTATGACTTATTTTTGAATTAGATAGAATAAAATATCAGATGAAACCACTGAACACTCATTTGTATTACAATTGTATTTCATAATACATCAATTTCAGTTCATCAATCAATGTTTTATACAACCTTATTAGAAATATAAATTCATCATGAAACTTCATAATATGATACTTCAAAGTCTTATTTTAAAAGATATATGTGGACATAAAGATGAAACTATGCAAGTCAGAAGACCTATATTTCCATTTTTATGTATATGTGCAGTAGAAGGTGATTGACATTCTGCTAAGTAAGACTTTGTTAGAGCTGGAGGGATCTAAGTAGTTTCTAAAGGATAGTTAGAAATTAGATTAGCAAAAAGGGAAGAAGGGTTTTATAGATGTTCTGAAACAGAAGAATGTGAAATGCCTTTGAAACAGTAAATCAAGTTAGCAAAGAAACAAAGGCTTTATAGAGAGTTAAAGTGTGAAATAAGTTTTAAAGGGTAGATTTTAAAGGGTAGCTGTGTTTTAGACTTACGTCTGCCAGGCCAAAGGACTGAAGTTTATCCTGCAAGGTCTGTGTGGACTTCATGATTCCTGTAAAGCTAACTGACCAGCACTATGTTGTGAATTACATGATTTCCAGTGTTCTTAAAATGGTAAATGAAATGTTTTAGAAAACTGTATCTTGCCATTTAATCATATATTCAATGTATAATGTTGAATAAGTATGGTCTTTATGCTAGGCACTCTGCCAGGTGGGGGGACACAAGGTTGAACAAAACCATAAACATAAAACAAACTCTAAAGGGACAGAGAGACTTACAGATAGTCACGCAACTGTCTTTATAACTGGAAACCATGATGACTTCTATGGAGAAGTTCTTGGTGTTTCATGAGCATACGTTAGTGTTATAAGGAGAATTTTACTAAAAAAGTGACTGAGCTCAGTTCTCAGTAAAGGACTGAAGGACAGAGGATTATAGGCAGAAGAGAGAGTTGTCTTGTTATGCCAGGGAGCAGCATACATTTGGAGATTTGAAAGAATGTTAGTGTAGAAGTGAGTGAGGCTAAAAAAAAAGCTGTGTAGGGAAGCAGGAGCTCATTTAGCAGGGCCACTTGGGACATTTTAATGAGATAGGTCTTAGAGCAGTGATGGTGACTCACAGAAGGATTCTGATAGAAGATTGGCATTGAACTAAAAACAATTCACTTAAACTAGAACATAGAAGGGCATTATTGAATGCATGTGGACATCTGGCTGCTAAAATGAATAATCTATTCAAGTAAACATTAATATTAAATTTTGATTATGATAATTTGGCAGATAAAGAGGCAGATTTAAGGGATGTTTAGAGACAAACTTAGTAACATATTGGCTGTGAGAAAGAGGGAGTTTCAATTATAAAAAAGTAGGTTTTTAGCCAGAGTAATGAAAAGAAAGATGGGCTCATTCATTAAGATAGAAAAATGCATATATGGCATGTTTCCATATAATTATAAATAATGCACTTATTGCCAATAAAACAAATCTATACAGTTAGTATACTCTTTAAAAAATTAAATGTTATAGATGTATAAGTTACATGCTCTCTTTTTAATATCACACATGATCTAGGTATTATTTTAGAATACCATGTTTTTGACAAACTGTACTACAATATAAATACAAAAGTCCATCTGTGGACTAAACACTTTTTCTCCTTCACAAGTATTTCCATTTGTGTATTAATTCACAAAACATGTTGTTTAATTGGAGGTCCACAATGTATTTAAGTATATGATAGGGCAATTATTTTTCATTATTCTTTCTTCTTGAAACACTTTTTGTTTTTCTAGAATGATCCACTTTTGAATCAATTTTAGAATTTTAGAAATACATTGTCAAATTTTGTTAAAGACACTCATGAAATTCCAATTGAAATCAAATTATAACTATGGTATAAATCAGAGATAGTTACTATTTTAGTAATATTCAATTTTCTAAACACATTTGAAGATAAAACATTTTTATAAAATAGTGATAAACAACTTATAGTTCTTATTTAATTAATAAAATAGACAGCAACTTCATTTAATTTTGTGTTTCATATTAAGATACAGAAAGAAGTTTTGTGGTCAAAGTAATGCTGATCCTGGTCTCAACAATATCTGGGCTTAAACAACTAAGCTAAGTGCTTACAGATTATATTATAAATATCAAGCTTAAGAAATTTAAAATTTAACTCGATTCCAAATTATACACAATTTTAATAGTGCACTATGCATGCCAGAAAAAAAATATGCTTAAGGAATCTAAATTACTTTTGCTGTCTGCACCTTCCTTACTTTTATTACCTTTGTGACATTGCCAAAATTATCTATACACATTGGCGGTCAAGGAGCAAGGGCATATAGGCATAGAATTATTGTCAGCTATAACAGATTAGGTGCTCAACTGTGGATAAATGTATCTTTCGACAGGTTGCAAACGATTTTCAAAATTATTAAAGTAATAAAGTGCATCTTAAATCCTAAACTATTACTGATTTCAAACATGATATAATATTTTCAAGGATGAAAATTTATATATTTTTTCCTTTTTACCTCAAAGAAAAAAAAGCACAGCTTTGTGCTTGAAATAAAATATTGACTCTTACGTAGACTACTGTGAAGAACTCTTCAATAAACATGGTGCAAGAATACGGGAAATTCTAAGTATTCTTTATCTTTCTATCCTTCTAAGTGTATCAGTAGCATATTAGATAGCACACAGGACAATTATATCAAATAAGTAAGGCAAATTCACTCAAAATTTCAAAATCATAAGTCAGGAAAAAAGTGACCAATGCTCAGATTAATTAAGAATAAAAAATAAAAGCCAGTCATGTCAAAATATTAAACTTATCATTGACAAGTGCATTTAATTCTGAAATAGTCCATTAAACTTCATTTCCCAATTCTGAATTAAAATTATGTACCTCAACTTTTGGTGCATTATCTCATTTATATTAATTCTTACAACAATCTGTTTATGAAGAAACCAAGACTTCCTTGATTTATGGGATGTGCTCAAGGTGCCAATTCTTGAAAGAGATGTATCTACAACCTGAGACAAATTTTCTTAATCTATCCCTAAAGCTCATGCTCTCAATAATTATTCCATGGTTAAGCTTAGTGTCAAAAAGCACATTTCCACTAACTGATGCTAAATTGAAATTATAAAATATAAACAAAAAAGGAAAATAGCACAATCATCTTCCTGTCCATAGCCATATAAAACTGTACATGTTTAAAATCCAGGGTCATGCCTTCTCATTTAGTCCACAGTGCTTATTGCAATATCTTGAGAAACACGAACATAGATGCTGGTTAATAATTGGCAAATTAGGCAACACAGTGGAACTTCATTTATTAAAATTAACTAGAGAGCTTAATCTGAATGGGTGAGCATTTCAAATTTTAAAATATATTTTAAAAACAAAACTAAGGCCGGGGGCAGTGGCGCATGCCTGTAATCCCAGCGGCTCAGGAGGCTGAGGCAGGAGGATCACGAGGTCAAAGCCTGCCTCAGCAAAAGTAAGGCACTAAGCAATTCAGTGAGACTCTGTCTATAAATTAAATACAAAAAAGGGGCTGAGGATGTGGCTCAGTGGTCGAGTGCCCCTGCATTTAATCCTCTCCCACCTCTCTCCCCCTTGCCAAAAAAATCACACATCTAACTTGTCCTGAAACATTTATTTAGAACCATGGATGAGCTGGGTCTTGAGTCAAAGAGTGAATACCATATGCTGTCTACTCTCATGAGCTTACAACCCATCATAAGCTTGTAATCTAGGTTATGTGCTCTGATGAAGTTTTCCACAAAAGTAGGAGAACAAATCAGGATGGCCTTTTTTAATAAAGCTGTAGTTGGATTTAAATATTCAAAACAGTGCTTACTTTATCAAATATCATTTGTGATAATAAATTTGGCATTTATTCAAAAAATATTTAAAATATTCAAAATCTGTTTCATAGTAGGAAATATGTTTTAGACAAGCACAAATCTGAATAAATTCTTTTTTATACATGTATACGCAGCACAACCCAAACTAATCCAAAGGTTAGTGTCCTTCACTAGCAAATTTTAATGCCCTAGCATAGATTTATCATGTTAAATTATTTTCATATACTGAATTCTTCTTTCAGCAATTATTACCAATAATGGAACAAATCAAGAGCATGTGCCTTCCAATATGATGTACAACAATATCATCATGAAGTATTTCTGCCAAATTATCATAATCAAAAACTTATTTTGAGGTAACATCATCCAAATCCAAGTTGAAGGATTATACAAAATAGCTTTGAACTCTTCAAAAATGTCAGTGATAAGAACAAAAACAATCAGCAAGTATATCTGATTGAAAGAAATTGAAATATGATAACTGAATGTGATCCTTGATTCTCTGATGCAATGTAGGACATTATTGAGACAATTGGAACATATAGTGAAATACGTAGATTTGACAACTATAGTAAACTGTGTCAATTTCCTTATTCTAATTGTTGTGCTGGGATTACGTACTTTCCACTGTTCCTGCTGCTTGGACAATGAGAGGGAACAATTACACATGAGACTTTCTAAGTGCAGACAATCTGAAATTCAGTATCTAGTTTAGTATCTTCATCATGCGATTCCTCTTTCTGCTGTACCCCAGGCGCTATATGTACATTATGGCTTCCTTTCATTCTTTGTTGAGTACAATCTTACAAAATCAAAGCAGATAAGGAATTTCTCAAATGTGGACCTTCAGCAGCAAAGTTTTGTTTACTGGTTCATGACCTTTTTTTTTTTTTTTTTTGCTTTCTAATGTGTTTTACACTGGGTATAAGTTTGTAAAATGATGTAGGAGAAAATATAAAAAATGTGAGTCAAAGGCTCATGATAAATTCAACTGCTAGTTTTCACTATCTTTTTATTACCTGTGAATCTTACTCATTGATAATTAGTGATGATAGAAAAGAGAATTCATCATTTTATTGTGTGGTTTCCAATAAAACTGCTAAATTTGAAGACTACAAGAGAATAAGCAGCCAAGCACCATAGCAATGAAGACAAAGAAGAGAGCCAAGGTCTCCATGATTCGGGTCTTCATCAGCCTCTGCCAAACTGTTAGTCAAATTTCCCCTTGAATTTCATCTTTCTTATTGTCCTACGTTCTATCTGATTTGAACCACCTGAATTAGCTGAACACACCTGTTATGACTTGAATCTCGTTTGTCTCCCGAAAGATTCATGTAGTGCAAGTTTGGCCCTAATGTGACAGTTCAGGTAGGGGAAACTTCAAGAGGTGGGGAGTGGTAGGAGATGATTCCATCACGGGACTGTTATTTTTAGAAGGGATCAATGCCCATGGTTCAGTAGCAAGTTAGATATTGTGTAACTGTATTTGTTCCCAAATCTAGAGCAAGTTGTTAAAAAACAAGGCAACCTCAGGCACATCATTGTTGTTTCTGCACACAGCTGTTTCCCTTTCTGCGTCTGTACCATGGTGTGATATAGTCAGAGGGACTTTGTCAAGATGCCAATGTCATGCTGTTTGGAGACTCCAGCCACCAGAATTATGGTTCAAATAAACTGTTATTTTAAAAATTACCCATCCTCTGATACTTTGTTAACAATAACTCAAGATGGATTAAGGTATCAGAGTGTTTCATAATGTCCATCTGGTTCTCTATGACTAGGGATGGTCATTTCTTCTTTTCAAACCTCTTTGAACTGAAGAATAATTATTCTGTTTGCAACTCTTGTCTCAGCTTTACTTCTATACAAATTCTTTCACGTTCTTTCCACTAAAAACACAGACTCACATCCAACAATTTATTCTACTTTTTTTTGCTTACCTTTTAATATCCACATTGGTAAGTTTCCATTTGTAGCTCACCTTCATCCTGCCTAAGCCTAATAGACAGCCAAACAGCAGATGTTCCATGAATGATTGAATGCATGACGCTGAGAGGCACAGAACACATAGAGAGTAGAGATAATGTACACATCAATAATTCAAATCAACCTTTTCAGACTTACTCTACTTTCACTGTTGGGAGAAATATTGGAATATTTTTCATAGTCAAATATCATTGAAGCTCAGAAAAAACAACAATGAAAAGATATGGAAAAACTAGGAAAGAAGAGTATACACAAAATGAAAATACATCAAAAAAGATAAAAGGAGTTGCAATGTAATATAATGGTCCATATTAAAACTCTTTCCCATATCAGAGCTCAGCAAAGGAGATGTGTTCAGAGGAAAAAAAAACCAACATAACCTAATTGTGTAATTTCTTATTGGGTCAGATGTACTCCCAGGTAAATTTCATTTTTCCAACAATCAATATATTGTTTGGAAGAGAAGAAGTGACTGAGAACTTTTCACTCTCTGACGTATTACAAAGAGCAGAATATATAGTATCATTAGGTTTTTGATTAGAGAAATTTTATATTATTAGAGCTCTTTGAATATTGGTAACCAGAATTGTCAAGTTTGCCTAGGATTGAGAAGTTTCTTACCATACAAGACTTACAATGTTAAGAATGGTCCTAAGTAAACAGAGATAATTAGTCATGCTACAAGAATCCTCAAAAGAAGAGCTAGACTTTGTAGACTCAGTGTGTTTACAAGGTCACTGAAAAGGTCTTATCCACCAAATCATACCATTTAACCTTGATAATTTTAAAAAAAACCGCTTCTATTGAAGTTTCTGCCTTAAGTTAAAGTGCAGATGTCTTTGGAAGATTTATGGTTGATGTCACTGATATGTAGTCTGTAAATTAACTTCATTAAAATGAATACTTGTCATCTTACTTATCTACATATTACATTCACTATGCTTTAGTACCATGTGCTAGCTACTTTGAAAATATTGTTTCAATATCTCATTTAAAAATTTTATAGAGTAGTCATTGATAACATTATTTTATACATGCAATTTAAAATTAAAGAATTAAGTCATCTGCTCAAGCTAGCAGAGCTAATAAATAATTTTAGTCCATATTTATTCATGCAATATTAGAAGGTTAAATGCTTTGACTGTCTGTGCACTTAGGGACAGTCTAAGCACAAGGCATCTTACTGGATATTCTAGGACTTTTCAGGTACATGGGGCTCTGTTCTTAAGAAGTTTACAATCTTATATGTGGGTTGCAAATGTAAATGAAGAATTAAGATGTTACTGAAAATTTTCATACTACTTTGGTGTGCATAGACACTTCATAAACATCCTAAAAGCTCTTTAAAACAAATGTGTTAAGTGTTTATAATTTCAATTTAACAACCCAAATATCTGTAAACAAAATGACTGTTCAGTGACTATTGATATTATAGCTGCAGAGTAGAATCCAAGATTTTTCTTCTTATATGTTCATCTTCATTTTAGTTTACTGTGGTACTTCAAATACATATAACTGTAATAATTATTTAGTAAAATTTCTCTTAGTCTCATGAATTTCAGTAATCTTTGTGATGTGCACATCTTATTCATGTCATGTTGAAACTTCGTCAATGTTTGCTGGATGAGTGGGTCTGCATTTCTAGAGTACTTTTCAACCTGAAATTTATTTCTGTCATGTCCAGTAATTCTTTAGAATAGGTCCACACAGTGATCACATGATTACATAAGCAGAAACAGGAAACCTGAAAAGCTGTAAAGCATAGTGGTTAAGGGAAAGACTCTGGAATCAGACTGGACTTAGAATTCCAGCTCTTACACTATGTTCTTGTGTGACTATGTTTAGGTTTCTTTCTTATCATTACCACTCTCTGTTCCTCATATTCTCTTCTGGTAAAATTAGAGTAATAATCTACCTATCTCAGAAGGTTGCTACAGGGATTGAATGAGCTGATCTGAGTACAAGGCTCAGAACAATATCTGGCACTTACTATTATATGACTCACCTATTATTATTACCATTAGGGTAATAAGAGCTACTGTAATATTACTCCAAAACTTAAGTAGAAATTAATACATGCTCAGCCCCCCTGTTTGATCTTGCAAGTATTATTTTAACATAGCTAATTTTTTATCTATAAAATCAGATAGTATTTTCAAATTTAAAAACTTATTCAGTATTTAACACAATATAATTGCCCAATATAATTCATATTTTTTTCACAAATAGTAATGACAACATATGATGCTCGTTAGTCACTAGGAATGAAATACTTTTTACAAAGGTCAAATTCACCTTTTCTTTTATTCTAATGTGTAATACAGAGATAATGACAATATTTCACAAATATGTAATTACATATAGTAAATCCATATTCAGTCTAACATCAGTGATAGATAATATATGTCACATATGACTTACCATCCATACCTTTGGATTTATGATATTTATTCAGTTGTCTGTACATCTTGTGTGTTTGCTAAGAGTATAACTTAGATTCTCAACTCAGAGCAAAACGATCACTCCCACTACATACTACTGATAATCATTTTTTTTAATGACTAGGACTTAATTGATTTTCTACTTTGATTAGTGATGATGATACAAATGAAAATGTGATTATTTCTAATGATGCCAACAGTCCCAAACCCAAGTATTCTTACTCAGAGTATTCTACATATCCTTTAAATAATTAATATTAATGATTAAATACATTAAAGTTATTAGGGCCATTGATGACTTTTCCAGGTGTAAAATTATAGGGTCATTATATTTTAAAATATAATCATAAAATTATATGCATAGAGGGTCATGCATATACAATTTTGAATATGAAACTGTCACAGAGAAAAATGTTAGCTAGCAAAATCTACATTAATGCAAGCATTAATGTTCTGCAGGAGACTTCAGCTCAGGCTGGGATAAATTGTGATCAGGTCCTAAAGTGCTTGGGATAAAGAAAAGAATAACCTAAACAGAGATTCATATATTGCATAGAAGAGCTTCCTGTTACCCCTTACCTATTAGTGATTTTTATTACTAAGAACACTTAGTTTAACACTGTGTCAGCAATTTTCATATTGTGCCACTAAGTTTACTATGTGTGAACATCTATATATTCTGAAAATCTCTAAAACAATAGAAATCTCTCATTAGTTTACTGTAAGAGGACAATATATTTTTAGAAATGCTGATGTGAGTTTTGCAATTATTATCATACCTCAAGTGATAATGCTCATAATAGAACAATTACTAAAAGATATTCCAATTAGTGAATTTATTATTATTAAAAATGTTATTTCCTTAAAAAAAATATGCAACACAACAACAGGAATTGGTCACAATAAACTATTTTACACAATTATAATATATTTGCATTTTGAAAAATATACTTTTATTCAAAATAGTAATGTGATATTTTATTTCACCTTCCATGGTATTTGTTTCTAAGAAGTAGCATACTTTACTATTGGTTTTATGAAGAGATGTTAGCATATAACAATATTTCATATAATATATAATATTACCAGGATACATAATATCTGTGGGGGTTGTATATACTGGGATAAAATTATTTAAAATATATTATTAGGCTTTGAGAGTAGATAAAAAAGTGAGAATTTAATTGATAATTCTTATTTGTGTCTTTTCTACATTTTTGACTTTTCTACATTCTGAAAGTTGCACTCTTTTATGCTACAATATTACATTGGCCTTTTCTACCTCTTTTCTTTGTGTCTATACTTGATGTGTGTGTATGTGTGTGTATGTGTGTATGTATATATATATACATATATATACAAATTATATATATATAATTTTATTGTCTCTGATAACCACTGTTGTTGCATGTCCACCTAGAACAATTTTGGCCACATTCATATACAGGAAGGAAATCAGCCAGCAGTATATATTTAATAGATGCCTTCAATGCTATTATCTGTGTTTTTCTCACAGTAAAGTTGAAAGCTGATTTTTCTCACAGAAAGACACACATGGGAATAAACAACTGACATAACTTCACCTTTAATTTGGACGCTTTATTATTTGTTTTTATTTTTGCATTAAATTCACCTTGTTGTTTATGTACTTTCCTGGTGATTTCTTTTTTATCTTTTGCAAGCTGATAAAGAATGATCATTAAGGACTCACAAGTTGACATCTGGACACAAATTCTGCTGTTTTTCATCTTACCATTCTCTAAATTAAGTGACTAGAGTTTTCATTTTACTGTCTTACAAAACTAAGATAACAAATATTGGGGCTGGGATTGTGGCTCAGTGGTAGAGCGCTTGCCTCGCATGCGTGAGGCACTGGGTTCGATCCTCAGCATCACATAAAAATACATAAATAAAATAAAGATACTATATCTATCTACAACTAATAAAAAAAATTTTAAAAAAGATAACAAATATTGTCTCCTAATTGGTGGTTCATTGAAAGGTTAAATAAGATAATTCATTTGGTGTTCTTACAGTACTTGGAGAAAATATACTACTGGATGTATGTATCATTGACCTGCATCCCTTTTGTATCCATGTCTAAAACCAAGCTTTCCTTATGATTCTGCCCCAATTACTATTTCATCTCCATAGCTCCAGTATGTGGCTCTATATACTGCAAAAATGTTGGCAATTCCTAGAACCTAAATATTCCTCATTAAAAAATATTAAAAGAAGCTTCACAGAACTCCATCTTAGGATAAAAGTGGTACCTTGATTTTAAAAGTTTGAGAGGTAAGAATGAATTTGTTATTTTACAAATAAAAAAGATGGAGGAGAAAATGCATTGTTTGACTCTCACCCTTATTTATATTTTCTGCAGTAACCTTAAAACTCATTTCAGTGACTTTAAAAAAATTAGCATTTGACCTATTTGGTGATTAAAATTAATAAGATGTTAAAAATCACTTTCATATTTCTAAAAAACATGACCCCAATGTGTATCAGCTGATAAATACAATTGCCAGATAGTAAAAAAATTATATAAATAGGAAACTGAGTTTTCACCTGAATGATGGTTGGTACATTTAATTTCAACTAAGAATGTCCAAAAATTTAGAGTATTATTAGTTTTTAAAAGAAAGATGTCATTAAAAAGGAGTATTTAAATTGATAATATATGTAATAGTACTTGACAGTATGCTGAATAACTGGATCAGACTTTCTGATCCAACTAATTTGGGAAACTAAGAAAACTAGAAATCAGAACTTTTTTTATGCTTCATCAAAGGTCCTCTTATTCATCAAATGTCAGTTCTATACCCCAAATTTTTCTTAAACTCACTCCATCTTCTACTTAGTGGGTCTTTTCATCAGTTTTCAGCTAGACTTCTGAAATGTTACTAAATTCATTCTCTTGAATTTATTCATGTCTTTTTAAAATATATCTCCCCATGGGTTATTCTAAAATTCTTGTCCAGACATTTCTCTTAAGTTTGTGAGCAAAGGGCTTTGTGGTGCCAAACAAATAATAAACATTTTAGTGCAGTGGTGCTGAAACTTTAAATGAATTAAGATCACCTGAAGGATTACTTGGAGGAGAAAAAGAAGTATTGTGGAAGACTTCCTCAGACTTTCTGATTCAATACTTTAGGAGTGGGGCGGCTGACAATTCACATTTTTAACAGGTTTAGAGATGATACTGATATAGCTGATTTGGGGACCATACTCTGAGAGACATTGCTTTATTGTGACCAAATATGTCCTTCATTACTTTATTTGCTTCATTCTCAACCCTAATCTCTCTTATTTTCAAACTTATTCACATTCCATAGAGGCCTAGGTACTGTGAACTCTTGTATACTTCCACATAAGATTATAGAACATAAGGTTGCTCCACAACCTTTAATATTTGATTTATGATCAAATTCAAGATTCATCTCAAACACAGGTTAACCTTGGACATCTTTTCCAAACTATTCTTGTATGACCTTCCCATTAGATCAGAGTCCCTGTGCATACACATATCACTATACTGACCAAAAAGGTAATTTGCATTTTTTTCCACTTTGCATACTACTTTTGAGTCCTTGTCTTATTCATCTCTCTGTATTGAGAAAAGTGTTTGCATTTCAGATCTATAAATGTATAATGTTTCATCTCTATAGATGTGAAACATACATATGTCAATCAGTGGAAAGTAATGAAAAGAAAAATTAAAATGCGTTCCTTAAATTGTTTGCTTAGATGTTTCCTTTTTCAACAAATATCTTTTAAGTCTATTCTTATTTTTTGTAAATAAGGATAATTCCTTAAATGTTGTGAATTTTAACAATGATGTAAAATTATATATCTGATATGATCCTTTATAGGGTGAAATGAAATATAGTCCTGCTATTTTTCATTTTCCTAATCTAGTATACATTGAAGTGATAAAAGAAATGATATTTATATGAAGTAACAATAAATTAGTTAATAAAATTAAGGAATATGTGTTAAAGCTTGCTATTACCAAGAAGTGTTGAAAGTTACACAATTTTTGAAAACTCAGAAGAGTAAACATTAAGACTAATGGTCAATATGTCTAACTTATTTACCATTTTACCATTTCTTCTCCCCAAACACTGAGGTTGGTAAAATTTGTGTCAGAATATTAGGTTATTATTTCTTAAAATTGACCTGGAGCTTTCCTAAGACATGGAAGTTTCAAGTGTAAGTTCAAGCAGAGTTATACAACTATTGGAGAATTCTCAGGAATACAGAGGAGAATGGAGATGGAATGGAGGCAAAGTTGGGCAGTCTAATGAGAAAAAGGATGGGACTCAGTATCATAATGTATCATATAATATTTTAGGGTGAAACAAATTATGTATTTGCTATTTTTATTTTCCTTATCTAGTATTATTGACAGCATAAGGAGATATGATATTTATATCAAGTAACAGTTCACTAATTCATTAAATTAAATTAGAGTATAGACCAAGGAGTAGGATAGCTGGATCAAATGGTGGTTCTATTCCAAGTGTTTTAAGGAATCTCCATACTGCTTTCCAGATAGGTTGTACCAATTTGTAATCACACCAGCAATGTTTGAGTGTGCCTTTTCCTCACATCCTCGCCAGCACTTATTGTTGCTTGTATTGTTGATAACTGGCATTCTGAAAGGAGTGAGATAAAATCTTAAAGCAAGTTTGATTTTTATTTCTCTGATTGCTAGAGTTGTTGAACATTTCTTCACATATTTGTTGATTGATTGTATATCGTCTGGGAAGTTTCTGTTCAGCTCCTTAGCTCATTTATTGATTGGGTTGTTTTAGTTTGTTTTTTTGTTTTGTTTTGTTTTGTTTTTGTCTGTTTTTGTATTTGTTTTTTGTTTTTGGTGTTAAATTTTTTGAGTTCTTTATCTATCCTAGAGATTAGAGCTCTATCTGATGTGCGGGTAGAAAAAATTTGCTCCAAAAATGTAGTCTCCCTGTTCACCTCATTGATTGTTTCTTTTGCTGAGAAGCTTTTTAGTTTGAATTCATTCCATTTATTGATTTCTTGATTTTATTTTTTGTGCTTTAGGAGTCTTATTAAGTTTAAGTTTAGTCAAATGTGATGAAGGTTTGGGCCTACTTTTTCCTCTATTAGGTGTGATGTCTCTGGTCTAATTTCTAGGTCCTTGATTCATTTTGAAATGAGTTTTGTGCATGGTGAGAGAAAAGGGTTTAGTTTCATTTTGCTGCAGATGGATTTCCAGTTTTCCCAGCACTATTTGTTGAAGAGGCTATCTTTTCTTCAGTGTATTTTTTTGGCACCTTTGTCTAGCACAAGATAACTGTATTTATATGGGTTTGTCTCTGTGCTTTCTGTTCTGTACCATTGGTTTATGTGTCTATTTTGGTGCCAATACCATGCCATTTTTGTTACTATGGCTTTGTAGTATAGTTTAAGTTCTGGTATTTTGATGCCTCCTGCTTTACTCTTCTTACTAAGGATTGCTTTGGCTATTTTGGGTCTCTTATTTTTCCAAATGAATTTCATAATTGCTTTTTCTATTTCTATAAGAAATGACATTGAATTTCTAATTGGAATTGCATTGAATATGCATAGCACTTTGGGTAGTATGGCGATTTTGACAGTATTGATTCTGCCTATCCAAGAGCATGGGAGATCTTTCAGTCTCATAAGGTCTTCTTAAGTTTCTTTCTTTAGTGTCCTGTAATTTTTATTGTAGAGGTCTTTCACCTCTCTTGTTAGATTGATTCCCAAGTATTTTACTTTTTTTGAAGCTATTGTGAATGGAGTAGTTTTACTGATTTCTTTTTCAGAGGATTCATCGCTGATGTATAGAAATGCTTTTGTTTTATGGGTGTTGATTTTGTATACTGCTAATTTGCTGAATTCATTTATTAGTTCTAGAAGTTTTCTGTTGGAATTACTTGGATCCTCTAAGTATAGTATCATGTTGTCAGCAAATAATGATAGTTTGAGTTTTTCTTTTCCTGTTCATATCCCTTTAATGTCTTTCATCTGTCTAATTGCTTTGGCTAGTGTTTCAAGGACTATGTTGAATAGCAGTGGTGAAAAAATGGCATCCCTATCTTGTTCTCATTTTTAGAGGGAATGTTTCCAATTTTTGTCCATTTAGGATATTGGCCTTGGGTTTAGCATAAATTGCTTTTACAATGTTGAGGTATGTTCCTACTATCCCTATTTTTCCTAGTGTTTTAAACATAAATGGGTGCTGCATTTTGTCAAATGCATTCTCTGCACAATTGATAAAATTATATGATTCTTATCTTTAAGTCTATTGAGGTGATACATTATGTTTATTGATTTCTGTATGTTGAACCAAAATTGCATCCCTGGAATGAACCCCACTCAATCATGGTGCACTATATTTTTAATATGTTTTTGTATGCGATTTGCCAAAATTTTATTGAGAAGTTTTGCATCTATATTCATCAGGGATATTGGTCTGAAATTTTCCTTCTTTGATCTGTCTCTGTCTGGTTTTGGTATCAGGATGATACTAGCCTTCTAGAATGAGTTTGGAAGGGTTCCCTCCTTTTCTATTTCATGGAATTGTTTGAGGAATATTGGAGTTAGTTCTTCTTTGTAAGTCTTGTAGAACTTGGCTGAGAATTGATCTGGTGCTGGGCTTTTCTTGGTTGGTAGGCTTTTGATGGCATCTTCTATTTCCTTGCTTGTAATTGATCTGTTTAAGTCATGAATGTCCTCCTGGTTCAGTTTGGGTAGATAATACGGCTCTAGAAATTTTTCAGTTTCTATTTTACTGGAGTATAAATTTTCAAAATAGTTTCTAATTATTCTCTGTATTTCAGTAGAG
Source organism: Xerus rutilus (assembly GCA_028644305.1). Taxonomy (NCBI): domain Eukaryota; kingdom Metazoa; phylum Chordata; class Mammalia; order Rodentia; family Sciuridae; genus Xerus; species Xerus rutilus. Next base: position 30,647,253 of record CM053403.1, on the reverse strand, counting down.
TCTGTTGTGATATTTCCTTTTTCATCACAAATTTTAGTAATTTGGGTTTTCTCTCTGCTTCTTTTCATTAGAGTGGCTAAGGATTTGTCTCTTTCATTTTTTTTTTTTTTCATATAACCAGCTTTTTGTTTTGTCAATTTGTTGAATTGTTTCCTTTGTTTCAATTTCATTGATTTCACCCCTGATTTTAATTATTTCCTGTCTTCTACTTCTTTTGGTGTTGGTTTTTTCTCTCTTTCTAGGGCTTTGAGATGTAGTATCAAGTCATTTATTTGTTGACTTTTCCTTCTTTTGATGAATGAGCTTAATGGCATGAACTTCCCTTTTAGCACTGCCTTCATAGTGTTCCAGAGATTTTCATATGTTGTATTGGAGTTCTCATTTAACTCTAAGAAATTTTTTTTTATCTCCTCCCTGATGTCTTCTGTTATCCATGCAACATCCAATAGCATATTATTGAGTCTCTAGGGGTTGGAGTAGCTTCTTTTTTAAAAAAAAAAAAATTATTAATTTCTAATTCCATTCCATTATGGTCAGATAGAATGCGTGTTAGTATCTCTATTTTTTTGTATTTGCTAAGACTAGCTTTATGGTATAGCATATGATCTATTTTGGAGAAGGATCTACATGCTGCTGAGAAAAAAGTGTATTCACAAGTTGAAGGATGAAATATTCTATGTATGTCTGTTAAGACTAAATTATTGATTGTTTTATTGAGTTCTATGGTTTCTTTGTTTAGTTTTTGTTTGGAAGATCTATCTAGTTGTGAGAGCGGTCTTTTAACATCACCCAGTCCTATCATGTTGTGGTATATTTGATTCTTGAAGTTGAGAAGGGTTTGTTTGACATACATAGATGCCCCATTTGGGGGGCATAAATATTTAAGATTGTTATGTCTTGTTGATGTATGATTCCCTTAAGAAATGATCTTCTTTATCTATTTTCATTAACTTTGGTTTGAACTCCACTTTATCTGATGCAAGGATGAAAACCCCTACTTGTTTACATGGTCCATTTGAGTAAAACATTTTTTCCCTTCTTTTCACCTTCAGTCTGTGGATGTCTTTTCCTATGATGAGTCTCTTGGAGGCAGCATACTGTTGGGTCTTTTTTTTAAATCCAATCTGCCAGTCTATGTCTTTTAATTGATAAGTTGAGGCCATTCACATTCAGAGTTATCATTGATACATGGTTTATATTCCCAGATATTTTAGTTTATTTTTAGTTTTTAACTTGACTAGGTTTCTCCTTTGATTGGTCTTTCCTTTAGAGTAGTTTCTTCCTGTGCAGGTTTTCACTGTTGTTTTTCATTTCTTCCTCATGGAATATTTTGTCAAGAATGTTCTATAGTGCAGGCTGTCTTGCTATAAATTATTTTAACATTTTTTTTATCTTGGAAGGTTTTTATTTCATCATCAAAACTAAAACAATTTTGCTGGATATAAAATTCTTGGTTGGTATCCATTGTCTTTCAGAGATTGGAATATGTTGTTCCGAGCTCTTCTACCTTTAAGGATCTGGGTTGAGAAGTCTGCAGAGATTGTAATTGGTTTTCACCTATATGTAATCTGATTTCTTTCTCTTGTGACTTTTAAGATTGTCTCTTTATTCTGTATACTAGGCATTTTCATTATGCTGTGCCTTGGTGTAGATCTGTTGTGATCTGGTGTCCTGTAAGACTCTTGTATTTTATTATCCTATTTGTTCTTCATGTTTGGAAAATTTTATTTCATTGAATAAATTGTTCATTCCTTTGGTTTGAAATTCTATGCCTTCTTCTATTCCAATAATTCTTAAGTTTGGTCTTTTCATGTTTTCCTATAATTCTTGGATGTTCTACTCATGGTTTCTTACCATCTTTACTATGTGGTCAACTCTATTTTCAAGATAAAATATTTTGTCTTTGTTGTCTGAAGTTCCAGTGATCTAATTTGTTGGTGATGCTTTCTATTGAGTTTTTAATTTGGTTTATTGTTTCTTTCATTTTAAGGATTTCTGCTTGATTCTTTTTCAGAACCTCTATCTCCTTGTTGAAGTAATTTTTGCTTCCTATATTTGCCTATGTAGCTCTTTATCAAAATGAGCTTTTGCTGCCTGTGTTTGCTCTTTTATATCATGCGTTAGTTCACAGAACATTTTAATTAGGTACATCCTGAACCCCTTTTCTGACATTTCTTCTGCTGTGTTAACCATGGATTCTAATAATGTAGTATCTTGGTTTGTTTGGGGCACTTTCTTCCCTTGTTTTTTTTTCATGTTGTTTATGTATCTTCCCTTCTAGCACTGTGGATCCAAGGGGTTACTGTCTTTATCCTATAGGCTTATAGATTCCCTGGAGGGTTCCAATAATTCTCCTTTAAGGGGTAGACCAATATTAACAGATTCCAATACAAACAATATATAGCTTTAAACTAAGTAGCTCCTAATAGGATATTTACGGCTTTGTCACAATATACAGAACTTATGAATTTACTTAGTATCTACTATATAAACAATAGGTTTGCAAAAGGGTCTACAGTTTCTTCTGGTGTATTAGAGAGAAATGAGGGTAGGGTATAAAATGAGATTTAGGGAGGTAGCAAGTAAGGATATAGAGTTATTAGATCTTAGAGAGCATGAAAGAGAAATCTGAAAGAAGTTGGCTAGCAGTAGAAAAGAGAGAAAGAGATTTGGAGAATACAAGTAAGTAGGAAAAAATAGAGTACAACAAACAAGGAAACATAAAAATTAAGAAAAATAAAACATAAAAATAGGTAATATGAAATTATGTAATACAGCTGTAATATACTAATCAGATATCCCAGTCTTCAGTAGCCTAATGCATAAAAAATACTTGGTTTCACAAATGTTGGGGATGTGAGGGCTGGAAAAGAGTGAGAAAGAGAAAAGAAGAAAAAGAAAAAAAGATAATAGAAAAAAGGGAAAAAAAAGTCTCAAGGTAAACAAAAAGGATTGCTTTCCTTCTCATTCAGTAGGTGGGGTTGTCTGTTACTTTCTCATTTCACCCTCTCAGGTCCAATATGGTGAGGAAGGTATTCCATAATGCAGGCATCTGCTTTCAGAGATAGGGTGTAGGACAAGGCCAGGTGGTGGTGTTGGGCAATGTGTTTGGAGATGCAGCTCTGTGGTGTGCTATATTAAAGTATGTGGCTATCTCCAGATCCTGTCCAGTGTCCCAAAGTATAGGCAGGAGCTCCACACTGGTAGATGGAAGTCCACATAGGAACAGCAACCAGGTTTCTTGCACAGGAGCCATGAGTACCATGTGGGAGCATTGGCTAGGGTTCCTGTTTAGGTAGGTGAGCAGAAATCCCGTGTGGTGGGTAGGCACTAGAGCCAGGGGTCCTGCACCAGAGTGGGTCCTGTGCTGGCAAGTGGCTGGGGTCCTGCACAAATGCTTGGGTCTGGAGACCCTCATGGGCATGAGGCTAGATTCCTGTGTGGAGGCAGCTGTTGGGAGGGTCCTCTAATAACTCGCAGAGAAATAGTATTTCCACTGCTTTAATCCATGGTCATGGAGAGACTAGGAACACAGCATCCATCTAGGCTACCATCTTGGATCCTCCACCAGAAATGATTTTTAATGTATACATAAAATAAAAATAAGCTAAAAAAGGATTTTAGTATGCTCAGAAACATTCTTTCAAATGAGATCACTTATCTTAAAAGTTATATTTCCAAAGATCTAAGAATAAAAATGGAATGTACAATTTATTTACTGAGAATTCATAAAAATAACGTATTCTCTATATCATCAACACCCTGTACTTAAAATAATGCATATGCAAAAAGGATTTATTTGAGAGAAAGACTGCATTATTTATAAAACAACTAATATGCTTTAAAGGGATTTGCAGAAACTATCCCATGATTACAGTGTATAATATAATATACTTAGAGATATATCTCTTTCTCCTAATCATTTTCATGTCGATCTTCACCTTTTATTTGCATTCTTGGAAGGACATATATTTATGATTAGCCCACTAGGCTGAGATTTATCATTTAATATTGAATAAGAATTCTGGTGTATTAAAAGTAGTTATTTTAAAAATATATTCAGTTGCTACCATAATATAAAAGTCAATTATCTTATACCCTTGAATTTTGTATTTGTTCAAAATGTATTGAGAATACAAAAATAAAATAGAAATTTATTGTACACACTGATAGGAAGAAAATTAATTTGACAATTTCCTCAGAGCACATTGTCTATGTGGAACATTTTTAATCACCCTGCTCCTTGGTGGAGGGACGGTATGTTTAGAGTTATGCTAAGAATGTAATTAAGAGGAGAATGTTGATTTTTTTTCTCCTACTTGCTTGTGCTAGTCTCAAAAGACTAAAATGACATTTATTGTCCTAGCACATTTTGTTTATTCATCATATTTTTATTGTTACAGTGTTTGTTGGTAGTCAAACAAGTTCAGCAGAAATTTTCTTCCCACACTGTTTTCCATTAATCAGAGATGCCTGCGCCTTCCATGGGAATGGTTAGTTAAGGCAATGGCTACTCCTTTAGGTCTGGGCCAGAGAGAAAGACAATCAAAATTAATTTGAAATTACTGATTGAATATTAAAATGTTTACATTAATATTAAGACTAGTTTGCCATCCAATAACTAGTTATGTTCCCAGCTTTTCTTTTCTTCCTTTCTTTTTTTTTGACCAAGGTATGTCTCAACTATGCCAAGCTTAACTGACTCAGAGATTTCTGCACTTTCTTAGCCAATGACTCTAAATTGAGCTTTAGCCATCATTCCATTTTTTTAGAAAAATTTCGTGAATTATACTTACCCATAATAGCAGAATTCATTGTTACATGTCCATACATGTAAATATATTAATAACTTGAGAGCAAATTTTTGCCACATGGACATCAGATAGAGCACTGATCTCCAGGATATATAAAGAACTCAAAAAACTTAACACCAAAAAAACAAACAACTCAATCAATAAATGGGCTAAGGAGTTGAATAGAAACCTCTCAGAAGAAGATATACAATCAATAAACATATATATGAAGAAATGTTCAAAATCTCTAGCCATTAGAAAAATGCAAATCAAAACTACTCTCAGATTTCATCTCACCCCAGTGAGAATGGCAGCTATCCAAAATAATAGTAACAATAAGTGCTGGCAAGGCTGTGGTGAAAAAGGTACACTCAAACATTGCTGGTGGGATTGCAAACTGATGCAACCAATCTGGAAAGCAGTATGGAGATTTCTGAAAAACTTGGAATGGAATGACCATTTGATCCAGCTATCTCACTCCTTGGCCTATACCCTAAAGACTTAAAAACAGCACATTACAGTAAAGAGTTGCTTCAATGTTTATAGCAGCACAATTCACAATTGCAAAACTGTGGAAGCAACCCAGATGCCATTCAATAGATGAATGGATAAAGAAATTGTGGTACATATACACAATAGAATATTCAGCAATAAAAGAGAATAAAATTATGGCATTTGTAGGTAAATGGATGGAATTGGAGAACATTATGCTAAGTGAAGTAAGCCAATCCCAAAAAACCAAATGCCGAATGTTCTCTCTGATTAGTGGATGCTGACACATAAGGGGGGTGGGAATGGGGAACATAGGAGAAATGGA
>CM053403.1:30475809-30641143 GCA_028644305.1 Xerus rutilus | reverse complement strand
GTTAATATTTTTAATTGATAACAGATTCTATTCTAATTTTAAAAAATCAAACTATGGTCACATTTCCAATTATACTTATTATCTTATATCAGTGACACTGACCATCAATTATTTAGTTCATTTACTTCTAGATTTAAACCAAACACTGAACATCTTTAAAAGCAGACATTTTGCTCTTTCTATGGCAGAGTAGTACATTTTGGGTCAGAACTATGTATTAATATACTTTTCTTATACTAAATTGAAATTTGCCTTCTTCTATCTTCTTGAGCATAGAATAATCACTGGATATGGCAACTTTTTAGATTTACTTCTAGTATGTGAAGAGAATCTTCATTTCTCTTGTGTCTTTGTTTCACTAGGCTAACCAACCTCAGTTTTTTCCCTGTATTTTTTCAAAGTTCTGTTCTGTCCACATCCTGGGGCAGTACTTGTTTCTAAATTAAAGTCAACCCTATTTTTCTAAAAAGGCAGGTTGAGTTATGTACACAGTATGGTTAACAACTTTCTTAATTTGAACTTTATAATTCAATTAAAACAGTTGAGTTATTATTAAATACATGGTAATACTTTTACTTCTGTTTTCAATTAAAATTCTCAAGCTTATTTATATGAGTTAAAGGTAAATCTCACCTCCTCCATTCTGTCTTTGTCCAGTAGCTCCTCACCTTTTTTCCTTTCCTTTCACATTCTCCTTCATCTTTCTCTTAATCTTCCTGACTAGTTCTAACCTTTCTTTCTTTCTTTTCATTCTTCCTGCATGACCACTCTGTTGACAAAAGTGAAGAATAACGCCCGTTGACATGAAAGCAGGCATGTAAACCAATTGGTTATATTAAGTAGTTTATTTTTATAAAATGTGATAAAGGAAGTCAGTGTGGTCAGTCTACATATAAAAGGGCTATGGGATTATCTGAATCTTTACCACCATGTGGGCACTAGCTTTATCTGAGTTCAGAAGACATAGATCTTCTGGAAACTTCTCTCTCTAACCCCAAGACCCAGAGTGATATTTATTCATTAGATTAGAACAACTTTTTGGATAGGTTAGTTTAGATTTGAGTTGTGGTCCACTGTGGGGTCTATTCTGATTATAAGGTATTTTTTAAAAAACTGTTCTATTAGGCATGGATACCATTTTCTTTCTCATTTTAGGATTTTAAGGATAATACTACCTGGTCCAAGTAGATTCCTGATTTCCCTGCTGAAGAACTTTTAACATGGATTTACTATATACAATGCCATTTACATTTTTGCCTTTTTATATTTTTCAAATCTCTGTGCTTAGCCAGGCACGGTGGCGCAAGCCTGTAATCCCAGCACTTAGGGAGGCTGAGACAGGAGAATCGCGAGTTCAAAGCCAGCCTCAGTAACAGGCGAGGCTCTAAGCAACTCAGTGAGACCGTGTCTCTACATAAAACACCAAATAGGGCTGGGGATGTTGCTCAGTGGTTAGTGCCCTGAGTTCAATCTCCAGTACCAAAAAATAAATAAATAAATAAATAAAATAAAATCTCTGTGCTTGATTTTGATCTTCATTTTTTTCTGAGAGGATCGCATACCTTTCAGTGAAATTAACATCTATTTCCATTGCCAGGGGAAGAAAGTTTATTTAGAAAGAAGACAGGCCTCAGAGTGTTTCAGACAAAGACTGGCTCTATTACTTATTAGCACTATATCTTGAGCTAGTTATTTAATCTCTCCTATGCTTCAGTTCCCTAATCTATGAAAATGAGAAAAACCCTACCATGTTTAGACATTTTTTGAGAATTAAAATAGATATTTTATTCTGGATATCCACTGAAGTGTCTGATAAACAGGGATAACACAAAGATAACCATGACATTGATGAGTTTGTCATTGTATTAGTTCACTCTGGTTACCCTAGCAAAACATTATGGCCTGAGTATATTAAACTAGAAAATTATTTCTCACAATTCTGCAGCCTGGAAGATTAAGGTGCTTGCCAATTCAGTCTCCAAGAGGGTCCTTCTGTATTATAGATAATGGCCTTCCTACATTCTCACTTGTCCTTAACTTGGTATTGAGAGAGGGAAAGAGATAACTCTCTCACTTCTTAAAAAACTAATGATCTTACCATTTTAGGAACCCACCCTTATGACTTCATTTAACTACATGATTCCTATTAAACAAACCGTATTGGAGTTGTTTTTTAATATCTTCTTGCCCTAGGCCTCAAGCACACCAAAACAAAACCAGAATAGAGTCACTCATGCTGAGTACCAGGTAATCACACTAAACTTTGAAATGAACCTGTTAAAAACCAACTAGCCAACTAACAAATAAGAGATTCCAGTCAATCTGAGTCACCATAAGCAAGTTCCTCTCTTTTAACTCTATAAAAAAAAATGTAAAGGTCTAATCCACATTTTATTCCTTATTTCTACTTTACCCAGTACTTTTCTTCTTATGAGGCCAATCTCCTCTTCTCAGATCATCTGGACACTAATACTTCACAGAATGAAATGCTGTCCAATTATAGATTTATAAATTAGAGCCCGTTATATTTTTCCATGTAACCTTTTCCTTTGATACTCCTTTATTTCTTTCACTTAACTTTATTAATTTTTTTTCTTCCTTGTTTGCTTCAACTATTCATAGGTAGCACAATTTTACTCTTGTATTTACTATCTTCATTTTTGTAAATAATCTTGTCATTTTCTAAATCAGAGTATAAAATATGATGTGTTTAAAACTTATCTCTGATATCATAAGTATTTCTCAAAAATTACAGAGAACAGATTAGCACTTACATTCACAAACTCTCCAATTTTCCTGATTGAAATTTCTGTGAGTAATCAGTGCATAGCAACTATGTAGAGCACAGTATTTCAGATCTGTCTGTCTGTCTGTCTGTCTCTCTCTCTCTCTCTCTCACACACACACACACACAGTCTTTGAAAACAAATAATAAAATGGCAAAATATTAAATATAATCTAATTTTGCCCCATCCTAATTATAGATACTCATTGATGACCAAATATCACTTAAATTTATCTGTGAGATATTTCAATCTGATTTAAAGCTAATAGTGAACTGCAGGCTAAAAAAATTTAATTCATATGACAGCTTAATTTACACAATTTAATTTTTCCAAAGATTCTCCCTGATAATGCTGTTTTAGTTTCACACAGCTGGAGTCCTCCATTATTAAGAGTTTGATGCTTTGTAAGTCTTCCTTTTTGTTTATTAAGGTAATATTTATATTTAGAAAAATTCATCATTATGGGGTATACAATTCAGTGACTCTTAACAAATTTAAGGAACAGTGTTGTTAAAATCAGTAGGCAGACATAAGCAAGGAGGTAAAGAGAGGAAGGATAGGGCTCATTCCATCTTGAGTGACAAAAGATCATTCTACCTTGGGTAATAAAATAACCTGCCTATAATTCCACTTCCTTCTTGATCAGATACTACCCTCTTAAGACTAAAAAAAAACCAAAAACTGGTATAATCAATTCTGGGTGATAAGTGTAGGCACATGAGGCATAGCTTGAGGAGATGGGTCACTGTGGGCATGCCCTGCAAGGGTACATCTTCCCTGTGGCCCCTTTCCTCTCCCTCTCTCTTCTTCCTGGGCTGAAATGAGGGAAAATATTCCATTCATCACACCCTTTTGCCTGCCTCACCTTAGGAACCAGATGAACTCAGTTGGCCATGGGCTAAAACTCTGGAACCGTGAGCCAAAATAAACTTTTCTAAGTTTTTCTTGTTACGTGTTTTGGTCACAGAGATGTAAAGCTGACTAACATAGAAACTGGTATAGGAGAAGTAGGGTCATTGTGGTGCCTAAACTGACCGTGCCATTCAGAAGCCTTTGGAAATGGCTCACTGGAGAAGTTTGGAAAAGGTTGGAGATACAGACTAGAGAAGCCTTAAGAACTGTAAGCACAGCTTCATGGACAATTCTGGTGGGAGTCCAGAGATCAGAATACCAATAGAAATTCAAACTGTTCTCATGAGGTTTCAGAGAAAAACATTGGAAATTGGATGAGAGGCCATTTATGTTATATTCTGGCAGAGAACTTTTGCCCATGTCACATTCTGTGTAAAACTGAATTTAAATATGATCGACTAATTAAATTTGGTCAAAGAAATTTCAAAGCAGCACAGCATTCAGGCAAAGGCATGGATTTTGCTGGCAGTTTTTAGCCAGGTTTACTGTGAAAGCTTACAGCAAAAAGCAGAGTTGAAGGATTTTAAAACCTTGCAGTTTAGCAAGAAATGTGCATGTAAAACTAGGGCCAAGGAAGATGTTTTAGTTAGCATTTTCAGTGCTGTGACTAAAAGATCTGACCAGAACAATTTTAGAGGACGAGATTTTATGTGGGGGCTTACGATTAACCGATCTTGAAAATCAAGATCGGATCCTTGTTCCTCTGGTGGTAAAGATTAAACAGACAAATGCTGAGGCAAAAAACAACTTTTATTTAAAGGACAGAACAAAAAGGGAGGGAGAGAGAGTGGGGGAGAGAGGAGAGAGAGACTCTTCCAGAGAGGAGGGGATGATCCACAGCTGGTGCCTGAAGGAGTGGGGGTGTCTTGCCCCTTTACAGATTTCAGGTTTCCTTTCTTCTCTTGCTCCCTCCTCCCACCCTGCCTAAGTGACCAAGAGTAACTAAAAAGGCAGGAAGAGAGCTGTCCACAGGGTGATTGTTTGTGTTGGAAAATGTGATCCTTCTCCTCCCCTGGAGGCTGTTAGCAACCAGATAATGGAGAATGCTATCTACCCATTTCCTTTTCTTTGATAATTAGGCAACTGTACTTTGCCCTGGTCTCAAAGGTTCCAGAGATCTCAGTCCATGAACAGCTGGCTACATTCATCGGGCTCCATGTGAGGCAGAACAACATGGCAGAAGAGTGTGGTGGTGGGAAGCAACTCACATGATGATCAGAGAGCAGAGAAAAGAAGAGACTCCATTCACTAGATACAAAATATATACCCTCAAAGGCATGCCCCCAGAGACTCACCTCCTCCAGCCACACCCTACCTGCCTACAGCTACTACCCAATTAATCCCATCAAAGAATTAGTTCACTGATTGGGTTAAGATTCTCATGACCCAATCATTTCTCCTTTAAACCTTCCTACATGTCTCACACATGAGCTTTAGAGGGACACCTAATATAACAGAAGATGAGATTGTTAAAGAAATTAGACACAAAAGAGATGCTAAGTATTTTGGACAGAGACAATAGAGAAAACAGTTTGAGAGCATCTCAGTATTGGCAAGACCATACCCATTGCAGGCTCAAGAATGTAGAAGGGAAAATTCCTTTGAGATCATGAAGGCATCTTGTTTTTTTTTGGGGGGGGTACCAGAGATTGAACTCAGGGGTACTCGACCACTGAGCCACATACCCAGCCCTTTTTTTATGTTTTTTAGTTAGAGACAGGGTCTCGCTGAGTTGCTTAGTGCCTTGCCATTGCTGAGGCTAGGTTTGAACACATGATTCTCCTGCCTCAGCCTCCCAAAGTGCTGGGATTACAGGTGTTTGCTACCGCACCTGGCTATGAGGGCACCTTTCTCACACAGAGGGAGCTAGGCAGCTATTTCACCATGTTCAGCCACACAGGCACTCACAGGCCTTTGCACCCATGACCCCAGGTACCTTGGCTAATGCATGACCTGGCAGAAGACCTCAGCATCACCCACATGAGGATAATTCTGGAGCAATGCAGGATGCTGAAATTGACAGGTTATGGAGGCTTCTCCTTAGATTTTCAAGAAAATCATGTGAGGGCAGGACAAGTGTAGCAGGATCAGAATCCCTACAAGTTACCACAACAGGGTGATGCATGAAAGTGTGAAGGTGATACCAAAGCTGAAATGGAGACCCCAGGAAATAAGAGATGTCAGTAATGTGAACTGTCTGACAAGAAAAGCTTCTGGCAATGGAGAGAGCCACGCTGAACTATGGCTAAAGGAGTGGAGCTGCTCAAGCCCTTTGGGGAAATCACATCTTGCAATCAGGTACCCAAGATGCCAGATCTGAAGCAATTGGATTTATGTCCTGTTTTGGGCCCATTCCTATTTTGTATGTCCCTAGCCCTCTCTTTTGGAATGGAGATGTTTACTTTGTGCCACTGTATATTGGTTATATGTAATATTTGATTTTTATAGGGGCTCAGAGCCAAAACTTTACTTGAGCCTCAGAAGAAACTTTGGACTAGGACTTTGGGGCAATGCTGGAACTGGTAAGCCTATAGGACCTATGGAAATAAATTAAATTAATTTCTCATTGAGAGATGGACATGAGCTTTCGGAGGTCAGGAGTGGAAGGTTGTGGTTTGGATATGCTGTGTCCCATAAAATCTCCTGTGTTAATGTAGGAATGTTGGAGGTGAAATGATTGGCTTATGAGAGCTCTGACCTAATTAGTCCATCCTAGTTTCTGTGGACTGACTGGGTAAATGTAGGCAGGTAGGGAGTGGCAGGAAGAGATGGGTCACTTGGAGCATGACCTGGAAGGGTGCATGTTCCTTTTATCCCCTTTCCTTACCCTGCTCCATGTTTCCTAGCTTACATGAAGGGAGCAGTTTCCCTTTACCATGCCCTTTCACTGTTAAGTGCTGCCTCACAATGAGACCCAGAGCAATGAACTCAGCTGACCATGGACTAAACTAATGGAACCATAGGCCAAAGTAAACTTTCCTTCTTCTTAAGTTGTTCTTGTCAGGTATTTTGGTCATAGTGAGGCAAAACTGACTAATACACTAGCCTAAGGGCCTTTAAAACTTTGGAGCATGCCCAGAGCACTGTACTAAGCTATGGTTGGAAACTGAGGTAACTGCTCCAAATTCATTATACATGAGAAGATTTTCATATCAAATATATAAAACCACCATGTGGAAAAACCCAAGCCATTTCTTCTATTGAGAGTGGCCTGATCTACACACTTGGGAGCAGTACTTCCATTTCACTAAATAAACCCTATGTGCTTATTCCATCTAAGACTATTGACTAAGATTTCCCTTTGGAGAAGAAAAGAACTGAGGAGTAATATCACAGAGTAACAGCTAACCCCTACCATAATCAGAATAAAAGTCTTTTCACTGTTCAAAATGGTGGAATCTTCATTGCTCTTTTAAATCTCTCTTTTCCCCTGTGTCCCCAACTTGAGACTCTGGCAACTACTGATATTATTATCATTCCTTTACATTTGCTTTTCCTAGATCATCTATAATTAATCTTATTTTTTAGGAACTACTTCTTGGTTTCATAAAGAGTAGAAAATTGGGACAGGGGTTGTTCTAATGAAATAGTAGTATTACTTTGCTCCAAGGTATTGTATGCTTTTGCCTTCCAATGACAAAGAAAATGCATTTTTACCCCCCAGGGCTATGGGCTTGAAAATATTAAAAAAGGGTTATTTATCTAAGATGCACCATATAAAGAATATTTCATACAATTTGAGAATGGATGATCTTGAGAAGTTCAAAACTATTCTTGAATTAGAGGAAAATTACCTTAACAAATCAAATGACAATCAAATGACAATTTTATCTTAGACTTCTCAAATGAGATAACCAAAGCCGTCACATCGAAAGTGTACTGAGATTGAAGACGACGCCTGTGCCCTGCTGAGATAAAACTTTCTGGGCTTTTTTCTGTCTTAAAATTATATTCCCTAGGGGCTGGGACTGTAGCTCAGCGGTAGAGCGCTTGCCTCGCATGCGTGAGGCCCTGGGTTCGATCCTCAGCACCACATACAAAGCAATAATATAAAGACATTGTGTCCATCTACAGCTAAAAATTAAAAAAAAAAAAAATTATATTCCCTAGAGCAGAGATTGGATTTCTCTTTTCTGTTGCAACTTCTCTGCTCGTCTTCTGCTAGGGAAGTATTTTTCAAAGAGGAGCATGAAACAACCCAACAGAATGATGATCATAACTGATTAGGAAGGCCAGTGATTTTAGGGGAATGGAGTTTATGTTACTCACTCAAGCATAGTGATGATTTTCAAGTGGGAAAAAGAGGGCTGAAAATTGCATATGTCGTTATAGTTCAGTGACAGAATGCAAAAGGAATTCTTTGGAACAGTATTTAACATTCCCCCAGAGTGTAAACATTATATCTTCCTTGCCTGTGGGCAGCAGGGCATAGCGAATGAAACATACATACAGTATGAGGGAAAACTGACAAACGGAAGGGATATGCTCATTCCATCTCTGTGACTTCTTTTTGGTTTTTAGATGCTTAGGCACTATTTCCACTCTAGGCAAGCTGGAGACAGAGTTAGAATGTATAGCATATGTATAAAAGAGATATTTCCAGAACATTATAAAATTTCAAAAGAAATAAGAAATTATGTGACTGAAAATTGTTCTAGGGAGGAAAAATAATTCTAGTCTAAATATGGCATTTGGGAAGCTTGAGACAATTGGTTTGTGCATTATAGTTTATGTTTATGACTTTATGAGAAATTCAATAACTAACATAAATTTTTAAATTTCCTAATTCAACATAAAAGAGCAAGAAACAACGTGAAGACTTTTGATTTACCTGAGTATAATGAGAGGAAAAATTGTGATTTAAATTTCACAAAATAAATTTTTAAAAAAATTTTTGATTAAAAGTGTTGTCAATTATTAAGTACTAAATATAATAAGTTCAAAATATTAAGTGATATAAATAATCAAGATGAAATAAATTTAAGAATATGCTTTAAAAGATGCTGAGTAGGAGTGACTGGTCAAGATTTGTAGGTTTGACTTTGAGATATAGGAGTATATTTTAGAAATAATTGCCATTTTTCTAAACTTGAGTATAGCAATAATTTAAAAATTTCCCCTTTGTATTAAAGATCTATAAAATAGTCACTTATTTCAAAAGGTGAGATGATTTTTGCTTTCTTATTTAATAAATAACATTCCATCAAGAATATTAGACTTCCTGCATTGTTACTGAATTTACCAACTTTGTACAGTAAACTGTATAAAGATCCTACAGGACACAGAATTTACATTAGCAAGGATAAGGAATGTTAGGATTACCAGGAAATCAAAAGACTTGAAGAAACTAAATTCATTTAAAGATTTTTCTATTTTAATCTTTCTTAGCATAAGTAAACATTAAAGCCACTGATTTTCTATTTAAAGGTAGGAAAAATATTCTTTTTCTAGCAGCTCGCCACTACTTGGAAAAGGAATTTTTTTTTTTTATTTCTTGAAAACTCCTCACCTTTGAAAACACCTGCATACGCAAATATGGGAACACCATATTCCAAATTCAAAATCAAGTTCTTTTCTTTGAAAGTAAAAACAAACAACAAACATTACAGAATAGTCAGACTGTGGGAAAACGCTGATAGTTCACTTTCTAAATCCTCTTGTGTTCTCTCCATAGCCCTTCTTTGTGTTCAAGGAAAGATGCACCTTTAGGCAGCCAATCACAGGCTCCTTCTATGTACAATGGGATGATCCTTAAAGGATCTCAGTTCCTCCTTGTACATGCTTACTTTTTTTCAATTACCTAGTATTTTAGTACTTAACACATTTTACAGGGAGGGTCAAACATTTCTCATAGTATTTCATGGATTAAAATTCTGATTTTCAAGGATATTTGATGACACTTATCTTTCATGTCCACATTGCCGTTATCAGTGATAATATCCATTTAACTTTCAATAAATGTGGAGAATAAATGCGAAATTGGGAAAATAAAGACAAAGGAAAAAAAACATTAAAAGTCTTACATGACTGATATTTCCCATTTTGTTATAGCATTATTAAAGGACAGACACTTCTTTTCACAATTTTTAAATTTTATTTACTGTTGTGCTTTAAAGAATCATGTGAAAAGATAATGCCATCCAAAGATTATGGTCAAAAGTACAAAGAGGCTACAAGTTTTCTTTATAATCAGGTTGCCATAATTAAAGTGAATTTATCCTGTTAATTGTAACACTAAAGTAACAGCAATAGCTATTAATGAATGGATCTTTAAAAGCATGAATAATACACTTTTACCAGATCACATGTTGTCTATCTTAGCTGGCCATCCCTGACTCGTCAGTTGATTTCTTCATGACATAAAGTGCTTTTATAAGAATTCTGACTTGACTTTGCAATAGCATATGTGACATCATGTACTAGTCTGGTCATGTACTAGTCTGGAGGTTGTTGTGAAGGTCATTTTTAGACTTGATTAGACTTTAAGCAACATTTAAATATTTAACATTTACTTTAAATTGATATTTTAAGTAAAGGAGATTATCTTTGACAATGTGGGTGGGCCACTTCTATTCAGTTGAAAGCCTTAAAAGCAAACACCCCTTAAGACTATAATTTAGAAAGCCTGTCTGAGTTTATGGCATGCCAGGGGTCCTTGGACTCTAGACTATGTTTCTTAACTGAATTTGAAGCTCCTGGCTTGTATCACAAATTTTAGATTTTTGTAGGCCCTACAATAACGTGCCAATTCTTTCAAATTCCTTTCTTCTCTCTCTCTCTTCCTCTGAGCACATGTGCGCGCGTGTGCACAAACACACACAAACACACACACACACATCCTATAGGTTCCGTTTTCTCTGGAGAATGCTAACAGATAAATCTTGATACCGAAGACAGTTCTAGAAAACCAAAGCCTTAAGAATAAGTTTTCTGAACCATACTTCTGCTCTACCCAGCTGCAAATCTTTTTCATTTCCTACTCGTTCTATCCCTTCCTCTGCCTCTGTGTCTCTTTCTCATAATATACAGGTATTAATCTGTCTGGAGCACCACAACAAAACACCATAGATGAGGTCACTTAAGTAACAATTTAATTTCTCATAGTTTTGGAAGCCAGCAGCCCAACATTAAGGTGCCAGCAAGGTCGGTTTACTATGAGGCTTCTCTCTGTGGTTTGCAGAAGGTGCTTTCTTGCTGTGCCCTCATATGATCATTCACTATGCAGAGAGCTCTTGTCTCTTCTTGTACTTAAAAGGACATCTTTCCCTTTTGGATTAGGACCTCCCTTCTAATCACATTTAGTTGTAAATACATCTTTAAAGGATTCATCTTCAAGTACAGCCATAGTGGGAATAAAGACTCCATCACATGATATTTTTTGGTGGGGGTGTAAGTCAAGGCAGCATTCTGTGTTCTGCTGCCCCACCAGAGTTCTTGTCCTTTAGCATGCAAAATGAGTGAATCATATCCCCAAAGCCCCAAAGTCTTAACTCATTGCTACATCATTTTAAAATCTAAAGTCTCATCTAAAAATCATCTAAGTTGGGTACAAGTGATACTCAATGTATAAATTATCCTGTGACAAAATTCCTCCCCAGCCATGAATATGTGAACTAGAAAATTTTTATGCTTGCAAAAGTAATGATGGCATAAGCATAAAATAAACATTCCTATTCCAAAAGGAGGAGATCGGAAAGAAGTGAGAACTCACAAGCAGACCCAGAACCTAGCAAGGTGTTTCATTAGTTCTTAAGACTCTTTGGCTCCAAGTTGTGCCTTCTGGGTACACTGGGTGTCAGTTTCATCCTCTACATTCTGCACAGAGATAGCTCTGTGATCTAAGCTTTGTGCTTGGTGCATGGGGCAGTAGTATTCTGGCCTTCTGAGACCTATGAGGCAAACCTTCTTTTGAAACCAAGGAGGAAACAGCCTTGACCTTTGGACACATGATAGAAGTGACCCAGGAGATTTCCAAATCACCTTCATGGGCATTCTCCCCTATGCTTGAAGATTAGTCATGTTTGAAGTCACATAGTTCTACTGTGCTGTGCCAGTAGAAAGCTAGAATTCTGACATCCTTCATTTTGCTCTTCTTTCATTCTCTCTCTCCTCCTTTCCCTCTGTTTTCTTTCTTTGGATTTTGTGCTAGGGATTGAATGGAGGCCACATCTGTGCTAAACCCATGCACTGCCACTGATCTATACCTCCATCCGTCCGTCTCTTTTTATGTTTCCTTTATTCCCAGTTGTCAGTGTTTCTGCTGGGACAATTCCATTTCTGCTTTTAGCTTATTCATTAATTTATGAAGTGATATTTCAATCATCCCTTGGTCTTATTTCTAGAGCATGCTTTCACATTTTTTTTTTTTTTGCAAGAATGATAGGCTGAGAATGTCCTAAATCTTTAAGTTCTGACTCATTCTTTCTTACTGGTTCCTTGAATTTATATATTCTCATTTCCCATTTTACAATAAGCAGGAAGGAGAAACCCATCTTCACCTTCAGTGCTTTGCTTGAAAATATTCTCTGCTTAATGTACAAGTTTGTCACTCAAAAATTCTACCTTTCATACTACACTAGAACACAATTCAATCAAATTCTTTGCCATTTTATAATAAGATTGTCTTTCCTCTAGTTTCTAATCAAATATTC
Source organism: Xerus rutilus (assembly GCA_028644305.1). NCBI lineage: Eukaryota > Metazoa > Chordata > Mammalia > Rodentia > Sciuridae > Xerus > Xerus rutilus. Next base: position 30,628,794 of record CM053403.1, on the reverse strand, counting down.
CTCTCTTCTATATGAATCATAAGAGGCATCTTTGTTCATATTTCTACCTATGTTTTGTTCTTGATTGCATGTGAATTTTCTAAGATGAGAAAATTATTCTTTATAGCTCTCCTATGTTCTTCTGAGTCCTCACCATAATTACACTTACACCATCCATATTTCTCCCAATAGGCCTTTAAGGTAGTCTAGGCTTTTTGTAGCATGTACCTTAAAATTCTTCTACTTCTACACATAACTCAGTTTCAAAGCCACTTCCACAATGGTTGGCATTTGTTAAAGCAGGACCTCACTTCATGATGCCAAAATTCGTGTTACTCTCTTTGGGTTGCCATGACAAAATATCTAAGACTGTGTGGTTTAAACAATAGAAATATGTTTCTCAGACCTCTGGAGATTATAATTCCAATAGCAAGGTGGCAATAGGGTTGGTGAAACCTCTCTTTTCACCTTGAAGATATTGTAGTTATCGCCTATCACTTTTTCTTTGTAAAACAGAGAGAGAGAGAGAGAGAGAGAGAGAGAGAGAGAGAGAGAGAGAGAGATGGATCTAGTGTGTCTTTCTGCTTTTTAAGGTCATGAGTCCTACTGGGCCAACCCACCTTCATGACCTCATTTAACCCAATTAGTTCTTTAAGGTATCTATCTTCAAATATAGTACATAGGGTTTGACTATATATAAACATATGAATTTTTCAGAACAATATTAGTTTTTTATTTGTATTTGTATACACATACACAAATACACATATGTAAATATTTTCCCTCTGTCTCTCTCACACACACACAGTGTGTATATACCCTATAAATATAAATGCATATATATACACAAATATATATCAAAGATAAACACATAAAATATAAAAAAGTAGTTGTTTTCAAGAAACCTCTTTATCTAAAAAGGACATGTTTGTAATGAATGGCTTGCCAAACGAACACTGCCCATCCTTTTTCAGTCTTTTCATTTTAGATTATCTGCTTAGTTTGATGGAGTTTCCTTTTAATATCTAATGCTAGGTTTATGTAATTTGTGTTTATATGTTGTATGTTGCCTTTACCTTTATCAGAAAGTACTCTAATTTCAGATTGTTTAAATAACTTCCTTGTTAACTCTATTTCCATTACCTAAAATGCCTCACAAACTTAAGGTGGCTCAAAGGTTAAAAACTTTGGCAAAATATTAGGAAATATGTAGCAATTTCAAATATGGCTTTAGGGAATAAAGATACAAAAATAATCTTAGGTGTTTAAACAGGTAGTTTCAAGCATGTAAATCTGATAAAATATCTTTATTGGTCATGAACTTGCTTAATAACTGAAGGAACTGGAAGAAATCTGGAGATGATATATTGACTAAATTACACACAATTCAATAAAGAGTACAATAACAGAGTCTACCAATTATTTTAACAGATAAGTTTTCTGACATATTATAGACAAGTTCCTGATAAGTTAACTGTTTTACCCATGCAGCTGTTTGTAATTATTCAATCATTGAACATTTCAATAGATTTTTAACATAATGCCTTGGGATGTCCAGATTTTAACACTTTGTATATAAGAATGCTGAGTAAAAACCAAAATAGTAAAAAGATAATTTTATTAAAATGACCAAACAAAACGTTCAACAAAGTAGTTTTAATATATTTTGTAACTAAATTATTTCCTAAATAAGGAAATTGTCAGTTATGTATATCATCATCATTAAAAATATTATGAACTGACAGAATTGACACAAAAATCTATCACATAAAAAGTGTATTTAATTGCAATCTTTTATTTTTACTAAAAAAAAGTAGAGGATAAATTCTTTTCTTCTCTTTTCTTTTGTACCAAGGATTGAACCCAGGGAGGTTTTGACACTGAGCCACATTCCCAGCCATCATCATCATCATCATTATTATTATTAAAATTATTATTTGGAGAAAAGTTCTAAGTTGCTCAGTGCCTTGCTAAATTTCTTTCTTTTTTTTTTTTTTGGTACTGGAGATTGAACTCAGGGGTACTTGACCACTGAGCCACATCCTCAGCCCTATTTTGTGTTTTATGTAGAGACAGGGTCTCACTGAATTGCTTAGTGCCTTGCCGTTGCTGAGGCTGGCTTTGAACTCGCAATTCTCCTGTCTCAGCCTCCCTAAGTACTGGGATTACAGGCTTGAGCCACTGTGCCCGGCTAGCCTTGCTAAATTTCTGAGGTTGGCCTTCAACTTGTGATTCTCATGCCTCAGCCTCCCAAACGGCTGAGATTATCAGTGTGCACCACCACCCCTGGCATATGTAATGCCAGAGCATACGAAAGTGCAACAGTCTTTGTCAAATACTTTTTGTAGACCCTTAGTGAACTCAGAAAGGGGAATTGTTTTGCATTGCTGGAGCTCAAATCTAGGGCCTCACACATGCTAGGCAAATACTCCACCACTGAACTACCCCAGCATCTACACGGAGAAAATGCTCAAACCTGTGCTAGAACTTGTTCATTTTACCAGAATTTTCAAAAAACAACTGCCAACTGTTTGAAACAAAATACCCTTAAAGAATTTAATAACATTATTCATAACGGTTGTCTAAATGATCATGCTGAATTGATCTGTCTCTAACATTTATTCAGGATTACAGTTCGCTAATAGGTTGCCACTGCCGTGTCTCCAGATTCTTCAGGTGGCTACTACTGCTTTTATGTCAATAGAAACTGTATCTGTGATGGGAGTGTAATGATGCTTGTGGGAACCTCAGAAATACAAGGAGCAATAAGTAGCAGTTGTCCAGGGTTTATGGCAGAGGCAGCAGTAAGTGGAAGCAGAGACAAAATGGAAGAGGACAGAAGAGTGTAGGGTTAGTTGTTGCTATGGCTTGGATTTTACATGTCCCCCAATGGCCCATTGATAAAGAATTAGCCACAAGCCTGTGGCACTGCTGGGAGGTGGTGGAACCTTTTAAGAAGTGGTGCTTGGTGGAAGTTAGGTCACTGGGGACATGTCCTTAGGAGACATTTGGCTCCCAGCCACCTACTGTTTCTCTTTTTGCTTTTCAGGCTTTGCCACATGTGCTTGCCATGATGTTCTTTTTCATTACAGGACCAAGGCTATGGGCCAAGCAACCATGGGCTGAAACCTCTGAGACCATAAGCCAAAATAAATGTTTCCTCTTATGATGAATTTAGATATTTTGTCACAGTGATGGAATGTGGATTTACACAGCAGTAAGAATGATAGTGCTAGAAGAAAATAGAATTTTTTTCTGAATAAGCTGTTCATTTTAAATTCAGGGCTTTGTCAACTGTAATGGTTTAAAGATTTTGTTTAATTTTTAAGATCATATTTCATTTATTAATTCATTCCAATCATTTATTTTCCATGTATTTTATGTGCCTTTATCATATCCTCTGGGTCCATTTTATATATTGCAAATATATTAATAAAACCTCAAATATTCAAAACTATCTTTCTTCATGGAGCTTGCAATATGGTCTATGAAATTATGTTTTGAAGCAAGTAACATAATTGTCATATTTACTAATATTATACATGTAAATCGCATAGAAAAATACAAACATATAAAGATGACTATATAAATAAATGTAACATTGTAATTGTTGGAGAATGTATACCACTAGAGTGCCATATCAGAGAGCTGCAAATTCAAAAACCTCCTCTGACAACTTATAATTTATCATTTAAAAAGGTTTTTTAAAATTGTGCTTAAAATTTACATATAGGAAAATGCAGAGTTCCTAAGTGCCTAATAAGATGAAGGTTTTTGTTTGTTTGGTTGGTTGGTTTTTGACACTGGGTATTGAATCCAAGACCTCACATATGACATGCACGTTCTCTACCACCGAGATAACATCTCCAGCCACTGAGAAGAGCTTTGATACAAAAACACAGTGCAACTAAATCTTAATCAGAATATAGAACACTGCTATCACTAGAGAACTTCCTCATAACCCCTTCCTGTCACATTATTCTATACATAGTGACTATAAGGATTTCACTTCTATCTTCATAATTAGTTCAGCCTAATATTAGCCTCATAAAAATGGTATTGCACATATATACTGTTTTGTCTGGTTTCTTATGCTCACCATAATGGTTTTGAGATTCATTCATGTTGTTGATTTTATTGCTATGTGTACTATTATATTCCATTCTCTAATATACTATATTTTCATATCCATTATCCTGTTAGTAGATATTTGGTAGTTTCCAATCTTTGGCTATTATCTAGAAAGCTCTCTAAATATCTTTAAACAAGTAATTTTATAGACATATTCTTGTATTTGTCTTTGGCAAACAATTACATAATGGCATAACTATTTGGGTGACATTCAAAAAACTATCAGATACTTTTCTAAAATAGTTGAAAATTTTATTCACCTCCAGTATGTTAAGAATTTATGTTGCTGTACTTTCTCCACAATTTTGTCTGCAATCATTTTAATTTTAAGCCTTCTATCAGATGTAAAATCATAATCATATTTCATATATTATACAACACATATACAGCACATATAATATACATTTAATATTTATGTTATTTCACTGGAAACAAAAGTGAGTACATTTTCATATTCTCATTCTCACTGTATTTAATGTGTGTGTGTGTATATATATATATATATATATATATATATATTTTTTATTCCCATATTGGACCAGATTTGACTTTTCACTTTCTTTCTTTCTTTCTTTTTGTTTGGTACCAGAGATTGAACCCAAGGGTGCTTTCCCCAGATCTTTTTATGTTTTATTTTGAGAGAGGGTCTCACTAAGTTGCTTAAGGCCTCATTAAGTTCCTAAGATTGGTTTTGAACTTGAGATCTTCTTGTCTCAGCCTCCCGAACTTACATGCATGAGCCATCATGCCCCATTGTTTGACACTTCTTTGTGTATTTTCCATACAATGACTTTCTCAGGGAGATACTGCTATGAATCGAATTTTGTCCCCCAAATGCATATGTTGAAACATAATCTTCAACTTGGCCATGTTTGGAGTTTGAGCCTCCATTGAGGTGATAAAAACTAAAGGAAGTCTGTCTTATCTAAGAGGACTAGTGTCCTTATAAGAAGAGGAAGAATTCAGATCCCTCCTGCCCAGGTACAGGGGAAAGGTCATAAGAGAACATACTGAGAAAGCTTTTACAGTCAGAAACACAGGACTAAAGAGAAACAAATCCTTGGGAGCAGTTTGTTCTTGAACTTCTAGCCTCCAGAACTTTGAGAAAATATATTTATGTTGTTTGAAATACCCTGCTTTGGTATTTTTTATGACAGCCCAAGCAGAATAGTACAGATTATTAGTAAATATTTTCTTTCAGGTCATGGCTAATGTTTTCTTTTTTTCTTTTTTCTGTTTGGGTACCAAGAATTGAACTCAGGGGCACTCGACCACTGAGCCACATCCCCAGCCCTATTTTGTATTTTTATTTACAGACAGGCTTTCATTTAGTTGCTTAGTGCCTCACTTTTGCTGAAGCTGGCTTTGAACTCATGATCCTCCTGCTTCAGACTCCCAAGCCACTGGAATTATAGGCTTGTGCCACCACATCCAGCCATGTCTAATGTTTTCAAGTATAAGAAGTGGTTTTTTTTCTATGTTTAACCCCAGAAACTATAATTTTAAGTGTTTTTAATTTATGTATAAATCATCTCAAAATAATTTTATATGATGTGAGATGTTCATTATCAACCTTTCCTGGTGCCTTTGTTGAAAGTTAATTGAATATATATGTATATATATATGTACTAGCACATACTAAGGATAGAGTCTGTTCTGTTCCATCATTCTAGTTTTCCATGCTAATGTCAATCACACACAGTCTTGATTAATGACCTATATAAGTCTAGAAATCAGACTGTGTGTGCGCTCCAAATTTATGTTTGATTTGGTATTATGCTATCATAATTCCTTTGCACTTTTTGCACTTCTGGAGTAATTACAGAATTGGTTACTCAATTTATAACAAATTAGTCATTCATCTTTTTGTTTGAGTTTCTTAAAATCTATAGAATTTGAGCACAAACTTTACCAATATTGATTTTTCAAAAATGTGACAGTTATTTGCATTGCCATATATCTTCTTTATTCTTTCAGAAATATTTAGTGTTTAACACAGATTTTGCATAGTTTCAAATTTGTTGCTAAGATTTTGTAGTTTTTATCTTATTGTAAATGGTATTGTGTTTCAATTTCATTTTCCAATTGTTGCTATTACATATAATTAATCTATTATATATTCATTTCTTGTGAATTTAAAAAATTTGTTTACTATATTTTCTTTTGTATGTTTCTCAGGATTTTTCATAGATCCAATAATGTTATTTATGTGTAAGTAAAACAAGTAAGTTTATTTCTGTTTTGGTCATTATATTTTTATTCCTTTTATTCTTGCCAGATACCACTGGCAATACCCCTAGTCTCTGTTACAGTGGTAACAGCTCACATATTTATCTTACATGAAAAGCATCAATAGTTTGCCATTATTATGTTAATTTTAGGTTTTTCAGAAAAATACTTCAGATTAAAAAAATTTCAAAATTCTCATCTAACATGACTGTGTATTAAAGATTGTTAAATATGTACTCATTTTAAATTTCCCCTTTATTTCATTAATGTTATTTATATTAACTGGTTTTTTTAAAATATTTTTTTAGTTGTAGATGAACACAATACCTTTATTTATTTTATGTGGTGCTGAGGATCGAACCAAGTGCCTCACACATGTGGCTCAACCGCTGAGCCACAACCCCAACCCCCAACTGTTTTTTAAATATTAAACCAACCTTGTATTCCATAGATAAGGGCTAAACTTAGTCATGATGAATTACACTTTTTACTTATTACTAGAAGCAATCTGCTAATATTTTCTGAAGGATTTTTGCTCATCTTTGCATGTGTTTCACTGATTTTCCAGATATATAGATTGATCTTTGTCACTAATTTAATAAATTTTAAGCTGTTATTAGTTTAAATGCTTTCTTCTCTACTTTTTTTTTTTCCTCTCTGGAACTATGATAACTCATTATATTGCTTGATGTTGTTCAACACATCACAAAAATTCTATTTATTTTTTTCACTTTTGGGGATCTTCTGTTTAGATATTTTTCTATTGATCTGTCATTAACTTTACGAATTCATTTTTCTTCAGTGTCTAATATGCTGTTTAGCCTATGATGAAGCATAGTTTCACCATGAATATGTAAATATCAGTTTTTAGCTGAAGATTCACAAACACTTCCAGGCAAAATTTTGAAGTCCTCCTTTTCAGCACTGTGTCCCTTTTGCTTCTCTGATCAAATTTTAGATATTATAGTAGCTCTGAACTCTGATTTCTGTCTCCACATTAGCTTATAGGAATGAAGGATGTTAACATGTTCTAAGATCTCAGATCATGAAAAATGAGCAAAAACATTGATAGATATTATATTTTTTAAACTATCATATATATTAACTATTTAGAAACAGAATATACATCTTTCAAACTGATAGAGGTGAATTCCTAGTGAATCCATTTTTGTGGGCTGTAATTCTTTCTATTTCCTCTTCGAATTATCTTGTTTCCTATTTACCAAAGTAATGTTAAATTTGAGCTGATTATTTTCCTTATAATTTTATTAACATAAACATATATTACCCAAGATGATGGTGGTATTCTGCAGGGAGAATAAGTAAATGCATCTGCCATTTGCACTGAAGTAACAGTATATGTGTACATGTAAAATATCAAGAAAGTAAATATATAGTTTATATGAAAACTTTTAAGTAGAGAGAAATTATTGAGAGCTAAAAATATATAGAAACACACTTTCTGAGGGGGAGGTACAAAGGACTGAACTCAGGGACCACTGTGCCTCACCTCCAGTCCTTTTTATTTTTTATTTTGAGGCAAGGTCTTGCTAAGTTGCTTAGGGCCTTGCTAAATTGCCGAGGGTGGCTTTAATCCTGAGATCCTCCTGCCTCAGCTTCCTCAGCAACTGGGATTATAGGCATGTGCCACTGCATCTGACTGAAATATACATTTTATTCAAGGAAAACAAGTGTAATTTAAAACAGCTTTCATAGAAATAGTTATTATGTTTGTAAAGTAAGTTATTTAAATATCATACATAAGATAATTGCAAAGCAAGTTACATAATAACACAGGCACAAAGAAAAACATAGGTGCATATACATATTACAGCATACTCTGTTCTAGGTACAAAAAATCAAAGCGAAAAACTGAGACTCTAGATTTCTACTAAAGCAAAACATTAATGTTCAGAGCAGGAAATTTGAAAATTTAACAGTCTGTATAACCCATAATGAACTTTTCATTATTCAGAAGCATTTCATTATGAAATCTTGAGATGAGAGAAATTAAATGCAATTAAACAATTCCAGATTCATATTCACGTAGGCACTGAGAAATTATTCTTTTTTTAATTTGATTCTTAAGGATTATAACAAATGCTACACTAAATTATTTACTTTTTTCTGAGTAATTTTTTCAACTTAAAAATTTCCCCTTGAAAAACTGATTTCTTAAAATACAATATTTGAATATGGAATTTGAAGAGTAGTAAATGATTTATTGTAATGTTAGTTGTAAAATACATATAATTTTCAGCATTTGTTTATTATGTACATATATATTAATCTTCTAACAGTAATGATACCATTTTAACTTACAATTAGAGACATTGTAATGACAATAGATATTCATAGAATATAGCTATTAATACACATAATATTTTGAATGACTTTTTGGAAAATTTTGATTTCAAAACTTTTCAAATACTAGAAGGATTTAACAGAGTGAAAATTTCTGCTTTAGCTTATTTGTAATAAATATTGTACACTCATTTTCTTCCTTGACTCTAGATTCCAAAATGTTAACTCAGATTTTCTTCTAAATGAGGCAATTATTTACCTAGGTACTAAAATTAATTTAAAGTGGTCTAGGCTAAGCTATGATACTCAGTAGGTTAGGGGTATATTAAATATATGTTCACCTTATAGTATTTTCAACATACAGTGGGTTTATTGGGACATAATCTTGCAAATCGAGGAGCATATGTATACATAATAGATGGTCAATTATAAGAGACCTGAAGGCTGATTGAGCTGAGAAGTAACAGCAGGCATTAGGCTTTGAGGGCAGAACTATTGTTGGGGTACATAGAGGTAGGTGATATTTAAGTGGAAACTGATAGATTTTTATTTTATTTTATTTTATTTTATTTTTTGCTTTCATACCTTTGCATTTTTTGTCCTTCACTTTTATTTTCCTAAATTCTCTATGGTTTTCTTGACTCTTTTCCTTTTATTTCTTCTTCTTCTCCTTCTCCTTCTCCTTCTTCTTCATACTGCAGATTGAACTCAGGGGCACTCAACCACTGAGCCACATCCTCAGTCCTATTTTGTGTTTTATGTAGAGACAGGGTCTCACTGACTTGCTTAGCGTCTCGCCATTGCTGAGGCTGGCTTTGAACTTGCGATTCTCCAGTCTCAGCCTCCCTAAGTGCTGGGATTATAGGCTTGCGTCACCGTGCGAGGCTTCCTCTTATTTCTTCTTTATGTCTGTCTCTTTCTCTCCCTATCACAATACCTCTCTCCCTCACCCCTCTCTCTCTCCTCCCACCTTTATTGAAGATATATTATGTAAAAAGCTTAAAGAATTTACAGATGAACATTGTTTTTAATATTCATACCCAACATCTGGCAGAGAACTCTGAAATCTTATGGTCAAAGTATAAATTAAAAAACAAAATGTTTCCTTCACCTCAATGTCTTTTTTGTTATTTCAACAAAACTTTACCAAATGACTACTATGTCATTTGGCACTGATGTACCAGTAAATTCATAAAGGCAAAAGAAAATATAAAAGGAGAATCACAAATTGCATTTTGAGTACAGATGGTTCTTTGCTTAAGATGTTTCTACTTAAGATTTTTCAACTTCCCGATCATGAGAAACTGAAACACATTGAGCAGAAACTATGCTTCCAAGTTTGAATTTTACTTTGTACCTGGGCTAGTGATGCTCCCTTGCAATTCTGTAGAGCAACTGTGAGAGACAACTCAGTCAGCCATATATGATCGTAAAGGAAACAACAGACACTCTACAGTGTACTGTATAGCTAAGCTGCCATGATCAGTACTGCATATATGCTTGATGCATTTTTTACTTACAATATTTTCAATTTAAAATGACTTTATCAGGATGCAATTTCATCCTAAGTCAAGGAGCATCTTTATTTAGTAGAAGACCTAAACAGTGATGAGTAATCTAAAGCATTTTCACAAGTATAGAAAAAAAGACAAGGAGAAGACCAGCATTCACACAGAACCTCTTTATCTAATTTAATGTTTAAAATTCCATGAAATGATGAATATTATTTTCACTTTAGTGTGAAGAAGAAGAGGCTCAGAATAATTACCTTTTCAGGTGAAAGTTTATGTACATCAAATAAGAGAGAGCCTATATTTGGGAGCAAATTTTTGCCACACACATATCAGATTGAGCAATTATCTCCAGGATATACAAAGAACTCAAAAAACTTAACACCAAAAAAATAAACAACCTAATCAATAAATGGGCTAAGGAGCTGAACAGATACTTCTCAGAAGAAAATATACAATCAACAAATATATGAAAAAAATGTTCAACATCTCTAGCAATTAGAGAAATGCAAATCAAAACTACTCTTAAGATATCATCTCATGCCAGTTAGAATGGCAGTTATCAAGAATACAAACAATAGGGGCTGGGGTTATGGCGCAGTGGTAGCATGCTCGCCTATCACGCGTAAGGCACTGGGTTCGATCCTCAGCACCACATAAAAATAAAATAAAGATATTCTGTCCACCTACAACTAAAAAAATAAATAAAATTTAAAAAAATATATAAGAAAAGAATACAAACAACAATAAGTGATGGCAAGGATGTGGGAGAAAAGGAACATTCATACATTGCTGGTGGGACTGCAAATTGGTGCAGCCAATCTGGAAAGCAGTATGGAGATTCCTTAAAAAACTTGGAATGGGGCCACCGTTTGACCCAGGTATCCCACTCCTCGGTCTATACCCAAAGGACTTAAAAATAGAGTACTAACTACAGTGACGCAGCCACTTCAATTTTTTTAGCAGCTCAATTCACAATAGCTAAATTATGGAACCAATGTAGATGCCCTTCAACAGATCAATGGATAAAGAAACTGTGGTATATATACACAATGGAACATTACTCAGCATCAAAAGAGAATAAAATTATGGCATTTGCAAGTAAATAGATGGAGTTGGATAAGGTCATGCCAAGTAAACTAAGCCAATCCCAAAAAACCAAAGGCTGAATGTTTTCTCTGATAAGTGGATGCTGATCCATAATGGAGGAGGGGATATGGGAAGAATAGGGGAGCTTTGGTCAAAGGGGAGGGAGGTAAGGGAGGGGAAATGGGGGCAGAAAAGATGGTGGAATGCAATGGACATCATTGTTCTAGGTACATGCATGACTGTACATGTGGTAAAACTCTACATCATGTACCACCAGAAAAATGAAAAGTTGTACTCCATTTGTGTACAATGAATCAAAATGCATTCTACTATCATTTATACCTAATTAGAATAAATAAATTCAAAAAAAATCAAAGCAAGTTCTCTTATACTGTACATTTTAAATAACTTATTTAATGTTTTTCAGGATTAGAAGATGATAAGGAAGATAATTACAAAAATAATTTTAATAATAAAGGATAAAGAGGAGGAGAATAACCCTATGGACAAGAAGAATGAGAACAATATTTGTTAACACTTACATAGCATATACAAAATGCTTGTTCTAAGTATTGTCAATACCATAAATTATTTAATTCTCTAAATTCTGTAGTAATCATAGGTAGCTAATATGTTGTAGAATTCAAAGTGGGAAAAATAAATTGTCTAGTTTGGGAAAAAGTAATGTTTAAAACTTCGATCTTTGATCTGCTAAGAATGAAGAATTAACATTTACAATGTTAATTAACATTTACAATTCATCAAAATCACTGGAAAATATCTTAAATTAAGACAGAATATATATGGTAAGAATCATATTATTCTAATAAAATATATTTTAACTTATACTTAAGAAATAATAAAAACTACTTATTTGATAAAACCAAATCAAAGATAAAAACCCATCTTGTGTTCTTCCAACAATCCTATAATTGTTCAAAATCAGCTTAACGATTTCCTTCAGTTTGACAAATGGTTAGATGGACTCCTTCCTTCTTCTAAGCTACTGACCCCCGAGCGATCCCAGCCTTCACAGAATCTATCTGGCCTACCCACAGAGGGTAATGTTCCGCTTTCCTGGAATATTTACTTTCGAATACTTGTAAATCCCTAGCCCTAACCTTAACCCTAAGAAGATGCAAATCTTTGTTAAAAGCCTCTTCCCAGGTTTATAAGCTAGGAATGTCATAACCAAGGAGCTGGTAGACATTCTTTGGAAATGCTCAGCAGAAATGAGTTCAGAATATATTCTTTCTTATCTTTCCCCTAGTTGCAATAGCCTAGAATAAAGTTTGTCTTGCCTGTTTAACTTTCTTGCTGCAAGGAAAATTAATTTTTGCATTGACATAATTAAAATCTTTCAAACTCTGAGGATAGTAACATTTTGGAGAATAAATATCTTGCTTCAATTTAATTTCAAATTCCAACTATGTACCTAATATTCTTAGTATAGTCATTACACTTAAATTAGATATATTTAAGTAACTAATAAGAACCATGAAAGTACAAAATAAACTCGGTAAGGACATATTAATTCATGATTTGCTTCTACAATAACTTTGTGTATTAATTTCAAAAATGACTCAATTTTTCATTTGTATGGACTTAAGCTGAACATTGCATTAAAATATGACAGTGCATTTTTTCAATGAGAGTATTACTATCAATATGCATAAGAATCCTGCTTTCACAGATTTTCCTTCCATCTTTTCTATAATTGAAGGAAATATGGCTTAACATAAGCTGATGACATTCTGTACTAATAATTTTTAGAGGAACTCATATTTCATATCCACCAATATTAATAGCTTTTCCATTAAATTTTCTCTGAATATAGATAGTACTTAATGGAAGTTGCAAGCATTATGTAATTAAAAATTACATTGTATTAAAGTCAGATACCATCTTTCTGAAAAAAAAATCTTGTAAAATATGATGAAGATAAATCTACCTTGTGATTTCTCATTTATAATATCTTCAAAGCCATCATCTTATCAGTATTCATAAGCATAAGGAATTTTTTTAAGGAAAGTATGAACACAACTATGTCACAACTTTTGATACATATAGTTTTTAATATAATTTTAATAGATACAAGTGGCAATAAGTTTAGCAACTTATAACATTCCTAATAAGTTTAGCATGGACCTTAAGATTTAGGACATGTGAAACTCTTCTCAGTTTCATGTTTAATTAAATTAACTAAATTCAAGCAAATCAGTCTACATTTCTGAACACGATTTTAATAAAGTGAGCTATATTTTCTACCCAACTGTGGGCAGGAGATTCAAAGACAGGCCCAACCACTGTGAAACAAGTGAAGTAAGCCCTTAAGGGATCTAGGTTTTTATAGTGAGAAGGTGGTATTTCTTTCCTTCATTCTATCATTTTTTTTCCTAGAGTTTCCAGTTCTCTATTCCATAATCACTAGAGATGAAGGTAAGAAGTTCTAGCTGTTAGTCTATAAATAAATATTACTCTAAGGCAAAGTTTTGGAATACCATTTCTACAATTAAAATAGAAATTCTAATTTTCTTACCCAACTGTCTTCCATCTTGCTTCTTTATAGATACAGTGAACATGATTTTGTTATTCTCTTCAAGATGAAACCTGAAAACCTAGGCTCAACTCTTTTACGTTCCTTTTTCTTGAAACAGTTTTGCTCTCCAGATTATCTACTTAGTCCCTTAATCACCATCACCTATCAATTTTAGAATGTGCCTTTTGAATCAAGAATAAGCATTCTCAGGATAGATTTAGTAGTTTCTTTTATGAATATTCCCTAATTAAGTTGTGATCTTAATCTTAACCATAAACATGAGGTAATTCTAGGTGTCTCATTTTACCTTGGGGCCAGTCCTGAATTGCAGATATGGTATTCAGCAACTCTCAAAAGTGCTTTTCCTAGTGCCATCTAGATGTGCAGTAAACAAGTATCCATAACAAACTGGTTCACTATAAAAGACTGTAATGTGAAAGGCTAAGCTTTGTCTTGTTTCCCAATTTTGACAACTTTCCTCTCTTGAGTTGGGTATCACCTGACATTCACCCATAGATTCAGCTTCGGTCTAGGTTCAGAAAGCATTTCTTGAGTTCTGCTCCAATGGCTTCCAACTACAAATCAATAAAGCTACTCTGAAGCATTCACGGTTACGGTTTGGATATTAAATGTTCTGCAAACACGTCTGAGACAATGCAAGGAAGTTTAGAAGTGAAATTATGAAAGTCTTAACCTGATAAGTGCATGAATCTCCTAATAGGGATTAACTGAGCGATAGCTGTAGGCAGGTAGCATATGACTGGAGAAGGTGGGTCACTGGGGTAGTGCCTTTGGGGTATGTATTTTGTCAGTAGTAAGGGGAGTCTCTCTCTTTCTCTCTCACACACACACACACACACACCCTCTGTCTCTCCCTTCCTCCCTCCCTCCCTCTCATCTCCATCTCCATCTCTGTCTCTGCTTAATAGTGGCCATGTCCTGAGCCACTTTCCTCTACCACAGTCTTCTGCCATGATGTTCTATCTCACCACGTAGGCCCTGAGAAAAGTAATCATTCTCTAAAACACTGAGACCTCTGATTCTCTAATAAACTTTTCCTCCTCTAAAATTGTTCTTATCTGGTATTTTGGTTACAGCTGCACAAAATCTGACTAAAACATTCATATACATTTTTTAATATTTTAAAATACCTACTACAAAATATCATTCACCCAGAGTCTAGTTAATGTGTCAAACATGTGCATTTGATTGGAATTATGTTAATTCTGTGTACTTCCATATTTTCTTTGAACTTATGCTAGATTCACACTTACATTATTTTGGTTTTGGATATTTATTTGAAGACTTTTTCTTTCTCAGTATAATCGTGCTAAACCTGGCTCAGTCATCTGACAGTTGATAAATAAGTAACAGATTTCAGATCTTGTGCTAGGCACTGGGATAAAGAAAGAACAGACTTCACGGTGTTCTCGGTCTGTTTATAATATAATTGAAGAGGGAAGTAAACCAACAATCATGACATAGTGATAAGAGAGTACAATGTACTACAACATAGAGAGTAGCCACCTAGCTCAGAGTGTGCACACTGGGTAACACATGGCAATATGCCTCTTTGCTGCTATTCATCTTTGAAGGACAAAGTCATACTTTTTTTAAGCTCCACTTTGTCTTCCCATTTTAACTTATTTGTTTCTTTCAATGCCTTTTCAAAATCCTCTGCTAGTTTCTTTTGCTTTTAGTATCCTTCCCCCAGAGAACCTGAACTGGACAAGAGTTTCTCTTTGGCGATGTTGCCCTATTTTTGCACTTGTTGAAAGTGAGTCCTGCTGATATGATATCTGTCGTTTTCATTGTATACCTTTCAGAGATTATCTGCTGCTTTGTGTTTAGGTTCTGAATTTTGGAGCTGCTGGACAATTTAGTAATGAATAGTCTGGAAGTTTTTCAGAGCTTTGATCTTTTCAGAAGAGGGAAAAAACATCTTATACTGCCTCTTAACATTTCCGTGTAAGAAAAACACAATTGCCTTCCTGAACTCAACAATGGTAACCCTAGAATCTTTATTTCTTTATTTCTTGCATTAGTAGAGAAGCAAGAAAAGCAAAGACAAGGACAGCCTTTTCATTTGCATATTCATTAAAACATTTTTGAAAAACTATGTTTTCTTCTAAACAAGTAACATTCCACTAAACTATGAAATTTCTCTGCTAACATTCTAATTTGTTTCACACCAAGTAATGGGCTTTATATGAAACTTCTCATAAAATACCCTTTTCTTGCCAGGCTTGGTGGTGAACACCTCTCATCCCAGCAACTTGGAAGGCTGAGCTAAGAGGGCCACAAGTTCGAGCCCAGCCTCAGCAACCTAGCAAGGGTCTAAGCATCTTAGTTAAACACTATCTCAAAATAAAGAATAAAAAAAGGGCTGGAGATGTGGATCAGTGGTTAAGTGCCCCCGAATTCAATTCCCAATACCAAAAATAAATATATAAATACAAAACCCAAAAAACTCTTTCCTCATTAGAGACTTTGGATATGGAAGACATCTATCATTGGGGAAAGAAAAGAATTAATAATTTGTATAGCAATTCTCAACAAGACTGAGAAAATATGTTTATGATAGTAGTATGCTACAACCCAAAACTACAAAGTAGAAACAGCAGAAATTTCAATGGTTTGTTTCTGGTTACTGAATTTTACTTTTCTTGCCTAATTGATATTTCAATGTCCATTTCTATTGCAGATAGTTACACAAAAGCCTTCAATAGTAGCCAAAAATGAAAAAAAAAGAGTCACAGATTAATAAAAGGCACCTATTTGTTATTAGTGAGACTTCTGTTTTTGTAAATTATAGTAAAAATTACTGTCGTGGACTCTCTTTAAAAGTAAGCCTTAAATATTATGCTTTGTGGATTCAGCTTGACATATTTCCCCACGGACTTTGGGATGTGACATTTCCTTTACCAGCTTGATAGCTAAACTCCTGCATCATTAGCTTTGTGTGCTGAAGGATGAGAGAATTTGTGGCTGGAGGATATGGTTGTAATTTACTCCAAATTTCCTGAAAACTTTGCCTTTCTGGTTTTTGTTACAGTGATCTGAACTGGCAGATCAATTGGGGACAGAAACATGTACTTGTCAAGTTCTTTCCAGAAGTAAGTCTGAAACCTAATGCTGCTTCCCAAGAACTGCTGTGGTTCTTCTTATTCAAGGCCACCCCTACTGAGAATCTGCCTCAAATTGATCGGTTCACAGATATGGGCAAAATGATCACACAGTAGTAAAGTAATGGTGGTACCATATGTAAGTCAAAAAAATAAATACATTTTTCTGCTTAAAATTTTTTTTAAACTTCATAGTAAATAGAAATTGTAGATATTTTACAATGTGTTATTTTACTATCATTGTAAAATAACCAAAATTTTAAGAGTTTATGTTTAGGGTTTCTCTACCATAAATGAATCAAGAGAAGCCAGTATATCAATCTGGAAAACACTGGACATTGGCCATTTTTTATTAAAAACTTATATGTACGATGTCATATATTCCATACATAAGCTATATGCTAATGAGGATTTTTAGCTATCCAAATCAAAGTAAAAGGCTAAAGAGATAGAAATATGATCAACTCAAACTGAATCAGGAAGACATATATAATTTAAACAGATTAATTTCAAGCAATGAAATAAAAGACACCATCAAAAGCCTACCAACCAAGAAAACCTCAGTACAAGATGGATTCTCAGACAAGTTCTACAAGATCTTTAAAGAAGAACTAACACCAATACTCCTCAAATTATTCCATAAAATAGAAATGTAGGGAACTATTCCAAACTCATTCTATGAGGCCAGTATCACCCTGATACAAAAATCAGACAAATACACATCAAGGCAAAATAACATTAGATCAATATTCCTGATAAGAATAGATGCAAAAATTCTCAATAAAATTCTGGCAAATTGCATACAAAAACATATTAAAATGATAGTATATTATGTTCAAGTGGGGCTTATCCCAGTTATGAAAGGTTGGTTCAACATATGGATATCAATAAACATAATCGATCACATCAATAGACTTAAAGAATGATATGATCATCTCAATAAATGGAGAAAAAGCATTTGACAAAATACAGCACTCCTTCGTGTTCAAAACACTAGAAAAATTAGGGATACTAGGAACACACCTCAACACTGCAAAAACTATCTATGCTAAGCCCAAGATCAATATCATTCTAAATGGAGGAAATTGAAAGCCTTCCCTCTAAAAACTGGAACAAGAGAGGGGTGCCTCTCTTTCATCATTTCTATTCAACATAGTTTGGGAAATTCTAGCCAGAGCAATTAGACAGACAAAAGAAATTAAAGGGATACAAATAGGAAAAGAAGAACTCAAACTATAACTATTTGCAATGACATGATTCTATATTTAGAAGATCCAAAACCTTTCACCAGAAAACTTCTAGAATTAATAAATGAATTCAGCCAAACAGTAGGATATAAGATCAATACTCATAAAATAAATTCATTTCTATACATCAGTGATGAATCCTCTGAAAGAGAAATTAGGAAAAGAACCTCATTTGCAATAGACTCAAACAAAAAAAAAACTTGGGAATCAATCTAACAAAAGAGGTGAAAGACCTCTACAATGAAAACTACAGAGCACTAAAGAAAGAAATTGAAGAAGACCTTATAAGATGGAAAGATCTCCCATGCTCTTGGATAGGCAGAATTAATATTGTTAAAATGACCATACTACCAAAAGTATTATACAGATTTAATGCAATTACTATTAATATACCAGTGCTATTCTTCATAGATATAGAAAAAGCAATAATGAAATTCATTTGGAAAAATAAGAGACCAAGAAAAGCCAAAGCAATCCTTAGCAAGAAGAGTGAAGCAGGAGGCATCACAATACCAGACCTTAAACTATACTACAGAGCTACAATTACCAAAATTGCATGGTATTGGCACCAAAATAGACATGTAGAACAATGGTACAGAATAGAAGATGCACAGACAAACCCACATAAATATAGTTATCTCATACTAGATAAAGGTGCCAAAAACATACATTGGAGAAAAGACAGCCTCTTCAACAAATGGTGCTGGGAAAACTGAAAATCTATATGTAGTAGACTGAAATTAAACCCTAACTCTCATCCTGTGCAAAGCTCAACGCAAAGTGGATGAAAAACCCAGGAATTATACCAGAGATCTTGCACATAATACGTTGGCTTATGGCCTGACTTCCTTAACACAACTCCTAAAGTGCAAGCAATAAAATTAAGAATCAATAAATGAGGTAGATTCAAACTAAAAAGCTTCTTTTCCACAAGGTAAACAATCAATAATGTGAAGAGAGAGCCTACAGAAGGAGAGAAAATCTTTACCATACACACCTCAGATAAAGCACTAATTTCTAGTGTATATAAAGAGTTCAAAAACTTTAACACCAAAAAAATAAATAGCTCAATAAATAAATGGGCTAAGGAACTGAACAGACACTTCACAGAAGATATGCAATAAATCAAAAATATATGAAAAAATGTTCAACATCTCTAGCAATTAGAGAAATGCAAATCAAAATTACTCTAAGATTTCATCTCATGCCAGTAAGAACGGCAATTATCAAGAATAAAAGCAACGATAAATGTTGGTGAGGCTGTGGGGGAAAAGGCACACTCAGACATTGCTGTTGGGACTACAAATTGGTGCAACCACTCTGGAAAGCAGTATGGAGATTCCTCAGAAAATCTGAAATGTAATCACCATTTGATCCAGCTATCCCACTCTTCAGTTTATAGCCAAAGCACTTAAAATCAGCGCACTATAGTGACACAACCACATTGAGCCACAGCTCAATTCACAATAGCTAAAATAGATGCCCTTCAACAGATGAATGGATAAAGAAAATGTGGTACATATACACAGTGGAATATTCCTTAACCTTAAATAAGAATGAAATTATGGCATTTGTAGGTAAATGAGTGGAGTTGGAGAGTATCACGCTAAGCAAAAGTAGCCAATCCCAAAATAATAAAGGCCAAATGTTTTCTCTGATGTGAGGCTGCTGATCCAAAAGGGAGGTGGGGAGGGTGGTTAGGGAAGAATGGAGGAACTTTGGATGGTGCAGAGGGGAGTGAGTGGAAGGGAAAGGGTGTGGGGGTGAGTGGAATGGTGGAATGAGATGGACATTATTACCCTATGTATGATTGCCCAAATGGTCTGGCTCTGCATTGTGTATAGCCAGAGAAATGAGAAGTTGTGTTCTGTTTGTGTACAATGATTTGAAATGCATTCTTATGTCATGTATAACTAATTACAACAAATTAAAAAATAGTTAAGGAGTTAAATTCACAGAAGGTATTTGAAATTAGGTGTTAATGAAGAATTTTAGCACAATTTCCACTTTTGTCCATCTCTATGTGACTGCCTAGTATCAACTTCCTATCACCCTTTACTTTATTCTCAGTGATCTGCCTGCTTCTGTTATGTGCCTATATAATCCATTCCCACCTGAGGTATGAGTGATCTTTGTAAAAGTTGTGCAGCTCAGTTGCATCCCTCCCTAAGTTCTCAGTGCATTTCATATCATGCTGCACTCTTCTATGGACTCCAGGCTTCACCTCATCTTTTCCTGGTCCCAGTGACATGACCACAATTCCAACTACCCTTTCAATTAATCTCTATAATCAATATATACAGAATTCCTCTTTTTTAATGTAACTTTACAAGCTCATTCTCATTTCTGCATTTTTGTATTTCTTGTATCCTCTGTACAGACCCCTTTTGGTCTGGGTTATGTTTCTCTTTTTCTGCTCTGCACAAAACACCAAATAGGGCTTATGCTTGTTTAGGTCATCTATGCTAATAAGTTTCTATTATGTTATTTAGTTTTATCTTCTTTGGAATAGTTACTTCTATCTAATTATTAATTATAGTCTCTGTCTCAACCTTTTTAATGTTTTTTGAAGAGGACTTTGTCTCTGCCTTAATTAGTGCAGCTATACCAAAATACTATACACTGGGTGACTAAAATCACAAAATTTTCTCAAGTGTCTAGAAGTTAAGATCAAGATCAAGGTGCCAGCTGACATAGCCTGATGAGTACCCCTTCTTGGATTGCAGTAAGCTGCCTTTTTGCTGTGTCTTCACATGGAAGAGCAAGATAAATCATCTCTCTATTGTCTCTTGATACAAATGTGCTAATCCTATTCATAAACACTCCACACTCATAGCTTCACTACTTTCTGTAAATACCATCATGTTGAGAATTCAAGTATCAATTTACAAATTTTGGAGAACACAATCAGCCCATAGCAGTCCTATTCACTGTTTTATTCCCATCTTCTAGAACAATACTTGTAACATAATACATGAAGCATGAAGAATAAATATTTGCTGAATGATAAATGTAAGCTACTTTCATTTGAAACCAATAACCTGATTCCAAAGTTAGGTTAAATTTTATCAGTCACTTATATGTTATCTCCTCAGTTTTGATAACCTTCAAAGGTCTCTGTGGCTTACTTCCATTTCCCAGTCTTGGAAGAATCACACACTAGCCTTCAGGTTATGGAGTAGGGACCATGTTCTATGAGAATGTTATGATTTGTAAGATCCCCCTATAATGCATTATGGAACAAGGAAGAGTATAAATATAGTTCAAATTAAAAGTGATGCCACCTCTTTCATTTCTTTTCCCACAAGCTATACATTTTGTATATATAATTTTATAAAAAGTATTTATTAATTTCTGGCACCTTTCCCTGATTGTATCCATAATGAGAAAAGCAGTAACAGAGTATGTCTCTTTTCCCCATCATGTTTAATGGTATATACATATACATCACATAAGATATTTGTAATAAACTTAGTTCATTAGAAAATTAATTCAGGATCCTAAATGTTTCCTGTTGTTATTATGCCTATATTGTGAAAAACAATGCCTAAGACAGAAATGGGGATTCTCAAAGAAAATCTCTAACACACATCACATAGGCATAGTAAAATAACCAAAAATACAAGTATCTGTGCACATGTACACTCTCTTTCTCTTTCTCTCTCAGAAAAGAAATTATCGGGTCAGAAATGCATGTTTTCCTTTTAAAACAGAATCAGCTCTAAATGAAGGAAAACTATAATGCAGATCACATAGAACTGAAAGTGCATTTAAAAATCAGGTGCAGTGCTTTAAATGTGTTCCTTTGTACAGCTAAGAAAACCAAATTTACAAGCTTTTAAACCAAACAATGAGCTTTAGTTAACTGAAAATCAAATTGAAACAGAGGTCTCAAGTAAGACTAAATTAAATTTAATTATACTCTGTTCTCCATCAAATGTGACAGATTTTTCTATTATATTTTCTTACACTGAAGGAAATAAGGAAAAAAGTCTCTTATTGTCACATTGTTGTATTGCAAGTTTTTTCTATCCATCTAAATTATACCCTTATATTTGTATGGAAGTTAAAGATTGAATAACATGTTTGAGTTAATTATGGAACACCATTAAAAAATATCAGCTACCTGGAAGATGAATTATACTTAATTTTAATCCCTTCAGAAATGATTAAACTCAAAATGAACTTTTAAGATTTTGGAGCATTATTATCATAATTATTCCTTTCTCACCTCTTAGTACCCTCCCTCTCCCTTCCTCCCCGCTCTCTCTCTCTCCTTTTTAAAAGTCTTCACATACCAACAAGGAGATTTACAATTTTGAACTGGATATTTCAACTTGCATTCACTTTTGTGTAGATGTTATTGTCAACCTTAAACAAAACAAATGTTTCTGACAATTTCTAATTCTAAAGACAATATATAATTCTAAATATAAATTTACTAGGCAATTTGTAGGTGCTTAATAAATGCTGAATTAGATTTTGATGGGAAGGAGGAAACAAGTCACATGCATGTAATCATGGACCTACACCACTGTATAAAATACAGTCTTTTACTAATACCCACCACAGATACAGTACCACAAAGAGAGGAACATACAGTGTGGTGAAAAGAGGTGAAGAAGTATGGGAAATATGATGTACATGGTATGATAGATCTGATTTGAGGTTTGTACAAGAAAAAGATTCCTTGGATCTAAATTGATATTTAAATAACAATTAAATTAAATAGTTCTCCTATAGGAGTAATAGAATTTTCAAGGGTCTCAGATGGGAGCTTGTATTTAAGAGTGAGAAAAACTTTCATATGGCTAGAATATAGTGTATGAAGAAGAGTTCCTAGGAATCTGCATTTGCTGGTAAGGAAATTTGAATCAAATCTTATGCTCATTTCCCTTTCTCCTAAGATTTGGAAATTACCCAGTTCTGAAAGAACCACATCTCCCTCCTCTACCTCTTCCTTCCCCTCCCCTCCTTCTCTTCTTCTCTTTCTTTTTTTTTTTTTTGGTACTGAGGATTGAACTCAGGGGCACTCGACCACTGAACCACATCCTCAGCCCTATTTTGTGTTTTATGTAGAGACAGGGTCTCACTGAGTTGCTTAGCACCTCACCATTGCTGAGGCTGGCTTTGAACTCGCAATTCTTTGGTCTCAGCCTCCCAAAGTGTTGGGATTACACCCGTGCACTGCCTCCCCCTGCTCACATCTCCCTCTTCTTAACTTACCATTCCTTCTCCCTTTACTCAGTCTCACCTTATAATCTTTATCTTTGTCTTACTGAGAAAATGAGATAAACCAAATGAGAACTTTTGTATTACTTACCCCCAATCTCAGCCCCAAACCCTCAATCTTGTAAACTACTTTCATACTCAACTACGTTTTTCATCTTTCCTGCTGCTGAAGTGAAGACGTCGTGTTCCTAAAACCAACCCTCCATTTAATGGTCCAGATATCATTCCTTTTTGCATATACTTGCCCAGCTATTTTTAAGTTGGCTTTCCTCTTTCTGTAAAATATTTCTGGAGTTTGTTTTTTCCTTCTCTACTATATCCACAACATAATACAGACATTATATATTGTCTCCCATATGAAGAAATAACCTCTTTCCACTCTCAAATTCATTCCAACCAGTGCTGTTTTACTCTGCTCACATCTATAGAAACACAACTATACATTCTCTAAAGGGTGGGTTTTATTCATCATTTCACATTCTTTTCCAAACTTTTAAAACCCCTTCTGGAAAAGCTGTTCCCATTTTTTCAGTGTCAAAGTCACCACTTTCCTCCAGGCTGCCTAATTCAATTCTCTCTCCCTCCCCTAGTCTTCATCTCAATCCCTCAGTCTGTGACACATTTCATCACTGTCATCCTTGTTGTCTTTATTGATATCAAAGATACCTTGTTCTTGATCACTCTTTTTCAATGAACACTTCTTTTTAGTCTCTTTTCTGTTTTCTACTCATTTAGTTGTTCACTACTGAGTCCTTAAGTATAGTCTATATCTACATACTGCATCTAGAATTCAATAGCTTTCTATCAGTTTCATTGCTGCCATCTTGGGCCCAAGCTACTTTTTCTTCTAACCTGACCGAACACTCTTCTTTGTACTTCATTCTTAATGACTTCCTTTAGTTTCAGCAGGTGCATTAGCTATATTTCAGATTCAGGTGTCAAAGGGGTTGGTCCCAGTCCATAGTGCTACTGGGTGGTGGTAGAACTTTTAAGAGGTGGAGCGTACTGGGAGGAAGTTAGGTAACTGGGGATGTACTTCAAAGGGACTATTGGGACTCCAACCACTCTTCCTCCTTCTTTGCTTCTGAGCTACCATGAGGTGAGTAATTCCCTCTGTCACTTGCTTCTACCTTGATGTACTTGCCTTAGTATGAGGCCCCAAAAATAACAGTGTTAAGTGACCATGGACTGAAACCTCTCTCCTCAAAGTAAACTTTTCCTCTCTTTTTAAGTTGATTATATTATGTATTTTGTTTCAGAAAGCTGGCTGAAACAGCCTAATTCAAAGCGTTTGCTCTACCTGCATGAAATATTCTCACATGGATGTTTGAATATACTTCTTTCACTACTCTGGTCAAAGATTATCAGGTCAGAGAATTCTTTCCTGTTTTTTTTCTCTCCCTGTGTTACTGGGAATAGAAATTGTGGGCTTGCATATGCTGGCATATGCTGGGCAAGTGCTATACCAAACATTCCCAGCCCATGATATCTTAATTTAACATATCCTCCCCATCTTGATTTATTTTCTTCCTAGTACTTTGTAGACCTTATGAAAGTCTTTTGTTATTTTCCACATAGATTCATTATTATATAAAGCACAACGGTGGCAGTCTTTGCTTTGGTGGCAGTCTTTGTTTTCTGCTATATGTCCAGAGTTTAGAAATCTTGTCTAGCCCAGAGTTACTACGAAAACAGATGTATATATGTAAATTTACATTTAAATTAAAGACATATGTATACTTTAAAAACTAATCATGATCAAAACCTCACAAAATGACATCTAGGAGAAGAGATCATGTGGTGCTCCAAAAAGGCTGGGAAATTAAAAGTAAATAAAATTGGAAATGAAATGGCCTTTTGCATACAGTTAATTTTAGTGCTTCTGGATTCTCATGAAGCATTCAAATTTAATAGCTACTTCTTAGAAACATATTAGATTTACCTATTTCTCCTTTTCTTAAAAACATTTTTTCAGTAATGACATGGATAGCAGATGGGCTCTGTTTGTGAAAATAAGCAGTTTTCTGATGGTAAAGTGTTTGAGGCATAAAATGCAGCCTCTTCAGTGCCCATGTCCCCTAATAATGGCTCCCCAAACAATTCCAACTTTCTGATAAACAGTATAAATGTCTGAGAATGTTTTGAATCTCTTGATGACCAGATTTATGCACTCATATTAAATATTCGGCATCATGAACTTCACCAGACAGGCAGTGCTTTTTCTGTATTATAAGGAAAAGCTACCTGTTTAACTCCCTGGGTTTACAAACAAATTAAATTATTTCAAGATCTTACATTTAAAAATTAAAATAGGAACAAGAAAATTTAGTGTAAATATTGAAAAACAGATTCATTTTTGAAATCCCAAACAAATGTGCTACTGATATGTAAAGAAGGTGGGGGTTCAAAGGCATCTAAGAAAGATATGTATGTTCTTATTGGAGCTAATGGCATATTTGACTGTGGGGTAGAAGCTTGACTGTCTGACTCTAGTCATTTCCCTACCATCAAGCAAATTAATGAAATCAGACGTCGCATTTCGAATCTGTTCCAAATGTTTATACTCCAAATTTCAAAGCTACCATGAGCTCAGGAATCATCCTTTAAGACCAGGGATAATGGAATGAAGAGAAATAAATAGAATTGAGATGCAGAGGCAGTCAGAGCATAAGTTATCTGGATTAGGATAGTTGTGACTACTTTGATTGCTTTCTCTTAAAAATATATTACAACTAGGCACTTTTTTAAATGACAAGAACAAATAAACCATGGTTATATTGTAAAGTAGAAAAATATTAAATACAAATAAATCATATAAATTCAGCCCCATAACAATAAGCATTATTACTATTTTAGGGTCATTAATTCTGAATTCTTTTTCCTATGAATTTTTGAGCATATATAATGTCTTTTTTTATTGTATTAATGTGGGTGTAATATATAAACATGGCTTTCTCTGGTTTACCCTACATGCTCATCTTAGGGCCTCTAGTCTCCTCAAATCCTTTCCCATCTTGCTTTGTTTTGCCCTGGAAATATCTTACATGTATTCATGAAGTAAAAAGGCATTTGCTTGCTGTGCCTGAAATATTCGTCCCTGGATGTTTGGATAGACTTTTTTACTGCTATGTTGCTTCTAGAATTTTCTTCGTTTCCAATATTTAATCATAGTTTTCTGAGATTTCTATGCCAATGCTCTTTCCATCCCCATGGCTTCTGAAGGCCACTTTGGCAGTAATATAAATAAGATGCTGCTGCGATGTCCCCTGGATACACCCCCCCACCCCCACCCTGGAACAGCTCCCTTTCACAGCTTAGAAAGTATTGCAACGAGCAGTAATAGTATCCTGGTGGAGAGTGTCATGTCCTGCTCATCACCACTGCCACCACCATTTTGATGTTCACATGTGCTTCCAGGGGCTCACAGCAGAGTTCTTCAACATGCCTGCCTTATAATTGCACCCATCCACTTGGGCCCAGGCACAAGTTTTTCAAGAATAAACTAGCTGCTACTCCAAGTGACTTAACTGCTCACAAAGTGAATTCTTGATAGATCTAGTACGACACTTCTATTATTATATTTTGAATTTTTGTATTTTAAAGCAGAATTTAGAATAGTATAGATTTTCAAACTTAGTTATTGCTATAGTTATTATCATAGTATATCATCCTGATTGTCTTTATCCAACATTACAACTCATATTTCATGAGTTCATACTTGAATGAAATATTAAAAAGTTTAATACTTCATAATATTTATTTGAAAGGATTTGGTGCAAAAAGGGGGTTATCTGATACCAGAGATTCTAAATCTTTTCTGATTTAGAAAACTAATTTTGTGTGGATGATGGAGGAAAGGAGTAACATAATAAAATGTTGGTGTTGTTATTAAATCATGCAGTAGTTCTACTGGAAATGCAAGTTTTGAATCATGACTCTTTAATATTCCTTATGTGCTTCTCTCTTTGAGTACAACTGTGTGTTGTTTGAGAGAATCTTGCTCATGACCTCCATGTACAGCTTGTTCACTTCAACCAATATTTATTGAGCTACACTCCACATCAAGTACTATATTAGATATTAGGGGTAAAAGAATGAATATGACATGTTTGCTGCTCTTAGCTACATGTCTCCAGTTTTCTTTGGAAACTGTGCATCCACATCCATCACTTCTATCTATTGACTTTCCTGCAGACAAAGGAAAAGAAATCTAATAGAAAAAGAGGATTAAACCAAAGGGAATCAATTAAATATTCCTCAGGGAAGTTCATGTGAACAGAAACAATGGCAAGAAAAAAGATCAGTTTTCTAAAATGTTATGTGTGCACACCTGATAGGGTGGAGTGCAGTGCCTATGTATCTACTGATAATTCTAAAATACCATTTTCATCTATTTTATAATTAAATGTAAAATACACACAAAAGATGTTTTTTATAGAAAAATCTATTTACACCAATGAGTTATAGATCTATTTGGCTTGAACTAAGGAAAATT
Source organism: Xerus rutilus (assembly GCA_028644305.1). Classification (NCBI taxonomy): domain Eukaryota; kingdom Metazoa; phylum Chordata; class Mammalia; order Rodentia; family Sciuridae; genus Xerus; species Xerus rutilus. Next base: position 30,600,913 of record CM053403.1, on the reverse strand, counting down.
CTTTGAACATACAATAATATTTAGAGCTTTGAACTGCTCAGGGGAACTATTTAAAGTCCATTGGGGAGCAGTGGACCCAATGAAACTTCACATTTACAAGACTTGCGGCACTCTAATAGTGAATACCGTATTACTCCTCAAATTTTCTCCTCAATCCTTAAATGTAAGTAAGGATTAATTTACATTTTGAAACAAATTCCTTATACTAAGAAATCCTAATATTTTTTCTTTATGTCTGTAAGATACCCATTTAAAGCCAAGAAAAAAAAATTCAGTCAGCAAGGCAAAGTTGGATGTATGTCATTGCAATGCTTATATATTCACCACAGCTAGAAGAATTAATTCTTGTTAAGATCAGCAAAGTCAAACTAAACAAACCTAGCCTGTCAACTGACTAACTCCTTAGGGAACCAATCTCCACTAGCTAGTGAATGTTATCAGTGATTATCAAAGCCATTGTCAAGGCAATGTGAACTTGTGGCTTCTTATGTCTAGAGGGATCATGAAATGTATGCAGATTTGGAAAGAGAAAATAATTAGCTTGATTTTTTTTCTAATTTTGCTTCATATATTGTAACTCATGTTATTTATAAATTAATGAACAATCTGAATTAATGATCATAGAAGTTAGAAGGCAAATGAATAATAAAGTTATAAATAAATAATGTTATAGTTGTTTTCTCTACAATAAGGATATAAAGGCATGCTCACAAAAATACAATAATCTAAATTACTTTAGAAATGCATATTTCTTGAAACATGAATAACAAGAATGGTGGCTAAAACATTATTGATATTAACATAATAAATAACATTTTAATTGTATACTTTTTCTTTGTTCTAAGGGAAAATAGTTTATAAGAATTAGAAACTAGTTCTATGTCTAATATAAAAATGTGAGAAGTATTAAGATATTTATATGGACAAAAACATGATTACAAATTATGCCAAAATTCAGCCTAAGAATTATAGACGTGGAATATATTGTATTTGCAAATGTGCACTCTTTGTTCTACTTCTTAATTTACATTGTTTATAGTTCAGCTTAATATTGCAAATATGTATTTGGTATGAGCCATGGACTGTGTTTGTTCCAGACATAATGGAATGATGACTACTTGTGTTTTTGTGCCTATAAGTAGCTTTCAATCTAGTCCCAGTTTAATGAAGCACATAATTATATACAAGTGAAAAATAAAATGGGCATCATAGAAGAGATTATAAAAGGGTGAAGAGTTTTCATGGCAGAATGAAATAGACTTCTGTCAGAAAGAGTCAGAAGCTTCATGGTGAAAGCACTGAAAGGAGAATTTGGATCACATAGTAGAAAATAGCACTATGCATTTATAAGCAAAATATAAGCTTATATATAATTTGTAGCACAGCAGAGCATTTTAAAAAAGCAAACTGTGGTTATGCACATGACTTTTCAATATGACCAACATAAAATAATGTCCTATTGCAAGGAGGAGAGAATGCTGGTATTACAAGTGTGCACCACTGCGCCTGGCTCTTCCTCTTAATTAACTTTTATAAACATATAGATGTACTGGGCAATGTTTAATGTTTTGGAATGAACAGGTGCGGGGGAGGGGGGGATAATGAAGAGCCCTACAATCTACATGAAAAGGGCAAATGTCTTGGCATTTCAAATAAAATAAATTTAAGTAAACAAGCTATCAAACACTTAGAGGAATTCGAATAGGTTTTGACCTTTTCAATTTCATTCATCTTTTAACTCAAAGGCATTATTAGCACTTATATTATAATACTTGTGTAAATGAATTTCAGTTCAACTAGCCATCTTTGGAATAAAACAAAATGTGCCCAGTGTAAGTTGATCTAATTATGTAGTAGAAAACCACAAAGGAGAAGCTGATGAGGCCAAGGTATTGTTTGTTATTCCGATCAGGAAAAGGAATTGAAAAGACAATAATAAATTGTTCTTTCATTTATTTATATGGGAATACTCCAAAGGGAAAATTTCAGAGCAACAAAAGGAATTCACTTCTGCTATTTGCAAGATAAAGCAAAGGATTTTGAATAATTCTGGATGTGTGGCAAATGTCTCTGGAAATCTGACATTTAACAGATGACTATATACTTCAAACATTTGCCTTTTTTTCCACTCTTTTCCTAATTTAGGTGCCAAATAGGAAAATAATTTTCTATTATTGGTCATCTCTCCCTTACTGTTGTTTTTTAAGGCCATCAGAATCCCAAACAGTAAATAATGACTCCTATAGTAGAACTGGTATAAAAACCTGATCAAATCAAAACAAAACCATCTCTAAAAATTTATGCCTGAAATTTTAATATCATCAATGGTCTGGTAATCATATAATGCATTAGGAATCCGTAGAGATGATAGTTCAGATTTTTCCCACTAACAGAAGCTTTCTAAAACATTCCCTTTAGTAAGATATTTGTTTTAGAAGTGGCAGAGATGATATTTTCCATATTTTTGAAAATAGACTTTCTGGCACAAAGCAATTTTTAAAAGAGATAACTTATCCTTAGGCAAGATCCATTAAAAATATTTTCATCCTTTTATGAATTCTCATGTACTTGGGATACAGCAAAAATTCCTGTTTTAATATCTGTGTGCACCTAACCAATGGGTTTTGTTCTGCCCTTGTAATCATCTGCCAATCACCTATGTAGCATGTAGAAAGGAATTGAAGTATTGTGAGGAAGAGTGTTCAACTAACCAAAGAAAAATCTAATTGTGGAAACAAAATATATACAACAATCATCATAACTGAAATGTGAGTAAAATGTCTTCATGTTAGTAAATAGAATTGAAATACCTCAAAATCTATTTAATTTCCTCTGAACATGTGGTGATTAAAGAGTATTTTTTTCTCATTAATTTCAAATTCTATTAAATTTGCCCAACTTATATAGACTGCAGAATTCTAATTTTACACTTAGATAACAGTATATATAATAGTAATATTCTGCATTAGTGTAAGAATTTATAGTTGAAAATGAATGTGTACATCAATTGTATTATTTAATAACAAAAAACTCTCTAACAAAGACAAATTTCATTAGAAATGAGCAAATTAAAACTTAAAGGCATTAAGTTACTTGCTAAGGCTTTCTAGTTTCAACAAGATGGTACCATTTCACTGATTCTCTATGTGGGAAAAATTCAAATTTAAAATTTCATATGTTTATTTAACAAACTAATATTAGCTCACAATTTCTTTTCTGGCAATTGGCTAAGACAAAAGTCATAAAAGGGTTTAAAAATTGACTCCTCAAATAAGCTAAGATATATCAATTCAACTGTGGTCAGTGTTGGAAGAACAAGCCATGTAGCAGAGTATTTCAATGCCTAGGATCTGAGGCCAGTTTGTCTTGGATTAACCCGCCTCAGCTGTAGGCCATCTGTTCTTAGATTACTTATTCCTTCTAAACTCTATCCTTCAGGCTCCTTTGATTTTTTTTTAATAATGAATGTGGGGAAATAATATGTATTTCAGAGGTCTATGCTGTGAATGAATAAAATAAAACACACATGAAGTCTAACATAAGCATTCAGTTTATACTTTTTTCCATTTTATGTTTTTGTTTTGTTTCCGTGGTACTGATGGTTAAATTCAGGGGCCCTATGCCACTGAACTACATCCCCAACCCTTTTTTTATTTTATTTTTTAAATTTTGAGACAGGATACTGTTAAATTGTCAAGGCTGGCCTCAAATTTATGAACCTCCTGCCTCAGTCTCCCAAATAGCTGAGATTACAGGCATATATGTTGTTTTAATTGGGAAAAAGAATGCCAAATAAAGAGTGGTTTCTGCTTATTTGGTATTAAATCAGTAAATATATGTGTATCCATTATGTGTATCAAGGAGGAAAATAAAAGAAACAGTTGGTAGTTGGAAAAAAGAAGAGTATGTGAATATGAATTTCACAAGTGAGCAGTTGAGGATTGCTCCTGAAATGTCATAATTTACAGAATATCTATGACTGTCTTCTGTGGAATGCCATTTGATGTTACATGAAAAGAAAAACATTCTCTGATCCCACACAGCAATCAGTGCATGGCAATATGGATAACATTAAATGTTAAATGATAGGTAAGATTTTAGAAATAGCAGAATAAACGGCTGTAATCTTCTAGCAGTAGATAGATACTCAATGATATAGCATAAGGGCTGGAGACTCTTGGTTACTCTTCTTTAGATTTTTGGATAAAGATTTATTCTCTTGTATCATATGTGGTATAATAACAGAAATTTTGAATGGCTAATGCCTCTGCTACTCAATGTGAATTAAATGTGTTTTAGAAAAGAAAATGATATATGCAGGAAACAATTTTCTCCATAAGCAATTTATATGCAAGTCTGTTTTCAAAGAACTAGGTTTCCAAGATAAAGTTTCAGTTCTTACCCAGTAAACAACTGAGAACCTGGAAACAAGCCAAGTGGTTAGTACTCAATATGTTTAAAGCAAAACCAATATTGCAGGCTGGCAGACACTTTGATGTTAGTGGCACTTTAGATTATTCTTCCGACCTTTATTATAAAGACTCCAAAGGTACAGGCTTTGATAGGTGACAGTCTTGCTGTGTTTCAGGGAATGGAACATTTAATCTCCTTTAGAGCTGCAAAGTTTTACATTCGGATCTCCTTGGCCTTAATGGTTTGTTGGTGAATTCTAGGACAATTTCTGCTATGACAAGGGAGGATGAATTAAGTGTCCTTGATGATAGCAAAGCAGAGGAATACAATTATATTGATTTTTAGGTTTTTTTAATAATTTGATTGTGAATTCTCTTTCTGAATATGTATGACATGAGCTTAAGAAAATCATAATTTCTGTTTAGATAATTCATGGAAAGAACTGATTTTTTTCCTTCAGAGTTGAATTATTTTTCATATATTCCCTGTGAAATAACACTCAAGCAAGTATATGTATAAATTAATTTTCTGGTATTTCTTACAATCAAAAGCAAAGAAAGCTCAGTTATCTTCTTTTCATTTTACCGTGACTTCAAAAGTTTGTCATCTATTTCCTAATTAATACAGGTTTATGAATTTTGTAATAGGTTGTGTTCTTATATGAAACTGAATGTGTTACCCTCAATACTAGGTAATAGTCATTTAAGTATTCAGGATAATATATGTTTCATGGTAGCAAACAATATTAATAGCATGAAATTGGGCCAGGAAGATGTCTTATTTTGTACTTATAGTTCACTTTGAAAAGCTATCTGATTTAAGGTTTTTTTAATTTTAAAAAGTGTGTAGTTCTCTAAATGTGAATTCTACAGAGCATGTTAAAAGAATATATTTAAATTCAGTTGTTTCAAAGAGAAAGTGATATAACATCATCTTATATAAATAAAAGAACAACATTTGGAGAAGAAATTACAAGTAAAGAAAACTAAGGATTTAAATAGAATTTCATATGGTGATATACAACCCAAGATTAATATACCAAGTCCTTTAATTATGTCATATGGTGACATTCAATGAAGAATGACTGTATGCCTAACATTGCACTTTGTATGCACACTTGAGAAAAACTCTCCATCAAGAATGAATCACTCTGCTGAGTCAGCATGCTGTTGTGGTTTGAGTATCATTCTAAATGCAAAATAGGCACAAATCTGAGTCTGGTAAACAGTGTTTGCAAGCATAAGTCCCTGATTGCACTGAACGTTCCTGGGTACCTAGGCAGAGTTCTTGACAACTCATACATCAGAGTGGAGCTCTTGGCTGACACCAGTTGCCTCTCCTCTAGTTAATGACTTCCCTTCTTCCCTTCACATTAGTTTGAGTTTTGTCTCCCCTAATTTACCTCTAATTCATTCCTAAACTCAGTCTAATTTGTATTCATCCCACACTACCCCACTGAAACTTCTATTCCCAAAGTCACCAATGACCTCCTTGTTTGTTAAAACTGATGGACATCTTTGTGTTTTGTTTTAATTTTTCTTTCCCACACACGAAATGGTACCATATTTGACACCAACTCCCAACTTCACTCATTCTTTTTGTTCTTTATTTCTTAGAGTTTTCTTTTAGCCTCTTCTTAAATATCGATATATTAAAAATATTGGTTCTTAGCTCTTTTCTTCTGAAAATAAATAATGAAACAAACAAAAGTCTTTTCTTCAATTGTGGAAATCATCCAAACACTTCCATGAATAAACTATCCATAAATGAGCAAGTTCATTTATATCTTATGATTCCCTGTAAACAATGCATATTCTCTTGATTCTACTTGCTTAAACTCATCTACTTTATTTTTTTCTTTCTCATATTATGATTTCTGTTCAGGTCATATCATCTTCATCAGTAACTTTTAACATCCTGAAGGTAGGGCATCTTCAGGCTTGATTGGGGTAGTAGCTCCATAAGTCATCAAAGATCTGTATTCTTTCCAGTTCTCAAGCTTTCCTATGCTAATTGCCTATTTAAAATTGGCAAGAAATCTGCAGCAAAGCCATAAAAGGGATTCCACCTCTTTATATTGTAGGAAAAATGTCTCATCATTTCTACCTTCAATCCAGCCGGTTTCAACTTACATGTTTTTAGGTCCCATTCCACCTCTCAGTCATTGGCATGGCAGATGGGATTATAACAACTGGCCTCAATTAATGATGGGGGTTATAGAAATGGATGTCAAGGGGTTAACCATCACCACCAATACAAAACCAAAGACCCCAGAGGTTGCCAGTGTTAGGTTCTAAAGCCTTTGGCACCATATAGGGTACACTTTCTTATTAAAAAACATACAAATAGTACGGATGGGAACAGGAAGTTGAGAGCTCTTAGATGTTCAGTTAAAATGGTACATTGTAAGTAAATATGCTGGTTAAATTATTTAAGAATCATTTCAATTTTAGCTTGAAAGAACAAAGAACATAAAAGTTGATTTCCAGCAACAACAGAAATAGTTTAGTAAGAGCAAAAACTATTCTGCAACAATGAGTCCAAGAAGCAAAGTCATTCACTATTATTATCTTGTAAATAATGACTAGAGATGTTTTTGAGTAACTTCGGCCGTATTTGTGTACTTGGCAAAGATTTTCTTTTTCACAAGATAAATATAGTGTATTCAATTAGCTTAGCTTTTTAAAAAATTATATATTCGGAAAGAAAGAGAAGAAAAACACAAGGTGTGAAAATACAGTTTAGTATAAATATAAGTAAGTAGAAAATGCAAACACACTTCGTATGTAAACACATACAAGTACACATACACACAGAGATGAACCAAAAGGCAATTTGTCCATTTAATTAAAAAAATATGGATAAACGTTCTGGAGATAACCTACTTGATATTTGTTTCCTTGCCTATCACTCACTAGCACCGTGACTATCCTAACAATCCTAGATTTCCTTACCAATAAAATTCTGATAAGAAATTGTTTGCGTTTCTTAGGATTGCTTTTGGGAGTGAAAGGGGAAAAATACGGAGCCTACCATAGTAGAACTTTCTAAATACATGTAGATATTAGCTATATATGTGATATTATGTTGTAGTAAAATGATAAACAATATTGCATTCATAGAAGTTTTTTAAATGACATATAAAACCTTTTCTTTCATCAGACTTGATGAAATAGACTAACACTATTACATCAGGAGATTTTCTTCTCTCTATTCATATCTCTGGAAATTAAGAGGTAAAATAGTACAAAATATCATATATGAGGAGAAATATCCATCCTGTTTTAGGTTCTTTAATGCTTACAGTATGATAAAAAAATATCGAAAACATGAATCAGCGCTATTACCTTAGGGAAGATAGAATAAAGGACACTTGAGTCAGGCATGGTGGTGCATGTCTGTAATCCTATGAATTGGGAGGCTGAGGCAGGAGGATCACAAGTTCGAGGGCAGCTTCAGCAACTTAGGCCCTAAGCAAATTAGCAGTAGCAATAAAAAATAAAAAGGGCTAGGGATGATGTAGCTCAGCACTAAAGTGATTCTTCGTTCAACTCCTAGTTCCAAAAAAAAAAAAAAAAGATAAATGGAAGAACACATGAAAATTGATAGAATGAGGATAATGAAGTTAACTATAACAATTAATCTTAGGTAATTTTATTTTTTAATCTTGCAGGAAAAGAAATTTATCTTTTCCATATTTTGTAATGTCAGCCCTTTATAACATTAGTTAAAAAATCTAGATGATTCTGAAGAATTGCTTAATGTGATGGCCACTGATTCTGTAAAATCATAATGTTTACCATGGTCTTAAATGAGAGTAATCTCAGTAAACAATGAAGAACAAACTAAATAGGCTGCATCCTTTAAAAAAATTATCTTAAAAAATATCATAAACATATTTTCTATTTCAGGAACAAACATGTGAATGACCACAACACCACTGAGCATTCTTAGTAACCTTTTAAAATGGTGAAACTGCACTCTAAAATCAGATAGCCTGAGTTTGGGAAAGATATCTATTTCATAGGTCATGAAGAATGATGTACTATAGCTAAATCCTTAGAACAATAAGTATCAGGTGCACAAACCTCTGAGGAATATTAGCTTCTATTAGAAACACAAGTATCCAGTCATAATTTGGGACTGTGAAGTCTATAACAACACAATCATTTAACTTAGTCTTCAATGAATCTCAGAGAAATTAAATGATTTGCATATGTTGCATATGTTCATTTCCTATAAATAAAAGTTTGCACTGAAGAATATTTTATTCATCTATATTCTGTGGGCTTGGCATTTTGTAGAAGAGGCTTAAAATATGTATGCCATAGTTGTAAATTCATTAGAAATATATATAATTATTTTGTAAAATTTAAGTCGATTTTATTTATCTCTGTGGGTTTAATACTTGGCCAAGAATTTTAAAAAATGACTGACTTGCATTATAACCTTGTCTCTTTACTTTTTGAGAAACTATGTATATCTATAATAAAATTAGAAAGTTAGTATCAAAATACAAGGGGCTTTTCTTTTCCAAAAAAGTTCCTAGAAAGAAATCTGCAAATCCTAAATATTAAAATTGGCATAGTTTCTTCCAGTACATTATATAGTCAAATAATACAAAAATCTGAACATATACAAAATGCTTTGAACTGTTTGCAAAGAATGATGCAGTAAAATAATTGAGTTTTCTTAAGTCCTAATGTGTTCTATATCATATATTTTCATTATTTTATTTATTGTTCCACAGTATCTGATCCTTTCTATTGCAATCTTCAAGTTTACCAAAACATGATAAAGAGTGCATTACTGTGCAAATATGGGCATGTGCATCTACACAGTCAGAATTTATTTGAATTCAGCTTGCATGGTTTCAGGGTCAGTAGTTACAAAGCTGTTAACTGAAAAGACAGCACTAATGTGCTGGAAAACATGGACAGTGCACATTCAGCTTCACAGCAGTTCTAAACTTGTATTATATGTCATCTTCAAATTGTTAAGGCTTTTTTACTCAATAATCGATATTCATCCAGAATAACAATAAAACATGGAATTATTTATGGTTATAATTAAGATGTAATTTTCAGTCACAAGAAGAATGAAAAAGTTACTGGAGAGGTGATGTGATTGAATGAAAGGGACATTGAACAAGCTACTAAGGCTCCCAAATGAAATGATGGATGCAAAAGCCTTTGAAAACAGGTCAAGCATTATACGAACTCATAGTATTAACATTAAAGACCTAAAATTTTCATTTCTAGTATACGTCATGGGTTCTGGAGTTATCCATCAAAACCACATTAACAAGTGTTCAATAAGAATAGTAATATATGGTATCATGGGGAAATGCTAAGAACCATATTTTAACCTTGAACTTGCAATTTATTGCTTTTGTGATCTTAAAGGTTGACCCTTACCATCCTTTCTGCACATAATCTTTTGTTTGTTTTTATATAGTGGTGTTCTACTAGTGTTTTTGTCTTTTTACTTTAGAAACTGTTCTACAGGAACTGCATTACTGAAACTGGACATGCTCCAGGAGAGTTGTCAGAGACCACGGGATGCGATCTCAGTGGAGTAACTGCAAAGTAACAGTCTCAAAGTCCTCACATTTTTGGATGTCTCAATAAATCTGGTCTTGATAACATGAAAATTTTCCTTCATGGGGTCTGTAGAGGAAGAAGCAGACTAAATTTACTGTAAAATGCCAAATTATACAGAAATTTCCAAGGGCCAGTGAAAACTTTAAATTAATTCAAGGTTTCTCTCTCTCCCCCTCTCTCCCTCCTCCCCTTCCCTCTCCTTCTCTTTCTCACCTGCTTACTGCTCTCACCCCTCCCTCTACTGACACTTGAATGTGTTTGAAAGAACTGTGTTTTACAATTGACATTAGTAACGTGATCATCTTTTCATATTTACTTAGTACCCTTTCCAAGTAAAGTTCAGGAATCTCCATAAAAATGATCTTATTAATCATCTTTAGAACACTCATGTAAAAAGCAGTAGAAAAAATTTTATTGCCCCTCTTAGCAAATGAGAAAAGTAAAGTAAAAAGGTTTAGGTGAGCTGCAGTTGTATCAGTAGGAGAGCCAGATACACAGCCAAAGTTTTGTACTTCTTTTCCTTTTATTTCATTTCAATAATAATATCTAGTTTATTTTATCTACATTTCTTTATTGATTAAAGATCTTATCCTTCTCTCCCTATGTAGAACAAGAGCTCCTTGAAAACAGGACATTCAAAACACAATTTTTAAATTACATTTCTCATCCCTATGGTAATGTACAGGAAGCAATTAATAAATATTCATTAAATTGCTCTAAATTAAGCCCACTTTGTTTTTCATTTTAAAAGGACATACCTATGTGCTTTGTAATTCAAACATTGCAAAAGTGTACACAGTGAAAAGTAGGTCTCTCTGACACTCTGATATACATTCTCTGACCCCAGGGCCTATAAATTTTTCTCATCATATGTATCATTCCAGACACTTTCATACATATTAATAAGCATGTGTGTCTTTTTCTGGTATATTTATATTTCTTATCAACTGGGAGCAAAGGAAATACACTGTACTACTTTTTGAAAACAACAATATTACTGGGATAATCCCTTATAAACTCTTCATTTGGATATAATTTCTAATTTACCAAAACAGCTGTAAAATTAAAAGCAGTAAAAAAATTTCCATATTCTTAACCTAGATTCAGAATCAGCACTTATTAACATTTTACCCTATTGTTTTTTCATTTCTTTAATCTCTCCCTGACTCATCCTCTCCTGACTCATTTGAGACGTTGTATAAACTTTTACTTATAAATATTTTGATTTTTATTTCCTAAGAGTAAAGTTTTTCTTTTATATAACCATGGTAAATTTAACCTTCAGTAAATTTAACCTTGATATAATGCTTGAAAATAAAATAGTACATGTCTACATTCTAACTTTGCCTCATTGACCAAAAATATCCTTTAAAGAAATTTTACTCCTTTGTATAGGAGTTAAGTCTGGGATCAGGTGTTGAGTTCATTTGTTCTGTCTCTAGCCTCCTTTAACATGAATCATATAAGAAACCTTCCATGATGTCATTGACAACTTTCTCATTTTTCATATCATTGATACTTTGAAGAATACAATTCCCATGCACACTTTTTAATAGAATGCTTCTTATTTGGAGGTTTGTCTGGTGATTCTTTATGGTCAGTTTTAGATAATATATTCCAGGCAAAAACTAAAAACTAAAAAATAATTAAAATATATATATACATGAGATTTTGTTCTCTGGGAATCAAATATGGGGCTCATATTATCCATCTGTCTCTCACTGATATTAATTTTGAAATTAATTATTGCTTGATTTTCCACTGTATGACTTTTGTTTTATTTTGTTTTCCCTTGCAACTAATAAGTCATCTCTAGCAGTGACTACAAGAAACACATTTCCTGATCTAATGCTCACTATTTGGAAACAAAATGAAAATTTTCCAACTCCCATTGTATCTCTACATTTATCAGTTGGCTCTCTGAATATTAATGTACAAAAGGGCCATCTCTTCTTTCTCATTTTTCTATTTATTATTCATATGGTTTCACAAATTGTTATTTTGTCCAATAGCTGATAATTGATTATAGTATTCAATAATCTTGGTTCTGATAATTTCCCGGAATGGGTCATGGGCCCATTTTTGAAGCTGTAGGAGGGCTCAACTTTGGGCAGAGCCCTCTTGCCTAAGAGGAAAAGTCAGCAGGAATCAGCAAAGGTTGCTGCAGTGGTCACTGATTCAGGACAGACATGGTTCCCTCCATGCTTGTTCTATGCAGGAGTCCTTCATAAAGTGGCACATAAATGTTATGTAAATATTTTGCAGCCCTGACTGCAGGTGCTTAGCCACATGCCACTGCAGTCTCAGCTGACAATACTGCAGCTTTTTGCTTCAGTCAGACTAGATGTGTGGGTTGACATATCAAACCACTCTTCCTGAGCCTTGCCTGGACCTGCTTTGTCAACCCAACTTTCACATCATCTGATTTGGAAAAGAAAGAGGATGGAGGGCACCACTCATGTTTATCTCATGGGGCCTCCTATGTCTCAGGAGTTATCCTCACTCTGCCACCAATCCCCATTTTTTTCCTGTTAATCAAATTGCCCAGATGTCTCCCTTTCACTGGTCCTTCCACTCTGCTGAGATTTCAGGGAAAATATTTAAGTGTTTGGAGTTAGATTTGAGTTCTCCTCTAGGGCTTATGTACCAGGTAGACCAATAGTATGGTTCAGATCTTGTGTCACCAGCCAGTGACCTCTAGGAAATGGGCATAGTGGAAGGAATTCAGATCACTGAGGTATGCTCTTGAGGTGATATTTGGACACCGACCCCTTCTCTCTTTCTCTCTCTCTGCTTTCCAGCTTCTACGAGGTAAAGCAGCTTACTCAACCACATGCTCCTCACCATGATGTTCTATATCCCCACAAGCCCCAAAACAACAAAGTCAACTGACCATGTACTGGAATCTCTGAAACCAGTAGCCAAAATAAGCCTTTCCAACCTTTATGTTAATTTTCTCAGGCATTTTATCTTGGCAATGAAAACCTTACAAACATAGTCAAGTTCCCTTTCTGGCTGTAAACAGATTACCAAGCAAGGTTGGTCAGAGCAGTGCAAACGCTCAGTCCAACTCCAGACTATATGTGAAAAATTATCTCCAGTTGTGGAAGTCTACAAGACAAACAAAGGAACAGAGATAGTCTTTTCTTCTAGCTTGCTGACTGGAAGGCTGGAATAGCAAAGAAAGATTCCGTCTGTCTTGTACTTGAATATACTTCATTTCTTTTATTTTAGCAATGGAGTAAAGCCCTGATGATTCTCTCAGACACAATAACAGCCGTGGAACCTTTCACTACTATCCCCTCCTCCTCCTCTTCCTCCTCCTCCTTCTTTCTTCTACTGAATTTCCATATCTTGTTATGTGCATTTTTATCTTCTACTTTCTGTTTATTTGGACATGTTGACTTTGGACTAGAATTTTCAAGAGATTTTTTTTTTTATTTGATTGTCTAGGATAGTACATTAGAACAAAGTAATAGGGTTTTGATGTATATAGAAAGGATAAAAGTGGAGGAAATATGGGGACAGGTACTGCTGAAAAAATAGCTATTCCATGCACCCTTATCTTTCTATAATGGCATGTGTAAAAGTCAGTTACTCCCACTCCCCACCTATATTCACTCACACCCCATACAACACATACATGCTACCTTCTTAATGGCTCATCTAGCCACTCAGAGCTTTCAGAAATACAGAAAAGAGAACAAACTCTAATCATTAACAGAGCCCAGAAAAACATGAACTCTCTGAAGTTTTGCCTTACTTAATAGACCCACAGTGGTAGTGGCTTTCTGTGATAATATCGGCAGCGTCACTATCTTGATGATGGGTGGGACATAGGCTTCCATAATACAAAATGTACCCTTTTCAAATTATCTACTCAGTGTTCAACACTACAACCCATCTTGCAGACCTACAATAAGCTCAGGGACTACAGTTTTTTCTTTTTTGAGAACATGGGTCCTCTTATTTGGCCTCTAAAATCACTTTTCCTTAGTTACTCATACAGTTTTCTCAATCGAAGTGAGCTATTCCTGGGTGTGCTCTACCACTTACAAGTACAGAGAGATTTATAGTGTCTAAGAAATGGTTTGTCAGTGGCAGCTGATGGTCATGTAGATATATCTGATAATATTCTACGATTGCTTTCTGTGGTAGACACACCCTAAGGGTACCCACTTTGAAGCATACCCTTGTCTAATTCCTTCTCATTGAGTATGAGCAAAACCTGTGACTTACTTATAGCCCATAGATATGGCAAAGGTTGTGGATTATTACTCCTATGATTCTATTATGTTATCTAAGACTCCATCTAGGCAGACTTGAGCAAGACAGTGCCCTGCTTGATTTTAAAAAGTAAGCTGCCAGTTAGGTGTGGTGGCGCACATCTATAATCCCAGCACTTTGGGAGGCTGAGACAGAGAATCACGAGTTCAAAGCCAGCCTCAGCAATGGCGAGGCGCTAAGCAACTCAGTGAGACCCTGTCTCTACATAAAACATAAAACACAAAATAGGGCTAAGGATGTGGCTTAGTGGTCAAGTACCCCTGAGTTCAATCCCTGGTATCAAAAAAAAAAAAGTAAGCTTCCATGCTATCAGAGAGACCATGAAGGACCCTCCTGGCATGCAACTAAGGCAGCATACATATGCTTAGAAAATCCCTCAGCTGACAGCCAGCAAGAAAAGAGGGAACTCAGTTCTATAGCTACAAGGAATACAACTCTGCCAAAACAATGAAAGTCTGAAAGAGAATTTCAGACTCCAGAGAGGAACATAGACTCAGACAATTTTATTATAGTCTCTTGAGACCCTGAATCAAAGACATACCAAATTTATGCCTATATCACTGACCCATTGAAACTGAGATTATCAATGTCTGTTGTTTTCAGCATTTAAGATTGTAGTAATTTGTTGCATAGAGATATAAATTTAATATATTCTTCATACAGTGAGAAGAATCTGGGAAGATAAAAGAATGGCCATAATCCAACATGTTGTTATGATTTAAGTCCATCTCTTCAGATTCTTTGTAACCTTGAAACTCCCAATCTATTCCAGCAGGTAATGTTGCTGATGAAGTTACCTTTTTTTCCCTCACAAAACAAAGTGAATTAGGATAAAATAAATGTAAGACATGAGTTTATGGAAACTCAGAATAGCATCATTTTGGATAAAACACATCCTTAAGCTCAGATATTGAAAGTATGGTCCCCAATGCAGCGAGATTCAGAGGTGGGGCTTTTAAAAAGGCAATGATTGGATTATGAGGGCTCTGACCGTATCAGTGGATTAGTCCATTAAATGAATTAGTCATTCCATTTGGTGGATTAATCCATTAATAGCTGAATGGACTACTGGGAGGTGGGACCTAGTTGGAGGAAGTAAGTCACTGAGAGAATGCTCCAGAAGGGTTTATCTTCTCCCTGCTCTTTCCTCTTCTCTCTGTTTCCCAGGTACCCTGAGCTTATCAGCTTTCCTCTGCCTTGCTCTTCTGCCATAATGTTTCTGCCTGGGAGCCAGTGAATTAAAGACTGAATCCTCTGAAACTGTGAGCCGAATTAAATCTTTCCTCTTCTGAATTGTTTTTGTCATGTATTTTGGTCACAGCAACAAAAATCTGAATAGCACGCTTGCCTGCATGTGAGCAACAGGAGCACATATACTGTACTTCCTGGAACACTTTCCTTTGTTTGATAGTGCTGTTGACTAGTCTCCAGGCAATTTACACCAACTAGATGAGGGAAGATGGTGAGTGCTGGAGCAGAGAATCATGAGTTCAAAGCCAGCCTCAGCAATGGGAGTGTGCAGGGAGTGTGCAGGGTGCTCTCAAGGTGAAAGTTTTCCTAGTAACACCAATGGGGCAGGAAGTAGATATGGATTAGTAGAGGGGTAGGTTTCACTGCCATTTTCTGAAAAGGATTTAACTGTTCACCTTAAACTGGTGAACTGTCTGGCTATACAATTACCAGCTAGAACAGACAAATTCTTCCAGATTAGAACCTTCAAGGTTCTAAGTCCAGCGTCTTTCATCATACATTCACTAACATTTGCCAAGCTTCTATTCTGTGCTAGCATTGCTGATATAGCAGTGGGTACAATTAATAAAATCCCCAAATACATGGAGCTTTGAGTACAATGGGAGACACAGAAAAGGAAACAGACAATTAAAATGCATAATAGGTGTGAAAGCTCCCTGAGCACAAAAGGAGGATACTTCACCCTGGGAAGTAACCTCCAAACCCCACTAGAAATGATATGTGAACTACTAGGAGGTGGGATCTAGCTGGATGAAAAGATATTGACATAGCAGACCACTCCAAGAAGAAGGAACATATACCCACATTCAGAGTGAATTCCAGGCATAGCAAGACAAGCATGGAGTTGGTAGGCTAGTGATAAAGTACACACTACGAGTTCATGCAGTGCTTAGGGAATGATTTATATTACGTCATTTGATCCTCCTAGCATCCTTCTGATGAGGCAATGAGGATTAGCAAAGTCAACTTTCTTTTGCTGATGGTCACAACACTGCTTAAATGGTAAAATCAGGAATACGTAGTCAATTGGCTCCACAACCCATACTGTTAGCTCCTACTAATTGCTTTTTCCCATTCTGAATCTCTGTCTAGTATCTGAGGCCTAGTTATCTTCGTCTAGCTTGACTATGAAACATTGCTGAGAAAGACATGTTTGTCAAATGGGATGGCTATAATTTTTCCCATGTAGCACTGTGGCTTACTCTTCTAATTTTAAAACCTCTTTGTGATCTCACTCTCTCTGAATCCATGGTGCATTCCATTCTTTCTTCTATGTCAGCTGCTATAGATAATATCAAATCCTGTTATTTTGTTTTTCAGACTAATAAGGGAGACATAATTTATCTCCTATCCAGATGGTTCAAAGAAATGCCTTTCCCTGAAACAAGAACAAACAAATTAACTAAAGTGTTTATTTCTTAAGCAAATCAGAAATATTTTAAGAATTATTCTAAAGCTATGAGAATAACATTTCAATGTATAGCCAACTTTTAAGACATAATTATCTATCACTACATATAGATATTTGCATATGTAAAGATAAACATATAATTTTTATATGGACACATATTCATTGCGCATGTCTCATACTTCTTTCTCTTATTTTCCATTAATTTCTCTAATCTCTTAAGGGATGGTAAGGCTTCTATTTAGGAGATCAAAAATATTCTTGGTGAATCATTGCATTTTAGAATATCCCGTGACTTTCTGGACTATCAATTTAATGTGAGGAGATTCATTTGTTTATCTGCTTATAAAGACAAGGATTATTTATGAACTCTAAATATTTTTATAAGTGGTTTTGGATGGTACTGAAACATAAATACTTTCTTTTGAATGAAGTAACTACTGAGTGAATATTCCTCATAATTTTCTGTATTTGGGGATAAAATGTTTTCCTTTTCTAACTGTGATGAAGTTCTTAAACACAATTAGACCTTTAATAAAAATGAATTTTTTTACATATTTGTTTTTTATAACTTATGAAGACCAATCAAAAAAACTAAATGTTACTTTTCCACACATTTCCCCACCAAATAAAGGTTTTCCATCTCTGAAGGAGCTATTATTTGGCAGTTCTGTCTAGCAGGTCTTTATTCCTTCTCAGATCTAAATTGTTTGGACATGACTTCAATTCCTAACTATCAATTTCTTCCTGGACTCCTTGCTGTCTAGCATCTCAAACTACTTTCTTTAAGGCCACCAGTGACCCTTCCTTCAATTTAAAGTACGGTTTTCTTTGTTTTTACATTTTGAGCCTTTCTGCTACCTTTCATGTGATTGGCCACCACATTCTCAATTATACTCTCTAGTTTCAGTAGTATCACTTCTACAGAAGTGATGATCTCCTGGTACAAGTTTTCTAATATATACACACTCAGTTTCTATGCTGAGTCTTTACTTCTTCATACCCTTCAACCAAATTATCACTATTTTATTTATAACAAAGTTTTCAAGTAGATATTGATAGTATTTCTGTTATTCTGAACATAAATCAAGTGTGCAATCATTAATCTTACTTAAATCCTTATGAAAAATAATTTATTATGTAGTTATCAACATACTAGTGGGAAGAAAGCTGCTGAGACATGAAACTAATTTATTAATACTCTAAGAAAGTTCATTCCATTTCCCTTTCTATGATTAACATTCATTAGCATCTCAGTGCTTTGTTTTTCCCGGGTGCAAATACACTTTTTGCAGGTGTCTGGTTGCCCACATTATTAATTTACATGCCTCCATCTATTTAGCTGATCTCCTTACCTAAGATGTCATATAAGAGGCTGGGGTTCAATGGTGATTTAAAATGGACCCTGTCATTACTTTTGTGAAGATTAGAGTCTAGTGAAGAAAACTATCATTAATGAGTCAATCAAATAAGAAAACCTCCAACTGATACTTTTGGAAGTGTTAACTATTGTTTTAAGAGCTTATAATGGAGGGATTTGACAATGGAAAGAAAGTTGAAGATGATTTCCTTAAGGTGTTTTTTGTCTTTGCTTCTCATGTATCTTTTACTTCCTAAGGTATCTGCACATTCCTTGGCATTTTTTAACTGACATCTGAGGGCTGACTTGGAGGTAGTTATGTGAAGAAAGTTCAGAGGAACCCGCTGACCAGAGCTAAACTTGTGGTGGAATAGAAAAGAGACAGAGAGATAAGAAACTGTGAATGTTGCTTGAACATACAGACCACCACGAGGTGTCTTGTAAACCACATCATGTTTGCCAGAAAAGCCTACGGAGGGGAAAGTATATGAGTGTCAAGTTCAAATGTTCAGTTATCTTCTAGAGGATTAAATGGATTCCCCATCCTCAGTAAAATAATTTCATTTGTAACTTACAGGTCTGATAGTTTAGATTCACTTCTCTCTCCTTTTGAGTCTTTCTTTGTACTTTCTTCCCTTCACAATTTCTACATACTACGTTTTCTTATAGCTTCCTTTCTAGTTGATATTCAGTCACATAGCCACATCAAGAGTTTATATAAAATACTTACCAGATATATCATGTTGATTCTTCCAAGGGCATTTCAAACATAATATGTTCCTTCCTCTGCTCTCTTCCCTTCCTTAGGCAGACATTCATTTAACAAACATCTGATAAACCCATTTTCTAGGCTATGTGTCTTCAACAAAAAATTAGGGAAAATCTTTGATGATAACAGGATAAAATATTCATTATGATTAGGTACTTGTTTTGGTTTTGAAATGAGGTATCCCTCAAATGCTCCTGTTAAGGCAAAAATATTCAGAAGTAAAATGATTGGATTATGAGAGCTTTAACCTAATCAGTCCATCCTAGTTTGAATGGACTGACTGGGTGGTAACTGTAAGCAATAGGGTATAGCTGGAGGAGGTGAGTCACTCAGGGACTGCCCTAGAAGGGTACATCTTCCCAAGGCCCCAACAACTCCCTGCCATGCTGAGCAGCTTTCTTCCCTTTATGATGGGCCCAGAGCATGGAGTCAGCCATTTATGGACTGAGATCTCTGAATCAGTGAGCCCCAAATAAACATTTCTTCCTATAGTTTGTTCTTCTCAGGTATTTTGGTAACAATGCTGCAAAAGCTGACTAAAACAATACCAAATCTGTCTCAAGTGGACTTCTTTTTTTTTTTTTTTTTTTTTTTTGGGCAGGCTTTTTTCCCTTGCCTTTATATTTTTACCTTCCTGGATCTTCACCACCCTAACGCTTCACAGTTTCTCCCCTTTCTTGCCCTCAGAACCATTCTAAAGTTATCACTTGCCACCTCTCCTGTAACATGCCTCTGAGAGATGATACCAAAAGTCTAGACAAGCAGCTGGAGGTAGGTAGGCAACTATCTTGCCTTTCCTAGGGCGACCTGTTTGTAGTGACTTGTGAAAGCATCCTTTTCTCTCTTTCTCTCTCTCTCACTTATACTGGAGATTGAACAGAGGGCCTTGTTCCTGCTAGGCAAGTTCTCTACCACTGAGATACATTCCCACTCCAACACCCATTTTCTTGATATAACACCACTAACTCCCATTTCTCTATATCCTCACCACCTACTAGAGTGCTTATAACATTGTAAGTGAGGGGCGCTATTGACTAAGCTTAATTTTTTTTGCCCCCATTAGATGTCATCTCTTTCTCTATATTGGAAGTCCACAGTTATGGTATAAGCAAACAGACTAAAGTTTGGGGGAGGGGTCTTATGAGACAGTAGTGAAACTAGTTAGTATTATTGTCTGCTCTAATAGGCTTAGTACATTTTCCTCTATTGTAATTTGTGTTTACTGTAAGTCACTTGCCACCTGAGAAAGTCTTATACCAAAAAGGTGATGACATATTTTTCTTTCATTTTAGATAATTACATAATAAATAGCATTTATATAATATTATCCAAGTAACTTCAAAAATAAGTAAATGAATTGAGTAATTCACTAAGAATGGGAATTAATTTCCTTGAATCATCCTGCTGCTGATTGCAGTCTAATATTGAAACATTTCTTCATTTAGGATTACATAGTTTCTATGTAATCTGACCTGACCAATGTCTGCTCAACGTCACCAATGGTGAATAATACTGATTTCAAGGACTCTTCCCCAAACTCTGGTTGCAAGCACTTTGGTAAAAATACAGTGCAAGTACTCTTCCTCAAACTTTGTGTTGCCCTTCAGACTACGAGCCCCTTGAGACCAGGAATAGTCTTTGTTCACTGTTAGCATGCCACAAGTGCTCAGTAATTATGCATCTATGCCTTACATAATTTGTGGAATGAATCAGACTTCTTAAAGAAAAAACAACTTGATAGAAAATTTGTTTGTTCTTTTTGCTTTACACTTTCATTAACATCTTGATTCTAAAGTATACAAACTGTGGGGAAAAGAGTTATTTTATCCTTTTCTATTTGTACCTCTCCTAATTTAATATTGGGCACATGGTAGATGCTCCATTAAAACAAAACAAAAGCCGGGCGCGGTGGCACAAGCCTGTAATCCCGCACTTAGGGAGGCTGAGACAGGAGAATCGCATTCAAAGCCAGCCTCAGCAATGGCGAGGCGCTAAGCAACTCAGTGAGACCCTGTCTCTACATAAAACACAAAATAGGGCTGAGAATGTGGCTCAGTGGTCGAATGGCCCTGAGTTCAATCTCCAGTACCAAAAAAACAAAAAAACAAAGCAACAAGCAAAACCACACACACATTTCCACATACACAAACTGATTGTAAAAGTAAACTTTTATTTTGCCTTTAAGAATATGTTAATAATACAGAATAACATGAGTGAAAAAAAGGATTTTAACTTAGTTCCATCACTACTTGTTTTAATCAGCTTTTCACTGCAGTGTCCAAAAGACCTGACAAGAAAATCTTAGAGAATAAAAAGTTTATTTGGGGCTCACAGTTCCAGAGATCTCAGGCCATGGATCACTGACTTCATTGCTCTGGGCCCAAGCTGTGGCAGAACATCATGGTGAAAGGGTGTGGGGAAAGAAAGCAGCTCAGCACATAACAATCAGAAAGCAGAGAGAGCTCCATTTACCAGGAACAAAATATAAACACTAAAGGCTCATCTTTTATAACCCACCCCCTCCAACCACACCCTATCTGTCCAGAGTTACTGCTCAGTAAATCCATCAATTGATTAATCTACTGATTAGGTTAGGGTTCTCATAACCAAATCATTTCACCTCTACATTTTCTTGCATGTTCTTACACAGAGCTTTTGTGAGACACCTGATACCTAAATACTACTTCATCACTCAGTGAGATGCAGTTATTGTAAAGCAGGAGAAAATGTTAATTTCTACATATATCAGACATAAAATATTTTATAACTATAGGATTAAAAATAATGAAATAAAATATAAAAATAACAGGGTAAAGTTGAGTGAAAGATAAAAGGCAAACATAAATCTTCCCATTAGTATTATGCATTTTTAATTATATGTGCAGATGAAACACTATGTCATATAATTTTAGAATTGGGAAAAAACATCTAAATTCAATCTTTTTTTTTTTACTAAAGAAAAAAATTTCACTTACAGAAATAGAGATTTCACTTTTAAAACTGAAAGCCATCTGAGAAATCTGATATATAGCTAATGATAAGCCTGTGACTACTGCTAATGTCTTTTGAAATCACAGAAGTTATGGGGTTTTTAGTATACCAGAGTTTTCACATTGGTAAATATCAGTCTTCAGTGCGAACTCTGAATTAATTAAAGGACACACACAACCAAGCAAGTCAACGGCAATGAAAATACTAAAAAGAGGCAATACTAATTGAGCATTTATTATACGCCAGACTCTATTCTCAGTGTTCATAAGACCTGTTCACAAAATTTTCACAGCAGACCTGAGAGAAATACATTTAATTCTCTCATTTTTTATATGAATACCCAAAGTCCAGAAAGAGTTGGGACAAGAAATTATACTTACACAGTCTGGTGCCAAAAACCATATTCTCACCATAAGGCATGCAAACAAACAAACAACAAAAAGGTGTTTTTGAAAACATCTGCTGTTTTCTTGCTCCACTGAGCAGAACTGTGTACTAACTAGACTGTATTTTTTCAGTAGTTCACATTGAGGAAGGTTTCTGAAACTTAACTTCATACCATGCTTCTCTGTCAATCACAGCAGACTTTATGCTGCTGCACACCACATTATATTTCGATCTCAGCTCCCATCTGATTGCCTTTGTTGCACTTACATGGAGACTTGATTTTAGTAAAACTATATTTTCCTCATTGATGCAAATGCTGCAGTGTATGGCTGAGAGAGTTTTATGATAGGCATTGGTACATGGGTAGAGCCAATTTTGTGTGGTCATTGTGGGCAAGACAGTCTTCTTACTATGCTCAGTTCCTCTCCACTGAAATCAGTATCACAGCAAAAACAATCAATTCTCTACTTTCAGCAGAATTTAACATTAAAAACATTCTGATTTAAATTTATATTTTTATCAAAAATATTATTAAAATTAATTTGAGTATATCACCAGGTAATAATAACTAAACCCAAGGCCTAGTGCCTTGTAAAACTTCTTGGCAAAGCATACAAAGCTAATATCTCTGAATTATATTCTCATCCTATGCAATTCTAATGTGGGCAAGCTTCTCTGTGACACTGAAAAAAGTGAAAAAGTCTTTATAATTTATTAACCCCTGAAAAGGGCACCTTATGAGGTTAAGGCTTCTAGGGCTGAGATGGAAAGCAGATAGAAAATCATATTCATACTTTAATCATTGAATTTCAATTTTACTCCTTCATTCTTCACATTTCATATGGGCATTACTAAAAGGACTAATTTTAAAGCTATTTTATTAATATGCAATTTTATAAGAGTCAAATATTTTGTGCTAAATCAAGTGTGTGCAGGTAACTGAATTGTTTCACAATTTATATGCATGTCTCTAAATAGACTCTACAGTCGCTAATTAAATGATACTATCTTAAAAAATAGTTTATCTTCAACTTATAGGTTCTACTTACAGATTGATTTTCTCTGAAAAAGTTGTATTTCAGACTTTATTTCCTCTTTAATAACTAATCATCTGCAAACAAATTTGATAGGTATTAATATTGTTTTTGGATTGATTGCCCTAAGAACCAGTATCAATATAATCTTCACTATTGAAAAAAACTTTGTATTGCCTCTTGTTTGCTTATTCAAACACAAACTACTCTAACTTAGAAAATAGTAACTTTTTTTTAATTTTTTTTTTTGGTTGTCAATGGACTTTATTTTGTTTACTAATATGTGGTGCTGAGAATCGAACTCAGTGCGTCACACATGCTAGGCAAGCGCTCTACCACTGAGCCACCACCCCAGCCCGAAAATAGTAACTTTTAAATTAAAACAAAAGATAAAATTCCTCCAGTTCTTATATCTCATTTATACTACTAGACCCTAATCAAAGCTAACAAAACGCAATGCCCTATTACCACCAAGGGGTTTATAAAATAGAAGATAAATACAAAACTAGATTGCTTGCATATACACTATAAATACAAGATAATTTTTTTTCTAAATACAAGATAATTTTCTAAAAATACTTGATGTTGGTTTTGGAATCCACTGAAAAATATTTTATTTTTATAATATTGTAGGGATTACACTCAAAATCAGACATGAGTTATAATATCATTTGTAGACATTTTTACAAAAAGCATAAAATATGAACAAATCTATTTTAAATTAAAACATATCTAAGATCTTAAAGACATGCAGAAACAAAAAAAATGGAAAACTCTCATCAATGCATGTTCTTTATTTCCTAGAAAGTTCTTGGTTTTATTCAGATACACCTTAAATTCTTTATTTGTTGTAACTTAAAGATGAAAGCTTATCAGAAAGAAGAAAACAGTATACACAAGGGCAGAATCTTTAAGATAGTTCAACTTTAAACACCAAGTACTTAGAAGAGCACTTGGCATACAGTGAACAATCAGAAAAAATAAATAACCAGTTAGATAGACAAGTATATGGACAGAGAGTTATTGTGTGAATGAGTGATTCATAACATTCAAATCCAGTTTCTTTATCTCATCTCCTCCATTACTGGTTTACTGACTGGATGATCTTGGGTAACAAGTTATGAATGATTAGATTTCTATCTTTAGGTGCCTTATATCACTTACTTTAAAACAGACCAATTGTTTAAAAAATGAATAATGATGTCCATAAAGATATCTTTTAAACTTTGGAATACATATAAATATTATGTTTAGAAAAATATAATATGCCCCTAAATATCTGTGCATTGCCATATTAATATAAACCATCTAACACAATAGGATAGTTACTCTATTTTTTGTGTTAAGTTAAAAGTTGGCTGAAAAGGCCAGAATTTTACTGTCAGGAAGAGCACAGAATTCATAATACATTCAAGTGCTTGAACTGAGAAGCTAGAGAACTAAAGGGTATCATGCATTCAATTATTATAGGTAACTAATGAAGGGATGCACACTAAACTAAGTCTAGTAAAGTATTTAGGCACATCAAAAAATAAATATTATTTGGAAATATGTAAGAACATATTTTGAGGAACAATGTTCAAAAAGAAATAGTGCATTTCCCTCACTATCTAGAATATACTGAGAACTTCAGAAGAGGTACTAGGAAACTATATATTTCTATGCATCTTTTCTATCTTTTCTAAAGACCAGCAAAACTTGTCACTTTGTAATATACAAAGAACTAGATGAGATTTCATAGGGAAGAAAAACTTTCAAAATAAAAATAATAATAACAAAATGTTTATCTATCTCAGACCAAGGACATATTTGTATTAGAAAGTAGGCAGGGAGCATGACAATACATGTAGTATCTTTTAACCTGTCATCCTGCACTGAGAGTCCTTCCTAGGGAGTTTGTGGCAAAGGGAACTGCTCTGATCCTATTAATATCCTCTTTCAAGTAAATAAAATAAAAAGCAAAATTTTCTGTCAATGAAATCTATTAGTCAGGTAGATACCAGGCATATCCACATTGTACAAAATTGTTGTTGTTTTTTTTTCCTTTTTGAGAGCTAAGTCACTTAAGATTGTAATCACTACCAATGCAGTACATCTGTGATTGGAGTGGCTAACACTGACAGAAGCACTCTTACATGCAAGAAAATAAAATTTAAATGTCTGGAGTGTTTATTGGCTAAGATTTTCTTTATTGTCAACAGAGTGATATAAATAGGTTTTTAGAGAATTATGTTTGGAAACAAATGCTTTTCCCTTGGCCATGATTGATCACCTGTGAAAATGACAGAGTCAATATCCCCGAGTTTTTCAATTCCACTTTAAAAAAGTACTTAAGGGGAAAAAAAAACGAAAACAAACTTCAGTTCAGAGAAGTGGATTACTATACTTTCAGTTTTCATTATCAAAAGTTCTAGACTCTTACTTTTACGTTTTAAAAGTCACAGACTTTACCCACACACGTTTCTCTAAGAAAAAAAAAAAAAAGCTCCAGATGTGTATTTGTAATCTTTTCAGGTTTGGTTGATTATATATTTTTGACTGAGACAACAAGCTCTGTTCTTTAAGATTCCATTAATACACATTTGACATTTCCTATAAGCTCAGGTTTGTTCCGACCTGAATTGACTGAAAGAGACAAATCGAACAACAGTAATGTCAAGAGCTGCCAAACAGGACTGGGCTAGTAGATGTACAAGAGTGACATAGCTGAGAAATCCCAGATGCCCTTAAGTACAATTTGAGCACTTCAAATCCTGATTTCTAATTATCAAAATTATTGGTTTGCAAGGGCAGAAATATTCAATGTCAAAGGAAGACTGAAAATAAATCTGAAAAGTATAAGCCTATCAAAATCTGATACATAAGTCATTATTCAAAAGTTTTATTGCTTTAGGAGAACAGGAGAGATGCTATTAAAATAAAAAGCATGTTAAATTAAACAGCAGCAATTTACATTTTCCTACATCTTTGTTTCATAAAAATTGCATTCAACTGTAAAATAAAATAGTCTGCTACTTTAAACCATAAAAACTAGACAACATCTGAGGGGTTAAAAGTATTTTTGAATTCTTCTTTCAGTAGCAAGTGAACATTCTCAGTCAATTAAAAGCTTTTAGTGTATCTGATTCTTCAAGATCCCTGTCAGATTCAATCACCAATCTCCACAGCAGTTCAACAGCTGTAAATGTATTTGTTTTGCTACCATATAATAAGGATCCTCAGATGCAAATGTCACTATTGACAAATGTTTAAATCACATAGAGCTTTATTTTTGGTATTTAAATATTCTATGATGCACAAAACACAGTATTCAGTCATGCGATCCAAAGCTGTTAATGCAACAAATTATTTTGTATCTCTTCATAGGGGGAAAAATTCCCTACATTGTTCTTTAAAATTATTTGCTATTATCATCCTCTGGGTTAAAATGGTAAGTATGAATACAAAGTACTCCAAGTTCATTTCAGAAGCTCAAGCTTTTTGCTCACTTGGTAAATTTTGTTTTTCCTGGATAGCCACAACTTTGGAAAACTGTCCCAAAGAACTATCGTTTAACAATTAGAAACTTTGATTCATTTTACATCTATAACAACACTACTTGATTGAGCATTACTACTTCTACTCTTCACTATTAATGGCAAAATATAAAGAAATGAAGCAGAGTGCTATACAATTGCATATGTTTTTTAAAAAAACCCATTCAAAATAGTGGTGCAATCACAGTTACTTTTCTTTTTCTAAGGAAAAGATGAATTACCTGCCATTCATTTTGCACTGCAAATTAGTTTGTCAGGTACACGTAAGCAAGCTTTTCCAGTTCATTTTGCTACATCCACACTTCCTTCTCATAATGCTGAACATTGCTATGATTAAAAGCTTACCAGATAGTAATCCTGCTCAACCCTTACACTACTTCCTCTGTTAGACACATCTACCTTTATTTCGAAAGAGAAGGTAAAACCGAACAGGCTCTTACCAGAGACAGAGAAAACAATTCGTTCAGCTAGATCCAACAGTGCTGTGTGCAGCCTGGCAGCGTGAGTGATCCTTGGGCCTCACACAAAAGCGAGATAATTGGCTCTCAATGAAGAGATGTAAACATCCATCATAATGGCACTGGGGCTGAAACTGAACGCTACCTCAGCTGTTCTATGTACTCCCGACTGGAAGATGATGTCACAAACATCAACTGGGTGTACTCTCATTGGCTTCTGTTACCTGGAATCATATCTTAACCCTAAACTGTCAGCTGCAAATTGAAATGCTCATCTCTGGCTGTAATTTCTGCTGAAAAGGAGAGTGAAAGTCATGCTGACTTGCTGGAGCATCACAACCTGAAAATACTGCCCCTTAAATATACTAGCATCTATTTGCCTAATTATTAATTAATTAGATTTGAAAAGAGCTGTATTCCCTAAATGCATTTATTAAATAATAGTACTTTTAAAAGGTATTTCACAGAATGGATATTAACAGAAAAGATTGATGCCATCATAACATCTGGAATTTTAAACTTTATAATTACTTTTCATTGATTTTACAGTACCACTCCATGAGATTTAAGAAAGTTGTTGAGAAAAATTACAATGTACACAATTGTATAGTAGAGGTTTCAATCAATTTGACCAGAGCAGCCATCAGTATTTTTAAATCTAATAAAAATACAAAAATGTTCATGCATTTTATTCCCTGATTGTTAAATAGTATCTCCAAAGTTTTGTGGAGTAAAGCTTAAAGTATGAGATATTAAAAGCATAACATTACTAAAATAATAATGTTAAATATTGGTTTTTGCAAAGAGTAATTTATAAGTCACTGGATCTATAGACAATCCCATTTCAGTAATTGAAAGCTACTTTATGATACAGTGCTGTTCTCCTTAAACATAAATGGGAAATAATTATCCATCTCTTATCTTCTATCTTGACAAAAGTCCCAGCTTTCTCCCCAGGCTTACATCCAGTGGGCGAGAAGGATAATGGGCTAAGCTGGTTGCAGCACTTGCTGCCAGAGGGACAAAACTACAATCACCTTGAAATATACCCCAGCTTTCCCCACCAAAAGGAGCTGTCAGCTGCATCACTGTGAGATACAAGAATTACCAGAGCTCTTCAATGACCAAACTCCTTCTAAATCCAGTGCAGCTATATCCCAGGGCAAGCCCTTTGAAAGCTGTGCAGCTCAGCATGCAAACAGTACTCGCACCTGGGAGAGAGTGAGAAAATTCTCTTCATCCATTCCCACCTTAAGGGAAAGGAAAAGTCAACCAACAATGCACTTGCAGGCCTTTATGTTGGTTCATTTCCTCCTGAATAATGGATTCAGGGCAAATGCTTGTTATAATTCCTTCACATTTCTAACGACAGTAAATTATTTTTACTGGATGGCTTCAATAAGAGTTCTAAAAGTTGATAATAATGAAAAGAAACTTTCATAAATCATACATTCAAAATTTACTCTCAAGTCTGCCTCATATGACTCTCAGTTTATTTGACTACTCTTAATTGCAAGTTGAGGTGTGATATAGGAATATGAATTCTAGATTGAGGTTCAATAGACCCAACCTCCACCATGTATTGTCTGCAGGAAATTTGAGAACTTAATATCTTTTATATACACAATGAGAATGACACTGTTATGTACAGCAAAATTTGATAATAGGAATAATATGAGGCAATGTATGTAAATCTGTCACATAGAACAAAAAGTACTATCTAATATAAAATATAATTAATATAGTTGTTACGTAAAAGATCAAACATGTTCATTTCAAAGACATTCTGTGGATTTAAACTATAGAGTTACTTCAGGGTCCTCTAAATATTATCTTAAAGCTTATAATCTTAAACTCTTAAAATTTCAACTACGAAATAATATTGCAAATTAGCCTGATTTATAACACTGACATGATTAGTGGTCTTTTTTAAAAGTTGTTGCTCCTCCCAGAATTATTCAGAATTTAATCATATTAGTCAAGTGTAAGATCCTAGACTCCAGAAAACTATTTTTCAAAATGTACTTTGGGCTTACATGACAGACACTGTTCATTTATTTCTGCCTAAAAACATGGGAGTTTAGATGGAAATGTGTATAGAAAAAGATTCATTGCCATGCAAAGTGACATACAATTAAATTACAGATCAGAAAGATGAATTTGGACAATGGGAATTTCAACTGTAGATAAATGATAAAGCTAAGGTATTGTAATTGCTTAAAGGATATGTCATGGAGACAATAATTTATAAAATAAAATATGCTTTTCTATTCCATACTTCATATAAAAATTTAATGGCATAAATATTTAATACCAGAGATAGATAACTAGCAAAATTAGATTATATACTGTGGCATGTAGAAAACATGCTGATACGTGTGCAATTCAATTAATTTTCTAAGATAAATGTATATTCTGGTGATTTTAATGCATACAAATTACAATCTTTCTTACTTTGTTTTGTATGTGTTCAGGTGGTATTATGTTGTATATGTAAATTTTAAAAAAATAGGGCACTACAAAGACAGGAAAATAAAATATTCCTAGTGCTCCACTGGCATTTTATATTAATTCCCCACGTTGTACACAAAATTCATTAATAAGTAATTATCATAGTACAGGGCCCTGGTTATGTATTACTAAAACATATAAATAAGATATTTTAAGAATTCAGATTTCAATAATTAAATATTAAACAAGATGAAAATTGATCAATGAATCAGTAAAATTCTAAGTCCAACTATTAAATATAAAAAGAATTTCACATTTAAAATCTCAGTTATGCTGAAATAGCAAAATGATTGGAACATATTTTGATTCCTAGAAGAATGAATTGCAGAGAAGGAAAATGTGCAAGAAATATTTTCTATTAATTTTAGTCTATAATATGAGTGAGTCTTCAGCCCATACATTAGTAAAACAATTTAAATTTTATTGTAATTCCTTAGGACAAAATGTATATTTAATTTTTAATAATTACATGTATACACTCATGGAGGTTTCAGATAAATATAGGATATAATGTATCAGCCATGTTATCTGTTAATTACTTTAGAGTAGTATTTTATACATAATGACAGAAATATACATTTTCTTATGTTGGGTAGTAATCATTAAAAATGGGCTGGGATTGTAGCTCAGTGGTAGAGCACTTGCCTTGCATGTGTGAGGCACTAGGTTCGATCCTCAGTCTACATATAAAATACATAAATAAATAAAATAAAAGGTTTTAAAAAAATGAATGAAGTGAGGAAATTTCTAGAAAGTTTTTAGTCATCTTTTAGTAGTGTTTCTTTAGGAATAGCAGAGACACGAAAGGTCAAGGTCTTTCAGTAATTTATTGCAAAATGTCCTTTTGAAAAGTCTTATAATATTTGAATATCAGTCTACATATATATCTGAGTTAAAGCCAAAAATAAGATCATGTACCTGTGATGTGAAAATTGATGTCATAAAAATGCTTACTACTGTCATAAAAATATTATTAAAAAATCCAACCTGATTGCATTTGTTAAAAAAAAATCTGAAAGGCAGAAATGTCAAAACATTAAAGGGTAAAGAGAAAAATACAAGGATGTTGTCATTTCTTGAATATTCTTTTTCACAGAAGTATAGATATGTAGGATTCTGAAAAAATCTCCAATTTCATAAAAGGAAAATAAACATTAAATTTTAGAATATATTTTACCAATGTTGTCTCACTGTTTATTTCTCCAACTATATGGCCAGAAAGCATTTGTGCGTTTCAAAGAATATAAAATATCTTAGTGTTATAACATGTAAAGGTATACATACAATAAAGAGGGAGAATCTCTCTAGGAGTTAATATAGAGTGCATTTCATCATTTTTATTAATAAATTTCTATCAGTGAATGTTTTCTTTTTTTAAATTGTTTTTAGTTGTAGATGGACACAATATTTTATTTATTTTTATGTGGTGTTAAGGATCGAACTCAGTGACTCATGCATGTGAGGTAAGCGCTCTACCACTGAGCTACAATCCCAGCCTCATATCAGTGAATGTTTTCTGAGATGAAGAACATGGAATCTATAAAAATAATTTTGACAATTCAAGTAGAAGACATTTTATAGTTTAAAATGAGTACAACTCAAATTTATAACTATACTTACATACTATATATTTCCCAGGAGCTGAAATCATTGCTGTATTTAATTGCCTGAAAATTATTTGTTACATCAATTTTGTGGTTAAACTAATTATTTATATTATCAAAACAAATCAGCACTAGAGGCTAATTAAACTGGAGAAAGCATCCTCCAATATTTCCCAGCCTACATATTAATAAGGTTTAGGCTAACACTAATTTCAGAAGAAATGAACATGTCCTTCAGGTGATAATTTTATAGACAGAACTGAGGAATGTAAAGGCGTTTTAAGCTGCTGTAAACATGATGACTTACTCTGTGTCCTTAGATTTGTAGAAATACAGCTTTTGATTTGCCTTGCAGCTAGCCCATTACCTTGTTATCCACAAGATGGCAGCTCTGTTTATTTGGCCACTAACTCCATATACTAGTTTATCCTTTTCCAACAAAACTTAATATCTCAGGTATAGAAGTAACTGATGTGTATGAATCCTCAGAATGACCTAATTTTTCAGCTTAAGAAGAATAAGTGGTGAAGGATAGATATCTTAAAAACCCTACTGAAAAGTAGCAATTATTTAAAAAAATCTTAAAGTGCATGACTTCAAAATACTATATTTTTTGCTAACAAAATGCCCAAATGCTTCATCCCCAAATTTATTTGTGTTTAGTCTATTTATTTATAAGAACTGGTTTTAATTTTCTTTCAAAAAGACTTCTATTCCTTATAAAAATGCAAAGTTGTTGTTCAAAATAACTATTGTGTGCCAATGACACCTCACTGGTACAGTAAGAGATTTAAGAATTATTTTTCCAGCTAGTAAATTCTATAACTTAACGTCATAAGAGTATATTTTTATTGAACTCACTTGAATTCTCTTTTTATATTTAGTCATCTTCTTTGTCACTCTTTTCTTTATGTCTACTCTAAATCTGTTGTGTGGCAGCTTCAGTTTATTATCTTTATTTCTGTTTTGTGTGCAAATAAAATTTTGAAAATGCTGGGAATTATTAGGGTCATACCACCTTTCTTCTCTAGAATGAGTAGTCCTAATGTATTTAACTATGTTTACGTGTCAGCAAATTTTACTCTGGAAAAAGACAAAATAATTAAATAAGTGTGAAGAAATGTTTCCTCTTTTCTCTATTAATGAAATATAAATTCTTAGACATGAAAGTAAGAAGCTAATGCTATCTTAGTGATTCAGTACCCTGTTTTAAAATGAAAACTGAAAACATTAACATTTCCTTGAAGATATCTAATTTAATATAGTCTAATTTATTTGATTAGGTTTCCTTAAAATGCCATGGTTAATCTTTAAGAGACCCAAAGATCAGTGGACATAGAAATTTGCTTTTTACCATGTTTCTGAATGAGTATACCTTCCATGTTTCAAACTACTTGAGTAACAATTTTTGAGAATGAGAGATTGTTGACACTGACATATGGTCCTCCCTAGATGTGAGCCAAAGTTTCTGCTGATGTGCAGCATCAGCTTTTATTAAAACAAACAAAAGTGTTTAAAAAGCCTAAAAGGAAAGCTGTAAAAAAAAAAAAAGAGTGTAGTTTTTACGTTAAGCAATAGTTTGGAGAAAGAATAGATGAAAAATTGAATTGTCTACCTCACCCAGGTAACCAGATAAGTATCACCTGCCTGTTAACTCTGAAGAGGAGCAGAAAGTAGAGCATTTTTTTTTTTTTTTTTGTAGGAGGTCAGTAGGAGCTAAAAAGATGAAAGTACCAGAAGGAGGGAACAATACAAAGAAAGCCTCATTTAGCAATCAAAGATCGCTTTTCTGCACCAGGATGTTAGGAACTTTCTTACAAGCCAGGACAACATCTATAGTTCATTAGTCCCCATGTGAGTGAAGATTTTTCCTGGACATAATCTGGCAAAAGTTATGCCCTTTCTTGCCACAAAACATTATTGAGTCTCATTTTAAATGCCCTATGTGGATACTCCCCTTTCTCAAAGACCTAAGATACATATAAACCCACTGATTCAGAGGTTGGAAGATGGAATGGAAAGGAACCAGGATCTGTATTTGAGTAGGAATGAATCCTGTGAAAACCTATTCTATAATAGCAATAATAGTCTATATTTTTTCTAGACAGTTCTATAATCTCATAAAACTCTATTTGCAAACTTATGTTTGAGATCTGCTTTAGCTTTCAATTTTACATTTTAATTATACTTGTTCAAATATATAACAGCACAAATATTTTCAGGATTAGTTATTAAGCATCATCTGTAATAAAGTGGATTATAATTCATTCCTGAACATGAATGAGATTACTCTTCTTTGTCAAGTCTTCATAATGACTTGCAAGTATCTCTTTATCTACATATACATGTAGATAAATGAGTAAATGTAATACAAGTTTTAAATAAATACATAACAATTATTATTAAGCTACTTAATAACACTCTAATTCTTAGAGTTGTTCTATATGCCAGATTTATTTCTATACCTGTAAAATAATTGATTATTTCTTCTTGCATTTGATGATAAATTATATATATATATATATATCCTCAAAAATATGTGTGTGTGTATATATATATGTATAGAGAGAGAGAGAGAGAGAGAAACTTTTTATTCTTTGTGTCATGATAATCATTGTTTTTCAGCTATTAATTTAATTCACATTATTTCAGCCACTTCTCAGGGATTTCTTGTCTTCAGCAGAAAGGACTAGCGTAACTTTTTAAATATTTATTTTTCCAAACCTTATTGAGTAAATATCCTTTGTACTTTTGCACCTTACTTCTATTTCTCTTATTAATTGATGTTATTTAATTTATCTTATCTCATAGTTTACCTGAAAGTATTCAGTAACAATGTACAACCATGGGTCCTGTTCATAAAATGAAATTTTAAAAAATGTGTAGATGGTCCTTTAGCCATTTTTAAGTGGTTAAATTACAGCCATCAGTTCAGGACACTATAGAGAGGCAACGTGAATTGATGATCTTAGACAAGATCTTGGTTTACTGTAGTCCAGCAACTCATTAGTCAACATAAACCATGAACTCATCAAAGGTAAGTGGTCACTTTAAAGGCTACCAGATCTTTGTACTTTGTGAAGACAAATCACAAGTGGGTGCAACAGAAGCCTCTGTGATATAACTGGCATATTTATCTATCATCCCTATGAGTCTATTTTTGCAATTGTAGACATAGAAAATGCAGTAGCTTTTTCCAGGTCAAGGCAGAAAAAAAAATCAATAGGTGGACAATGTGAGGATGTTGGCAATAACAGGGTTTGTTTGTTTTCTGCCAGATGATACCTGTTCCTTGTATATTTGTTTTACACTGTGATTACCAAAGGAACAAAACTGCTTGTAGGTTAAAAGGAAGATATCTACCTCTCCATCAGTTTGAATTCAGAATTGGTTAAGAAGATACAAGAAATAGACATATTACTATAAATGTATCACACATTTTTTTTTACTAGAGGTTTTATTGGAGAGTACAATGTAACCTTTAGGAACTCTGTATTCTGTAGGATAACAGGCTCTCATTAGTACAAACTATAGCTTGGATGAGTGTCCTGAAAGGTGCATACATTAATGCTTAGCCACTATCCTAGGTATGGCTTTGGTAGGTGCAACCATTAGAAGGTTGGGCACAGGGGGAGGAAATTATGTAATGGGGGTGTGCCTTGAAGAGGATATTGGGAACCCAGCCCTTTCCTCTCTTTCACATCCCAGCAGTCATGAGGCAAGCAGGTTCCTCTGCCATGTTCTCCTGCCATGATATGCTGCCTCATCACAAGCTCAGAGCAACAGGGCCAACCAACCAGGAACTGAAATCTCTGATACTGTCAATCAAAAAAAATCTTCCCTCCTTATAAGTTGACTCTCTTAGGTATTTTGTCACAGTGTTGAAAAGCTGATCAACAATGCCCCAAATTCTAGATCTCAGACAGAGCCATCCGATCAATGTTTTTCTCCCATGGATTTAGGTGTGGTTCTTGAGCATCTCTGATGTGGGAGTAGAAATGGGTTTAGAGTTCATTAACTTTGTGCCAGGCTACACCAAGCTTGCCAAATTTTTCTCGTTCTCAAATAAATAAGTCTTCCTCCACTACTGTCCCTGACATAGAGCTAAGTCTTTTATTTCTAAATTACTTTAACTAAAACCTTCATCCTGTTTGGTCTTTTCATACAATTATAAAAAAATGAAAAAACTGCCTCACATTTCACTCTATGTAAGGTATGCTGATATCTTAAAAAACAAAAGCATGGCATTGGCCAAAATTATCTTTGGGAGCCCAGGCTCTTCCACAGTGATTCTTCTCACAATAGAAACAGAGTTGTTTTTCTGCTTGTGTGTAATTAATAGAGTAAAATATGAAAGAACACATATTTCTACATTCAAAGGACCCATAGGGTCTCCAGAGACATGAGTGAAAAAGACTAAGAAATATCTTCATGCCATTTATTTATTTTCTAATTGTATCTTATTTTTTGTGATTCTGGGGATTGAACACAGGGCATCATGCATGTTAGGAGAGTGCTTTTCTGCTGAGCTACACTCCCAGCCTTCTCTTCAGGTAATTTAAAAACCCTGATGATAAAGAGAAGATTCTGGAAGTCTGACATGAGAAAGGAACTGGTTATATGAGGAAATCCCAAATCATACCATTACCAGACTTCTCAACAGCAAAACTGAGAAAGGAAGTAAAGGAATAGTGGAAACTTACAAAATTATTTTCAATACGGAAATTTACAGTCATTTGTATTACCAAATAAGTGTGAGGTAATGAACTAGAAAATCTTAACATATATAAACCCATGAAAATATATATTCCTTTCTATACCCTTTCTTGAGAATGTACTGCAGGATATACTCCATCAGAGCAATGGGTAAAGCAAAGAAAGAGGAAAATGTAAGTGCATAAAATAAAGAATCTAACACCTGAAGGGACAATGGGAATTCTCTAGTTGACAGGTATGTAAAGGATTCTTAGAATGATAGCAGCAAAAAACCATAGGGGAAATCAGTGTAAAGTAGAATAGAGGTTAGTAGTCTCTTGGAAAAATATTTGAATAAAAAGTGAACTACAAGGAAATGAAATTGACAGATTATTTTATGTGTTTGAACATATTTAAGAGTGGCTTATTTTTCTGAGGAAGTTTTGAGTCTATGTTAGACAGGTACATAGAAAACTAAGCAAACAAAATAAAACCAAAACCAAAACAACAAAACCCAAGCAACCAACCAACCAAACAAACAAAATAGACATGTACTTTGATAAAAACAAAAAGCAAAAAACAGAAAAACTACAAGATTTTTACAGTGAGGATGATTTACTACTACCACTATTAATACTACTATAAACTTGACTACTTCTTAAATTTTAAAATGTAGAATAACTATATTAGAAGGGTAGGAGAGATAAAGGACAAAAATACTGCATTCATGTTTAAAAAACGAACAAAGGAATCAAGTGTATGGTTGCACGTGCTTTTCATATATTCAACAGATACAATGTAGGATTCTTGAAGTTAAACATCACTCGCCCATTTACTGAGAAATTACCTAACATCTGAGTGAATGGATACTTCTGCTTTGCTCTTTACCAAATTAGGAAAATTCTGTGATATGCATGAGGTATTCTGTGATATGCATGATATTAAAAGCACCTAGCATTTAATAAATGGCCAACAGATATTAGCTGTGATTTATGACATGTATTTCCATACAAGTCGGCTATGTAACTCAGGGTGATTCATTTAACACCTTAAAGAAACATGTTTGCATCTAGTATTAAGGGTATTCTAAAAATCAAGCTTATTACTGACTGACTTAACCATAAATGAATAAATTTTAGGTCAAGTAGCATGAATAGAACAAACCTTTTGCATGGTTTCACACCCCAGGATCCTGACTGATAACATACGGCCCACATTAGAACAAATGCAACACTACACATGAAAGATCTTATTTTGATGATGCTTCTGAATAAGCCTGGATTATCCACTATAGAGAGGATTTTTATATTTTTGCACAACACTTACAATTATAACACCTTAATTAATGAATATACAAATTTTGTTGAGGGTAGTAAGAGAAAGATAACCAATTCAAGTGCAGACTTTCGCTTACTCGCTAGTATTGCTTCCCTATGCCCAGGCATAACTAAAGGACAAACATATATGGTATGGGGGCAAGTCAAGTTAAATATGCTAAAATATGAGCAGATAAGTGGGATATCAAATCAAAACTTTTATCCAAAGCCTCATAAATAATTTGCAAGGACGAAGGTGGTGCTAGGAGAGTTAAAGACACACAGAAGGAAGGTTGCTGTTCGCCATAACTGACTTCCATTGCAGACTTTATTGCTTCACTCCCTTGCTCCCATTTCCTGGATCCCAAACTTCCCACTAAAAGTAATAACGTCCCTGTCTCTTAAAATACCATCTTAAGGACATTTCGGCTACATTTATTGGGCAATGACTGCCATAGTATTTCCTTGTCTCAAGAGATTTTATTTATTTTTAAAATCTTTTTTATTTATTTAATTAATCTAATTAAGTATACATGACAACAGAATGCATTTTGATTCATTTTACACAAATGAAGCACAACTGTTCATTTCTCTGTACATGATGTAGACTCGCACCATATGTGCAGGCATACACATACCTAGGGCAATAATGTCCATCTCATTCCACCATATTTCCTGCCCTCGTGTTCTCTCTCCTGCCCTCCCTCCCCTTTGACCAATCAAAGTTCCTCCATTCTTCCCATGGACCTCATGCCATTATGGATCAGCATCCACTTATCAGAAAGAACATCCTTTGGTTTTTTGGGATTGGGTTACGTCGCTTAGCATATTCTTGAACTCCATTCATGTACCTGCAAATGCCATAATTTTATTCTCTTTTACTGCTGAGTAATATTCCATTGTGTATATGTACCACAGTTTCTTTATCCATTCATTTGTTGAAGGGCATCTAGGTTGCTTCCACAGTTTAGCTATTGTGAATTGTGCACCAGTAAACATTGAAGTGGCCACGTCACTGTAGTATGCTGTTTTTAAGTCCTTTGGGTATAGACAGAGGAGTGGGATACTGAGTCAAATGGTGGTTCCATTTCAAGTATCTAAGGAATCTCCACACTGCTTTCCAGATTTTCTATTTTTATCAAGTTTCACATATTCAGACATGCTAAACTAGTGGAAATATCTTAAT
Source organism: Xerus rutilus (assembly GCA_028644305.1). Classification (NCBI taxonomy): domain Eukaryota; kingdom Metazoa; phylum Chordata; class Mammalia; order Rodentia; family Sciuridae; genus Xerus; species Xerus rutilus. The sequence continues at coordinate 30,562,104 of CM053403.1, read as the reverse complement.
AAGATAGGTCTTTATCAGATGAACAAACCAAAAAGTAGAAGACATAGATAATTATATCAACCAAACCTATGCCAATAAAAAGACAAGATGCTTGAATTAATTGAGATTAAATTATTATTGTTGATAATGGAAATTTGATCATAAATATGTTATTTATTTTTACTATGTTGATTTAATATTTATATCACCTATAATTCTGAATAGATTAAGTGGCTGTCTAATATGAGATTACTTATTTTTGTGTTCCATTAATTTTCCAAGTTTAAAAAAAAATACCATCTTAATTCTAAACTAGTCTCTCAACTTACCCTCCCCAATAGCTATTGCTTTTGTAGAATGCTCTTTAATTGGCATATGATTCAGACACAGTCATATCCTAGCCAGAAACCTAAGACCTCTTCCTCTTCTTTTTTGAACTTTATCAAAGTAAACTTGAATAATTCACTAAATGCCAATTTTCTAATAGAACTTTTATATCTAAAAGATTTTATAGCAGAACATGTTTCTGTAAACTGAGTTATTATATACACTTATTTTTCTTGATACTTCTCCAACAATAGAAGTAAATTAGAGCATACAGTGTAGATCAGAGCTCTGGGGTTCAATTATTGGCACCATATGTCATCATGAAAAGGAGAAAGTTATCTACGTGCTATAAAGAGCTTTGCCTAACTTTATGTAAGATGGAATTATAACTGTAACCAGTCTCAGTGAGTTTTTAAGGTCATTAAAAAGAGAAGTAAATTATGCAACTTATTTAAATCAGTACTTAGTTCTTGTTAATTGCTAATTGCTTAGGGAAGGGATGGATTTTTCCTTTATATAATAAATCATCTTTGAAATAGGAAAGAAAAAGACAAGATTTTTTTCCACTGAAGAAGTAACCTTGTTCTCTAAACAGTGTTTATAACTACTCATATTCAACAGAACCAGGAGGGACAGTACAGCATATGGTAAAACAAAACTGTGTCTGATAGCAGGAGCATCTGAAAACAGTTGTAGCCAGTTATAAATAAATGTCTAGCACTTTCTCGTGCAGCGTACCAACTCATTAAATATGTACCCAATTGATTTGACATTTTAAGAATTACTGAAAATCTGTAGCAGAACATATAAAATCACATCAATTTCATTTCCATTCATTTGATCAACAAATATTGATGATGTTATAGATGCCAGACATGGCATTAATTGGTATGATACAAACATTAATATGACTCATACTTCAATTTCAAAGTATTATCAGTCAAGGGAGAGTTTGAAATATCAACTAAAACATAGCAGACCAATTTTCTTATTGATCCATTAAGATAAATGTTTTTAAGTTTACCTACAATGCTGAAATGTCAAGTATTTCCATTTCCTTCTTGAATTAATAAAAAGTGTTCAGCAAGCTATTAGCAATTTCCTGAGAAAAGCAACTTTTAAGATGTTCAATAATGTCATGACTGATACAGACCAATATTTTGCAACTGGTGTACCCATAGTATTCTATTGATTTTCAATGTGCACATCCAGGACCAAGAGGCATATCAAGACACAAGTACCTTCTGAATCATCCTGGATTGATTAGATGTAATACAGTTCATAATTAATTGAGAGTATACAGAGGTGTGCTGCACTTTAGGGTATTTCACTCTGTGCTGGAAAACAGTGATAATCACAGTGAATGGTACCTGTAATATAAATAAAGCAAACCCTTAACATCCCACCTCAACACCTTCATACTGTCTTTAAAATCCTGCAGAGTCTCTGACTTGGGGAAAGTGATTACGCTATGGTTTAGAATGTCCTCTGTGTTCTGACCAGTCTCTCCTACTTCTCATGAGCCTTCTTACTCTTTTTTTTTTTTTCTTTTTTGGTACCAGGGATTGAACTCAGGGGTACTCAACCACTGAGCAACCTCTCCAGACCTATTTTGTGTTTTATGTAGAGATAGGGTCTTATTGAGTTGCTTAGTGCCTCGCCATTGCTGAGGCTGGTTTTGAAGTCTCGATTCTCCTGTCTCAGTCTCCCAAAGTGCTGGGATTACAGGTGTGCGCCACTGCATTCGGCTTTACTCTTGGTTCTCCCTCTTCTTCATCACAAATGACAGATTTAGTGCCATTTCTTGCCATAATATATTTTGCTACCAAGCCTGCTAACATATTCTGACAGTTCCTTCCGCCTGGAAATATTTGCAGTGCATCCTTCTTTTCACATAGCTACTTGTTCTCACACTTCAAGCCAATTGAACCTCCTATCTTTCACGCATAATCATGTCGCATCTTTTAGCCACAGGCCCTTTGCATATGTTTTCTATTCGGTGTAAATATCATTATATTCACTCCATTGTCTTCTTCATCTAGAATGTGGTCATTCCACATCAGCCATGACTTTTTCAAGGAAGTTATTTGGACCTTGTTTATTAGAATACGCCCTGTTATGAGCTCTCATAGCACAATGGCTTTCTTTTATTTATCATAGTAATAGATCTAATTCTGTAACTTTTTAAATAATTATATCGTCCTCTCAAATATAAGGTCCTTGGAAAACAGACATTTTTACTACTTTTACTTTCTGGGGTAGGCAGATGCATTTTTGTAGACTAAACTAATGTCTAGATAGTTTGATAGACCACACAAAATATGCATGTAAAGTATTAGGGATGACATAGCTCTTTACCTTTAATTTTCTCATTTTTCATGTCATCTGTATTTTATAATCCTTTTAGAAAATAATTTCTACCTCATGTCAGAATTAGAGGAAAAAAGGCATTTTAATATATTTATTAGAATTTACTAAAATATTTTATTTATTTAAATTTTCATAAATTTTGACCCATTGCAATCTTATAAGGGATACTTTTCAATTTTATTCTCACATAGTTATGCTGCTTGTGATAGGAGTGTTACTAGTTTAAAAAGTTTTTTTTTATATATTTTCTGTAAAAATGTTAGCTTTTTCCTGAGTATATATAGGTGAACTTTTTTTGTCTTGTTTTTCAAAATAATTTAAAGGTGTGAAGAAATTGCATAAATTGGTGAATAAAACCACAGATCAATAACTGGGGTCTAGATCCATGTGTTTTAGGGAAGTCAAATAAATGTTACCGCAATTTTTAAACAAAATTTTATAGTTAGCAAATCTACATAATTCAAACCTTTCTTAATATGGAGTTATCTTCTTAAAACATTTGTACATGCATTAAATAGTATTAACTCAGTGAAGGGAGAATAAATAAACTAAAGTAAAATTGAAAGCAATAAAGGCATTTAAAGAAAGTAGAAGCCAATAGGTTAGACTAGATTGGAAAACTCTTATCATTACAGAATAGAGATGAGCATATTTTAAGGAGAAAAATTTGTACCTTTTTTGATCTTAGAAGAAAGATTGTTCAGGTCTTAGAATTGCTGAAGGATTTTTTTCCCCCGAATAAGATGAAATTTGCATTGTTACACAGATAGATATATAACTCCTGAATAACTGTGATACATTTTTTCTCATGAAAATGTGAGTCACTTAGTCACAGCCACATATGTACTGTTTCTGATGGCTTTAGAATATGTTGGAACCCATGGTGACATCCCTAGATCCTGGTGAAATTGGATTTGACATATCAGGGATTCCTCTCAAAGAAGATGCTTAGGATGAGGACCCATCAGTCAACCTTAAACATGTTCTTTTCAGCCCTAAGGAGAATGCTGGCATTAGTCTTATATTTTATTGAAATGGAATGGTTGCTGGGGGCCTAAGAAATTATTGATTTCATTATCTCCTTCAGATGACATATTTGACAGATACAAAAAACAAATTCAGGATTTTTAATCAACTAGCTTTTAGGGTTTTATACTTAAGGACACCCTTATTGGGAAATTAGACCTGCTGGCTCTTGCTCTCAAAACCGTGTTTTTTGTTACATGCTTCTTATCTTGGATTCAACTGGCCCATTTGAGAATTGCCTAGCATATCAAAATATTGCTCATGTAAATAGGAAAAAATGGTCTTTATGAAGAGCTTAACATACAGTGTTTTTTTTTTTCCTACGCTTCAGTGAATGTATGTTGCAATCTTTGGGTATTTTTACCCTTTTAAACCTGTCATCTACCGTAATTTTAGTTAAGGACTAATAGATTTTTGAAATGTTGATAAAAATATCAATACAGAGAAGATATCACTTTACTAAAATAGTTTGTTTTACATATTTAATTGATGTCGTTGCTCAAATAAATGAAAGAATAGTAACTACATGTTTTGTATTCTATTATCAGCAACTTCATTTATTATTTCTGTTCATATCAAATAAGACTTATTTACCTAAAAAACTGGTATTTGAGGAAAAATACAGTTACAAACTATTTCTTAAAAATGATATGTATATATATAAACTTTTAAAGGCAAGGTTATTTTCTTGTAGAAAAAGCAATAGTTACTCCCTCCCACCAACTAACTACCACCCTGTTCACACATGCACATACCTCACATTACCTTTTGTGTATGTTCTTTCATATATACATGGAGTTTTTATTCTTATACCATGTTGAGATTTAATGACATCATGTAATTTATTGAACCATGGTGGGCTTGTTTTAGGCCTTAAGAGGATATTGACAAGGTCTTCAGAAAATGAGTACAAAAGAAATTCACAGCACAACAGTCTTATATAGTGTCTATTTGAAAATAACTTGTTTAATTATCTTTTATATTATCAGGTGACTCAGAATATATTTGAACAGGGCTTATCTGATCTGTATATTTGTCTCTTAACATTAGGCTTTAATGTATTTTATTTCTATATATTATTAAGAAATATAAAAAAAAAATTAAATTTTTTTTCTGATTTTTTTTCCTGTTGATCACTTTAGGCAAGTTTAGCTCTGGTTTTTAAGCTCTACTGACATTTCTTGACATTAGTCAAGAAAAATCTAAAATTGAAAAAATCTTAAAGTAGGACTGTTAGTACATTCTATTCTGATGTTCCATAGGACTAAAGTAAATTGACAGTATTACCTCAATTATAAACTCTACAACTAAGGTTTTGGCCAGCTTTCCAGTTGTATTAGAAATTCCTATTTCTTTGCTTGGCATTCTTTTTCCTTCTTAGAGGAAATGACTTGAAAATGGCAGTACCTCCTTTATGCTAAATGACGTGACTCTTATGGAGACTCATTGGCTTAAAGATGGACCCTGGAATACTGGAAACAAGAGATGGTGAAATTTAGTCTGTCAAAATGGTAGAACTGTGTGGGAGAGTCAATAAAGTTCTGTTGTTCATATTTTAGGAGCTTCCCTGATTCTTGGATAGTGTTACTGAACACTTCTTGTGTTTTCATATGAATTATACCTTATTTATTATGGCAAAATATACAAAACGTAGAATTCATTGTTTTAACCATTTTTAGGTTATAGTTCAATGGCAGTAAGCAAAATCATATTATTGTACAACCATCCCTTCCTAAAACCTTTTCATCTACCCTAATTGACCCTTCGTACCATTAAACAATCTCTCCCCAATGCCTTTTCCCCTGAAGTCCTTGGAAACTACTATGCTGTTTCCTGTCTATGAATTTGATGACTGTGGTATCTCATATAAGTGGAACCACACAATATTTTGTCCTTTTGTATCTGGCTTTTTTCACTCAATCTGTTCAAATTCCATCTGTGTAATAGCATGTGTCAGACTTCATTCCTTTTAAAACTGATACTATTCCATTACTGATATAGGACACATTTTGTCTATACATTAATTCTCACATAGACATGTGAGTTCTTTACATCTTTGGCTACAGCAAATAATGCTGCTATGAACATTGGAATACCAGCATCTGTTTGCATCTGTACTTTAAATTCTTTGGATAGTTTTCAAGAAATAGAATTGCTGGATCAAATGGTAGTTTTATATTCCATTGTTTTAGGAATCATCAAATTATTGAGACATAGTATTTTAAACACATGCTTCTTCATTTAAGACACCTAAGAGTTTATTTATCCTTGAAACTAAACAACAGTTCAGCAAAGGAACTAATGCAATGGAGATATGTAAAATAAATCTTTGCATTCATTGCACAGATGGCAGACAGAGGACCTGATTTCAGGTTAGGCTGGTAATAATTCTCTGCTGTATAAATAGCAACAGAGCTCTTCTTAAATACAAACAGTGTCAATTAATAATTTCCTATTTCACTTACAAGGCAAAGAAAGGGTCAGTTAGAAGGCTTTTTCTAGTCATCCAAAGAGGAGATAGAGATACAGACAGCATGTCAGATTTAGGAATAAAGAAATATTTGAAAACTAGAGTTGGCAAAATTAGTTTACTGGAATTAACATAGACAGCACATAAAAACAAAAAATAAAATACTCAGGTAGATATTTTCTTTCAAATTCTGACTTGACTATTTACCAATTCTGTGACCTGGCAAGTTACTTAGACTTCTGTGTCTCAATTTCCTCATTTATAACATGAGAATAATACTATTACCTACTTCACTGGTATTTATAAGAATTAAATGAATCGAATAATAATCCTTTTAGAGTAATGGAACATAGGGAGAACTAGACAAATTTGTTAATTAAATATAACTGGAAGAGAAAGACATCAATATTACTACCTAGGTTTATGGCAAGAAGATTGAATGGTACCATTTATCATGATAGAAGGCAATAAAAGGTAAATTTATATAAGGAGCATGTTGAATTTGCATGTGAGATACATAAGCTGAAACTTTAAGTAAAAATTAGAATACAGAAGCATGAAACTAACATAGATCAGATCTGGAGGCAAGACTTGGAGATTAGTAGATAGATTATATGTAAAAAATCTATAATGAAAAATTATCTTCTCACATGAGAAGATAGCATAGTAGTGAGTCCCCCAAACTTCCAAAATGCTATTTCAAATATTTTTAATCTAACAAAAACTAGATTCACCTCTAAATTTCAAAAATATCAATAGTTATTTTCACCTAAGGATATTCTAGTCTTTAAAAGGTGGCGTCCATTCAGAAAACAAACTTTACATATATCTGGCATTGTGCAAGAGATTATATATAAATATGAATTAACATAATATAAAGCAAGGGGGTCAGCCTTCAAATCACATCATTGTTGTACAATAAACCACTCAATGTATATTTTGCTGAGATTTTGCACCAGATAATCATGTAAAAATGGGGACTAGCTAGGGTAAGCAAAAACTCTTTGGCATGTTTACAGTTGGACTATTGCAAAAGCAGTTTTTCAGGACCTAAATTAAAAGGAAAATCTGTATTTACATGAGAACACTTGGCCATCCTCTGTGCACATTATGTATCCAGACTTGCTGTAGTCATCTTATTAGAGTGAGGTTGAAAAACAACACTTGGGTCAGCTGTTTGCTTTCAAACTTGCCAGGGCAGAATACATAAGGTGGCTTGAAAATCAATTTCTGCCTAAGAGTTAACACCATTTTGTGAAAAGAAGAATGTGAGAAAAGTGAACATTTACAGAATAACAAAAGCTTCACTTGCAGAAATGCTTCATGTCATCAGACCACAAAGATTGGCTGAAGTGTATACTTTTATGTATGGTGAGAGGCTACAGACTGCTGGTATAGCCACTTGGAACTAGGGCAACTTAATTTGATTAAAAAAATTGATAGGATAGCTCAAGGAAAACAAAGCAAACCTATAGTCAACAGTTTATTGATTTTGATTTAAATTACTAATGACACAGCAATATTCATTACAAATATTACCTGCCACTGAAAATTCAAATATCAATACATAATTTCATAATCATCCATGCCAAAAATCATTTTGATAATATTAATGATATTATACAGCAAAATGGTTTGAATAGGCTTCTGGAGTCATTCTGATGAAGGTTCAATTTCCACATTTCCCAACTCAATCACTGTGTGAACCCCCATACTGGTTCCTTTATCCCTCTAAACTTGTTTCCTGTGTGGAATGGAGTCATCTTGTAAGTTTGTTAAGCAGATAAATGAAAGGATGAATATAAAGGTATTAGCACAATGCATATGTGGTAGTCAGGAAGGCCCTCAAGGACATCCATGTCCTAATCCCTGGAACCTGTGATTATGAAATATTACTTGCCAAAAGGAACTTTGTAAACCGATTAAATGAATGCTCTTGAGATGAAGATACTATTCAAATTATATGGGCTGACACAATATAATGAAAAAAGTTCCCATAAGAAGAAAGAAGGAAAGTTAGTTGGAAAAGAAATTTGAGGATGAAAGCTGAAGTTGAACTGAAACAGGGTCATTGGCCAAGTAATTTCAGGCAGCCACTATAGGCTTAGAAAAGGCAAGAATTCTGCCCTAGAATCTTCAGAAGTAATATAGCTGTGCTAACTCATTTTAGATTTGCGTTAGTCAGCTTCATGTTACTATAAGGAAATACCCAAGAAAATTAACTTATAAAGGGAGAAGGCTTGTTTTGGCTCATGATTTTAGGGATTCCAGTTCAAGAAGTGGGGTATACATTGCTCTGGCCCTCTAACAAGTCAACACATGATGGAGAGAAAATATGGCAGAGCAAACTGGTCACTTCTTGGCCAGGAAGGAACAGAGGAAGAGGAACAGACAGGAGTCCCATAATCCCCATCAAGGTGGTGCCTCCAATGACTGAAGGACCTTTCACAAGGCCATAGATTCCACCGTCTCCCAATAATGCTACCTTAGGGACCAAGTCTTTGTTATATGAACCTTTGAGAGACATTCATCAGCCAAACTATAGCAATTCTGAATTTTAGAATTGTAGGGTAAATAAATTTATATCGTTTCAAGCTATCAAATTTATGGTAATTTGTTACAGCAGCAAGAGGAAATTAATACACTGACATAATAGTTTGTAAATAAATGTTAGCTGAAAATATTGAAAAAAATACTATTATATAAGATGAGGGAGCTATATTTTAACAGAAGGGAATTTATCATGAATATTATAAAAGGTAAACATTTAAAAATATAAAAAACCCATATACAATGAAAAGTAAAACTATCCTTTCTGTTCTAAAATATGAATTTCAGTATATATCTTTTATTTACCAAAATAATCTACCCCAAAGGCTATTTTATACATAATTTAAGGACTTGTATGGATATATTTCTAGTTTTCCCTCTAGTCTTTTGTGTGGTTGTTGTCGTATTTTGGTTCTACTCTCTCTCTCTCCACACACACACACACACACACACACACAATCATTTGGCTTTTTTACATGCATAGGTAGATGGATATATCAATCTGTGTATAGATGTATCACCACAATATATTAAAATTTTATACAATTATCTTTTGAAAATTATTTAGAAATCATTTTTATAAGCACTTTGTATTTGCTACATATTTATTACATTAGAAAACCTTTTTCCTCCTTTTTTTGTATATATTTTGATGTTTATATGGCATCATTTTTGTTTAGACTAACAAATCTGCATTAGCATTCATAAAATGCTAGACTGACATGGCCTATTGTAGATTCTCAGCATTTGTTCACTAGTAAAAACATTTATTTTGCTTTTTTATGAACGATAATTGATATTTTTATTTCTGATTATTTCAACAATTATTTTTCCCTTTAGCTTTTAATTGTTTTATTTCATTTTTTTAATGAAAAATAAGAATTCCAAGTTATCATTCTTCCCTCTGGAAGTAGGATGTTATCTTCTGACCATATTTAAAATAGCTCTTATATTTGGATTTCAACAATTTCATGTGCTGAAGTCATATGTGGTTTCCTGCCTTTACACTGCAGAAAGGGTTTGTTGTGGTACTTTACTCTGTGGGTTGATGTGTAACCATCTCTGCTTACATTGATAGGTCTTAACATTTTTTCTAGTGATGATGATGTAAAAGTGACAATACAAAAGCAATATGTATAATGTAGCAACCATACTTTAATATTTTAAATTTGGAACTTTTCCCAGGCTATCAGTATGTAATAAGACACTGTCCCTATGTGTGGCAGTGGCAATGTGCCAGCTACTTAATCATGAGGGTAAACGACTGTGTACCTCTACGGTGTGCTTTGCTGCTAAGCTGTGATGCTCTATAGGTTAGGTATATTAAATACGTTTTTCAGCTTATGGTTTTTTCAATTTATGATGGGTTAGCAGGATATTATACCACTGTATGTCAAAGAGCATCTGCACTTACTTATTTTTCTCATATATTTGCTCTTTAATTTTTTTAAATTTTTCTCTCTATATCAGTTTCAATGATTTCTATATTTTGAAATATTCAATATGAAGAATAATTTCTTCTAAACTTTATTCTGTTAATCTCACCTAGGGCTTTTTCTTTTATCATTCTGAATATTACAGTTTTCAGCCTTGGAATTCTCATTTAGTTTTTTTTTTTTTTAGTGATCATTATTTCAGTGACATTTCTATTCATTCATATTCAGATTTTTCTCTATCTCAATATTTATAACAGCAAACAAATATTTAAGCATAGTAATTCTGACATACTCATCGTTTCTATTTCTAATGATACTTCTTTCTTGGGTATGGGTCACATTTTGTTTCTTCTGTCATCTCGTAAATATTAATTGTACACTGTACATTATGGATTGTATTATTGAGAATCTGATTTTTTGTGTGTTCTTTTACGGTACTGAGTTTTACTCTGGCAATAATAAATTTATTGATATGTCAACTTGGTATTTTATTATCTGCAATCTTGTTTTTCAGCTGATTTTTGTTTTGTTTTGATTTTTGTTCAGTATGGTTCTAGAGTAACTTTTGTTCTAGGATTATAGCAGCGCCGCTGCAAAGGCTTTGCTATGTGGTATGTCTTTACAGAAACCTTGATTAAATAGTTAGGGTATTCAGGAAAACACTCTGGTTTGCTCTATCTAGTGTGAGTTTCAGCAATGTGAAAATAGATCAAAGCTCTAAGCAAAGACATGTACAATGTTACCTTGGGCATGTGCAGCTCAGCATGTGGCAAAGACATAAAAGCAACCCTATGCAAAGTCCAGGAGATTTCTATCTCTATAAACCCTGCATCATCAATTTCAACCCACTCACTATTTTCAACTCTTGTCTGCCTCCTCAGCACAGTGAGGCCAGCATGCCTTACTTGGGCTACAACTCTCCATCTTGCTCCATTATCAAGAAAGTTCCTCCAGACAGGAGTCCAATGTCATTGTGAGGTGTACCTCCTATATGTCTCATAGTCCTATGTTGTCTTGTTTTTCCAATTCTAAACACTATTGCTTTACCTGTTCAGTCTGGGCTTAAAGTAGTTTATAGTGGAAGAACTATTAAATAACAGTCTATCATGAGCAGAAATAGAAATGATATGTTTATATTATGTTATGCTATAAATATATATATAAAATAATTTGTACTTTATGTAATACATAATATATGTGTAAATATGTATCTTTATATATAAAATAATTTTCATTATCACATTTAGAAATTATTCTTCCTTCTCTGAAATACTATATGAACTAGGAAATATTTTTATTAGTACATTATGCTTATACATAATAATTGAGTTTATTTTGACATAATCATACATGCATGGAATATAATTTGCACCATTTAAGTCCCTGGTGCTTTCTCTTTTCCTCCTCTCCTCATCCCCCTGTCTAGCTTCTCTTCTCTACTGGTGTTCTATTAATTTATAGTTTTTTTCTTTTACTTTATAGATATATCTAAAAGTGAAATCACTGTGGCATATTCATATATGTATGTAGCATAATTTTGCCAATTGAAGATTAGATTTTTTAAAAATCTAATATCTTCAAGAAGAAAGGAATAGGTGAAGAGAAAAAAATTATTTTAAGAAACGTTTTATAATAGAAAGGGCTTAGTTTCTCCTTCACTGTTTTTTTTCTATTCATAGGATTATATTAATAAATCAAAATAAAAATAACTCAGGATTTAACATTCTTATGCTAATCTTAATACACTTATCATGAGCATTGCATTGTTTGCTGGTTATTTTTATATTTTCAATACTTCAAGTTACAAATGTATTCTGTTTTCAACTATCTGCCAAGAGCATAAATACTTGAGCTTTAAAATGACACCCAGCTACATCTCTATTTGTCTGAATAAATGTCTGTATGTGATATGTTTATAACTGTTGCAACACTTCTTTTCTTCACCCTGACAGTTCTGTAAAGATACAGTATATCACTATATGGAATTCAAAGCATGTTCAACACTTTGTGCTAAGGCACTGCTACTTCAAAATGTTTACAATCTAATCATCTGCTGCATGTATTGAATCTACTATAACCAACATTACATGCCCACTGAACTTTATATAGTTGAAAGTATATAGGCAAAAGTTTTCTGAAGAATTAAGTGAGCTTAAACCTAAATGTTTTTATATCATCTATGCTGAATTAAAGCCAAAAAATATTGTGAATAAAATCAAATACGAAACACAAATATTTGACTCAGGGTTGGAAAATATAAACTAATGATTTATAACAGGTGGTTTCTTGTTAAAATAGCTTTAAAATACAAAATCTATAGAGAAAGCTAATAGTACATTAAAATTAAAATGTCCATTAGTTTCCTGAGTGAAAGTAAGAAAAATAAAGTGAAAAAAATGCATATGTATATATACCCAAAAGTAAAACTATGGATGTGTGTGGGTGTATACATATATTGTTGACTCTTCAACACTGTGAGCATTAGGGACACAGACAATCCATGCAGAAAAAAATATGAATATAACCTTTTGTGTTAGTCTCAGTTTTTCATTTCTATGACAGAATACCTGAGAATATCAACTTAAAACAGGAAAAGTTGATATTGGCTCATAGTTTTATAGGCTTTAGTCAATAGTAAAGTTGACCTCATTTCAACCAACATAGCATATTGTGGCAGAAGTTCATTGCAGAGAAAGCCCCTTCATCTCAAGGCCAGAATAAAAGACACAATGGAAAGGGCCAGAGCCCAAGTAACACCTTCAAGTGCATGTCTCAATGACCTAAATTTATCACACCAGGCCCTACATCTAATGGTTCTACTGCCACCCAGTAGCACCAAAGTGAGGACCAAGCCTTTAATATATAGGCCTTTGGAGTACATTCCAGATCCAAACCTTTGCACTTTTGATCCCCACAAACTTTACTAATGGCCTGTTGTTTACTGGAAGCCTTGATGGCAATACAGACACACATTAACACATTTTTTTGATTATATATACATATATATATATGATGGATGTATATATATATGATGGATGGATGGATGGATAGGTAGGTAAAATACATGTTAAAAATATGTGAAAATATGTGAGAATCTTAAGAGATGACAGTTTACTATGATGAATGATTTACTGGATAAACAAGTTCTTCACATGTCACACAGCATTTAAAGGAGATAGTTACAATGCTTGACCTCATCACAGTAGCAACAGAAGGTGGTTAAGAATTAACAGTTTGTATTAGTTAATTTTATGCAGTATGATCTAATAATGCATCTTTATGCTTACATCCCTTTCAACTGCAAATGGTATCCTGTATGTTCTATGTCTTAGATTTGTATATATTTTATGATGGCAAATAATAAACAGACTATTACCTATACATATTTCATGCATTCATGACATACCTACATTTTTCTTAATTGTTGATACCTCTAGGCTACATGGTTTGCAAGATTTTTCAAATTATTGCAGATCTCCAAAGAGTAAATCCTCATATGAGTGAACCCCTGCAATCTAAATCCATATGGCTCAAGCGTTACATTATACTCCTTTCCACTTACTTTGAGAAGATAAAAAGTAATTACCATAGTCCTTGCAAGTCACACCTCTAGAGGCACCTCTTCTGGTAATAGTGATTTTACCTATTTGTAAGATCCAGTCCAGAATAATTTTATGTATAAGAAAAAAAAGTTTAAACTACTGTGAGAAAACTTGCTAAACTCTTACCCAGAAAACAAATCACATCTTTCAGGGGTAAGTATTTCATAATTCCCGTTAGTCCTCACTCTTATCACCATTTAATTGTATTAGAAATCTTCTTACTATCAAATTCTGATTCATTAAAAAGAATCAATGGAATAAATAAACCATAAAAAATCATATATGCATGTATTAAAAATTGTTTTGACATAAATCACTTGTTGATTACAGTTTCTTTTCATTTCCAGTTTATAACTAAGACTTTCTCTTTGGGGAATACTTTTACTGATTGGAGTTCCACACAATCTCTCTCATGTTCCACCATGAATATGCTAAAACTTACAGTTTCTTTTAATTTTAGGTGAAAGGAAAAACTAAGTCAGAAAATCTTGAGTGCAAATATCATCTAGATATTCATTATATATGCACTTAGTTAAATATTAATTTTAGCAACTGAACATTTTCTAAACATTACACTAAAATTTCATAGAAACAATTCTATTCCTTTTATAGTTATATTTTCTTTATCTCTATACTATCCATCAAAATTCAACATTGTTATATATAGAACATCTTGGACAAAGAAGCTTTACATGCTGGCAGTGTAAATTCTATCAGCCACCAGCCTCAATCACAAGCATTTGGCCTCCTGTAGATCAGATGTTTTGCTATTGGAGTAAAGGATGTTGGTTAAATTAGAGAGTCAATTTCATAATGACCTGTTAAGAGAGCTGCTAGTACATATATTCAATGTACATTTATTTTATTAATTTTAGGCGATCTAAGGATAAAATCCTGACTGTTATGTTCACCTCTGTGGCTCCACGGTTCAGCATTTTACCTTGCAAGTCATAAACAGTCTATATATATATATATGTATATATATATAATGAAGTAAAGCTATGATCAAGTCATACAACACACACGTGCACACACACACATACACATATACAAAATTCAAATAGCATACAAAAATATCCAGCTGTGCAGGACATTAAACATTTTAAGAATTATTTAATTATCAGAGTAAAAAAATAGAATAGGATAATAACAATTGATTATAATCATAAAAAATTAGAAAAACATAATCATTCAATAATACTTGAAACAGGAATGATAGAATAAATATATTTGTACATTGTTCAAAGCATAAATTGATCCATCAATTCTAGATCATGAGCTCAAAATCTTAAAAAAATTAATATACTCTAAATTCTTCAGAAGTGTAAATTTATGTGTCAAGATATCTTCTGCAGTTATTTTCATGTCAGTAAATCATTGCAAATTGCCAAAATATCTAGTAAAGATTGATTAAATAAATAAATATATAGTCTATATAACAGAACATTATGCAGATATTACATCACATACTCAAAGACTATTAAATGATGTGGAAGTACTAAAAATAGAAAACTGAGCTGTGATTTATAAAATTATATTCATAATAAAACATAACCATTCTGCACTAGATTAACCAAAACTAGAAAGAATTTGTCTATTTTTGGGTGATGAGGTCTTTGATGCTTGTTTTCTATTTTATTTTCCTATTTCTCCTCTTATCTATAAGGATCATGCTGCTTACAATTCAAGGCAAGAATGGTCTTAAGAGCTTTTTCATTATTAATCCCTGTTTCAATTTTTTGTTCTTTAAAATATCATCAGAAAACTTATCTCAATTACTACATTTAGTGAGGTAGACAGATTGTGTGAAGTTTCATAACATTAAAATGTTAGCTAGCATTTTTGCTTAAGTTTGAGTGTGTCATATATGATAAAATGTTAGCAATAAAAAGAACATTAGAGATGCCCTAATTAAACCCCCTTCACCAGTCAGTAGCTATGCACTATTTCCACATTAAGCTTTCCAAGAAAATGTGTTCCAAAACTGGCACATATTTCTATTTGCTTGAGAAACAAGAACTGGAATATAAAAAATAATACAAATAATGGGCCAACGTTCTTTACTCTAACAAGCATTTACATTTTAAAATTTGAAAGTGAAGTGAATATTTATTAAGCATAAAGCTTTTACAGTTGACTATTAATGGCAGTTTGAATATACTTTATAAGCCAGGAGTAAATTTTTCAAAAGTCATAATTATGGAAACATAAAATCAAATATATAGAAATATCTCCCTGGGCCTTTTCTTATTAAAGTTTTACTTTGCTGCATTATGTTTCCATTTGAGATATTTACTATTGAGGCAGTTTTTTCCCTTAGTTTACAGTTAAGCTATGTAATATAGTGTCCTTTGCATTTACTCTGGGAACATAGAAATAGGAAATGAAATGTGGGTTTCAAGGCCCACCTATAAATAGTACATAGGGGATCATCCATGTTCTGTTTTCTCCCTAAAAAGAGTCAGGGTAGGTCATATGTTAAAGAGAATGAGGTTAGTAAATGATAGGATCCTAACTCTGTAACTCACATTTTTGGTAAGAACTGCCTAGGAAAACTATGCAATCAGGAATATCCATGCTGGACTTTGCATGAGAAATGTCACAGAGATTTTGAAGTTATTTATAGTAGCAACTATCATTAATTATACCAAGCAATACAGGAAATTAGGTGCTGATATAATAAAAATTAAGAAATAATACTAACTTAGTAGTCAGGCAGCAGATAACAAGAAAATAGAGTAGGTAGGTCTGTTTGTAATTGTAGTGACAAAAAATTAAAATCTGTAACCTGCAGTAAACTTGGAAGTCAAATCAAAGCTTACTGAGATTATAGCTATAGAAGTACTTAGAAAATAGATACTAGTAGTATGTTATTTTATTGATAATTATAGTGAACTATTATAAGAAAGATATTAGGTCAAAAAATAATTGGCAGATTTAAATTAAGAATAAAAAAATAGAGAAATTCAGGAAAGTAAGTAGGTAAGAAATGGGATTTAAAATATTTGAACAACCGAGACCCAGAGAGATATCTCAGCAGAACAAACAGATTCAAACATGTGCCAAACATCAATGAAAGGCATGTCCCGCCCACTCAACTTTGACAGTGTCAATCTTACCTGACTTTAGATTGAGATGAGGAGAGGCATGGCAAGGTAGCAAAGAAATTAAACATACTACAGATCAACATCTAGTGGTTCTGGCTACGTGTAACTAACTAGTATCAAACAGGTTGTTAACTTGTTAAAGAATTATATTGCCAAATAGTCACAAATCCAGATTAAAAGGTTTTGACTCTACCATCTGTAAAAGAACTCTGCAGACGGGTTCTGTAAGTTGAACAGCAAAGAAATATTTATTTACAAATGTCTACTTTAGATACAGTCTTGGAGGATAAGCTGGAACAGCACTTGATTAAATTGATTTTCTTGACAAGGGAGCTCCTCCCAGGAAATATAATCAGGTCTAATGGAGAACCTTGATTTTCTCTCTAGGAAGTGGGATTTCACAATGTCTGACTAGCTGGATTCTGTCAATGCCAAAGATTAATGGCCTATTTGTGCCTCCTATTTTCCTGTTTTCCAAAGGAGAGTTGTAATTTGGTTATTTTGTCTCTGTTAGTATATGTGCGTGATGGATCAGGGAGCAGAATACATGGGCTTTTCCTTTGCAGATTTCAGAACCATGAATGTAGTTCCACAGGTGGGCCTTTTGGAGGCCAACTGTCATCCTCCAAAAGTCTAGAACCGGAACTGGATACAGTGGTTCGGCAGGATTTGTGGTTGTCTCATTTGG
The DNA here is from genome assembly GCA_028644305.1 of Xerus rutilus. Taxonomy (NCBI): domain Eukaryota; kingdom Metazoa; phylum Chordata; class Mammalia; order Rodentia; family Sciuridae; genus Xerus; species Xerus rutilus. Next base: position 30,544,549 of record CM053403.1, on the reverse strand, counting down.
GGGAGTAAAGAACATAAGAGAGCATGAAAGGAGTATTGGGTGACCAAAGGGTAGATGGTAAGAAAGATGCTGCTTCACACTTACCAAACCATTTCCATTCCTTTCTGGAATCACAGCTAAAGCTGTTTTTCTGTCTACTTTTTAGCTAGTTAAGGAACATGTCACTAATATATGTCTGTAAAATCCTTGACACTCACTCACTGCTTTATGGCACAAGGTGGTAGCATTTGAAGGTGTTAGAAACTTGCAGTCATTACCTGTAGTTAACCCCTCAGGAAGGAATGAATAATAGATAAACCCTATATATATAAAGGCACTGAGATTTTTGTGTTACAGTATTTAGAATTACAGCCCTATTTAAGATTAGGTACTTTTTATCCAAAATAGTTGTAATTAAAAATTATTACTTGTTATGAAAAATTGAATATTATTTTTGAGATAAAATAGATATCACATTTTAGCTATTCAAGTATAAAAATCGTTTAAACTTATAAACAACTTGATCATTTTGAAATTCTTTCCAAATCATCAGCCTTCAAATTTTTCAAGGCCTATTATTTAAAGAGTAAGAAAACAATTCCACCACTCCTTTTTCAGAGAAGAGATCTTGAAAGCTATTCTACTTGGCCAACACTGATTTTCATGGGCCTATTTTCCTTCACAATTCAAGTAACACAGAATATTCTATGTGAGGATTTTAGAGAAGTGATTATAGGTGACTGTCTAGAAATAATTAATGGTAACTTCTGGGGAAGCTGTCATAGGTAATATGATGCCTTTAAATTAATAACTGTTTGGACTGCTCATATTGTTTTTCACAAAGACTGCTGTTCCATTCTATTTGACCTTAATTGGTATAATTGATAACAGGTAGAGCTGAGAGTGCCATTTTAATCATGTAGGTACAGCTTTCCTGACAGAAGAAAACAAAATAGCTGCTGTGAGTTATCTGTTATTAGTGGGGACACAGAAAAGTAAGAAAAATGACTGAGGTTTCCTAACCTGAAACTACAGGACTTTTCAATCATAACTGGAAATTTATTAAGGGGTTTAAAGTGTTTTGTTAACCTCTAAAGAATGAATGAAAGATAGTAGATATATTACTTCCTATCAAGGAAAAATGAGAAAATTATTTGAATACAGTTTAGAGATATGCACAAATCATCAAAGAAGAGAACATTTGAAAATGTTCTAAACATTAGAGCAACCTCTGGTCAAAAGACTATTATGATAGATGTGTTGTTGATTATTTTAATATTTAAATTTTGGTTGAAAGTGAAAACTGAGAATGATTATAATTATAAATGGGTTTATCTCATTTCTCGCTGATTTGAATTGGTTATTCACCATGAGTGTATGAGGGAGAGAAAAAGTGTTGGATGTTGAAAAGGAAATAGATAGCTATTGCTAGTTTTCTTTTATTTCTATAATAAAACATTGGGTCAATAGTGAGTCTCCAAATGCATTTTCCTATAAAATGTTGCTTAATTATTATGAGGTAATGCATTGGCTATTCCAAGAAAACACTGTCTTTCACCTTTATCATCATTCTTTTCATATTTTCTTGTTTAAATCTATTTTCTTAAATAACTGGAAGGCAAAATTCATTTTAACAAGAGGAACTCAAGGTTTTCATTTTCTTTGGCAATAAAAGAATGATTAATTTCCATTGAAGAGTTTGAATTCTGAATTTTGAGGAATTTCCTACTCAGTGTGTGAGTGTGTGTTTTAAAATGGAAAATATTTTTACTCTGTAAACACAATTTTTAACAATTGAATCACTTCCTTTTTTGAAGGAGGTGGGGGTGGGGGTATTGGGAATTGAACCCAGGGGTGCTTAACTCCTGAGCTGCATCCCCAGCCCGTTTTATATTTTATCTAGAGACAGGGTCTGGCTAAGTTGCTTGGGGCCTCCCTAAGTTGCAGAGGCTGGCTTTACTCACAATCCTCCTGCCTCAGCCTCTAGAGCTGCTGAGATTACAGACATGCACCACAGTCCCCTGCCTTGGGTCACTTTCCATTATGATATATTTGTTGTTCAGTGCATATGAGCATAAACAATACACATTCCAATATTTTCTCACTTTTCTCCTTTAATTATTTTGCTCGAAGTCCTGGATTAAGAAAAAAAAAAAAAAACAACTCCAACTATATACCATTAACTCCAGCAGGGTAGACAGAGAAATACTGTAGGATAGAGAAGGGTGCTTGGTTCAGAGCACTTCTGAGATGTAAAAGAGATAATGCCATGCAGTTCAAATGTATCTTTGACTTTTATGAAAGCTGTTTTACTTAGCTCACCATTAGCTAGTCAAAACACCACAGGTATTGCTGTTCTCTTTGGGCTACCTTAGATCCCCTACCTTCCCCCTCACTTGTCTCTAATTCAAGTCTCCTATCTTTATCTGTACCTTTTTTTTTCCTGTCTTTTTTCAGTCAAAGGGAGAAAAGGATTAGTCACATTCACTAAAACCATCTTTTCTTCTAAACCCTTGTTTTTTATGATTTTTCCCATTCTGGGACTTTGCTTCTGAATTATGAACTTCCTGTCTAGCATGCCTTTGCAACTGCACTCTCTTCTCTGCATTCCAGTACACACAGGGCCTGGCTATTCTAAAAAATGAAACCAAAGCAGCAAAAAGTGTTTCACTTTACTGCCTTTTCTCCCAATTTGCTTTTCTTTTTTCTGCAACTATACAAAACTATTACAGTGACAATTAACATTTATGGCCACCGTGTTAGCTGTAGCCATTGTTTCCCTAACTATATAAATCTGACTTCCAAGTGCATCTCCATAATGAGTTTGCCCTCTCCAAGCTGCTCCTATTTTCTAATTACAGCATCTCGTGATCTTTTCAGGGTTCTCATTTCTCTTGAGAGAAATGAGGCCTCTTGGTACACTGGCCAGTTTACACCTTCATCCTCTCACTGAAACCCGCTTCTTCCCTGCATTCTATCACTGTGCCCTACATTGATTCATCACATTTATCACTTTTTTTCCTGTGTCTTCTTCTACTAACTCCTCCCTCCTGCATTTCATTCTCATCTTATACAATTCAGTGTTTCAGTTTCTTGCAAATACACTGATTTTGTTCTTATTCCCAAATTTACAGATTATTTGGGTTTCAAGCATACTCCAAACTGTACTTCATGGTTCTTGTCTTTTCCTCAGAGCTCAAGAAACATAACCCAAATATCAATCAAATTCTCCTTCCATAGATGGTGCATCCCCAGAATATAGCCCTATTTCCACCTCACATGAATTTATATTGTCATGCTAATTCTTACTCTAATCATTGATCTAACTCTTCCATGAATGTCTCCGCTGTATCAGGCAAAATACTAATTCTCAATTTTTTCTTCAAAAGTATTTTTTCTGGGTTTAAAGTAGCTGCATCATAGGCTGAGTATGAAGGGGAAAGGAAAACCTGAAGTTTACACCAAAACAAAAAAGAAAATCCCAACAACACAAACAATAATGGCAACAACAACAACAACAACAAAAGATCTAAATGTAATTCAGTACAAAAGTAGCTTCAGATCACTGTGATGATCTCAGTACAGAATTCTTCATAAGAGAGTGAAAAACATGTAGTGAAGTTGTATTATTTCTGGTTTATATCCAACTACATGTTAAAAGAAAAAAGCTTAATACATTTTAGTTACCACTTGTCTCAGTCTTCAGATTCTTTCACCTCTTCTGCCAACTGAGTAGATCACTCCGGTTCCTATTCTGCAAGTCAACAACACTTACTCATAAGAATATCTCTGGTTTATTGACTCCAAGTTTTATAAAATCTACCTGCATTTGCTCCCACTCTTGTGGCCTCCTCATCTGTTTCAATGGAAGATTTAACTCTATTTCTTCCTGCTTAAAGTAAGCCTTCCTCTTTGACTCACAGTCTATCATTTTCTACTCTCTCAATTATAGTTTAATAAACTCAATTCTATACTGTATTTGAGACAAAGCAAGACAAAATTGATAAGATAAATACATAAGTAAATACTCTCCTCAGATGCCATATTCTCATTTTTTAATTTCCCTTCACAAATATTTTTTTAAAGAATATGTGCTCACTTTGCTGTTTTCTCACTTCCTACTATTCTCTCAGTGATTTCAACTTGAATTTTTATTTTTTCTGTTCGGAGGTTTTCCACCACGTGTAGGGTTCTTCTTTTTACCCTTTCATAGGCTTTCATATCTTGCCAAAAGACAATGTTATTCATGGTTTGATTACAAACCTCCTTCTTTCCTCATTCAGCATTCCCTAGTTAATCTTATCCACTCCTAAAGCCATTCATTCAAGTATGACTCTAACTATTAGTCATGGAAGGTAAATAAACTATAGTGAATATAGCAAACAAATGTGCAGGAAGGGAAGCAGAAATAATCCTCTATAAAGAAGATCTGTATACAGAAGGAACAGCTGGAGAAAAACTCTAAGACTGATAAGAGCTTGGCATATTTTATGGTGGAAAGAATCCCCATGTGCAGGTCATAGCAATGGAAGTTCAGAACAACGTGAAGAGATGGCAAAACTTTAGACAGCTGTCAGATCATGGAGAACAACTCTGGGTAATAAACAAAATGGGCATTTTACTTCCAAAATATTTCCAGGTTATGCCACACTTACTTCCTGATTTGTGTAGCTAAGTATTTAGTCAATATTGCTTTGGGTAATAGTCTGATGAACTTAACCAGTTTGGAATTGAAATCATCATCTTAAGCTCTGAATATATTGCTGTAACATGAGAAGAAAGAATGCAATATGTGCTGGCTAAACCACAAATCTACTAGTATTTCTCACTTACCCATACTTCCGCACTCACTCCACATGAAATCACCCATAAAATGTACCAGTGACATCTTTGTCTACTGATCTCCTGCCTTATTCCCATCACGACATTTATGACAAAAATTCTTTTTCAATCATTATAAAATTTCTTAGTTTGGTTAACTTGCAACCACATGTTCTAGGAGAAGAGATTTTTGGGAAAGGGTAAAAGGAGTTCTCAGAGAGAAGTGGGGACACGACTCAGGACTAGCAGATACACATTCAAGAGAGAAGAGGGGTGTGTGTGTGTGTGTGTGTGTGTGTGTGTGTGTGTGTTGGGGGCAATCTCAAAGGAGAAAATTCTTTGAAGTAAAGCAAAGAATATGCACAGAAGAGAGAATACAGGTCTTCTTCAGGGGAAAGACAATAACTCGTTGATGCGGAGTGTTAATATATAGAGAGGGCCAGTGCTAGGGGCTGGACAAAGGGTGAAAGCAGGGTGGATCTCCACAATTTCATGCCAGTTTTTCCTTTGCTTGCACATTTCCCTCAGTTTATAAGGGCATGTTTCTCAAGCTCCAGATTTACAATTGTGCTTTCTGCATCTCAATAGCTTGTGGGCATTTCCTTTAAGATTCAGTGTATCTCTCTCTTCATCCCAGATCCCATCTCAACCACATTGTAATTATGATACTTTAAAGACACAATGTGATCCTATAACCTCCTTGCATAAAAGCTCTGAACAAGTTGATACCATATACACACCTTTATCCTCAATATAGTTCAGTTCCTAGACAAAAAACTGCAAAGAATTTATTCAAATAGTATAGAGTTGATCTTTAAGCAATATGGGTTTGAACTTAACAGATCCCTTAAACATAAATTTCCTTTGGAGATTTGCAATATTTCAAAACTTGCAGATGAATTGAATAGCCTAGAAATATTGGGAAATATTAAGAACAAATCAGGCATGTCATTAATGCATAAGACATATAGATAACCGTCTATTCTATCATTTACTATCAAAATATATACATTATAAAAAGTTAAAATTTATGAAAACTTACACATAGTTAGTTCATGCATGGTGTCATTGGTACTGGGAAGAAATGTAAACAAATGTAACAGTACAATATTATAACTGCTTAAAATTAACTATAGCACATGCTCTACCACTGTAATAATTTTGTAGCTACCTCCTGTTGCTATTGTAGGATCTCAAGTGCTGTGAGTATCCACTTAAATCTCAGTGATGCTGATTTTTTTCCTGGTAAACAGTTGCTCTTTCTATATATTGCTTATCAGAGTAAAAAGTGATCTCTCACAATTCTTACATTTTTCACCATATATAATACATGCAGTATACAAAATATAAGCTAGTAAATGGCATGTGTTATTGGTAAGGTTTTTGGTCAACAACAGGCTATTAATATAAGTTCTGGATGGTGGAAAGAAACATGTAGATTTTCAATTGTATAGGGAGTTGATGTTCCTAAACTGCATGCTATTAAACTCCAAGTCATTCAATGTTCAACTGTGTGTGTGTGTGTGTGTGTGTGTGTATAAACATATATATAAAATATACACATACATATTTTGCTAAATATGAACCTTTTGTTATATTATTACTCGCTTAAAACTTAATTTCTATAATATAAGATCATTTTTATAACTTGGATTTTGCACTAATTCATAAGAATAACAGGCAAGAATTAAAATAAAGAAGCAAGATATACACAAATTGCAGTTGTAGATATTTAATTTTCCCTGGGGAAAATTTATTTCCCAAATGAAGAAAGGAAAGGTTAAATCTACATTGGGAAAGCCTGGGAGAAGATATAACTCCAAGGAAATGAATGGAAAAGACATCCACAGGGCTTCAAAGTAAGCCTATTTTCATTATTGACAAAGTGTTGTAATCTTTTAAATCCTATACAAAAGCTCCAAAGTTATCAATATGTGAAAATTAATAATTGATATTAGCTTGTGAATATTTAAGAATTGTGCTGATTTGGTCCTAGAGTATTTATTCTGGCAGATAAATAAATAAATAAATAAAAGGAGAGGAGAGGCAAGAGTCAAGTCTCTGAATGTTAGATGCATAGTAATATTATGATTCTGCATTTGATAGGATATATATATGAGAGCATTTTTACATATGAATATAAATGTTATTATGAGAACATTTTAAAAATAAAATTTATTTATAATTTTGCCCATCTACATGCTGGTGTTTTATTTGAATTATATTTCAGTCTTTGCATACCTCTAAAGAAGAAAATCTGGAAGCAAGTTCATTGTAAAAGGGTTGAGGTATGGCTGTTCACTCTCCAAATTCTTGGCTCACTGGTAATGCCATATGTATGAGGGACTGAAGAAGTTTCCACTGAAATGTCCTCTGATACCAAGAGGAGGGACTATTGTTAGAAAACAGAATCGATCCTGATAGGATTTAAATATTTGTTGTGTCTTTGGATATGATCTTCAACTCATACACAGCTCGGGAGGTTTATGAAATCAAATTCAGTTTTAACAAAGGAAGATGGGATTGATAGTCATATTTATTGAGACATACTCTAAGACCATATCATTATAAATGTTATGCCACTAAGGCTCATAAATTAAAGTGAATACAGAGGTCATTTCAGTATGAAAGCCTGATATGTGATGAGTATGGAACAAAAATCAGGGTATGAATAACAAATTTCAAAGTAAATGATATTGGTTTTATATTTTTATAGTGCATTATAATGATAAAAATAAGTACAAGTAGAAGCAAATGATATGTGGATAAACATATGTAGATAGATATGTACATGTACAAGTGTACTCATATAAATAATATCAGAACATATAGGACAACATATTTGTGGTCATGGTTTTAAGAAAAACAATAGAGATTTTTACAAAAAGGAGTAAAAGTTAAAGAAGTAAGTAGACATCTTTAACTATTTCAAAGTAATGATTTCTATTCAATGAAGGGCAAAATTGTACAAAGACATATTTGCAACAGAATCTGTCAAGAGACTGATATCTAGAACATTAGACTATTTCTAGTAAATGAAGCCAAAAAAGAAAAAGAACCTAACACAAATGGACATAGACTATAAATAACAAATTCACAGATTGAAGGCCGAATCACTGTAATCAGAAAAAAAAATAGGAAGTTCAACAGAATGAAAGATTATAAGAATATGAAGAAATGGAAATCTTTATACCTTGCTAATAGGGTACCCTGGTGAGATTTGGTTTTAATGTACAAACTCTAAAACCACTATTATAGCTAACTTTCAATAAGAGACAATTCGCAGAAGCGGAAATCCAAATGAATAATAAAGTATTCAAATTAGTCCTGAAGAACCAAAATACAATAGAGAAATACCACTTTAATGCATCAAATATAAATATGGTAACATTCCAAGTTTACAAATGTCTGATGAATAGTAACTTTCATATTGCTTTAAACATTACATGTAGTTGTTGTAAACTTGCTAAAAATCAATTAAATATTCTTCATCAGGGGCTTTAAAAGCTTCATAATTGTGCCCAAGAATCCCATTTCCAGAATTCTATGACAAAGGAATAATCAAAGAATATATAAATATATTTTAATGAATTATTTCATAGAGTGAGCACTGGAACAAACCTAAAGTTTCAACAATATAGCAAAGTTTAAATAATTAATGACAGTCAATCAGGTGTAGTTGTGAAAAATTGAGAGGAATTTTAAGAAATTTTTAAAAATTCTTACATTAAAGGGGAAAAAGCATAATGAAAAACCACATTATATTGAAAGGAAAATATATTAATAGTAGCTATGTATAAACCACTAGACACTAAGCAAGAAATGAGGATATAATAATTTACTTCTAAATTTTCAACACTTAGTCCAGCACTTGGTATACACTAACCACTCAGTAAATAATTAAGAGTACACCTTTATATTCATATTTATTTATTTGCTTTTCTTATATTTTTCTATAATATAGACATTATCACCAACTAGCATTTTTTTAATAATATTACTTTAAATACTGTATGTATTCATCACAATTTCCTGTAAGATTTAGGAATAAACATATTCTTTCCTTCTCACTGCTGGGGTTGTGGTTGAAGAATCATATATAATTTATAGATAACTCTGATTTTCACCAAAGCTCTACCTTATGAAGTCTGTCTCACATGCTGAGAAATACTGTTGTCAATCAGAATTTAGAAATGAGGAAGGCTATATTTATGTCTTAGGTTGGGTCATTTGGGACAAATAAATTTTAACATATTACTAACTCCACTTTCTTTTTGGTTTTGTCAGTAATATTTAACCCTCCTCCTACATTAAATTTAATTTTTAGATTACAAAATATCTTCACATTCATAAACTTAATGTTCAGATCACAAATAATGAAATTATGTAATATTTGATTTAAAAATGTTCTAATTTACAACTAAACTGTTCTTTTAAATTGAACATATATATTCAATGATATAAAATGTATTTGCTTTGGAACAATGAAGGCCAAATTATATTTTCCCTGCTGAGTGGTGATTACATTGAGTAATATGTTTTACTTCTTCTGTGTGCATACTCAGGTAAAATTGTTCAAATATTTAGCATTATGTTTTTATTCTCATTTACCTGAGTGATAATTACTATGTCAGAAAATCAAGTTAAAGGAGAGACTGTAAATATGCAAAGAATTTGTAACAAAATCAATATTTAATAAACTTTGCATTTAAAAGATGAGTAAAGGATAAAATATGCCCTTTGCAGTAGATTTAGCTCGAACTTTTCAATTTTAGGCTTGAATTTCAATTTGCTGAGCAAACTTTCTCTATTTGGACATGTTTTCTTCTCTTCTGGCTCAGCTCCATCTCTACTGATGCCTAAAGGATTTGTGTGAGTTGGCTCACATTTACAAAGCACCCAGTGTGAAATGGCATTTTACTCCCTGTGCATTTAGTTTTTTCTATTCTTTTTCTTTTGTTGTTAGTTAGAAATTGAATGGAACTTCACACTGAGATGCAAGTCATCCAGAATAACTGTCATGGAAGAATAACATGCTTTTCTTCTATTAAAAAGTAAATTATAACAGAAACCGGTTGTCTGCCCTTGACCATTAAGACATGGTCACGAAATTAAGAAGAAAGAATGAATGGAAAGAAAGAAAGGAAAGGAAGGAAGAAAGAAAGAAAGAAAGAAAGAAAGAAAGAAAGAAAGAGAAAGAAAGAAAGAAAGAAAGAAAGAAAGAGAAAGAAAGAAAACGTCAGGAATCTCCATCATGTGAAAAAGTGAAATTGAGTATTGCTTATTTAAATCATTTAACCAGAAACTGATAAAAAAAATGTCTAGCTATATAGAGTATTTATTCAGAAATAAGAGTAGGAAAGTAAAAGAGAGAAGAGTGGTTCTCTTATGACAATGACAGATTTGAACTGGTTGTTTCATCCAAGAAATAACAGCACTACTGACCAACTTCAAATTCCATATACATTCAACTTGTCAACATTCTGTAAGTGAAAAGCATTAGCTTGTATTTTAGATTTTAAGAAATATAATCTACCATGGAACAAAAACTCTGTCCTCCTCCTATCACTCTGAATTTTTATGAAAACTGAGTTTTACTTGCATTTCATGGACTGGATCTAAAATGAAGCTGCACTGAGTGGAATAGCAAATCAAGTCAAGTGAGAGATTCTGTTATCTCCATTCATAGCATGGAGATCTCAGTAAAATCCTAAAACAAAGGATATTTGAGTTTACTCTATGCAAAAGTTGGAAAATTCAAACAGCTGAATATATACACAGGATGCAGAAAAAACACACTTTTTCATGTGCAAGATGGAGTAGAATGTTTCTTTTTTCCATGTACAAAAAATACTGATTAACCAGAAAAAAATTATTACTTTAAAACATATGTACAGTTTTAATAATGTACAGGTAAATGTGGTTTTGCCAAATCAATGCAAAAAAATTGGCTTTGAAAATATCACTATTCACTTTTTGTTAACTTCTTCCTTAATTTTAGTTTTTTTTATGACAATCTAAACTAGCATGATCACTAACCACAACTGAAAGCTACTTTTATTTTTTATCAAAATTCACCTGAAACTCAACTGAAGCATGCATTTTTTCATGCATAAACCAATAGCACTCAATTGAATCACCTCAACACTTTGAAGCATCATAATATTCTAGGCAGCCTCTAGCTACTGAAAGAGACAAAGTAATACTTTGTAGGATCCTAGATTAGAGAAGTTTACATCCTAAGGAGGGACATTTAAGAACAATCAAGCCAATTACAAACTGTGGGCTTCATGCTTTTATCTACTTGCTATGTGCTATAGGGACAGAGAGAAGCAACCCCAAATTTAGTATGGCAAGGGAAGGAAGTAGCATTAGAGACATTAATTCTTAATTCTACTTCTCAATATGTCACTCTTCTTCTGGTGGCAACACAAGATCTTGGGCCTTCCTTAATGCATGCACAGGCAGGGGCTTACTAACTATGAGAAGTCTGACATACAGACCATCTCAGGGATTGCTGAACACAACAGATAATGTTAAGCAGGCATTTGTATCTGAGGGAGTCATGTGAGTACTTTTAAAGATAAGAATCATTTATCATAAGCTCATTTATTTTTTAGAAGCCTTGTTTTGAAGCCTTGAATTTTTGCTGACTTTTAAGTAGGATAAATGATTTACTTCTTTACATTATAAATTTGCTTAGAAAACCTGTTTTTATAGTATAGAAAGTAAATTGCGGTGCAAAATACTGGGATTCTTATGAGCTACAAATTAACACCACTCTATATGTATTGCCATTAGTGACACGTTTCTTGGCACAGAAATTGTTCTGCTTTTCATTCATGTGTTCTTTTACCAAATGTCTGACTCTGTATTTGCATGAAAGTTTCTTCTATTCCTTTTTATGAAAGACAGAATATCTTCCACCTTCATTTGTCTCTCTATATAGATGAATGATATATCTCAGGATGGCTGTACTCTCCTGCTGTAAAGTGTTTCCACTTTAATAAACAATGACACAAATAGGTCACGCTATATTCCTTTACTTTTCAAAACAATTTTTTTCTCATTTGAATGTTTCTCAAATCGAGATGTATCCTAAATTTCTGTGTGCATTATCATGTTTCATACAAAAGGTGCAATCAGTGCTATGGCATTACTTATTATTGATGGTACCTTAGAATCGACAAAACATAGCATTCCTAAGAATATTTACCAATAAATGAAAAATCATCATCTACTCCTGTAAATTCCTAAAAAGAAAGGTATTTATGATCTGAATTACTAAAATATCAATGCATTTTATTTACTTTGAAGCTATAGGATGATTCTATGTTGAAATACAATCCCACTTGTCTCAATCCTAATATAGCATTAATATTGAGTCATCAAAATTATTACTTTACAAATTGGTGTTTTGCTACAATGTATAATTATACATTGATTCAAACTTTCTGGTAATGTAAATGATTATTTATTCATAATTTTCAAAATACTTCAAATATATCTAAGTTGTAACATTTGTGATTTAATAGTTGACTATGTACAAAATAGTCAAACTGTAAATTAGCTTTAGGAGGATTTGATAGCCATTGTTGTATAAGGATCTATATTTTGGACAAAAAGAGCCAACAGCTACAGTTTTTGTTTGTTGTTGCTATTTATTTATGTTTCTAACTTGATCTATTTTCTGTCTTAAAAAGATTAGGGCATCTGAGACAGCAAGTCAGTGATTTTCAACTGTGAAGCACTTGAGAAATGGTGTTATAAGGGGAAAAGGAAGAGATGAAAATTCCAAGAAGTGCGAAGTTTTATCTTGAGGAATGAAATTCAGGGCTGAATTCCCCCCACATTTTGTAAATAGGCAAGGTTTTGTCACCAACTTATAGACTTGGGTTTTAATCTTCTTTTTCCCTTACTTTTTTATTTAATTATTTGTTCTATTTAGGCTTACATGATAGCAGAGTGCAATTTGATTCATTGTACACAGATGGAGGTTAACATTTTATTTCTCTGGTTGTATGTGATGTAGAATCACAGCATACATACAGTCATACATAAAGCTAGGGCTATGATGTCCATCATATTACACCACCTTTACTGTCCCAAAGCCCCCTCCACCCTTACACCCCTTTGAACAGAGTTCCTCCATTGTTCCCATGTCCTTCCCCACATTATGGATCAGCATCCACTTATCAATGAGTACATTTGACATTTGGTTTTCTGAGATTGGCTTACTTCACTTAGCATGATATTCTCCAACTCCATCCATTTACCTGCAAATGCCATAATCTCTCTTATTGGTGAGTAATATTCCATTGTGTATATATACCACAGTCTCTTTATCCATTCATCTGTCAAAGGGCATCTAGGTTGGTTCCACACTTTAGCTATTGTGAATTGAGCTGCTATAAACATCGAAGTGGTTGCATCACTGTAGTAGGCTGTTTTTAAGTCTTCTGGGTATAAACCAAGGAGTGAAATAGCTGAGTCAAAAGGTGGTTCCATTCCAAGTTTTCTAAGTAATCTCCATACTGCTTTCATATTGGTTGTACCAATTTGCAGTTCCACCAGCAATGTATGAGCGTGCCTTTTTCCCCACAACCTCGCCAACATTTATTGTTGTTTGTATTCTTGATAATTGCCATTCTGACTGGCGTGAGATGAAATCTTAGGGTAGTTTTGATTTGCATTTCTCTGATTGCCAGAGATGTTGAACATTTTTTCATATGTCTGTTGATCAATTGTATATCTTCTTCTGTGAAGTTTCTGTTCAGCTCTTTGGCCCATTTATTGATTGGGTTGTTTTTTTTTTGATGTTAAATTTTTTGAGTTCTTTAGAAATCCTGGAGATTAGTGCTCTATCCGATGTGCATATGGCAAAGATTTGTTCCCAGAGTGTCAACTCTATGTTCACTTCATTGATTCTTTCTTTTGCTGAGAAGAAGTTTTTTAGTTTGAATCCATTCCATTTATTGATTCTTGATTTTACTTCCTGTGCTATAGGAGTCTTGTTAAGGAAGTAAGGTCCTAATCTGACATGATGAAGATTTGGGCCTATTTTATCTTCTATTAGGTGTTGGGTCTCTGGTCTGATTCTCAGGTCCTTGATCCACTTTTAGTTGAATTTAGTGCATGGTGAGAGATAGGGGTTTAGTTTCATTTTGCTGCGTATGGATTTCGAGATTTCCCAGCACCATTTGTTGAAGAGGCTATCTTTTCTCCAGTATACGTGTTTGGCTCCTTTGTTTAGTATAAGATAACTGTATTTAAGTGGGTTTGTCTCTGTGTCTTCTAGTCTATACCATTGGTCTACATGTCTATTTTGGTGCCAGTACCATGCCTTTTTTGTTATTATAGCTTTGTAGTATAATTTAAGGTCTGGTGTTGTGATGCTACCTGCTTCACTCTTCTTGCAAAGGATTGCTTTGGCTATTCTGGGTCTCTTATTTTTCCAAATGAATTTCATGATTGCCTTTTCTATTTCTATAAGGAATGACATTGAGATTTTAATTGGCATTGCATTGAATCTATATAGTGCTTTGGGTAGTATGGCCATTTTGACAATATTAATTCTGCCTATCCAGGAGCATGGGAGATTTGTCCATCTTCTAAGGTCTTCTTCAATTTCTTTCTTCAGTGTCTTGTAGTTTGCATTGTAGAGGTCTTTTATCTCTTTTGTTATGATTCCCAAGTATTTTATTTTATTTTTTTGAGGCTATTGTGAATGGGATAGCCATTTTCTCTTTCAGAGGGTTTAACACTGATGTATAGAAAAGCAATTGATTCATGGGTGTTGAGTTTATATCCTGTTACTTTGCTGAAGTCATTTATTAATTCTAGAAGTTTTCTGGTAGAATTTTTTGGATGCTCTATGTATAGAATCATGTCATCTGCAAATAATGATAGCATGAATTCTTCTTTTCCTATTCATATCCCCTTAATTTCTTTCATCTCTCTAATTGCTCTAGCTAGCATTTCAAGGACTATGTTGAATAGCAGTGGTGAAAGAGAGCATCCCTGTCTTGTTCCCATTTTTAGAGGGAATGCTTCCAATTTTTCTCCATTTAGGATGATGTTGGCCTTGGGTTTAGCATAGATAGTTTTTACAAAGTTGAGATATGTTCCTACTATCCCAAGTTTTTCTATCATTTTAAACATAAAAGGGTGCTATATTTTGTCAAATGCTTTCTATGTATTGTGGGGAGCTAGCTCCATGCTATGCCTTTAAGATGGTGACTAGCCATTGTGAAAAGTGTGTAAACAGGAAGGGCACTGAGGAAGGAGGAACTATGTGATTTATGTGATTGGTTTACTGTTGGTTCCGGAACGTGATCAGCTCGTGGACAGAATTCAGGGGGCTTGTTTGCCTTGCCAAATGGACAGCTGCTGGCTACGTGCATTGTCTCTGATTGGCCAAAGGGCCCTATAAGATGAATGCTTGTTCGCAAATAAACGAGTGCCTGCTTTGACCGGTCTCCCTGGTGCATCTGATTGTCCTACACGGAGGGCTGGGTATGGGCGGCCAGTCGACTCCAACTCTTCCTGACTTCCACTGCTAGGTGAATGTGGGGGTACCTCTTCGGCCTGCTAGTTCAGGACAGAACGTAACCCCCGCATGCATCAATTGATAGAATCATATGACTCTTATCTTTAAGTGTATTGGTGTGATGTATTACATTTATTGATTTCCGTATGTTGAACAACTTGCATTCCTGGAATGAAACCCACTTGATCATGGTGCACTATTTTTTTGATATGTTTTTGTATGTGATTTGCCAGTATTTTATTGCGAACTTTTGCATCTATGTTCACCAGGGATACTGGTCTGAAATTTTCTTTCTTTGATGTGTCTCTGTCTGGTTTTGGAATCAGAGTGATACTTGCCTCATAGAATTAGTTTGGAAGGGTTCCCTCCTTTTCTATCTCTTGAAATAGTTTTAGGAGTATTGGTATTAAAATTCTTTGAATGTCTTGTAGAACTCAGCTGAGAATCTGTCTGGACCTGGGCTTTTCTTGTTTGGCAGGATCTTGATGGCATCTTCTGTTTTCTTGCTTGAAATTGATCTGTTTAAGTTGCATATGTCCTCTTGGTTTATTTTGGGTAAGTCATATGCCTCTAGAAATTTGTCAGTATCTTCAGGGTTTTCTATTTTACAGGAGTATAAATTTTCAAAATAGTTTTGAATTATCCTCTGTATTTCAGTAGTGTCTGTAGTGATATTTTCTTTTTCATCACGAATTTTAGTAATTTGGGTTTTCTCCCTCCTTCTTTTCATTAGGGTGGCTAAAGGTTTGTCAATTTTGTTTATTTTTTTGAAGAACCAGCTTTTTATTTTGTCAATTTTTGAATTGTTTTTATTTGTTGTTGTTATCACTAAAGTTGGTGGCGGAGGTAGTGTATGAACCTCAGGAGGGCAGTGGGAGTGGCCTAGACTGGGCTTCTGTGGCGGTCCCTGAGGGCTATTTTGGGCCCTCTATTGCACTTCTGTCAGTGAGCAGGAACTCTGGAACAGAACTGGGAGCAGGCCCAGGACTTACTTTGGCAGGGTAACAAGCAGGAGAGTCTGTGTGTGACCCTTACCTTGGGTTTGGGCTCCCCTGGGGGCTGGAGACTAGCAAGCTCTGGTCTGCCTTTGGCTGGGCATCCCTGGTGCTGCTGAGGGTGATTTTGGGCCCTCAGCCCCTCCTACCACTCCACAGGAACTCTGAAGCAGAACTAGGGCTGGCCCATGCCTCACTTGGGTGTGGCCTCCTCCCACAGGGATCTCTACAGCACTCTTACTGTGGGTGTGAGCTCCCCTGCAGCTGGCGGTTGACAGTCTCTGGTCTCCCCATGGCTGGACACCCATGGAGTTTCATGAAGGCAGTTTTGGGCCCTCTGCCTTCCCTTATTTTTTGATAGTAATTTTACTCACATTTTTTGACATGTTTTTCCAGGATTCACATTGTAACTTAGATAAGAGCTTAATCCCCTTCTTTAGTGGAACTGATTTCAGTTATGTTGTTCTAATAAAAATAATAGCAGAACTTATTATTTGATTTAGATTCAGCTATTCTTTTCAAGTGTATATTCGAATTTGTTACCATTTATTGATTATATCTGTATTCTCTCCCTTCAGCCCTCAAACCATGTAGGCTTTTTTGAATTTTCTAATTAAGCTACAAAAACTAGAACCCAGTAGAATTTCTTAGACACGGGTATAAGTCTTTAAATCTTTAAAGAAGACTATTACCCACACTGTGCTTATAGGAATAATGAAACCAGAATCTTAAGACAGCATTACATTAGTATTACATGTTATTAGAATGTCCCCCTACCTTTACTCTGCTGAGGTTTAGAACTGAGCTGTCAGAGAAACCCTGGAGAATAGTAAAGGAAGATATGATAATAAACGGACAAGTACAATTACTAAATACTGCTGTTAAAGAAAATCAATTCCTGGTTCCCGACCTCATCTAGCTGTGCAACCTTGAAAAACTCTTACCCTCAATTTATGCATGCAGTAATAGAGGATCTCAGTTTCTATCTCCTGTATAAAAGAATAGGAAAAAAAAAAATCCTGTTTTAAAGTTACAAGATTGCTCAGGATTCATAAGATAAATAGTACACTTCTTTTATCTTTGCTAGAATAATTTTCAAAGAATTAGGTATCCAACCAGGTGGTAGTTATACTATCATGTTATATTACTTTAAACCAATCTCTTTCTCTGTCTCTGACTCACTCTTTCAAATTATCTCTATCATGCTTCTTCTGTCTACTAGGTTAAAGTTAGGCATTGCAAGTAAAACTTGAGTTGATAATAGGTAAAAGTCTCAGAAAAATACAGAGTAGAGGAGGTTCTATTTCTTTATGAAATTTCAGTAGTGTGAGTAGCTTTTGTATTATGTGTGGAGGTGGGGGTGGAGGTATGGGGTATTGAACCCAGACTCTGTCACTAAGCTGCGTCACTAGCCAGTTTATATTTTATTTTAAGATAGAGTCCTGTTAAGTTGCTCAGGCTGTTCTTGAACTTGTGATACTCCTGTTTCACCCTCTGTAGCTAAGAGTTCAGGTGTGTGCCCCACACTTGACTGGCTTTCCCACCATTCATGCCAAATTTCAGTTAGTCTGAAATGTGAGAGAAAATAAGTGGCTTTTCCAGGACTATAATTAATAGTCAAATCTTGGAAGTTGCGACCTCCCAGCTTAAAAAAAAAAAAAAAAAAAAAAAAGGAGTTATTTTTAAACTTTTATCAATGATTTTTGTTTGTTTTTGATGGAAGATAGGTTTTCCAAATGTAGAATTCTATAAGCTTACTCTTCAATCTGATTTTTTCAATCAGTAATGTTTTGCTGATTTTGTGAAAGAAGTTGTTATTGGTCTTGGTGTTTTTATGGAGGAACTTGAAGGAAGCAGTCATTTACATACTCTACTTTCTATAGTATTGTTTCAAAAGCTATTAAACTAAAATGATGAAAATAAACTTTTATCGAAGTGCAAAATATACACTCATTCTAACAGTTATATCTTTATTGCATCATCAAGTATCTTAATATATTTAAGAATAAATGACATAGAATTGTGACTGGTAAAGATGTTGAAATCCTAACCCATGGTAGTGTGAATGTGACCTTTCTTGCAAATGCTGCAGTTTCTGCTATCTATGAGAGTCCTGTTCCAAGACTCCCAGTAGATGATTGTAACCTCAGATATTACCCAACCCCACATATACAATGTTTTTCCCTATTTGTTTTTATTACATACTTTAGTAAAATAAGCATACAATATTTTTTTTATTAGGAACTTTCACCTATTCCCTTAAAAGACGCACATATAAGCATCTCTTTGACATATCCAGATAGCCAGTATCAATGCTTTTACATTTGGTGGTTACTAAATGAGGTTATTAAATGAAGGTTACTTGGTCACAGTCACCAAGATGCTTTGACAGTCAACTGGATAACCTAGAAGGTTATGAAGTGATAATGAGTGGGTAGCATATGCTGTGTAGATATGCTGGACAAAGGGAGATTCATGTTGGAGAAGGGATAGAGTGAGGCAGGCTCAAGATTTCATCATGTTCCTCACAACAATACACAGCTTAGAACTTATGAATTGTTTCTTTCTGGAATTTTCCATGCAATATTTATGGACCTAAGTTGACCATGGGTGACCAAAACCTCTAAACACAAAATAGCAGATAAAGGGAGAGTGTAATGAGTTTGCACACTTAATCAAACTAAGATAATGTAATCAGAGAGGCCTTAAACCAGTGTGATTGGTCTTATACAAGGGGAAGAAACCCACATAGGACAGGAGAGTACTACATTATGATGGGAATAGAGATCAAAGTGCTGTCGCTGCAAGTCATGTGATATGCAGGACTGCCGGCAAACCATCAGTACAAGAAGAAAGTCAAGGAAAGATTCTCTCCTATAGTTTTCAGAATGAGCACAGTCCTGTCCTCATTTTGATTGCAGACTTCCAGCCTGCAATACTCTAAGGCAATAAAGCTCTGTTGCTTTAAGTCATCAAGGTGGTAGTAATTTGTTATGATAGCCATAGGAAATTGATACACACACACACAAGGTCTATATTCAAAATAAATTTAGTTTTAGTTATGATTTATATAGTTTGGTTCAAAATTATATTTCTAGTTTAGCACTTTTGCTGGTTAACCTAAGAAATTGTTACATTTTGATTATCTACAGGAATCAGTCTCTTATTTTCAATAAAATCCTTAGCATTATATATCATGATTTAAAATTAAGTCTCTCTAAAAAATAATATGTACTTGCATTTATATAAAACAGTTCCTGTTCAGTGTTTATGAATGTTTAAAAGAAATTGCTGCACCAAAAAAAAAACTGAGACAAAAAAAGAAATTGTTTATCTTCCAGAGGTACCCTGTGTCCTGTCAGGAAATGCAATGTACGTTTAATGTCAACTCTCCTCTGCTAGATACTGAAGAAATAGTTATATATTTCAAGAAAGGTAAAATTAATATTGATTAGGTGGAAAAGTCTAATTTCCAAATTTGAATTTGATAAAAGAAAAAGAAGGGAGGAGGCTGCAAGATTTGGCAGTATCCTACAAACCTAAAAAGATACCTACATATGACCCTGCAATCCCATGCCTAGGAATTTATTGGAGAGAAATGAAAAACATAGATCTACATAAATTTGTTTAAGAGTTCATAGCAGATTTAAGTAGAATAGATGAAAACTGAAAACTTTCTGGATTTTCATCAACAGAATAGATAAGTCAGTTGAGGTATGTTTGATGATAAACTTCAGAAAAAAAAGAAGAAATTATTGATGTAAACAGTAACATTAATGAATCTCAGAAACACACTAACTGAAGGAAGCCTTCCAGAAAGAGTACATGTAGTATCATTTCATTGATATACATTTCTAAGAAGCCAAATTAAGATAGTGGTTATCTCTAGGGTAAATTAGAAAATCAAAATGCATCAAGGTTTTCTTGTGTGACAGTAAAGTTCTGTATCTTGATAGGGGGGTTGGATTGTACAAGTGTATACAGTTGTCAAAGGGCATAAATGATACACTAAGACTTATGCATTTTATTATCTAAAATTTTATTTTTAAATTGATTATAAATAAATAATGGCCTTCAATTATTATATAGATGTTAAAGTATATGAATACTAATCTCTACTAATATTTTTTGAAATATATAAAATAAAAACATGATTGAACTATATAAAAGATGGAGGGATAAATGAAAAAGCAAGTATAATAAAATGTAATAAGATATTAATGGTAAGTAAATGCTAATGTGGGTAAGGAAGCACTATAAAATTTCTTTCTACTTTTAGCATGATTGACAATTTTTATTAAAAATGTTAGAAATTTTTGATTAAAGCTCTCACACACATATGTGCTCAAATAGTTTCAGAGTGTATATTCCTAATAGCGCCAATGAAAGGTGTTACTTCTATGTCCAGAATTCTTCAACCAAATTATTTCCAGAACCATTCACCCATAATTGTTTAACATACATACGTTCATTGAACTCATAAAACCACCCTATAAGATAGTTTTATTACTGAGAGATTCTACTAAGCATTTATATTTACATTTTTATATTATATGCTGCCTAATACAATATTTTACACTGAGAGTTACTTCATCATGAGTAAGAGAGATCAATAAATTTTGTAGCAAATTTATAGTTATTAATTAGAAGCATTGAAGTGAATTGTACACGGCATGATATATTTCTACATTGTTGTATTGCTTAAAACCTTATTAATATTATTTAGTATACTAGTTATCACATAGTACATTTTAAATAAATCTTTATAGAAAATGCATTGCATTCAAAGTGATAAGAACCATCACCATCTAGCCATTAATAGGAGCTAGTCAAAAGATCACATTCCCAGACAAACGATGCAGGGGGATGATACCTAGGGTTGTTCACCTTCTTTTCTGCAGTAACTTTATGTTAAGTGAGGGAACATACAGTTTCCCATGAAAAATTAGACAACATTTTTGCATTTAGTTTGTTCTGATGTATTTGAAAGACAATATTTTCAGCTCCTTCTTTTGTTATTTTATATTTTTAATTTGTGACACCAGAGAAGAATTTGAAAAAAATATTTATGCATACACAAATACAGAGACATGCATAATGTATATTTAGGACCTTTGAACATCTTTCCTACTGGAATAATGTCTTACTTTTTTAAAAAGTGTGATTACTTTATTTTACTACATTTTTTTAAAAAAAAGAATTTCCAAATGCTTATTTTGTGCTAGGTACATATTAAAAAGGAAAATATAAATAAAACACCAAGCCGGGCGCGGTGGCTCACACTTGTAATCCCAGCACTTAGGGAGGCTGAGACAGGAGAATCGCGAGTTCAAAGCCAGCCTCAGCAACGGCGAGGCGCTAAGCAACTCAGTGAGACCCTGTCTCTACATAAAACACAAAATGGGGCTGGGGATGAGGCTCAGTGGTTGAGTGCCCCTGAGTTCAATCCCTGGTACCCAAAAAAAAATAAAAATAAATAAATAAATAAATATATAAATAAAACACCAAATGTATCCTTGGTAGTTTCAGGGATTCACATTTAATTTGTCTCAAAGCACAGATTTCTGAAAGCTTTGTATTTACATGAGTCTCTAAATGTTTATGAGACCAGTAATGACTCCAAATTCTCTTTCAGACCTCAGGCAGAAAAAAAAAAAGAAGTTTTCTTGGGCAAAGAAAAAAAATCAAATTGAGATTTCAGCATTTATTTATATGTTTCTTGTTTTAAGGAAAACTTGGTTGCTTGCTTGATCATGTTACAATCTAACAATGATGGTAATGATTCTAATAAATAGACCATTAAAAAAAAGAATGGCAGAATGTAAGAAATCTGAATAGTAAACACAGAGAAAATCATTTCTTATTGCCTCAATCAAATACAAGAGCCCTCAAGGGATAATTGCATCTTCTTTTCTTTTATACTGATGTTTAGCATGAACGTACTACTGTTGAGATACTGTGCTAAGTGTTTTATATTAGTTATTATCTCATTTGATGTTCACAACAACTTTGTGATGTTAGATTGTTATTTGTTTCATACATTTTTTTAAATAATGTTATTGTATTTTTATACTTTTGTTTATATTTATGAAGTGTTTATATTTATTATTTATGTGCATGCTAGGTAAGTGCTCTACCACTGAGCTACAGCCCCAGCCCCATACATTTCTTTTTGCAGACAACTTTGGGGAGGGAGCAACTTGTCTGAAGTCATTAGTGCGAATTTGAACCAAATATCTGTAATCAGTTTGTAAAGATTATTTATTGTTAATACTTAAGTTAGTAATAAAAAACAAAAAGTCAAATCTGTTTTTTATTTACACTCATTCTACTTTCACACTGTCATTTCTAGTTCTACCAAAAATTTTTTTCAGTCAGTTGCTAACACAGTATTCACAAAATTATCACATTATGACAATTCTCTAATCTTTAAATTGCCTGATGATACAAACCCAAATTGAATAAGTATTGTGACCTTTATTTCTAAGCTCCTACATGGTGTGAATCTGTGAATTCATTCAGAAATGAACACCAATCTGGATCCATTCAAATGCACCTACCTACTCAATCTCTGGATATAAGAGAGTAGCAGGAGATGAGAGACAGAGAGACAGAGACAAAAGCCCAGAGACTGGTTTTCGACAGTGTTTGAGATTCCTTTGAAACAAAACCCGAGGCAAACATATTAAGACATGACTGAACTGTCTGTCTCTCCTCTTTGATGATTTTATTACCCTCACAAATCCCCCAGATTCCAGTAGGTTTGATCATAGAAGAGACTAAAGTGAAAAGATAAATTTCTCTCTCATGTTTTCTCTTGTATAATGTACACTAAAAACTGAAATAAAAATAAGGAAGTATATAATCCGTAAGGAAGAGGTAATGGCAGAAAATGGGAAGAAGAAAGAGGAAAGAAAAATGGGATAAAAGTAACAAAAGAAGGAAAGAAAAGCTTCTGTGAAGAAAAATAACTATAATAGGAAAAGGGCAAGAAAGCAAAAAAAAAAAAAAAAAAGTATGAAATAGAAGAACCAGGAAGCCAATGGTAAAATGAGGCAAAATTGAAATGATAAATCAGCATTTCAAACTCAATTTTTTTGTTTTGATGCCAGACAGGTACAAATAATAACTACACTGGGCTAGCTGTGAGAAAAACATAGCTGGTCTACTTTATATGGCTTTCCTCACATTTGATGGGGATGTAAATATAAATAAATCTCTTATAAAACAGTAACACTGGAATGATTAAAGACAATGTCATCTCAGTCTCATGATAAGAATAGAGAATTGTGTGGCCAGTGTTCATGCCTATTGTAGAAGAGGTCAGTGAGCTGGCACCATTCCTCTCTGCCCAAATGCTTACGTCAACTTAGCATCACTGTTGCTGTGACCAAAACACCAGACAAGAACAATGTAGAGTAGGAAAGGTTTATTTGGGGCTCACAGGTTCAGAAGTATCGTCCATAGATGACTGATGCCACTGCTCTGGGCCAGAAGTAAGGCAGAACATCATGACAGAAGGATGTGGTGGAGAAAAGCAGCACAGGACGTGACAGTGAGGAAACAGAAAGAGTAACCTCTGCTCACCAGGAACAAAATATAAACCTCAAAGTTGTGCCCCCCACCAGTGACCCACCTTCTCCAACCACACCCTACCTGCTTCCAATTCCCATCCAGTTAATCCCATTAGGGGATTAATACATTGGTCAGGTTAAAGCTCTCATTAACCAATCATTTTACCTATGAACTTTCTTTTTTTTTTTTTTTTTTTTTTTTTGGTACTGGAGATTGAACTCAAGGGCACTCGCCCACTGAGCCACATCCCCAGCCCTAATTTTTTTGTGTTTTATGTAGAGGCAGGGTCTCACTGAGTTGCTTAGTGCCTCACCGTTGCTGAGGCTGGCTTTGAACTGGCGATTCTCCTGTCTCAGCCTCCCTAAGTGCTCGGATTACAAGCGTGAGCCACCGCACCTGGCTAAACTCATTTTTTTAACGGAAATCATACTATGCCCAATTCTGGTTCATAAGTGTTATCTATGATCTAGGACTAAGTAAGTCGAGAGAAGCAACCAAGGCAACTCCTTAGCTTCTCTTGCACCAAATGAATATGGCTACCATAGGGCTGGCTTCATGGACATGGGGTCACTACATTTGTCAAGGATTCTGCACTCAGACCTGTGCTTGAGGTTTAATGAACACTCTATGTTTGTTGTTGAAATTACTAAGTTTGTGTTTGCATATGAGTCTTTTGAGGCTTAATACGACAGATCATAAATGGGATCTAAAACTTTTGCTCACAGGCTGTCTTGCCTCTAACTGTCTTCCACCATCTTTTCTCTTTCTTAAATGGGTTTTTGTCCACCAATGCCTTGCTCCTGACCAGTTACCACTGCCACTCTCTACTCCCTTAGGGGCCTGGCCACAGGTGCTACGGGAATTGGGATGATTCACACACACTCCAGGGACAGTCATGGCTCTGGGTCCCAGGTGCCTGTGACACACAATGCTCTCTTTGCAAGTACACCATGCCTGAGGTGTCAGAACACTAAGTCAAACATAAGAACATTGTCAATTTAGGAAAGATCACAAAAGAAAATAAAACAATGCATGGCTACCTTTTTAACAATGACTTCTGCATTTTTTTTCTTTATCTGTGCATTGAAAATTATGTGGCTAGATTGCTTCCCCAGGTACTTCACACTGCTGACCTACTCTTTCCCCCACATACTTCCTTTTTTTTTCTTTTTTTTTTTACATAAAACATGCACTATCAAAATTAGCAGTCTAACAAAACCCAATTATTTTAAAGTTTTGTTAAGAGAAATGAGAAATGTTTTATTTAGAATCAGGCCTTGCTTATACCTAAATCTGGGAAGTGTGAAAAGCAGCTACCTAGATAATAACTAGCACTTTTTCTTACTGTTAATATACATGTTTGCTCACTTTAGTTTCTCACACATAAAGTGTGTGTAAAGGAGAGTTGTGATATATTTGGGAAAACCTCATTCAAATTATCATTCCACCACTTACTATAAATGGGTGACCTTGGAAAAGTTACTTAACCTTTCTTAGCCAATTTACCCTTTCTATAAAATGATTTTAATAACATTATTACACTTTTGTTCAAACTAAATGTGGTATAACATAGAGAACAAATATGTTGTATAATGGCTAGTTTTTAGCACATTTCTATTCTTATGAAAAATATACAGTGTTTTAGTTAACTTTTTCACTGCTGTGACAAAAAGACTGGACAAGAAAGATTTTAGAGGAAGGAAAGTTTATTTAGGGGTCATAGTTTTAGAGGTCTCAGTCCATAGAGGGCCAACTCCATTGCTTTGTGCCCAATATGAACAGAACATCATGATGGAAGGCTGTGGCAGAGGAAAGCAGCTCAGGACATGGCAATCAGGAAGCAGAGAGAACTCTTGCTCATCAAGGACAAAATATAAATCCCAAAGACAAGTCCCCAGCAACATACCTCCTCCTGCCTATAGTTAACCACCTGGTTAGTCCATTCAAGTGGATTAATGCACCGATTAGATAAAGGCTCTCATAACCCAATCAATTTCACCTCTAAACTTTCTTGCATTCTATCACACATAAGCTTTTAGAGGACACCTCATATATAAACCATAACAATAAGCGATTTAAATATTGTATATTTCTAATATTTCAAAGCCTACAGGGTAAACTGCATTTTGTGTAAAATACAACATATTGATAATTATGGCTGAAATGATCAGAAGTCATTATACAGTGTTTTGAAGGTCCTTATCCCTGGATCTGGATGGACCCAATTGTTCCTGTGAAAAAGAGTGGAGATGACAGAGTGCCTTTCAGTGACAAACCTAAACTTCATTTAAGGCCTTTGAAACTACTGGGCCTAAAGCACGTTGCTTAGATTTTTTCGTTAACTTAAATTTTTTTTCTTAGATAATGAGAAATTCCTCAAGTGTTTGGGTGTGTAAGAGTTAGTTTGCATGAATCGGGATCTATGTAAGCCCCTGCTGCATACTTTAATAAAAGTGGAGTGGTGGCTAATGTCAGTGATAATTGAAAATTAGCAAACTCAGAGTAGGCAACTAGATAATTTCCACATATATACTACATGATAAACAACATTTGTGAAATCACAAAAGCTTAAAATAGATACAATTAAATTCTAAATAAGACATGAATCTCTTATTGGAGTACCTTTAGTCTGTGAGAAATGACAGTGGGTATTCACAGATGCAACAACTAATTTGTTCCATCTTATGATGAAAACTCACAACTCGGGCCACAGACACATAGAAACAATTTTTACAGACAAATTTTACTTGTATTAACAGTTCATGATCCTCTTTTCAAGATCATAAAATTAGCATTTTAAGTAACTCTTCCCTGCTTACTAAATGATGTCCTGTAAGTCAGTTTTTAAGTGCCATCTATGTACCTATTAAAACCATGGCTAGTAATCAACATAGGCAGTTACCTAAAAGAACAGATTACATTCTTACAAATGAGAAAAGCCAAAATAAAAATTTTTAATTGCTTCTCTCATGAATTTGAAAAAAAATGTACAATCAATAGTTTATTCGAAAAAATGGAAAAAATGTTTTTGTTAATATAATTTATTCAGTGTTTGCAACTAGGTTAACTAAATCACATTTAGCAAAGGAGCTAAGATAATAAAGATAACTACATTCTAATTGCCAAGATTATTACAAATAATAATTTGGTCAGTAAAAAAAAAATTCTAGAAACAGTTAAGGCTTATGAACTTCTGAAAGCATTTTCCAAATGATCTACAATGTCTATGGAAAGAGAGCTAGTACCGTGAAATGGAATGTGAGGCAAGTTTAAATCACTGTTGAAATTGTAGAGACCTAAGTAGTCATTGGAATTAATTTCCATTAAAGTAACTAAATGAAACATTTTTGCTTCAATGACTAAAACTGAACCAAACTTGCTCTGATTTAGGCCTACATTTTCTGGTTCTATATCCAATGGAAATGGACAAATGTTTTCTATACTTATTATTTCAAGAGAGCAATAAATCCCCCCTCTGCTTTTTCACATATCTTTTTCCATCTTTTGGCTTCAATCACTTTCCACTTTCTTGTAGAGGTCCTTAAAAGCTTAGCACAATAGAATGAAGTTTCTATAGGATGTTCTAACAGCACATAGAATGGATTTGATAAAAATAAGGAGATAGAAGTTTGGTAGAGACAGGAAGAAATAACATTGATTCCTAGTAAGTGAAAACCCCTGTGTTTGAACTCACAAAATCTGAAATGACTGATTCAAAATTTAAGAAAAGGTATAGTTATTTCACTTTTTTTTTAGATCTTTGATTTACAAAGTATACTAAAGAACGCCTGAACAAAACATTTTCCCTCTGTACTCTCTAGTCTCCCACCAACTATATGTGCTGTGTGCTATACAATAGTAAAGTAATATTGAAGCCAGAATTAGAGGCAGTCATTGTAGATAGGTAAATTGAGTCAGGTCAGATCAAGGAGGCCAATTTGGTTCTGGGAAGTTGGAGAGGTAGTGAAATGCTAATGCCTTCAGGGCCCTTGCTCCACCCTTACCAGGATAAACCTGCCTATGCTCCAATCTGTTGCTAAGGTAACATGTCCCAAGGAGTTGTTAATTATGCCCCCTTCCTGCCCAAATCATTTCACCTGGGCCCTTCCCCCATCCGTGTGCTTTTCACCTTTTTGGTCATCCCACTAAACATCCTGGGCCTAGTCATGTAAGCAGGAAGGAGAAATAAGGAGAAGAGAGCAGGAGAACAAAGGAAGCCTAGGACATATAAAAGGGCAAAACACGTGTACTTCTTGGGATACCAGGATACCAGCTTTGGCACCCTTCTGCCTCCAGGGAGAAGTCTATGTTACCCCTTTTAAATAAACTCTGCTTAAATTCTTGCCTTGATGTGCTTCTCTAATGTTCAAACTTCAACATGTGGAGGAGCAGAACTTGTTACCAGTAACTGGCAGTATCAATATCCTTGGGAATTATAAATATTCAATAGACACACGGAAAGATTTAATAATTTGTAAAATTTTGAAAAAGATAAAGTTTGTCTTGTACAAACTATGATTGATAGAGGCAGCTTAAATATCATTAAACTTTGATATTTAAAATGATATTTTTGAAGTTTTCCAGTAAAAATAGAATCATGTTATTGTTGATTCATGTTACCATATAATCATGTTATTGTAGCACTTTAAAAGAATTTATAAGTAAAGAGGGCTGGAAAACTCCTGAGAAAAAATTTTGAGTTGATAGTAAGATAAATAAATAGATAAACTCTCACACCGTTTATCAGACTCTATTTAAAACAAAACATAAAGCTATAGAGTATCCATGATTAAATTAACAAAAGTATAAGACTTAAATATAAAACATTATAAAATGTTACTGGGAAAAATAGAAAATTTAAACCTAAAACAAAAAATATAAATAAATTCTCATTTTCATGGGATTAGGAAGACACAAAATCATATTTTATTCACCTAACATTTAAATATAGATTCACTATAATTCCAATCTGAATAGAAACATAATTTAGCTTGAACATGAATATCTGATTTTAAAAATGAGAGCAATGCAAATTTAAAACAGCCTAACATGATTACTGCATTAGTCTTTTTGGGCTTCTATAACGAAATATCACTGACTCACCAGCTTGATTAATAGAAATTTATTTTCTCTCTGTTTGGGAGACTAGAAGTCCAGGAACAGGGTGCCAGCATTGTCAATTTCTGGCAAGAGTTCTCTTGCTAGTTTATAGAAGATTGCATTCTTTGCATTCTTTCTATGGTTGTGTCTTCACATGGCAGAGAATGAAAAAAAAGAGGGGGAGCCCTCATATCTCGTATCTTCTAATAAGGACATTAATCCCTTCATAAGGGCCCTGCCTCCATTGCCTCATATAAACCTCTCTCCCAAAACCTCATCTCCAAATATCATTATACTGGGAATTAGGGCTTAAGTAAATGTATTTGTGGGGCCATAACTCAGTCAATAACAATTACATAGCTATTAACATATCTAAATCTAAACAGCAAAAAAAAGGATTATTTTGCATGATTGAAACTTTATACTTATGTTTGTCAAGCAAAATGAAAAAGTTCTAGAAATCTGTAGTCTTGGTACACTCCCCATCGCTGTGACAAAAATACATGACAAGAACTACTTGGGGAAGAAAAGTTTATTTTAGGGAATGGATTCTAGGATCTCAGTGCAGGACCTCTGGACTTCATTGTTCTGGGCCTGAGGTAAGGCAGAACAACTTAGTGAAAGGGCGTGGCAAAGAAAGGTGCTGAACCTTGGCATCTATGAAGGAGAAGGGGGAGGAGAAAGAATATGCATGTATGGTGGGAAGCCAGGGACAATATAGAACCCTTAAGGGGCCTGCTCCCAGAGATCTACTTTTTCCCTCCCTGCTCCATCTGCCTACAATTTCCACACAGTAAGCTATTCAAATTATTAATCCATCAAATAGATTAATCCACCAATGAGTTCACAGTGCTCTTAACCTAATTTTTTTTACATGCTTGCATTACTCAAAATGAGCTTTCTGGGAGATAATTCATATGCAAACCATAACATCTGTACAAGCCTCTGCTTATAATTAACAATACCATATTATGATATTATGTCCTTTAAATTTTATTAAGAAGGTAGATTTCATATCACATATTTTCTACCATGTGTGAGAGAGACAGAAAAAGACAGAAAAAAATCCAAAAAAGCACAAAAGTACAAGAAGAAAAATAAAAGAGTTACACATCTAAAATGAACAAATGTACATAAAGGTAAAAGTATGTACTAATTTTTAATTTTAATCAATCTATTAACAAAGGAGGGGTTTCAGAAGAATATGATTTCTGAAGAGTATCTATGTCATTACCTTAACAGAACAAAAATCTAAGTTCAGATGACATAAATCATGAGTCAGAAGGCTTTGGAAAACTAAAGGAAGAAAGGAGATATAATTTTAAAGAGAAAAGTCAATAGAAAATATCATGGGTTGAAGAAACAAGAATGTGGTTTAAGACTAATAATTGTGGATATAAATTTCTGGGTTCAGTATAAACTCCTGGTAGAAGAAAGGCAGGTGCTCTCTGAAAAAGAAGTTAAAATATGTTTTAGGCAGCTTTTTCACTGCTGTGACTAAAAGATCCAACCAGAACAATTGTAGAGGAGGAAAAGCTTATTTGAGGGCTCAGGGTTTCAGAGATCTCAATCCACAAACAGCAGATTCTATTCCTTAAGGTTGGTTCTGAGGCAGGACATCATGGCAGAAGGGTGTGACAGAGAGAAGCAGCTCACGTGGTGATCAGAGAGCAGGGACACTCCACTCACCAGATACAGATATGTATCTACCGCAAAGCCATGCCCCAATTCCCAACTCCTCCAGCCACACCCTCCCACTTCAGTTACCACTCAGTTAATCCCTATCAGGGGATTAATTCACTGATTGGGTTAAGACTCTCACAACCCAATCATTTGTCTTCTGAATCTTCTTGCATTATCCAACACGTGAGCTTTTGGGAAACATGTCACATACAAACCATAATAATTTACAACAGTATAAGAATTTCATTAAGAGACTTCAATGTTTCATGAAATGAGTTTAAGGCAAAAGTGTTTTCTTCTAGAGATGGGTTTGGTACTGAGAAGAAGGTATACCTGAGAAGGAAGTTTTCACCTTGGGTAGATATTATGCAAATAGCAATGCAAACATTTTTATAGAGCAATTATATTTAGGTTGTGAAACTGAACCATATACTATAAAGCAGCTTTTAATGAAAATACAGAAGGCTTTTCTAATGAATAATATTGAAATATAACACCTTGAAATAAAACACTTTGTAAAGAGCGAATTCACCATAAGATAACTGAGGGACAATTCGCACATGTACGAGACATTCCAATGAGAGGTTCTCCGGTGTAGTGCGCCTTTAGCAGAAAGATTTTCTAATAACTGCTACTAGATGGTAAAACCAAATTATTTTTTAAATTATAATAACTGCATTTTGCAGTGAGAAATCTCATACTTCTTTTCCTTTTCCATGTTCATCTTACGTAAAAAGAACTTCAACTTTTAGAAATAAAGCAACAAATTTAATTTAACTGAAGGCAAAATAAAGCTTATATTCAATTTCCATTGAAGATACTTTGGCTGAAAACCTCTCAGAGAAATCAAAGGAGAGAAGAAGCCAGAAGTACATAAACAAGTTATAAAGGGGAAATTGGTTCTATAAGGATAGTTTATTTGGTTTAACTTTCTTTGGGTAATATAAAATATATAATGCATTTTGTGAGGATTTTCTTATTGTTCATTCTCACCTTGAATCCACACCTCAGAGGATAAAATAATGTTGAATCTTCTGTTTATCCTGAACTTTCTAAGACTCCTCACAGAATTGGCACATTGGTATTAAGCAGCACAGCCTGTGCCTGAGCAAACAGCTGGAGTGCAGATGGACTATACATGGCTGCCCCTGACGACTGATAACATCTAAATGAAGCTAGTTCTCTGGATGGGTTGGTGCTGGCTAAAGCCAGACCATTTTATTCTTGGTCAAATGTAGTTGTTAGAATGTTTCCTCACTGAGCTCAATTCTAGACAATATAAATTAAGTAAATATCTTTTCTATATGTTTTAGGCAGCTTTTTCACTGCTGTGACTAAAAGATCCAACCAGAACAATTATAGAGGAGGAAAAGCTTAAATGTCTTTTCTATAAAATATTATGATTTTTGTACTGTAAGTTTACTAAGTGTCTTCTAGGTCTATGCCACTAATAAAAACAAAACAAAACAAAAAACCTGTAGGGCTGGTGTTGTAGCTCAGTGGTAGAGCGCTTGCCTAGCATGTGTAAGGCACTAGGTTCGATCCTCAGCACTACATAAAATAAATAAATAAAATAAAGTTATTATGTCCATGTACAACTAAAAAAAAACAATTGACATTATACAACATTGTATTATAATTAATTATATTCAATTGTATTGCATTATCTTATAGAGAAAATAAAATATATTTCCTCTCAGAATTCACTCATACTCTCATAATGGCACTCCTTTCCCGTGAATGGTACAGTCTTTTGCTGTTTAACTATTCAGAATCACTCTAGGTTCCTGTTAATAATGGCTTTTCTGGCATTGTTCTTAGAGATGAGATTTCCAGTTGTAGCTTTGACCATTACTTCTATGGCCTTACAGTTGAGCCAGAAAGTGATATGTGACTGAACATGATTTCCAGGTCTCCATTTTCTCACATTTCCCATTTTGCCTGGAATTTCAAAGTCTATCACTTAAGCTCCATTTTTCCCCAAGATGTTAACAAAACCTCTTCTCTTGCAAGAATTAGGTTTAATACTAGTCTTGTGTGCTCCCAATGAACATACTTGGCAAACTACTTTAAGACCTCCCTCTAGTCACACACACAGATTGGCTCTCCACGTTTCCAGTCTCATCTTACTACAATGCAATTCTGATTATGTTGTTTCCCCTCAAAATCTCTCCCTATTACTTACAGGATAAAATTCAAATGATTTAGTACATTCAGCATGGAATGCAAAGTTCTTCACGATCTTATTTCAGATGACTTATTTAGTGTTATAATCTGCAGTTATTTTCTCACTAGCTTTATATGTAACTGTTAGCATCCAAATATGTTCTTGATAGCATCCAAATACCCCACACCGTCCTTTATACCATCTCAAGACCTCAGCAAATTTTTCCTCTTAGACCATCAGAGAGGCAGTAGATGATTCTTTTGTACTATTCAGATCTAAGTGCAAGATCTAAGCTTATTATACTTAGGCATTATTAACTCCTTTAAAAAAAATGACTTATCCTTTCACTTCTTTGCCTTTATTTATATCACTCAGCATCTATTGCTGTCAATACTGGTAGTTTGTTTTCTGGCTTTTTACAGTATATTGTGTGTGTAATGACAGGAGGTATTTGATATTTTTTGTTTCTTCCTGTTCTAGTCCTAATATCTACAACACTGTTTTCTAAATGAGTGAATGAATAAATAGCTTAGTAAGTGAATGAATAAATGTTTCTGTACGTAAGATATTGTGAAAACATGTTATTGTATGAACATCCTGGACTTCCCTCTCTTGGCATCAAGTATTTGAAAGTTGGAAGGATCCAGTGATCATCTCTTCAATACATACTATGTAAGAATTCAATGAATGCTAATTTTTAAATTAAAACCATAAATTTCAAAAAGAAATAAATGTATTTTTAGTTTCAAAAAGAAATGAAAGTTTTAATTCCCTTAAAGTAGTAAAGACATAACTTCACAATATATGGAGTCAATTTAGCTTTATAGAAAACCTGCTCCATGGTCCTATGCTTCCTTTCCTTTGGAGTATGGAATGCTGTAAGCCTCAAAGAAAGACAGACTGACACTGGTAGCTCCACACTGGCACCTGTAACCCAGCCTAAACTTTATGCCATCACTAGACCTTCATCACCCCACCTTCTAAATTCTATGTCATTCCCTTGCTCCCAGATTAGTGAAGGAACTAGTCAGACAATCCCTTCTGCATAAAATGACTGATGTCTGATAATGGCTAAATTCACCTTTTTTCAAAAGTTTATATTTTTAAACAATGACCATTAACCTAAAGGAATGGCATTTTGGTTGGGCATATGTTATCATTCTTTCAGGTCAAATTATACCTTCTAAAAAAGTGTTTACCAAAAGTTGTTATAGACCACCAAGCAGAGACATTGCCTTCTAATACTACTGATTCGGATTCAAATGTTTTTAATGGGAACACCAGTAATAAAGATCATTAAAATTTATCATTCTTAGTTAACAGAGATCTTCCATGTACCAAACACTGCCAAATGTTTTTCAAGCACTATATCACATCATCTGCATAACTATAATAAAGAAAATCACTTTCATTCTGAATTTTTATATAGAAAAATAGGCTTATATAGGTTAAGTAGCATGCTAAAGGTATCATTGCCAGTGAGTAGTGGTCCTGGGACTCATGTAATCAAAATGATTTTAAAATAATTTTCTGCACCTTCTCACAAAAAAAGAAAGTCTTTTTTTGGGTTATAGCTTATCTTTTACTGAAGTCTATGCACAAATCCCCTACTAATAACCCTGAATAGTGGTAAAATCCCTTCTTCGTAAAGAATAAAAACTCACAATAACATAAAGTAGCAACTTAAATTTTTATCTTGCTCTGTTGTTATCCCATCATTTTCCTTAATGAATAAAAAACTAGCAGTTATATAACATGATAGTCTCTTCTTCGTCCATGGTTTTATTTTCCAAAGAATCAGTTACCCTTTGTGAATTGTGGTTCAAAAATATTAAATGGAAATTTGAAAAAATAAACGTCGTAAGTTTCAAATAGCATACTATTCTAATTGGTGTTATGGAATAATTTCAAATAGCATCATATCATCCAGGACATGAATCATACCTTTGTCTAGTATATCCACACTGTATATGCTACTCACTTTTTAGTTACTTGGTATCACTTGGTGGCATGTGATGTGTGCACAAGAGAAAAATGCATGTACATATATAGGATTTGGAACTAGCCTACGTTTTCAAGCATTTACTGGATGTCTTGAAATGTATCCCTCAAAAAGAAATGAGATTACTATATACCCTTTTCAATTCTATTCTTGTTCCTCAGGAAATAAGATTCAAAAAACCAAAGTGCTCCCACAGACTGTAAAAATCTTCTAATGGGCTGTGTTAGAAATATGTGCAAATCTGTCAGCAGATATGAAAATTTAAAAAAAGCTCAAAATCATCTTCATATTTTTATGTACACTTAAATATACTATACCTTTTATATAATAAAAGATTTTTAAGGTAGCAGTCTTTGTATTTTACCTTCAAACATTGTCTAAAAAGTATATGTGAAAAATTTTAAAAATTTGACATGAAGAGAAAAAAGACAAAATGAGAATTTTTATTTTCAGATAAAAGGTCATTACCGTTTTGTTAGCAAACATTTTAATTAAAATGTGTTTCCACTTACAGGAGCTATTTTAATTTCTTAAAATATGATTTTAATTTGACTTTGGTTAATATTGAGTCCCAATAAGTAATCTTTGTTGTAAAATTCATTCAATATTTTGCAATCAAATAACTAACAGTGAATAAAATAATTTGCATATCTAGTTATCTAAAGCATCCTCCCAGGAACACAATATCTTATATACAAAATTCAGCATTCACATGCTAATATACACCTCCTTATTTTAATCTGAGATATGTTTAGACATAAAATAGATCATTTACTCATTTTTATTATTTTATTTGTGATTAACATGCATAAACTGTAAATATTAATGAGGTCCAATCATTTACTCCTGACTGTAGAGAAAAACATGTTACTTTTTAGACTAAATCAAATTTTCAGTTGACATCTTCTGAGTTTTAGCAAAAATCTTGATAGTTTGAAATTTATTTATTTATTTTTAAATTGTAAGAGCTAATGAAATTTTTGGATAGTATCATTGAAAATGCTACTGGATGGATATTTTCAAGATATGCTGGGATACACTTCATTATATTGTATATTTATTCAGGTATCAATAAGTTCTTTGAAAAAGTGTCCCCAGATTGAACATTTTTTAACTTACATATGTTTGTATTCTAACCTACTGTTTTATACATTGAACTAATATGGTTAGTACTCCTTTTTTAGATTCATAATCTTATCAACAGCTTTGCTCCTTTCTGTACTTTTCAAACAGATTTTAGCAAGGTCAGTATTATATTGAGTTTATTGTTTAGAAACAAGAAATTTAAAAGTTCTTGGATTTTTGTTTTTATTAAGACTCCTGCTGGTAGAGCTGTCACAGCTGATACTTTATTGAAATTCAGTGGAAATGATCAACAAGAAGGCCAATTCAATTGCTTTGACTTGAAAATGCAAAACGATTTCCCTTACCTCCTGCCATTTTTGCAAGCCCAATAATGTGTTCCTTTATAAGTCACAGAGCATAAATGTTTAAGATTGCAAAATTGTAGGAGTGCAAGACAAAACCACTCTAGATTGTAAAAATAACAGTCTTAAACTTATGGTAACGCCTGCTTCAGTTTCTGTGTATGTTGTTTAGTTTACTGCAGGGAAATGAAGGGGGTTAATTCCAGATTTCATTCATTATTCAAGGAATTATTAAGAAGATTACAAACTCATCACAGGCATTACTCATTTTTATTGCCTTTCTATCAGAGCTTTAAATGCTACTGTAAAATTCAGTAACACACAAGGTTCAATGGATAGTATAATTTTAGAGGGATTTGAAAATCTGAATAAAGACCATAGAATTATTCTCAGAGAATTTGTTTGCTGTATTAACTACATACTGTTACTTAGTCATATACATCTGTGACAAAAAGGAAAAAGGGGAATTTTAGAATCTATTAATATTGCAGTGTGATCTTAAACAAAATTCATATATCATATAGGTAATATTTATCTATAAAATTAAGGTAAATATTTAGAAAATATGTTCAAACTAAGGGAAACTTAACTCTTCCATTTCATTATATATTTAAAAGTTTCAAAATTCAAGATATTTAGCAAAATTTTCACGTTTTTATCCTCAAAAATTATAGTTTGGAAGATAGTGATATTAAGAAAGCATAATGTTAACTTTAAAAATGCTCTTATTTAATAAAATCACATGAGAAAAGGTCAATCATAGAGTGTGTTCTTAACACCCCTTCTCACAAATTCTTCTCTCGTTTCTCTTATGTTCTGTGTCTCCATTCTTCTTTTCCATGGGATTAGGGCAAATAAAAATACACATATGAAAAACCCGTAGTATTCACAGATTCCTTATTAATTTAATTCCCTAGTACAACTAATACTCTTTCTACCTCAGAACACTCATTCATTCATTCAGAAAATATATGGATATGAGTTTAAAAAAATCCTATGCTTTTAAGAATTATATTCTAATGCAGGAGACAAAAAACAAATATAAGTAAAAACTTGTAAAATATAATAGATGTTGAATATTATATGGAAAAATAGAAAAGACTAAGGGAAAGGATATGCCATATGAATTTTAATAGGGTATTCAAGATGGACCTCACTGGCATTTAAGCAAAGATTTCAAAGGTGGAAGAAAGTGAGTGATGCAGATAGGTAAGTAAAGTGCCTCTGGGCTGAGAGAACAGCCTGGAGACAGTTTTAAATCAGATATTAACCAGTCCATAACATGTGTATCACTTTCCTAATTTTTCCACAAATTTACCACCCAATACCACAACTTAGTTTATTACCACACAAATTTATCTTCCTGTTTTGGAGGCTAGAAGTTCAAAATGAGTTTCAGTAAGCTGAAATCACTTTGTCAGCAGGCCTGTTTCCATTGATGGCTTTGGGGGAGACATGGACTACCAGTGGAAGATCTGTTTCCCTGCTTTTCTAGCTGTAGAGTTGTATTCTTTCTCCTTCTTGGTTTTGGCTCCCTCCAAGTCAATGCAGAAGTATCCTGCTTCAGTCTCCACATTGCCTTCCTCAGCCAAATCTCCATCTCTTTTCCCTTCTAGAAGGACTCATGATTAAATTTAGGGTCCACAGAAATAATCCAGGATAATCTCCCATGTCAAAATCCTTAATTTAAATCACATTTACACAGTCATTTATACCATATAAAGTTCTCCTTTTGAGGGAATAGGACTTGAATATCTTTGAGGGTTGTTATTCAACCTACCACAGCAGGCTTGAGGAACAGAAATGCTAATGAACAATGACCATTTTTATTGTATAAAAATGTATTCCATAATATCCTTAAGCTACAGACCTGATATTGTTTTTATACAATGTTCTCAAGTGATATAACTTCAGATCTAGTTCTAGGTAGATTCTGTTTTTATGCCATTTACAATATATATATTGAATATTAGTGTAAACTTAATGTCCATGAATAGATTATAAAAATAATAAAGTTATCAGGTGCTAAAAATCCACAATTATGTGCATATATTTCTAACCTCAGAAACTTAAAACATATTTTCTGTAAATATGTTCCTTAAAGGAAAACAAGCAGGGAACAAAATAGCAAGGCTTAGTAACAAAGGCTTTGTGGAGTCTCTTCTTTTACTTTACATAATTTTGCTTTTTCTAGTTAGTGGTAAATAATATAGGTACTGATATATTTTTTTGAAATTATGTCATAAAATTGTTAGAAGCTATAGTTCAGCACTTTCATGAGCCCTCAAACTGTTTTATTTTTAATATATATACCTATTCAATTTGCTAAACTTTCACAAAATATTTACAACTATATTTTAGCAAAACATCTCTGAAACACAGATATAGAAATTGATGGCCACACATCCTAAGATTATGTATACAAATTGAGATTTTCTTGGTATTGTCAGATAGAAAAAAAATTAAATTAAAATGGTCAATTGAATCAGTTCCTGTGAAGTTATTTGAGCTATTTCCAAATATGTTTACTATCTTTTGCCATCTTTCCATTGCTCTTATCCCAGACTTTTTATATATAAAGGCTGAAGAAATATATAAATTAAAAAAGGAAATGTGTTTTATTGTCATCGTGGTTTTTCCTTTTACTTTAGGTCATGAGAAAGCAATAGAATCAATGTCCCATAATATCACTTGCATCTCTCTTTAGAGTTTTGGGAATTTAGGGTCAATTATAATCTCCCATGTTTTAATATTTTTATTTTTTATTAATCAAGAAATGATTTATTGCTAAAAATTTTCATATATTGTCTTCATTTTCTAAAAGAAAATTAAAGGAGTGGTAATATGAAAAGAACCAATAGTTATTTAGAATGATATGACATTTTTCAATATGCATAGTTAAAGAAACAATGATAAGGCAGTTAATGTAGTTAAACAAAAGGATAAGATTGTTCTCATTTCCTAGGTATGCATTTCAAGTCATTACTAAATAGAATTTCACAGTAATAAAAGTAATATAATAGTGAATGTGTGTAGCCTAATGTATATCTAGATTTATATATTTGATATGTGTATATATTTATATATTTGATATTTCTAGCTTTATATATTTTTGGTGAAAAAGCCCAAATAAAATTGTTGATACTTCTCATAGTTCCTATCATATCATCTTGATATTTACAACCAAAGACTACCTAAAGCTATTAAATCTTCCAGGCTAGTCTTAAGAAACAATAGTTTTATTCCCAAAAAAAATACAGGTATATAAAATGTTAAAATTAGTAGAAAGAAATACATTGTCTTTTACTACAGACTATGCTAAATTTCTTATATGATTATTTACAAATCAAAAGAAATCTGGAAATAAAACTGAACCTCAGTAAGTTTTTATTCTTTATTTATTACTAGAAACAGAATGTGTTTTCCTCTGAGTATAGAAACATACATCAAATATATTACCACAAACTCATTGGTCTCTTAACTAGGAAGTTAAATTTTCATAGTTAAAAACAAAGCACATCTTCTTTCTCTGTGGTTATATATTGGCCCTTTAAATTAGTTATTTATCTCACATGTTCATGCAAGGTAATCAAGGGTGGCGAAGGAGTGGTTGATGTGACAGCACACATCATGATGGATAGCAAGTGCTTCTGAACCTGTATTAAAACCACGACTGTCACTGTTTCCTCATGAGATGTTTTCACATTCTTACATTTCTTTCATTCTGTTTTTTACGTTTCAAAAACTTATTTGTTAAATATTATTTTGAATTCATTTTAATTTGTTTGATTTTGATATATTTTCTTATTTGTTTTGTTCTAAATTGTTTTTAGCTGTAGATTTCATTGCTAAACATTTGATCTAAAGAGGAATAATTAGAGTATATTTCAAAGATGTCATTATATTCAGAGTGAATTCTAAGGAAAAATCATATGAATAACAATATTTATACCATGTAGAATATTCTAATTTAGTAGTAGGAGCTAAAATCGTACTGATATAAATACTTTGGGAAATGATCCATAGAGAAACAGTGTTTTCCCCGGCCTATACAAAGAAAATTAGGAAAACAATCAATATTTGTTTTTCAGAAACATTTGCTCTCTGCCCCAGATTTATGTTGGGATGTTTACTTGGTTTGTATCATTCTCAAGAGATGAGGTTTATTAGAGCTAGTTGGATGGCAGTCTTAGAAATCTAAAGACAATTGTTTGTTTTTCCCGAAGTACCACTTCCCAGTGATTATTATTCAGCCCTGCAGTATTAAAATGACATGTTGAGTTCTGGGTGATTGTTTTAAAAAATTATTTCAAGTATTTTAATGCTTATTATAAATAAATGTCAATTTTGTGACACACAGTAGATGTTGACAAGCAGGGCATTGTTTTAATATAAATGCTGCTTTCTTTATTTATGCTACACACAAGGATGAACAACAATTGGAAGCTACCAGACCAATTCTATATATGTTTATTTGGAGTAGGTAGACATTCAAACACAGGCATTTATTTTGATGCTATTTTACATTGTATTATCTCTTAATGTAATTTAGTTCACAGTAACTCCTAATGCTGAAGATTATAAACATTGTTTTTCCCTATTTGCAATCTTGTTATATTGATTCTTTCCCATGTCTTTCCACATGCTGTTCTCATTTAATCATTACATATTCCAGAGACATATTGAACAGTTACATTCTTATTTACTACAGCTCCATGATGTAGTGTGAAAATAATACGTTGCCCAAATTCACAAATTAATGTATGATAGAATATTGGCAAAGTGTTCCAGTTCTAAGTCCTTAATTTAAAAAGATTACAGTTTAATATTGACTTAACTATTTTGTTCTGGATATGGGCAAATCCAAAGATCACTATAGCTCAGTTCGTTTGCCATAAAGTGGTTGAAGTAAAAGGATCTGAAGCAGATAGAGCCTTTGAAACAATAAAAATAATGCTAGACACAGGTCTCTAAATAGGCAAATTAATTCTGTTACTATTACATTCTTCATGTCAGAATTGTGTGATGAACATGCATGAGCTGTATAGTCAGTAAGATCTTCTTAACTCTACTAATTGGATGACTTTGAGCAAAGTATGTCACTGATCTATATGTCAATTATTTAGAGAAAATGAGGATAATGTTCTCTTTTACACAATATTATTAAAAGAATAAATGAGATAAACTACATTTAATAATAAGTAGCCAGTAAACATTAATTTTACTCCATATTCTACCACTTGGCTGCAGAAAATTGAAAGACCTAATGTACAGAATGATGACTATATTTAATAATAATGTAATATTTACTTGAAATTTGTTCAGAGTAGTTCTTAAGTATTCTCACCACACACAGACACATGTGCACTCACACACATGTAACTATGTGAGGTATGTATATGTTAAGTAGCTTCATTGTGGTGACCATTTTCCAATGTATATTCATAACAGAACATACAACTTGAATATACATACTCAATTAAATTGAAAGATTAAAGTATTCACAAAAGCAAAGAAGACTTATAAGCCATAAAACCTATTAGACTGTAATAAAATGGTAAAATTTATATTATGAAAAAGTATATGAAATTAAATTTTGAACAAATTAATAAGTTTTATTCCCTCAATAAAGGTATAAATAAGATTTATGGGGTGAGTTTACAAGATGCCAAATAGTAGGCTATCACTTGAATTTTAGGTTTATTTAACAAGAGGATAATATTTGTAGTACATGCATTGTGGATGGAAGAAACTTCAAGTTATGCAACTTAGAAAGGAAGCATGATAAACTAATGCCAAATAAATCTCTGTTTTACCTTCTGTGGATGTGATCCAAGATACATTAGTGTGTTAGGAAGAAAAAAAAATACTAAGAGCATGAATTGACTCTTGATTTTTCATTAAGATATTAGAGTCTGGACAAAGCTTTCTAATAAACTGATATGACCTTTCATTCTAGTGAGCCTCTCTTGGTGCTTAAAATTTACCATCATGAAAAAAACATAGTCAAGAAGGGAATTAGAGCAAACAGAATTTTTTTTAAATGTCTGGGTTTTAGGAAAGTTAAAAAGCATATTTACACCCAGGTGCTAAGTGCTTTGCTTTTATTACTTACTGTCAGAACACAAAATGACTAAGAGATCCAGGTTCTAAACTGCTTCACCATACCTTAATTGCTACCTTCTTTGTATACTGCTAAAAGTGGTATTTCAAACTTAATTGTTTTCTGCCAAGAAATTGTCACTGTCAATTCATTGTGTATTTATAATTAATTAACCCTTTACTTGTCTCATTCAGGCAATCTCTATGATAGAGACTTTGACAAGTACTTTTTAAAATTATTAAAGGATATGGGAGTCACACAATTATGTGGAGATACTCCACATAATTATTGTCACTTTGGGAGTACACACACAATAGCATAGACATGGGCAAAGAGTTGTGTATGTAGAGAGGAGACACAACTCTTTGCCGATGTCTCTACTATTCCGTGTGTACTCCCAAAGAGCCAAGAATGTTGACCTGCTTTTCAAAAAATAAAACTC
Source organism: Xerus rutilus (assembly GCA_028644305.1). Taxonomy (NCBI): domain Eukaryota; kingdom Metazoa; phylum Chordata; class Mammalia; order Rodentia; family Sciuridae; genus Xerus; species Xerus rutilus. Next base: position 30,501,706 of record CM053403.1, on the reverse strand, counting down.
AAAATATTACTGCTCAATGACAAAATACACTGGATCATCCAAGAGATATTATGGAGATTTACAACAAGGTTAATATTTTTTTCATGCCTGCTAACACAACATTCATTCTACAGATGATGGATCAAAAAGCAATTTTGACAAGTTCTATTATTTAAGAAATACATTGTAGAGGCTATACTTCCCATTGATTGTGGTTCCTCTGATAGATCTGGGCAAAGTAAATTGAAAAGTTGGAAAGGATTCATAGTTCTAGATGCCATTAAGAAACTGATTCACAGGAGCAGGTCAGAATATCACAATTCAAATAATGTGAAGAAGCTGATTCCAACTCTCACGGATGAATTTGAAGGCTTGAAGAATTCAGTGAGAGAAGTAACCCCAGATGTGTAAATAGCAATAGAAGTAAACTTAGAAGTAGTATCTGAAGACATGACTGAGTTGCAGCAATCTCATGATAAAACTTCAACAGATAAATTACTTCTTACAGCTGAGCAAAGAAAGTGGTTTCTTGAGATGGAGTGTACTATTAGAAATTACACAATGAACATCGGTGGAATGACAAAAAAAGTATCTAGAATATTTAGTTGGTATAACAGAAGAAGTATTTAAAAGAATGAATTTCAATTCTGAAAGAAGTTCTGCTCTAAGTAAAATAGTATTGACAAGGCATGGACTGGCTGCACAGAGCTGAGGAACCTGTGAAGGTGGCCTCTTCATGGGTTCTTGCAATCACACCAGAAAGATTTCCAATCTGTCACTTAAAGTAGCAGGCATGAGTTCATTAGAGGGGTTGGAAAGGGAAAAGGGCACACTCTCAAGGGAAAAAGTGGACCCTCTGAGAGAAGAAGGATGATAAACTTCTCCTGCCCTTTATTAGGGGTCCCAGGAAATTTCCAGAAAGTCCCACTTAGACTTTTGATTGACAGCAGAATGACATCAAACTTTCAAGTCCTCATTGTACTTGATAGCTGTAGGTCATTTTGGCCCGTTTTGACAGGTAACTTGTGTTCTTATCTGCATTTTGGGCCTTGCGCTTCTCCTGATGAAAAATGTAACATACCTGTTGACTTAAGCCAGGGAAGGCTTCAGGAAAATTGCTTTTTAAAATAAAGCTTGTGGGGTCAGCACAGTGGGCCCAGAGCTAGTGAGAAATGAGAGTAACATAACAACATAGGAATTATATGGACACCTGGAAGATAGAACAGTGTGGTGCTTACATAGTTGAGTTAAGGAAATTGAGTCCTCTGTATTTGCCTCAATTTACTGCCCCTTAATCTGTTCATTGCCTTTTGAATAGTCCTCAGCAAGCTTTCTTTGTGAGAGTTTTGATGTTTTGGTTGACAGGGTGACCAGGGGTTGTTTTGGTGATAATGAAGGGTCCAGCTACCTAGCAGAGTATGACCTGATCTTCAATCCTAACCCCACTGTTGTCTTGTTTTTAAGAAGTTTCCAGAGTCACCCCAAATATCAGCAACCACTACCCTAAATCAGTCAGTTGTCATCAAAATCAAGGCAAGACCTTCTACCAGCAAATAGATGCTGTCTTGATTGAGGCATAGATGATTTTTATTACTTTTTATCAATAAAGTATATTTTAATGATTGATCTTTTAGATATAATGCCATCACACGCTGGATGAGCTACAGTATGGTGTAAATACAACAATTATATACACAGGGAAAAAAAGGAGAACAAAGGAATCACATGACTTATTATTCCAGTATTTGCTTAACTGTGGTAACCTGAAACCAAACCAATATCTCCAATGTATGTCTGTAAATTAATGAATGCTTTCAATGAATCATAGATGATTTAGTTTTTCTTTAAATTATTTTAAAAGATATTCACGGAAAATTTCAAAATTCCTCTTCCAAAATTCCATGTAAGGGGGTGGAGAAAATACTACCTCAAAATATGGCATCTTGACATAGTATTTTAGGTTGAAGGAAATTACAGAAGCAGAATAGTCTCTTTGACTTTCTCCTGCCCCTCTCCTTTGAGAGGCCCCATGTGAGATAGCTTAGCCTATACCTGGAGGGAAGGAATGCTATACAGAGGCCAAAAGGAACCTGAATAAATAGACCTTTAATTATCTTCTCCTCCAGATCATTATATTAGCCTATACCTTTTTTACTCAATCATATTTCTATACAGCTGTACAACCTTCATCAAACCAAAACAAAAATATATCATGTCCCTCATTTCTTTCGATCTTCATTTTTGAAGGTTCGCATACCATACAAAATTTCTGTTAATGAATCTATTCTGATTATTTCTTCTCAATCTGTCTTTATGACAGGGTTTATCAGCCATGAATCATTCAAAAGCAAAGGAAAAGACACTACTTTTGTTGCCATGTTCATGACACTTAATATTTAATAAGTATTGGTAGCTATAATAGTTTGCATATGGAAAGTCCACTAAAATTTCATGTGTTGCAAGTTTGATACCCAATACAGTAGTATTCAGAGGTGGGGCTTTTGGGAAATGACTGCCTTTATTAAAAAATATTTTTAGTTATAGATGAGCACAATGCCTTATTTTATTTATTTATTTTTATGTGGTGTGGTGCTGAGGACCGAAACCAGTGCCTTACACATGCACAGCAAGCGCTCTACCACTGAGCCACAATCCCAACCAGTGATTGGCTCTTGAGGGCTCTCACTTCACCAATAGTTTAACCTGTTGAGGGATTAATAATCTGAGTGGACTATTGGGAGGTGACAGAAAATGTAGAAGGTGGGACCTAGCTGAAGGGAGTGAGTCTTTGAGGGCATGCCCTTGGGAACTGTATCTTGTTCTGACCCATTCCTCTTTCTTTTCCCCTCTCTCTCCCACTCTCTGCTTTCTGGCAACCATGACACGGAGCAGCTTTACTCTGCCATACCCACCATAATGTTCTGCCTTGCCTAAGGCTCAGGGCAATAGAACCAGCTGATTATAGACTGAAAACATTGCCAGCAAAAATAAATATTTCCTCCTTTAAGATGCTTTTCTCAGGTATTTGTTCCAGAGACTAAAATTTGACGAAAACTGTGGCTTTATTTATATAGTAAAGAAGCTGCTGAGGTATGGAACTTGATGATTTTGTAATTGAATGCAAAGTAGGTTTGTAAATATTTGTTTAAACAAATCAATGATTATAACTCTTGGCTTTATATATTTAATATATACATTATATTTCTGTTATTCTTATTTGTGGAATTACCTGGTTTTCATTATCTCATTTCATCTAAACAACAAATTTTTGGGGGGTTGGGGGGTTACTGGAGATTGAACCCAGGACCATTTTATCACTGAGCTATTTATCCAGTGCTTTCATTTTTTACTTTGAGATAAAATCTTGCTAAGTTGCTGAGAGTGGCCTTGAACTTTTGATATTTGTGATCTTCCTGACTTTGTCTCCTAAATTACTGGAATTACAGGCTCACACAACTGCATCTGACTCGTTCAATAGATTGTACTGACTACTTAATATAGTCTAGGCACTGTGCAAGACACCAGATATAGCTCTTATTTTTTTTAAGTGATCCCAACATAAGCAATATATAATTATACACATTTTGCATTCTTAACAATTATGATGAAAGACATGAGGTCAAAGAAGTTTGCGAGATAATGAGTAGGTCAGATGGTTAGGGAAGATTTTTTTGAAAAGGTCTTTAAGCTCGTCCTGCAGAGTGTAAAAGATGGAGATCTAGTCATTACAGAAAAGGAAAACTCATAAAAGATAGAATTGTTTAAAAAATCACTATTTTTTGAGCAGCAAAATGTTTGCGAAATATTTTAAATATCTCTAACAAAGTGGTTTGTTGTTTGAAATGCTTTAAAACTAATATAAATGTAGTTTGTGTTTTTAAATGGTTTTCAATAAAGAAAGAAGTAGGAAGGAAGAAAGAAAGGAAGAAATGAATGAGGGAAAGAAACTACAACCTGTAAGGCACAGAATGGGTTTGTATAAACATGGAAAATTTTAAATTAGACATTTTTCCTTCTGTGTGGAAAGCACAATTTTAGGATGGTGAGAGCAGGGAAAAAATATACCCATTATGTGTACTTTGCAGATTCTCTAATGGTATTCTGTCCTTAATATTATGAGCTAGTTTTCTTGGTCTCTTTTACTTTTCCATAAGAGAAATGCTTACCAGAACATTTTGAAGTTCTATAATAATATCATTAAATATTTTGATTGTGTGCTCTTGTTTCATAGGAGGCCTTAGAAGGTTTTCAGGTCACAGACTAATTTAAGGATTAGGAGATGTGGGGAATATCTCATTTAAATATGGTGAATTATGCATGAAAGATCTAATAGGTTCCCCACAGCAATGCCCTAATTATGCTTTAATTCATTAATAGGAAAATTCTGGTTTATATTGAATGTTCCACATTTTCACAACTGGGACAGAATTAAAAGAATTATGCCACATAAATGCAGAATAAAATCATCATTTTTATCCACTTGAAAGAGTCTTCTTTTTGCCACTTCATGAAATGATCACATTTGTTTTGCATTGCAATACAGAATATAATGAACAGTTTTAAATTAAAAAAAGAGAGAGAGAACATATCAGTTTATGTTGCTCATTTACCCACACTAAAGACTGTTGTCATGGCATGCTAAAAATACTTTATAAAGATTTCTCTGATTGCTTCCATTTAACTGCCACTTTGCCATTTATTGACTTAATTTCGTACAAACTTAAGAATGCTTAAGACCCATGAGAAGATATTAGGTTTTAGTTTTACATACTTCATCATGGAAATAGTAAAAATAAAGAATGCTTTTTTTGGTACTGTATTTGCAAAATATCCCACATCCCAAAAGAAAAATCTATAGTAAAGTCTCTCAGCATAATCTTAACACACACAAATAAGCATCTCTTACTTTTATGTTCTTTTCAAATTCAAGCCAGTATCTATTTCATTTTACAAGGTATGTCATTGTTTTTCACCATACACAGAGTGATGAAAAGGAATTTCCATAGATGAAAACTAATGGGTATGGGGGCCGAAAATAATGTAGTCTGAGAAAAGGAAAAGTTTTTCTTCCACCTCCCCCAACAGATGCCTTCCTGATGCTAATCACAGAAAGGGAGGAGCAGAGAAGAAGGAGTGTTATCACCACACTGAGATGATAATCTTCAGCCCAACACAGGACCCTTGACCCAAGGACTCAACTCCCTGACTATCTCATTGATTGATCAAAACGAGCCTCAAATTCCTAAGGTCCCCAGAGAACCGGCAGGTTTTTTCACTAGACCATCTCCCTAAAAATAAACTATAAAAGCCCAGTCTCTTTCTTTGTTCCGAGGCTCATTCTTCATTGGGAAAGTGGGTCCACCACCTCCACAGATGAATCCTGCTCCTGAATAAAGCCTAAAATGACTTGCATAGTCCGTGATCTTTTTGCGCTTACAAAAACTATACTGTAAAAAGGGGGCGGGAGTACTTTTTTTCTAAAGCTTTTTGTTTCATAGTCTTGCTACAAAGCAGCTCTGCATTTTTTCAGTATAAATCAATGAGCTTAAAAACATATCTTTTTGTTTAAGTAGATAAAGGAGCCATAAAAGTTTATTCACCATGATCTAGGCCATTACATGGAAGTATGTGTGTGTGTGTGTGTGTGTGTGTGTGTGTATAATACTGCATAATTATCAAAACAAATGACTGTGTTAAGTGATGATTAATTTTTTTTTTTTTTTTTTTTTGCAAAATTTGTATATTAAGAGATAGTCAAGTTTTGGTCAGTCCTTTTGCTATTGAAAAGTTCCAGGAGATCATTTCATATATTCAGGTTCCAAGCCTTCTAATAAATAAAAATTCAGTAGAAAACAGCTATATGAATCAAACATGTACTGCCCAACAGCATGGGTCTGAAAACCCCTGAATGTGACCTGCTCCCAGAGGAAAGCAATTTAATGCTCCGTTGCACACAGAACAGTATGTATGAATCACAAAACCTTCAGATAAATTAGTGACAGGTACATCTGAATAGGATTCCTTCTAAGTCTCTTATCTACAGCCAGGCAAGCTTGTTTCACCCTCACTTTCAAAGATAATGCCACATGGCATGTCTCCTTGGCAGTTCTCACAAAGCAAATAGCCCCCATCATCCATTATTGGGGGGAAAAAATCCCCTTATTATTTTAGTGACTGTGACAGCAAATGGGATAAAGTGAAAGCTATCTGCCAGGTGAAAATTCATCAGTCTATTACCACGCCTTATATCTTCTCTAACTTTCACAGGCTGTATGCTTTTTGCTCTTTTACTTTTATTTTTGACAGTTCTGATATCCCAGACTTATAGCCATGGCAAGGTTCAAGAACAAAACAGCAGGTTATCAAAGACAACTTATCAGAGGCCATACAGGGAAAAGAGAGATGCCAACCATTAGTAAGTAGCTGAAAGGCAGATATACACAGAGGGAGGGAGAACAGTGCATCAAGCTTTCATCTTTAACTGGCTACTTATTCCATTTGAAAAAACTCAGAGGAAATTTTGAGATGCTAAAGATATATTCCAAATCCTTGAATACTGGTAACAGAGAAACACACACACACACACACACACACACACACACACAGAAAAAGATTAAATATGAGGGATCATATTGACCTACCTTATGAACTATAAACCCATTGAATATCAAAATTATACAAAACTATGTGCTTTAAACTAAATATCAATAAATAACATAAAATGCTTTATCATCTACAAACTCAAACATTTATCAATTACTAGAATTTTTAAAAAGTAAACAATAAAACAGATACAAATGCTTGCTGCCTGTATTCCTTGTAGTCTACAATTATACTTAATGGAGACCATCTCATTAAGTATTTTTATAAATGCCATGCCATTTCACTAGGACAATGATATAGCATTAAGTAATTCAATATCACAAACCAACAAGACTTACATTTTAGGTTCTGTAGAGATAGTCCTCACATAAAATCAGGGTTGTGCTTTCTGGGCAAGTCTGTTAAATCAAAATGACAAAAATCTCAGTTTCCCATTCTACTGCCACTTAGAATGCATGCAAATAAACTTCTATGTAGTCAAGGGGAAAAAAATTGCATTAAGGAGTACTGATTTGTAAATTTGGTCTTTTCAAATGTAGATGATGTTTTCCCCTCCCCTCCTCACATATCTTTGCAAAATTTTAGCAATGAACTCATTACTGTAGAAATTCAAGTAAAGCTATGGTCAGTTAATGAAATTCAGGCCTGAGATTAAGCTCCATAAACATGCAAAATAGTTGGGCATCTGCAATTGGGAAAGACATGGTGATGTTGGAATGGAAACAAAATGAGCCATATAAATTAATGTACAATATGATAGATTTAGCTAAGTTAACTATTGTTCTATATATGAGGTGATTCATAGTATTGCAAATGTGCAACAAATAAAAGCAAAGATACCTTGAAAATATTACCAATACCATACCCAATGACACTTTGGGGAATATAAATGTAGCTACTAAATTTACCTTCTTTGAAATTACGCAAGTTTAATTAGATCGAATATATTTCCTTTATAGCCTCAATAATTTAAGCAACATTAAACACCATTTTAAATATGCAGGAATTTCAGTTAAAAGGCAATAAAAATTATTATTTCTGCTCTAACTACTATGCTTATACTGATTTATTTACAATGTACTTCAAAGTCATCAGTAATTTCTTAAAAGCTTTAGTAAATACAGAACTAAAATGCTCAATTAAAATGTTAAACTGTACTTGTGCAGCACCACATTATATTCTTTGATTTTTATGAATTAGAAAAACATAAAAATGTAATCAGAACAATTAGTTTGAATATTTAAGAAGTTAAATGTCAGGTGAGTATTGTGTAACTGCTTATTTAAATTATGCCAACACAAAGTCATAATAATTCCTTGATTATTATATGCCAAGACTTTTATGCTGCCTAATGAAGTGTTCAAACTTTCTGGTTAATTATCTATTAAATCAACAAACAGATCTTGACTAAGATGCCCTTTCCGCTCCCCTTTGCTGGATCAAAATGTAGACAAGTTTCTTCCTAACTCTAAACTCTGACCTTCTTATTCTTAGAGTACTTACTTTAGAAAATTTGCAATTGTAAATAATTTATCTTCCCCTTTGAGATGTAAATCTTCTCCCTGTCTCCTGTCAATATTGCTATGCAGAAAGTCTTTCTCTAGAATCTTTGGAAAAGGGATCAAGAAAACAGTGCCCCTAATTCCCAGTCTCCAAGAGAGAGTAGAAGCCCAATTTAGATAAGCATAATTAGCAAACACTGATGGCTAATCCCATTGACCAACCCCCCAACTAATGTCCCCTAAACTTTTCACTAAATCACCTAGACTCTTAAAGATCCTACCAACCTCTGTTTTAGCAGTTAAATTCAGTATCTTTTCTTTTTTTGTCATTTTGAATAAAGATGTCTTTGCCTGTGTAACTGAGTGCAATTTTTTTCACATTTTCAGGTGTCTATTATGTGCTAGCAGGAATTCTGTTAATTCAGTAGTGAACAAGACACACTATATTTGTCTTCATAGCACCTACCATCTAGTGGGAGACAGATAGAAATAAATTCACATTTAAAATAGATTGTTGCCAGTACCATGCAGAAAAGGAGACACCTGACTAAAAGTGGAACAAATGATGAAAAAAGTACCATTGAAGTCATTATGGAATGGTATTAGGCATCATCTAGGAAACTGGAATAGAGAAAATGCTCTAGGTAGAAGATCCAGTATGCATGAGATTTAGAGGAGAGGTGAGCATTGCAGTGCGAAGAAAGAAACAATGAAAATAGCTTGTGTTTCATACACTGAAGTGGGGAGAGGCAGGAAATGAGTCTCAAATGTAACAGCAGGGAGATAAGGAAGGATGCATTGAATCATATTCTTGCTCATTTTTATTTTAAACAACACATTCATAAAGAAGAGAATGTAACCTAATAATCACTGCTAAAGGTTCTGGTTTTAGGCTCTCAGGCTTTGAAATCTGACTGCATCTCTCACAAATTGTGTGATATTGGGCAGGACGTCTAACCTCTCTAAGCCTGTTATTCTAACCCATAAATGGAGATAACAAAAGTACCTGATGAGGTTTTGTAAGGATTAAAAGGGAAATTGTGCATAAAATATTCAACACAAGTCTTGGGTTCACAGAAAATAATTTACGTTGTTGATGATAAAAACAAACAGTCTACAGTATTGATGATGAGGTATATACTATATTCCAGGCCTTGAAGGTCTTAGTGAAGTATTTGAAAATAATTGCTTAAGTTTAAAAAATGGACATATAGCCCGGCGCGGTTGCACAAGCCTGTAATCCCAGCACTTAGGGAGGCTGAGACAGGAGAATTGCTAGTTCAAAGCCAGCATCAGCAATGGTGAGGTGCTAAGCAACTCAGTGAGACCCTGTCTCTACATAAAACACAAAATAGGGCTGAGGATGTGGCTCAGTGATCCAGTACCCCTGAGTTCAATCTCTAGTACCAAAAAAAAGAAAAAAGAAAAAGGAAATATATTACTAATTTTATATTTGAAATACATTTAAAGAAAAAGTAGTCATATTCTAGTTGGGAGCAGCGACACTCACCTTTAATTCCAGTAGCTCAGGAGGCTGAGGCATGAGGATTGAGGTTCACAGCCAGCCTCAGTAACTTGGTGAGGCCCTAAGTAACTCATCAAGACCTTGTCTCTAATTAAAATATTAAAAAGGCCTGGGGATGTGGCTCAGTGGCTAGGCACCCCTGGATTCAATCTTCGGTACCAAAAAAAAAAAAAAATTGCATTCTGATGAGAGAAAAATGTTTTAAAAGTTGGAGAATGAATGAGAACAGATAGCAGGAATTGAATTGAAATTCTGTTTGACTAAATATTGTTAGATATATTAATTAAAAGTCAATATGTGAGCCAAGCGTGGTGGCACGCCTGTAATCCCAGCACTTTGGGACGCTGAGACAGGAGAATCGCCAGTTCAAAGCTAACCTCAGCAATGGCAAGGCGCTAAGCAACTCAGTGAGACTCTGTCTCTAAATAAAACACAAAACAGGGCTGGGGATGTGGCTCAGTGGTCAAGTACCTCTGAGCTCAATTCCTGGTACCAAAGGGGAAAAAAAAGTCAATATGTGCAGAAGTGATGAGTTTACAATCAGATAGCTTAATAATAGGGTAAATATATTCTTGTAGTACCAGGGACTGATATTCTTGGTCTTAGGTACCTTAGGCAAGTACTCTACCAGTGAGCTACATCCCATCTCTAAATAGAAGTACATTTACCCTATTGTTAGATTATCATATATATATACATATATATATGTACATATATATATGTGTGTGTATTCATTTATATATGTGTATATATAGTGAGTATATTAATGTATACGTGTGTGTGTGTGTGTGTGGGTGGGTGTGGGTGTGTATCTACCTCTGTTTTGAAACTGTTGCCTGAGTGTAATTATAGTAGCAGGAAAAACCTTAACTTATAAAAGTGTTCTGGTTTGGATGATGATAAACTTTGTTGTAGAAGACTTTATGACAATCAATTAGCATATTTTTTAAGGAAGTTTTATTTAACCAAATAAATCAGTTGAGTGGATGTCATCTTAAATGTATGATACCAAAAGAAAATCAAGAGAAATAGTTAAAATTTATTTGGGACATATGTCCAATTTTATTTTATGTAGCTTACATATATTATCTCATTTCATCCTGAAAACAATCTATGAAGGGGTTAGAGGTGTTGTCCTCATTTTACAGATGAGAAATTTGGAGCATATGAAGGTTGAACAAATTGCCCAAGTGACATAGTAAATATAAGAAAATGGATCCAAACCAGAATGTCTGGATCCAGAGTTTGGACACTTAACTCCTATGCAAAAAGTACTAAAATAATTTTTACAGTATGCAAAGCTCAGAGATGGTGACAACAATGTAAGGAGAAGTAGAAAATCAAACGAAACACTTAGGGCAAAATCAGAAGAAACAATTTCAACAACGTACAAAGAACAAAAAGGGTTAAATCAGAGTAGCTTCACAAATAAACGATGTTCCAGTTAGATTTTAAATGGCATTTTCAGGTAAATGGATAGAACTAGAGAATATCATGCTAAATGAAATAAGCCAATCCCCCAAAACCAAAGCCCAAATGTTTTCTCTGATAAGCAGATGCTGATCCATAGTGGATGTAGGTGGGTAGGGAAGAATGAAGAAACTTTGGATTGTGCAAAAGGGAATGAGGGGAGGGGTGGGAACGGTAGGGATAGGAAGGATGGTAAAATGAAATAGACATTATCATCTTATATACATGTATTATTACACTATTGTGTGATTCTATACCATGTACAGCTGGAAGAATGAAAAGTTGTGCTCTATTGTGTACAATGTGTCTACTGTCATGTATAACTAATTAGAACAAATTAAAAAGAAATAAAGAAAGAAAGAACAAGATATTTGCCCCCTTAAAAACAATATGACTTACTTTAAATAATAATGTATAATGGTATTTGTTTTTCTTTGATCCCCCCAATCAAATATAATGACTAGATTTTCTAAGTGACCTTGTATTAAACAGATAAAAAATAATATAAAATATGTAATCAATGAGGTCAGTAATGTTCTGATATATTTCCATTATATTTATATCAAAATCTAAAAGTTAAACTACTTAACTTGACCTCTGTGATTACATTCTATCTTATAGTGCCCACATACAAACATATACACACATACACATACATACAAAAACAAAACAAATTGCAATATCTAAGATATTCTTGCAACAAAAGTTGCTGTTTTTCTCGAATATATGAAGAGTCCACCAGTGTTGTTTTCCTGTTTAATCTTCTTCCATCTCTTTTGTTGCCAGCTCTTTCACATATATTTCTTCTTCTTTTTATATGATTTTATAATATTCTTTAAATTGCAAGTTGTAATTTTAAGGAATATTTTTATTCTTTACTAAAGATATTTCTTTTTTGGTGGAAAGAACTGTGCCTGCTGTCTTTTTCCTGAGCTTCTACACTTTAAAGTCACTAAAATGGCTGCAGTTAAATTGTATTAAACTTTTAAAGTACAAATAGTAATACAAATCTTTACAGAATAAGAAAATGGCAGAAGAGTGAATACTTTTAAACTCATTCTATAAAACAAGAGGACAATGTTTCAATGGATATAGATACAATCCTTTTCCCAAAAATTATTTAGCAAACTAAAACCTAATAGCATGTATAAAGAATTATAAACCAAGACCAAATAGGATTTAGTCTAAAAATGATTTCTTGGTGTAACATTTGAAATTCAATTAATATAACATACATAGAATTGCAATAAAGGATAAAATTCACAGCAACCTTTCATGTTCTAAAAATTCTGCCTTTTTTATACGAAAAAAACTCAACAAATTGAGAATACAAAGGAATATCTTATGTGTATTAAGGGCATTTACAAAAAGCTCAAACTCTGATAATAGTGGATAGGTTCTCAGACTCAGGCTGATAATAGCACAATCATTTACATTTATAAATGATCAAAGCAACTATATCAGCTATCACTATCACTATCGCATTTTAGTGTACTTTCATTAAAGACAAAAATATATAAGAATTGATATTACTGGCACATGACATGGTTATATAAATGTAATTTTAAAAGTACAAAATGTACAAAATGCATAAATGATATATTAATTATCAAGGTAGATATTAAATCAATAGCATTTCTTTTAGAGGAAATAAATGAAGATAGGAAGAAAGTTTTTAGATATTTTACTAAATTATCATCAAAAGATATAAAAAAGTTAGGAATAAATTTTTAAATAACATGCTTATCTACTACATAGAGCATTTAAAACTATTATCCCATAAATTTTAAGAAAATATAATTAATGGAGATATATATGATTTAAATAAAACATTAAAACCAATACTATAAAAATTCTAATGTTTCTTAATGTGTTATATCCATTAATTAAAAAGTTAACCAAAGCCCCAATAGATATTTTGTGGTAATTAATATACTAAATCCAACATTTCAATGGAAATTTCTTTTTTGCCAAGAATAGCGAAAAATATAAGTAAATCAATAAAAATAGAATAAGAACAAAGTTGGAATTCTTGCTCTTCTAGTTATCAAAATTAAATACAATGTTATTAATAAAACAACATAGTATTGGCAGACAAATAGACAATGTAAGAAAATAAGTTTAAAAAATAGATGCACATTAGCATTTAATTTTAAAAAAAAAGTAGCACCACAGAGTAGTAGGAAAAAGATGGACTTCCAAAAACGGTCTTGGTGAATTATTACATGAAGAAAATAGCTGTTAGCCTCAAAACAACTATATGGAAAAAATTAATTCCAGAAGAATTACAAATCTTATTTTATTTTATTTTATTTATTTATTTTTTTGGTACCAGGGATTGAACTCAGGGGTACTCGACCACTGAGCCACATCCCTAGCCCTATTTTGTGTTTTATGTAGAGACAGGGTCTCACTGAGTTGCTTAGCACCTCGCCATTGCTGAGGCTGGCTTTGAACTCGCGATTCTCCTGTCTCAGCCTCCCTAAGTGCTGGGATTACAGGCGTGAGCCTCCGCGCCCGGCACAAATCTTATTTTAAAAATTAGAAAATTAAAGCTCTGGAAATGACATAGGAAATCAAAAAAGCTCTGTGATCCTGGGACAAATGTAGGACATAAATACCACAATAAATAGAATTGATAAATGACATTTAAAATTACAAAGCTCTGTTTATTGGAAGATGTAGTGAAGAAAGTGAAAAGACCAATAACAGTAAGGAAGAAACTTATAGCATATATGACCCAAAGAGCATATGGATCAAATGATTTATAAAGAAATATTTAAAAAGTTAATAGGCTACAAAGTCAATAAGATAAATATTTAAGAGACTAGATAACTAAAGTATATATACAAATAGTTAATACATTTATGAAAAGTTACTTTATTCATTCTTGGACAAGAATACTATCACAGTGAGATATAACTATACAACCAACAGAATAGCTATAATAAAGAAAATGGACAACATCAAATTTGCAAGGCTTTGGAGCAGTTGAAATTTGTACATACTCCTTGAAGTAGTGTGAATTAATGCAACTGATTTGATGAACTTTTGGAAAGTATATTAAAATGTGCATACATGTTACCTATTTCCAACATGAGGTATACACTCTAGCAATGTATGCATATGTGGAACAAAATATACTATTATTTATAATAAATCCTAAACTGAGGAAAGTCCAAATATTCATCCATAATTAATTAATGTACTGCATACCCACACAATGGAGTATCACATAGGAATGAAATGAACCAACTATTCTATGAGCACCAACATGAAGGAATCCCACAAACACAATGTGGAGAAAATAAGTTGAGTTAGATAAAGCACAATTTAATAAATAGCTATCCATCTGTACAAAGTTAAATAAGCAAAGCTAATATTTCATGTTAGAAATCAGAATAGAATTTAACTTATGGCAAAGTGATATTGGGGTAATTCTTGATAGATTTACTCTGAAGTGTTAGTAATGTCCTATTTTTTGATAATGTTTGTTACTCCATGTGAGTGCTTATTTTGCAATAATTCACTGAACCCAAACTTGTGAACTTTTATATATGTGTTATATTTCAATAAAACATATATTAAGACTGTTTGATATACTATTCGATGTTTTTTGTTAGTTATTATTTTGTAATTCTTACCTTATACCAATCTATATCTTTTAGTCCTTTTATCTTCCACTATCTTTGCTTTTGTGGGTTTCTTACACATGTTATTTTATCCTGTTTTCTCTTTACTTAGATCAACCTTACTCTTCCTTCATGGTTAGATAATTACCCTGTATCAGGAGAACATTATATGACCTCCCAAATAAGAACATTCCTTGACTCCTTCCATGAGTGTCTTATTTGTTTGTGCTGCTATAATAGAGTACCAGAGACTTGGTAATTTATAAAAAACAGGAATTTGTTTTCTAAAATTATATAAACTGGAAATTCCAAAATCAAGGCACCAACAGGTTCTACTATCTGTAAGGACTACCACTCTGTTTCCAAGATGGCCCACTTGGAGGTGGAAGTGGAAGGGAGGAACATTGTATCTTCACATGGTGAAAGATGGAAGGGAGAAAGCCTTACTGCATGAAACCTCTTTAAAGGCGCCTTAATCCTATTCATGAAAGTAGAGTTCTGCTGGCCTAATATAAGGAGCATCTGCCATAGACATGCTGGAACTCACTAAGTTGCTGGCTGTAAGGAACAGCAGGCACACGCATGCTTAGTCATGTCTGGACCCAATTGATAAGGACCATCATCTAGAGACAGATGGAACAACGCTGGAACGTGATAACAATGAGCACCAACTTGGAACTGTATATAAACCGCTTGTCCTGCCACATCAGGGAGTTTTGCTTCAAGGACATCCGTGAGACTGGCCACCTTGCTGTCTGTCCCCAGATCAACTCCACCATTCCCTGACATCCAACTGATGGCTGGAGAGAATCACCAGACGATAACTTTCACTCTTGGGCTAAGTCATGTGGCATTGGAGGTATTTTGAAGGCTCGTGGTTGCCCTAGGATTGTGTGGTTTGCTTGTTGTGTTTAATTAGTGCGAACTGAATGCTAGTTGTAGTGTTTCAGCACACCCAATGCTTTTTGCATTGATTGTGTGTGATGATTGGTGTGATCGAATATACATTTGCATTCAAAGACAATCCACCTCCCAGTAATTCTCAAGAGTGCCTAATCATCTCTTAACAGCTAATCATCTCTTAACAGCTCCACCCTTTAACACTATCATGGCAACACCTGAGTTTTGAAGGGGCTACATTAATGGCAGCAAGGATGTACAGAATCTCTGTCCTTCCTACCAGGTATCACAGTTATTGTTTGACCTGTGTTCCTATGATTATTGACAAAATTATTACTAGGTATATTTCCTACAAGGACAGAGGCCTTGGTTTTGATATTGTATATCTCCAGCACCTCATGCAAGGCCAGCTCAGTAAATATTTGGTGAATAAATGATGTGTGACTCAGCAGCAAGCCATACACTCACAGAGTGATTCATAAGAAATAGCCCGTGGAAACTACGATTAAATTACCAAAGGGTGACACGGATGAAATACGTTACTTGTTATGTTTTCTTCATAACTGTGTTTGTTAAATGATACATATTGTTGAACACAAAATACAATAATTAATAATAATTAATTAAGTGACTCAATATCAAGATACGGTGCTGAAGGCTGTTTTGCCAGCCTGTAGTCATTGAACCAATTTTCCTTTCTGCTTTGCTACTGGTAGCTGATGACTTCTACCTTCAAGGTTTTTGAAATGTTGCTACTTCAGCTCCATGCAAACTTTATAGGTTCCAGAAAGCAGAAAATAAAAAGAAATGAGGGCAAAAAGACACATCATAAACTATATTCACTTGTTCTTACTAAGCCTGAAAGTATGTTTTCACAAGTAATTTTTATTAGAAGTTTTCCTTTAAACCTACCATCCTAAAATTCTAAATGAGAGAATCCTAGGTTAGAACTGGATTTATGCTTTGAAATATTAAGAACTGGGTAATCTATTGTGGCAAGCCCAAAGGCAAACCCTTGTGGATTCCAGAAATACACACAAAGAAGCAACATAGTCTGTCCACTTTCAAGTATATCTCCACCAACACAGTGGTGAGACATTGACATTTTATTTACCTCCTCAACTACGCTCTTCTCCACTCTTTGAAAGGCTTATTCAGTCCATGTCTGATGTTGAAGACTGAAGCTAAGCCAAAGCACAGGGGAGCATTTTCTTCTTGGGATTTGGGTGCATTTTCCTATGCTTGTGTACTTACATGTGACTGACTACTTGCCCTTTGGCTATCCTTTTCTCACCAATGAATCCACACAAGACATGACCTGAATCAGAAGTTTGGCAGCTCTGCCATTTCATCATCCAGCATCTTTGCTTAATTTTCCAGTTACTAGTTCTGAACTGAAAACTGAATTATCTGGCACAATGAAGTGAGGATTACAGATTCACAAATTTACCCCCTTTCCCAAAGGTAGCCTAATATATGAAATTCAAAGGGAATTTCTTCAGGAAAATTAAAGGCATTGATTTAAAAATTAATTGGATGCTCTTAATAAACTTGAAAGGAAGTTTTTAAAAGAATCAGGAGTGAACTATAAGTTGAAATAAAATCATTTTTATATTTGTGTTTAGTTTTAACTTTTCTTCAGGGACTCTTCCATCAAAAGAGAATTTATTTTAAATTGATTAGGTAAGGCCCTGAAGAACTATTCTAGTACTTTACTTTATGACAGTTTTGCTAATCCAAAGAATAAAAGTATACCTAGGGCAAAATGAAAAGGGAATTGACTTCTGAAAAATAGTATTTTAAACATTTTTGCCAAACATTGTTGAACAATACAGTTAAATAAAATTAAATCCTCTTTCTCAACAGCTTATTTTCAGTGTGTCAGAAATATCGGAAAGATTTCAATTGATTCTACCTTACACATATTGAATAGAGACTACAAAAATATGTTTAAAATTTCCTAGTATATGAAATACTTAGTTGAAAAAAAATTACTTCTTTTTAAGTGTTAGCCATACGGTTTCACTCAGTGTATATATATATGTGTGTGTGTGAGAGCCTCTGTAGATGAAGGAAGGATTGAGATTTGAAAGACCAAACACAAGATTTTTCTAGAGAAGGCTGTTACCCATTGGATTAATTATGTGACACATTATATTTAATGTGTTGCATCAAATATATGCTTTGTTTCCATTTAGTTTGTGACTAATTGGGTAACTATTTACAGATACATACTTTTTGTTTGATTTTGTTTTGCTTTGGCTTGTTCATGTTCTACAAACACTCCCTAGGAGAAATAAAAAAATATTCTATTATTCACTCATCATATTTTAATGTGTTCATTTTCTTTTTAAATTTTTAACACAAAATATTTAAAACACACAATTATAATTCCTGCTGGGTATGGTGGCACACACCTGTAATTCCAGGACCTTGGGAGGCTAAGGCAGGAGGATCTCAAGATTGAAGGCAGCCTCAGCAAATAAGTGAGAACTTTTCTCAAAATAAAAAAGTGAAAAGAGTGGGGATGTACACTAGAGGTAAAGCCCCCTATAAAGTAAAGTGTGTGTGTGTATGTGTGTGTGTGTATGTATATATATATATGTATATACGTATATATATGTATATACGTATATACATATATATACACATACACACACATATATACACTTTATATATATACACACACATATATATACATACATGCATATACATATATATATATATTTCCCATATTCTATATTCAAGATAATGTAATATACTCATTTGTTAAGAAAAGTATTAAGAAAAAGGTATTAAAAACATCAGAGATAAATTTGTGACTAACCTTAAATTTCTAAATGAATCTCACAGTTGAACTCAAATTATTTGTTTTTTTAAATTTTTATTCTTACTTTTTAAAATGGTATTTTTTAGGGTAATAGCAAAAAAGGATTTCAGTGATTAATTTTATTTTCAAATTTAAACCAATTTGAACTCTATTCACATAACTTGTGCACATTATTTTTCATCCTGTGTGAATTTTAATATACAGCATGAGAAACACGTTACCTATTACTTGCTATGCAAATATAAGCTACCATAATGGTAGTTTAACCACTAAAGTCAACAAACTGCAATTAATTTATCCATTCATGATGAGAAATTATTAACAATGACAAATTAATAAAGATATGCTACTTAATATAAAATGCTTTTAAGCGTCTCACTGAAGACTTGAAAATACATTTTTGTATTATGTGTGGCATATTTAAAAAACACTAGTACACTTAGATTATTTATAAAATTTCTAGCATAGATCTCTGAATCTAAGACTTATGGAGAAATATCAACTATGGAAAAACATACTGATATCTTCCAATTCTATGCTTAAATAAGGAGAGGCAGTATCTGTACACCTTTGGAGCAGGTCCCATTTGACTCAGTTCCAAGAGTATACATGGCCAATTACTTGTATCCATAGGAACTTGCCAGTGCTTTCTTAGCTGCCAATAACATTATGAGATGTTTTCAGACTTAAGTACTTGTCATCTCACATTGACACATATTTACTTCTGGTTCTGGCAGAAAGTATGGATAACAATTAAATTTATGTTTCATTTGTTAGGATGAACCATTTTACAGAATAAAGGAAACTCCCAAGGAAATAAGTATTACCCAGTCAGTAATTGCTGATGTTAATTATAAAAGTACATTTTTGGGAGTGGTGGGTAAGGAGTTCACTGTCCAATTTAGCAAAATCTTTAGACCTTTTGACTTCATTTTGTGGACTTCTTTAAGCCCACCTTCTGGTTTCACAAACAAAATCTTGGATGCTTATGGTAAAAAGGTTTTGCATGTCCTTGAGTAACAAGTTTCTAACAATGAGTGAAATTGTCATATTCAACCAAAACAGTTCCTAAAACTCTCTCTAGTACACATCAGTAGATAATATTTCTTTTAAAAAAAGCATTTGTAATGAAGGAGATCTCTGGCCTATAATAGGGGTCCTCCTTTTGGGTACGGGAAGTTACTTAGTTCAAAACCTTGGCCAAATTCACATTGACACTATTATTTGTTTCTTCTGAGACTGTATTGTAAGACACTGTTTCACCATGCTATTTATCAATATCTGTTTTTTTTTCCTACTGATCACTTTCTAACTTTTATAATCAGCAGAGATGGCCCATAGTATATATGTATTAGATCAATTCTTTTGTAGATGTAGAAATGAAGTACAAAAATAATCAAGAAAAATTAAAACTTGCCTAACAGATTGTTGAATACATTTCTCAATTATAATAAAATTAATTAAAATCTAAAACTAGAATGAAATTACACATAATCTCATCATCCTAATATGATTATCGTCAATATGATGATATTAAAAAAAGAGTTAAGAATTATCAAGAAGCATAGATATGAATATATATCAAATACTAATGCTATTTCTGGTAATTAATCCTGAGGAATTAAATCAAATGAAGAATACAGCTTTGGGCATTGAGATGTTCATTTATATACTGATTTTACTGACAGATGTTTTTAATCTAAAGCAGGAAAAATAGTTAAATTTTTCTTCACCAATTTTATCAGTCCTTAAAATTCTGATTGCAATGATAATAGGTATATTGGAAATCCATTTTGTATGCAGAAAAACTGTAACAAGACTATCAGGGTAAAACTGAAAGTATTCTTTTATGTGGTCAAGAAATGAAAGGAGTCTAACACATTTCAACATATGAAAGAGTTGCATTGGGATGTTTGAACTGCTATGAGTTTCCTTCAATTTTTCATTGTTATTCTTGTAATGAATATGTAAAAATCATGGTAAAAATAAAACAAGGAAATTCTAAATAGACAGGAAATGAATTTAATTATATTATGCTACTGGAATAAACAGCTTGGATACCTATTAATCGACACTGATTTGAAACCTTTCTAAATTTACCGAACAATTGCTTTTATTAAGATTTGCGTATAAGTAGATTTTGTACTAGGTAGCCAAAAGAAAGTTGATGCTAAAACATAATGTTTAAAAGTAAGATCTGTCTGTATTTTATTGAACTTAATCTGCCTTAATTTGCTTAAATGGCAAGGTTTTGACAAATATATGATTATTAAGTTAGGGGAATGTAAAACTTTGAAGTCCTTTAAAACCTAGTTTACTTTTTCAGTAGGTAATACATACACAAGAATCAAAGAATGGTAAAATAATACACAGTGGAATTACTTCCCCCTCTTACCACCATCTGTAAATTTTTAATATATATATATATATATATATACACACACATGTGTGTATAAACATATATACACACACATACATATACTTAAGTATATGATTTTACCTCATTTTATACCAATGATAACCTACTATACATAATTTACTGCAGACTGATTTTTTTCAAGTAACAATGTATCTTGGAAACATTTCCATACCAGCACAAATTTGTGCTTCCTCATTCCCATTTATGACTACATAGTACTCCATTATATGGATGCATCAGACTGTCTTTATTCACAAATATCTGTCTAAAAAATTTCATCCAGTATTTTTAGTTGTTTTTCTCCTTATATTTCTCCTTTTTTTGTTGGCCTGATGCAAGCCATCATAGTCAAAAGTAAAGTTTCTCTTATTTTTAAAGCTTCTGCTCATGTAAAATGTCAATTTGTTAGGAAATTTTGTTGGTTTATTTAAAAAATATATTCATAATTCAACTACTTCCCATTTACATTAAGCTGCCATCATCTCTCACCTAGATGAATATAATTGCGTCTTAAATGATCTCATACTTCCAATGCTTGTCTGCTTTACAATCTAATCTCAAGACCATAGAAAATTAGGAATTATCCTTTCAAAAGTTATAGTAGGACTACCAGAATTGTATAAGATAAAGTAAACTTATATCCCTCTGTCTCTTCCACTGAATAAAATTAAAAACCCTGAGCAGAATACAAAACAACTATTTGGAGATGCTGAAAAATGAATAGCAACAGCTGACTGGGAATAGAAATCAAAACTTAGGAAAGAATAAACATGAAGGT
The DNA here is from genome assembly GCA_028644305.1 of Xerus rutilus. Lineage (NCBI taxonomy): Eukaryota > Metazoa > Chordata > Mammalia > Rodentia > Sciuridae > Xerus > Xerus rutilus. Next base: position 30,480,068 of record CM053403.1, on the reverse strand, counting down.
GAACTCTCCTATTGTTTTTCTCCCGTCTCTTCTGGCTTAGACTCTAGACCAGCCTGAATCCAGAAAATGTGCTGCTAATTGTTTGTAGACAGCAAAAAATGTCTCAATGAAAAAGTTCTCTTTTTTGGTGAAGAACACTAGGAAGTGAGGCCTCTAAACGAAGGAAAAAGTAAAAAGAAATTTCCATGTTTGGCTTTCTTCTTTTACTCTCCTGGACATCCCTCTAGTAACATCCAGTCACACACCTGAATTCCCATGGTGGTGATAGTGGGCAGCAATGATGGTGGCATCTGTGGACTTGCAACTTCTTAAATGTCTCAGGAAAAAAATGAAAAACAAAAATTATGCTCTTAGCACAGAAACTGGAAAATAAGATCCTTGTTACATGGCATGTGGGAGAAATAACTCTGTCTTCTTTACCTTCTCCTTTTCAACCCAAGTTGGACCCAGTTATAGGAAGTACAAAAGAGGTTAACAGAATGTCAAAAAATTGAGGACTCTGGCACTCAAAGAGTAGAGAACAGTCATGAAGGGGACAGAGCTAGAGCAAAGGGTCTACACGTAGTCTGAGGTTCATCCCTAAGCTATATATGTGTGGTACTGAAGCAACACATCAAAAGTTTTGAGAACTTATATATGATACACATCAATTTCCAGGTTTTCCGGTAACAAATTAGTGTGCAACCAGAATACTGCCAAGGCTTTGGAACTATAGTGACATTAGAGTTATGGTGGCTAGAAGTTGGGTAGTCACTCTGAACCTAATCTGATGACTAAAATCAGGAAAACAAACAATGTATCCAGAAGACTTCCACAGAACCTAGAGCTTCATATCATAATAATAACAATTGACTGGATATCATCCTCTTTTAGTCAATACATCAAGGAATTATGTAGTTTAGTAACTCTCAGAAAGCCAATTAAGAAACAATGTCCATTTCTATTTCTTCTTTTCATAAATGTTTATTTGAATAATTTCCTTATTTTTTCTTGCTGTTTTAAAGTTAATTATATTTTATGTTTTAGTTTTTTTCCACAGTTCTTTATGTTATTTTGAGTTAGAATGCTATTATATACTTTGTAGAAAAAGCTGGCAAGAATATGGGGAAATAAACTATTATACCTTGATGGTGAGAATATAAATTAGCATCATCACTAGGGAGAATAATAAGGTGGTTTCTCAAAAACCTTAAAGATAAATCTATTTTATGATCCATTAATCCCACTTCTGTATATATCCAAGGAAATGGATATCAACACACAAAAGAGATATATATCATGTTTATTGAAACAGCATTCACAATATCGAATATGTGATAATGAATCTGCCTAAGTGCCTATCAAAAAGGGAATGGATAAAGAAAGTATAAGATACACACATACACACGCACACACACATACAATTGAATATTATTCAGCGATTGAAAAGGAAATTCTGTTATTTGCAGCAAAATGGATGGAACTCGAGTCCGTTATGTTAAGCAAAAGAAGCCACGCATGGAAAAACAAGAACCACATATTTTTTCACATGTGGAAACTGAAAAGAATAAAATAAAGTCAACCTAAGGGTAGAATAGTGGTTATGAGTAGGATAGGATGGGTACATAGTAAAACAGGCAGAGAGTTAAGGAAATGGGACCCATAAAGTCTATTCTAAATGTAAAGGCCACTCCAGGAAATTAACCTGTAATAGCATTCCAAACATTCTCCCTTTCACCTCAGGGAAGGCTATAGACTCAAGGGCTAACCAATAGCCTTAACACTTTTCTAATACCTTATTAGCATTGATTTTGGATAATATCCTTGGTACTTTTTCAATACTTGACTAGCATAATATTAATCAATGCTTCTACTCAGTAACAATTCAAGCCCCTAGACTAGTACACTTAAGTGGCTACTCCTCCTGGGTCCTCTGTCTTGCTGAGGGAGCTCAGTCTCTTTTCTTCTCACTTGAATAAAGCCTACTTTTTGACTCTCACTCTTCCTCACCCATGAATTTCATTCTTTGAATCTGCAAGACAAGAACCTTTAAAGAAGACATTGGCAGGAGGCTGTGGTCTGATGTGACATTAGAGTAGCAGAGAGTGAAAATCTGGTTTCAGTTACCTGGAACTGGGAAAGGTGCCTGGGTGAGGGGAAAAAGGTGGAGAAAGGATGATCCAATATGATCAAGGCACAGTGTATGCATATATGAATATATCACACTGAATCACGTTTATATATACAATTAAAATGTGTTAATGAAAAACAGAGACATTTTTTGTAAGATAAAATGTTGGAATTACTGGTAAAGCCTTCAAAAACTCTTGAAAGGATTAGAAAGGTAAGAGTTCTCAAGAAAGTATTAGAAGTTGTAAGAAGGAACCATAGAGATTTTCAGTCTCAAAATTATAATACCAGAAAAAAAAAGTTCATTGGAAATGAATAGAGGAAACAAGCAGTAAACTTAAAGGTAGATTAATAAAAATTATTCAGTTTGCCCAACAGAGAGGATGAAGTCTAAAAAAAAATATGTGAGGGATCTCTAGCACAAGATGGCAAGGTATTACTGTATTCCTTGAGAGTGAGAAAAAATAAAGAAAAACGATTTTTAAGACATATAGCTATATACTTTCCAAATATGGTAAAAGAAATAAAGTCTCTGATTTAAGAAATTCAGAAAACTCCAAGGAGGAAAATTATAAATAAAACCATACCCAGATTCAATTCTCATAAATTGCTGAAAAGCAAATATATAGATGAAAGAGTTTTAGGCATCTGGAGAAAAAAAATGCAGATTACATAAAACCAAAAGAGGAGTAAAATGCTTAAAGTGATGAAATAAAAGAATTGAAAAAATTGATATCTATATAACCTGAAAATATTCTTTAAGAATGATAAACTAATAAAGATTTTATTAAATAAAGGAAAAATCACCAGATTATTTTGTCATTAGACTGGCTTATTAAAAAAAAAGAAAGAAAAGTCAAAGGCAAAGGAAAATAATAACACGAAAATCTAGAATCTGAGGGATGATGAAAGAGTTAAACAGCCAATGGATAGGTAAATTAAATAGGTTGTATTTTCTCATTTAAGTTTTTTAAAATATATATGAGTGTTGAAAACAACTATAAAATTGAGAGTATTTTAAAAATACATGAATAAAACACATGATAAACACTATATGAAGAGAGGGAATTATACAAATAAAGGGAACTATATGGTGATGAAGAATCTATTTTATTTGAGGTGATGAAATATTCTATACAGATTGAGAAAAGTTATGTTTTTTGTTTTTAATTTTTTAAATTATTCCTTTAATTACTAAAATATGTAGTTGAAAGCCAAAAAAGTAATTTAAATACATTAATATATATATATATATATATATTCAATAATCTAAGAAAACACATAAAAAATCAGTAGAGGAACAATGTCAAGATCTACCACCACTACCACCACCAGCAATAATAGAAGAACTAATAGGAATCTAATAATAAAGAAGTAAACCTAATCTAATCATATGAATAAACATAAATTAACTAAATATAAATGTAAATGAACTAAAAGAAACAATGAAAAAGGAAATAGCTCAATAGCAGAGTACTTGAATAACATGTGCAAGGACTTGGTATAAATTTCTTGAGCCACCAAAAAAAAAAGAAAGAAAGCAAAAGAGAGAGAAGTAAAAACAACAACAACAACAAAAAAAAAAAACAATTTAAAATGTAGATGTTGGATTGGATTGGTTTAAATCAAAATGAATAACAAAACAAGACCCAATGACACAGGAAATATACTTTCAATATAATTATATAAAAAAGTTAAAATCATAATAACAGTGATCAAAAGAAAGTGAAAGTAAATATGGAAATATCAGATAAAACAGATTTAAGAATGACAATGACAATGACTAATGACAAAAGCATATTACATAAATAAAAATAGTCAATTCTTCAAAAGGCATAATACCATATATGTGAGTATCTAATGACAGAGGTAAAAATTCATGACAGAGAAAAATAAAAAAATTCAAAATCATAACTCAAGACTTCAGTATTCTTATGGATGGTAAATAGTAGAACAGGTACACAGAAAATAAGCAAGAATAATAAAGCATCTGACCAATATTACCAAACAACTAAATACCATGCCCAACAATTGCAGAACACACATTGTTCTCAAGTGTATGTGGAACACCTGTCAAAACAGATCCTGTCTTGGATGACATAATGAATTTAAATTTAGAAGAACTGAAATCATACAAAGTATGTTTTTTG
>CM053403.1:30404863-30475709 GCA_028644305.1 Xerus rutilus | reverse complement strand
TGGTACTGGGGATTGAACTCAGGGGTACTCGACCACTGAGCCACATCCCCAGCCCTATTTTGTGTTTTATGTAGAGACAGGGTCTCACTGAGTTGCTTAGCGCCTCGCCATTGCTGAGGCTGGCTTTGAACTCGCGATTCTCCTGTCTCAGCCTCCCTAAGTGCTGGGATTACAGGCTTGAGCCACCGCGCCCGGCTCAAAGTATGTTTTTATGTCACTGAATTATTCTAAAAAAATCTACAATAAAATGGTATCTAAAATAATAGCAAAATGTTTGGAAATTTAACAACATACTTAGAAATTAAGTATCCATGTATTTCTGTAGTTCCATCTTACATAATGCACTGCTTTTTTTCTTGCAAATTTAAAAAAGAAAAGAAAAATGTCTTCTTTTGATTTTAAAGAGCTTTTTTACTCTTCAATAGTTTAACCATTAGATTCTTTCATAAATTGCTTAGCTCACTTAGCAAAAGTAGATTTAGTACTATTTCCTCTGATCTCAGATTCCCAGATTGTGAATAGATACTCTGAATGCTAGTTAATAGCTTTTTTTCTTTTCTTTTCTTTTTTCTTTCATTTTTTAAAAATATTTGTGTACTAACTCGAACAATTTTAGTTCACTATTGTTTCATATTTACTATTTAGAGCAAAGGAGAGGAACATTGAGCTACAGAATGAAGTGGAAGGGGCTTCAAAAAGAACATTTCCTGTTGATTCAATTGAATATTGAGTTCCAAAGTTGTACCATGTGCTTCCCCAGAAATGAAGCCCAGCTCAGGGTTAAAAATGAGAGAGTAATGGTATAATGTAATGATGTTAGAATAAATGCATTATGGAATGGAAAGCTGAAAATCTCATTCAGATAGTGATAGAAAAGTCTTCTACCAGGGAGTAACATTAGTACTGAAACTTGAAAGGGAAATGGAAATCTTTAGCTTGAGACAATAGCATGCACAAAATATCAAGGATCCAATAAACATGATGAACAAGAAAAATACAGTTATGTCGGTGTAGTCAATCTACACAGGATACGTCAAAACTTCACTGGTGATGGGGTTCAGTGACCTTCCAGGTGTAAGCATGTACTAAACCTCAAATGTCTTTGCTCCTCTACTAAAGGAGCTAATTTTCCTTTGGAAAGTGATAGAGAAATAGAGAGACAAGTGCTAACAAAGGAAATAACCTGAGTAGATTTACAATTTGATAGGTCATTGTGGGGGCAGAACAGAGTTCTGAGGGCAAAATATCTATGAATAATTCTGATCAAGAGAAAGTAGCTGTACTGCTCCCTAGTAAATTGTTTATCTGCTTGTCTTATTCTTTTCCTATTTAATTCCACAAAGTTCTCTGAATCAATATGCATGCATAATTCCTTAGATAATTTTTTTCAATAACATTGATTGTGTCTTATAAGAAGCTTTGAAATACTAAGCTAAGCTCTAGAAATACTAAGATAAATAGACAAGTTCCTGCCTTACTCCTTTAGTAGCAAGGAGGTGAGGTGGGAGATGGCCCTTTCAATTAATATATCAAAACGATTCCACAAAATCATGGACAGAATGCTATATATATGGGAACAGAGAGATTGGGATCTTAGACCAGCTGACTGAGGATATATTCCCAGCCAGAAATAAAATTTATGCTGAGTCTTGTAATATTAATAAAACTGCAAAGGTGATCACTGCCCTGGGGCTAGTGTTAGTTATTACTCTAACTAAAGAGGACTAAATACACTTAAAGTCCTCTTTCTTTCCTGCTCTTGGATCTCAACATCTTGTATCTTATTAGTGACTAAGTTTTGTGCATTGTGGAAGGAGAACGCTTTAACTCAGACATTTCTCTCAAAACACAGCCCTTCATTTCCTTCCTTCTCTCTTTAGTCCCTCACCAGCTCTCACTTAAACTTTTGTAATTACCTCACTCCAGTACAATCAATCTTCTATACTGCTGCTAGAGGGATCTTTCCAAAAGATAAATTTGTTCTTATGATTCCCTTGCTAAAAACAACAACAACAACAACAAAAGCATTCAGCAATCTTCTTTGCCTTCAGGGAGAAGTCCAAACACCCCTCAAGACAACAATGACCAGCCTTTCTCTTTCTCTCAACCTCATTAGAAAAGAAGAAAAAAAAAAGTGTCCTTTCTTGTAAAACTTTGCTTTCTGCTCTCTATCCTACAGGCAGAAAAAGATAAGGTCCTGAATTACAGCACTTTTCTTTGTATATGAAATCACTTATATGTCAGTTTCACTTTTTTTATTGGTTCTTTTTAGTTACACACGACAGTAGAATTCATTTCCTTGTGTACTTACGTGAATATACCATAGTAAAATCCACCAGAATATGGATTTATTCCATGTTTGTACAAGTATATCAGTTTCATTTCTCAACCTTGAATATTTAAAGGTAGAGAATGTGTTTTATAAACCTTCGATTCCTCGTACTTGGCACAGTTCCAGGCTCAGTTCTTATCATATGGAAAGTATGCAATATACTTTAAAGTCAAATAAATTTGGTGAGGGTGGGGGCTGATACTGGGAATTGAATTTAAGGGGACTCAACCACTGAGCCACATCCCCAGCCCTGTCTTGTACTTTATTTAGAGACAGGGTCTCACTGAGTTGCTTAGCGGCCTCGCCATAGCTGAGGCTGGCTTTGAACTCACAATCCTCCTGGCTCAGCCTCCTGAGCCCTGGGATTACAGGTGTGAGCTACCACGCCCGACAAAATGCAATAAATTTTAAAAAGAAAAACATAGTTGAAAAAAAAGATTCAGAAATGAAATAATATAACAAATCATGAAAGAAATAGTGTTTGGAAACCAGAGACATTAATGCTTCTGTAGGATACTGCAGTATTTAAATACTCAATGTTTCCTTTTGGATCCTTTAAAGTTAACCAAGATTTTTTTTTCAAGTCCATTAGAAGACTTTTAGAAAACAAATTTAACCAACTATACTGTATAGAATAATATTTTGTGTGTGGTAACCATATTATTAGGCTTTTACAAAGTGTCAATTTAATTCAAATCAGAGTACTGAATGTTTGCATAGCTAACCTTTTCTTTATATGAATTCAGAATATATCAGTTCATGTGTTTTATTATTTTTAATATGACATCAAGACACTCCAGGGTACACTTTATTATTCCATTTATTCATGCCTGGGGTACATTATGAGCTGCAAACTTAAAGGCTAAGTGCTTTAACTGCCCAAATCATGTATTAGTGGATCAATAAAACACACCCTGGAGTATTTTAATCCTATAATGTGTCTCCCACTTCTTATTAAAAGAGAAAAGGCAATTAATCTAGAACAAAACTAATACTTTAAAATCACATCATTCTACTATTACATATTTCATACAGGGATCAAAGTAAAAACAGTGGCAGTTTCTTCTTACGACCTTACTACAGAAATGATGAATTATGCAGTCCATTATTGAAAGAATAAGAAATATTTCTGCTTTAAAAGCTCATATAGACATACAGCTCAAGTGTACATCAAGCCTTACATATTTGGATTTGGGTCCTTATATAGTGGCACTCTAAAACAATGGAATTAGACAATGATGTGTAATATTTTATTAAATATATCTCATATACTGTGCCTTGCTATGTATTTATACAATTTTGCACTCAATTACAATGGCTTGCATCAGCTCGCATTTCTTATTATAGATTTTTCCCTCTACATTGTTTTAGTACCAGCATTTTCACATACTCACTCATTTAATTTTCACAGGAATACCAATAACAAAGCCTTATCATATACCTCACAAATGAGAAATCTGAGGCTGTGAGATATTTAGTACAGTACTCATGTGAGTAACTGATAGTGTTGAGATCCAAGAAAACAGATTTAGAATATTTGTGACTGCAAACACTATGTCATTTTCAATATAATATTTCTAAACTGATTATGATATTCCTTAACACTTGAGTTTAACAAACCTTTCTCACCTTCAATTATTCAGATACCATTCTTGAAATTGATTATACTTTGAACATTTATCATGATTGCACAGCACTGGAGACTACAAAAGTGTAACAGACCAAATGAATCTATGTCGTCATCATGACATATAGCTACATTAAATTTTTGTTGTCTTTGTTTTTCCATATCTATCTATCTACATATATAATGAAAGTTACATATATATATATATAATGAAAGTTACAACTATTATGTACCACGAGTTACAACTATTATGAACACTGAACAAATTAATAGCAAGATATTAAATGAAGATAGGTGAAACCTTCCTAAATAGCCTTACTTCATGTCTTTTATTTATTTATTTGCCTCCTCACTATAAATAGTTTTAGAGTGCCACTATATATAGAGAGAGAGATAGATATAAAATCAATTATTTAAACTTTAGATAAGAGTATAAATAGCATATTCTTAGGAGATCAAAGAAGAAATGTATATTTCTGTGTAATTTTTCATACTATTGATTATAAAAAGGATAATAAAATTTATAATCCTAGTAACTTGGGAAGCTCAAGCAAGAGGATTGTGAGTTCAAAGCCAGCCTAGTCAACTTAGTGAGACACTATCTCAGGGGAAAAAAAGACAGAGAAAGAAAGAAAGAGAGACAGAGAGAGAGGGAAGAGAGAGAATTGGGTATGTATCTGAATGGTAGAGCACAATAGATTCAATCCCTATTATTGCTAAATAAATAAACAGAAAAACAAAAATTCCATCACCAAAAAAGAAAAGAATGAAGAGAGTATAACATTATTCTGTTATTAATGAATTAATCATAGCAAAGCAGATTTGAATAACTAGGAAATCCATAGTGAGGAGGCCAATAAATAAAAAACTTGAAGTAATGCTATTTAGGAAGGCTTCACCTATCTTCTTTTAATAGCTTGCAATTAGTTTATTCAGTGTTCATGATAGTTGTATGTAACTTGTGGTACATAATAGTTGTAACTTTCAGTATTACATTTGCCAAATGTCATGTGACTGCTTACTAGGTATCAAGTATTGTATTACGTATCATGGTGTTGCTGAAAGCTGGGTCCTTGTCCCCAGTGCCAATTAATGCCAATATAATAATGAAGATTCGTTTTTGAGAAAAAGGAAAAAGTTGTTTTATTGCTTTGGTAGCAAAGGAGAAACATAGGGGCTCTTGTTCCTGAAGCTGTGATTTTGCCCATCAGGACCAAGGCTACATTCCAGGTATGCCCTGACAGGGGGTCCCAGGGAGCCCTGATGGCCTGTTAGGATTCACTTGTTAATTTGGGAGATATTGTCTTCCCAGATGCTCAGTAGGCACCTCCTTCCTGTAGTGGATGTGTTCAAATGCAATTAGAGGAAAAAAAGATAACACTGTGTCCATAATCTTCATTGGGGAGGGGAGAGGGAGAAAAGAGAAAAAAACATGTTTTTTAAAAAATAAGCCTTAAAGCAAGAGGGCTATATTCAGAAGGTGAAGAGACCACTGTTATAATGGCATAAAAATTAATGGTTCAGATGCTTACTTTGAGGACCTATATCAAAGACCAGAGAAGCAAGAAGTCCAGGTTATTTTGCTTTTCTATTATTTATTCTCTGGAAGAAGTAGAAAAAAACATAAACAAAAGGTACATATATAAAAATGAGAAATGTGTTTGGCTATCATTCAGGTTTCAGCATTGTGAGATGAGATTAAACAATGTGTTGAAGCACAATTACAGAGTGCTTATAGTTTACACAAAGGATTATAACTTTTAACCCACAGATGATATGGAAACACTGAAGGAAACTGATCTCTGGAAAAATGTATTGGAAGTGATAGTTCAGTACAAATAATTTTGTGAATACACACAATATAAAATATTCAGCACTCAAGCAACTTTTGTATATTATATATCGAATAGTTGCATGAGAGTGCTATAGAAAGAAGATGTTGCAATCATTTAAAAGGGTATTCTATTCTTTGATGAATGTGTACAATAAAAATAATAGCAGTGGTTACCTCTTGTTAAACACTGAAAATTGGCTATCAAGACAGTAAGTTTGTTCTTACAGGCATTTTGCACTCATTACATATATATTACAAGATGTTTGCTATTTATTCTATTTTCATAAATGAGGAAATGAGGCTCAGTTCAGCAATTTTCTAAGCCCAGATTGGAAACCAGGCATTTCTAGCTTCACAGTTTATGGCTCACTTTACATTTTCCCTTCAAGAAGAAAATGGAGTACACCTTCAGGATTTTGGGTGAAATTTTCTGTTAATGGTGCATCTACTGAAGGCTCACTATAACTACTCAAAATATTAATAATTAGGGTTACTAAAAACATAACTAATTTTTTAATGTAGGCACAATTAACTAACTATATAGGTACTGCTCTACTATATAGGAATACTTCCAGCAGACTTTCTGGAGGATACACTACACTTTAGGAACAAATTATCTCCAGGACACAAAAACTAAGGGGAAAAAAATTGTGCTTTTTAATGCTAGGAATGATAATCCACTTCCCTTGGCAACACTTCCCCATGTTTAGCACTCCTTACTGCCAACATATTCTCTCTTGCAGTTCAAACAAATTCTGTTGTGTTACTCTTTGTCATTCAATTTTATTTCTCATGAATAGAATGAGAGAGTGAGTGCTGAGTTATTTAAGAGAATAAATCACTATTTCTAAGTCTCCTTTTCAAGCAGCTTTGCATACAGAGACATAGAAATAGGGAACACAAAACCACGGAGTACTCAAGGAGTTGTATTCACTACTGGAGATAAAAGCAGAGAGAGAATGGAGAGATGACATGGAGATTCCATGCCAAAAATGCTGTGTTTACTAAGCAGTAGGGAAACTCCTTTGTAGATCACCTCAAAAATAAAAATGTGAACACAAAGTACAATTTGAATAAATACAATGTGTACTGATATTACTTGACTGCAGTTGGACTTAATAGTCCAAATCCCTTTCTTTATAGTAAACCTGATAAGTCTGTTCACTAAAATTTTTAAATTTTCAGACAAGGAAGAAGAATTTATGTAAGTGTAATTAAATATTTGAGTTTCTGCCAAATCACAGTAGATAACATTAGGAACTTCATGGAACTAGAGTATTTGTATACCTGAACATAGTTATTTATGGTTTTATTTTTAAAAGTTAATTTGTAAAAGTTAAGCTAACTCATACAACTAGAAGTTAAAAACAGGAATTACATATCAACAAAACTTGAAGCAATAAACAAAGTAAAGATTGGCATTAGCAACAATGAGAAACTTATATGCTGTGATCTTTATGCTCCACTTATAGGACAATAGATATTCTTCTAGTAATGATACTTAAAAGAACAAAACAAGATATTTTGAAGAGAAAAATATGTCAATCAAAAAGATGGAAAGTCAAAAATATGCTCATCTATTATAAAGCTTTCTTTTAAATCACTGTGAATAGACCAAAATTTAAGGTACATTTTGGGGAAGAATATATAATTCCTTTAGAAAATAAAACTATATATCTATATTACACTTTTCCTGCCCCTAAATATGCAAGTGCATATTTAAATTTAAAAATAAAACAAAAATTATTGTATGTATGTTTATATAATTTTGAGTTAGAATATAAAGGCATTTCTATATATTATTATATTTCCCTGTCTAGGACAATGCTCAAAATCTAATAAACATCTCAGTAAATACTTACAGAATGATTACATGGGAGACACCTAAGTATATGCAGGAAATACAAATACAAATTACGTCACTAGACAAAGGAATAATCAGAGGAATAGCCACAAATTTAGAACCATAAGATACCTTATGAGTCTTTTAAAAATCATTATTAACTCCATAGGAAAAATATAAAGAAGACTTGAATAGGGAAAGGAATGCCATTCAACACGACCTATGAGAGAAAGAGAGAGACTAACTAGATAGAAACATGCAGCCTTAAGTTATTGTCACTGGTGGAATTTATGATTTTTTTTCTTCTCTACCTTTTTTGTTTTTAGATTTTTCTTTTGTTAAAAGAAACAAAAATATATTTTTTCTGTATTTAGGTATCTACATTCTTTTTTTTTTTTTTGGTACCCAGGATTGAACTCAGGGGCACCCAACCACTGAGCTACATCCCCAGCCCTATTTTGTATTTTATTTAGAGACAGGATCTCGCTGAGTTGCTTAGCGCCTCACTTTCTGCTGAGGCTGACTTTGAACTCCAAATCCTCTGAGCGGCCTTCTGAGCCACAGGGATTACAGGTGTACACTATCAAGCCCAACTAGAAATCTACATTCTTAACTCAAGAAACTTAAGTGTATTTTTCCATTAGTTTTAAATTAAATTAGAATAAATAATTTAAGCAGTTATTTTGAGGCTTCAATAATATCTAGATTTTTCACAGCATTTACTATGTCAAAGAGAATAGTAGGATACACAGACACACACACATACATATATATACAGTAAATTAAATTATGCTGCAATTTTAATGATTACTTATACCTCAGAAAATACATGTAAGTTTTCATTGCATTGAGTTTTTTAATAAAAGACCAATAATAATGAAATATTTACTTTAGCACATTTTATTGTACAATATACAAAACATAAACTTTGCCATTTTAGCCATTTTCAAGTATATAATTCAGAAATATTAACTACATTCACATTGTTGTGCAAACATCACCACATCACCACTATCCATCTCCTGAACTTTTTTCAGCTCCCAAACTGAAACTCTGAATCCATTAACTAACTCCTCCAGCTCTGCAACCACTATTTTACTTTCTGTTCTCTATAAATTTGAGAACTTCATATATTTTATAAGTGGTATCTTACAATATTTTCCTTTTGTGACTGGCTTATTTCACAGTGTCTTCAAGGTTCAACCACGTTGTGGCCTCTTTGCATTTTCTTCCTTGGTAAGGGTCAATAATATTCTATGGTGTTTACATAACCACATTTTGTTGATCCGTTCATCTGTTGATAGTTATTTCAATTGCTTCTACCATTTGGCTATTGTGATATGTGCTGCTATGAACATGGGTATGCAAATAACTCTTTTAGACTCTACTTTCAATTCTTTTGGGTGTATGAGAGAAAAGGGAATTGCTGGATCAAATGATGATTTTTAAAATTTTTTGAGAACTGTGGATAGGAAGAACCATTGTGTATTGGTAATTATATTGGACTTGAAATCAAAGTAAAAAAAAATAGGTAGTTTTTGGGCTGGGGTTGTAGCTCAGTGGTAGTGTGCTTGCCTAGCACATGTGAGGCCTTGGGATCAATTCTCAGCACCACATAGAGATAAATAAATAAAACCAAGATATTATGTCCATCTACAACTATATATATATATATATGTATATATATATACACATATATATAAAATAGTTGTTTTATTGTACCTTGGATAATTTATAAGATTGTCAAGACTTTTGATTTGTATAAGGTTACACAAAATTAGCTTAATATTAAATTTTAACCTCATATATGTACATTCTAAATTTAATAAAGGAAAGAAAAAAAAGAGCAGTTTACAAAGACTTTATTTCAACATCTTCATTCTTCATCCAAGACTTATGACTTTGAAGGGTTGAAGCTAGTACATGGCTACTAAGGTTAATGTGGTTGATACGGAAAGTTGGAGTTACAGAAATTCACCTTGTGATGATTTATTAAAGCCCCCTCCACTATTCCCAGAAGACAAATGGAAAGCAAAAGATTAACAACAGGGTAAATAATTCAATCTAAAATACAATTCTAAATACAACTTGAAATTACTTGCAACCTCAAGTCATGTTGACTGATGAAGTTGCAAGTAACTTCAGAGAGATTAAAGGCCCTAGTCCTCAAATGAAGTCACAGGAATTAAGAACTAAGGCAAGAAAGCTTAAGAAAGCTACCATTGTGGTTTGAAAAGGTCTCTTAAAAGTTCCTCCATTTGTGTACAATGAGTCGAAATGCATTTGATGTCATGTATAACTAATTAGAACAAATTTGAAAATGTGGGAAATTTATAGGACAAAGATATAGTTTCTTCAAAAAAACAAATGACTTGAAATAAAAGGGAGTGATATAAATAAACAGAATAAAAGAATAACAACATAAAAAAAAAACACTTTATGTATTGGAAACTTCATCCCCAAATTCATAGGTTGATTGTACTCAGAAGAAATTAGGATTAGATGAGGTCATGAGGGTGGGGCCTCCGTGATGGCTTTATAGGTAGAAGAGTGATCAAAGCCAACACGTTTCTCTGTTTCCCCACGTGATGTGATGTCCACTGCCTTGTTATGATGCGGTAAGATGGCCCTGACAAGATCCAAGCACCATGCTTTTAGACTCCCCAGCATCCAGAATCATAAGCCAAATAAGTCTCTTCCCATTATACATCATCTAGTCTTGGTATTCTCTCATAGCAGAAGAAAATTGACTGTCACATACCTTGAGGCGAGAAAGGGGAATCTGATCTTTTATTCTTTATTTTTATTTTTTTTCCTAGTGGCAATAGAGTTTTAAAACTAATATTGGGGCTCTAAAATCAGCCTCTTTGGTTTAAGTCTGAGTACTGTCTTTTATCAATGCAGTACACAAGTAGAATAACCTCATACTTTTCAGTTTCTTTATTTTTTAAATTGAAAATGAGACTGAGACTTATCTCATAGTTTTGTTTAAAAGTTAAGTGAATAAATATGTATAAGGTATTTAAAGGAAAGCCTAAATGTAGGTTATCATAATTTCATTACATGGCCCAAATATGGTTTTACATGTTCAATTCTCTATATGGACCGAATCCTCTCTTATTACTTTAGCAGCCATTCTGCTACTGATGAATGCATTGGTTAAAACTGAAATTAGTCATTGTAGAACAGATCCTAAGAACATTTATTCCAAATTGTGCCTTAGTATGGGAATAGATATGACTCTAAAACACATTGTATGGCAAGGTTTATTGTATTTGCCATAAACATTATTGCCATAGGTTTCTGGATTAAGGTATTTGGGAGCAATAACTTTGCCAGACTGGCTCATGATTAGACCTCCACTGTCTAGAATGGTGTATGGCATAGTAATCATTGGGTAAATATTTGCTGAGTGAATGAGTAAATGAAAAGCTATATATATTTAGCATTCTAAAGGCAACTTATTTAAATAATGCAGGGTTTTGGAGTTTAATATAGGTGAAAATAAATTAAAATTATGTTTTCAAACATTATGATATAAAGCTTGCTCATTACTACTACTGTTTTTAATTATGTTACATGTTGTTATAACTTTTTCTATACTGCTACTATTCAACCAAAACAGACATTTTTTTTCCTTTCTGACAATACAAAGGGCTTTTATTAAAGTTACTCCTTAAATATCCCAAGAGAAACTAATAAACAAACGAACAACTCATAGCACAGTAGAAAAATTGGTGGGGATTCATTATTAGACATTAGGCAAGGGAGAATAGCTCAGTATTCCCTAAGTAGTACCTTAATCTTTGACTCAATGATTCTAAATATGCCGATACCTAGATATTATTGGATGAGCAAACATTAGAAATAAGTAGGCCTAATGCATTTATTTCTTATATGATTAATTTTTTTAATTTTTATGGTTAACATTGACTAATGTGATGTAGGATTAGAATATATTTTAAATATATTCTGTTTAATAATTCTTGATTTACATAACAATGCACTTTCTTCCTCTAAAGGAGAAAATGCTGAGAATGAGAGGCACTACAGAAAGCTTCACTAGTATTAGAAACTACACTGAAATGCAATTGAGTTTTCTGAAATACTGTTATATTGAGCTTCTCTTTCTCTTTATTAAATAGACTTATTCTCTTAATAATTCTTAATAGAAATATTTTAACTTATTTCTTTGTGGCATTAACTATACCTTCTGGAATCATGCTATTCATTGGAATACTGCTAACATGTAAGAGGTGAAAATATTACCAATGTTAAAATAAACTAATGATTGTAATGATTTCATGCAATAGAAGATAAGTTCTATGAAGACATGGATTTTCTCTGTCATTCTTTCTCTCTCTCTCTCTCTTTGGTAACAGGGATTTTACTCAGGGGCCCTGGACCACTAAGCCACATTCTCAGTCCTACTTTATATTTTATTTAGAGAAGGATTTCACTGAGTTGCTGAGCACCTTGCTTTTTGCTGAGGCTGGCTTTGAAATCAGAATCCTCCTGCCTCTGCCCCTCTGAGCAGCTGAGATTACAGGCAAGTGCCATCATGCCCAGCTTATCTCTCTTTATTAATCAGGACTGTCTTTTCAGAGCCTATGATATTGAAGGAATGAAACATCATGATTAGATTAAACATAAACATTATGCCAGGTGCTCATTACGCCCTTTATATGCATCATTTCACTTAATCCTCATGAAAAGAAAAGAACAAACAAAACAAAACAAAACCAAAAACAATAAGGCAGGCCTTTACTTTAAGGTCAGGCTTAAAGGAGACCAAACATATTAATCAAACGCAAACCCTAATTAATAGGTGACAGAGTAAGAAATGAAATCTAAATTGCAAAACTATTCTCCCATTTACAATAAAATTTACCCAATTTTATCATTTAAGAATATTTCCTTTTACCTTATTTAACAATAAAGCATAGCAAATATTTACATATTCTGATTTCCTTTCTGTATCAGCAAAATCAAGTGGTTAGACATATTAATCAAATAGATATAGAAGAAGCTTCCTGTTTAAGGTCCAATGCTCTGCATGGGAGAGAATTTCAGGCTCATGCAAATTTATAAATGCTACTTCTTTTTTATAGGGCTTCTTTATTCAGGTCCTCTCTAGATACTCTCCTGTTCCCTAGCCACTGTAGATAGCTGTCTCCTTACCCTTTGTAGTCAGGAAACTGCTTCTTATTAGATGGTTGATTTACTGTGTCAATGTGTCTACTAATTTTGAACACACTTCATTTCCTTTAAGTACTTAACCTTTACATATATTCTTTTATACTTTATCTTTTTCTATGCCTACTAAGAAACATATTTCAAAAATTAATATGTTATCATTTAAAATGTAATTAGAGAAAATGTTTGAACTTGTCTGTGTAGTTTCCTATATGCTATAGTTTGGATAAATGTCCCATAAAGGCCCCTTTGTTAAAGGCTTGTATGTCAGCCTATGGTACTACAGGGAGGGGGTAAAACCTTTAAGAGAGGGTCTAGGGAGAGGAAATTCACTCATTGGGGTGTACCTTCAAAGGGGATTGTGAGACTCCAGTCTCTTCTACTTCCTCTTTTTGCTTCCCAGCTATCATGATGTGAGGGAGCTTTCTCCTTCATATGCTCCCCACCATCATGTACTGCCTTACCACAGGCCCAAAGACAGTAGCACTAAGGATTATTGACTAAAACCTCTGAAGCCATAAGCCATAAACCTGTCATACTTTTTTAAGTTGAATTTCTCAGATATATGTTATAGTAATAGAAATTTAACACATTACAGAGTCTACAACATGATATAGAATTCCTTACACAGTAGGCACTCAGAAACATTTCCTGAAACTGTAAATATGACAGTTTTTAAAACTACAACTTACATGATCATGTAAATCAATTAAAGCCAGAATAAAATATATAAATTAATTATAATAATATTATTATGAAACAATTGTATGTATATTAGTTCATCTGGGCTTCTTCCATACTAGCATATTTGCCTTGAGAATAAATCCTATTCCTCTTGCCTGTTAAATTATAGTTTTCAAATACATCTATATACTAATTTGTTATTAACTGTTCTTTATTTCAGTCCCTGTTCATGTATGCAACCATTAGCACAGCCATCTCCTCACCAGGCAACTTTCTCAATTCTGCTCCGCATTTGGATGCTAAATGTTTTAGTTGTTATTGTTGTTGTTGTTATTTTGTTTTCTTTGTGGTGCTGAGAATTGAACCCAGCACCTCATGCATGCTGAGCAAACATTCTATCACTGAGCTTCATCATCAACCCTAAAATGCATTTTACAAATAGAAAATATTAACCTGAACCTTTCTTTTTTTAATTTAATTTATTTATTCTACTTAGGTATACATGATAGCAGAATGCATTTTGATTCATTGTATACAATGAAGCATAACTTTTCCTTCCTCTGGTTGTACATGATGTAGAATCACACCATATACACAGTCATACATGAAGCTAGGGCAATAATGTCCATCTTATTCCACCATCTTTTCTGCCCCCATGGCCCCTCCCACACCCTCACCTTTGACCAAATTTCCTGCATTGTTCTCGTGTCCCCTCCTCCATTAAGGATCAGCATCCACTTATCAGAGAGAATATTTGACATTTGGTTTTCTGGGATTGGCTTATTTCACTTAGCATGATGTACTCCAACTCCATCCATTTACCTGCAAATTCCATAATGCCATAATTTTATTCTCTTTTATTTCTGAGTAATATTCCATTGTGTATATATACCACAGCTTCTTTATCCATTCATCTATTGAAGAGCATCTAGGTCGGTTCTACAATTTAGCTATTGTGAATTGAGCTGCTATAAATATTGAAGTGGCTACATCACTGTAGTATGCTATTTTTAAGTCTTTTGGGTATAGACCGAGAAGTGGAATGGCTGTGTCAAATGGTGGTTCCATTTCAAATCTTCTAAGGAATCTCCATACTAATTTCCAGATTGGTTGCACCAATTTGCAGTCCCACCAGCAATGTATTAGCATGCCTTTTCTCCTACATCCTTGCCAATACTTATTATTGTTTGTATTCTTGATAACTATCATTCTGAATGGAGTGAGATGAAATCTTAGAATAGTTTTGATTTGCATTTCTCTAATTGATAGAGATGTTGAACATTTTTCATATGTCTGTTGATAGACTGTATATCTTCTTCTGAGAAGTGTCTGTTCAGCTCCTTAGCCCATTTATTGATTGAGTTGTTTGTTTTTTTGGTGTTAAGTGTTTTGAGTTCTTTATAAATTCTGGTGATTAGTGCTCTATCTGATGTGTGTGTATCAAAAATTTGCTCCCAGAATGTAGGCTCTCTGTTTACTTTATTGATTGTTTCTTTTGCTGAAAAGAAGCTTTTTAGTTTGAATCCATCTCATTTATTGATTCTTGATTTTATTTCTTGCACTTCTGTAGTCTGGTTGAGGAAGTTAGAGCCTAAACCAACATGATGAAGGGTTAGGCTTACTTTTTCTTCTATTAGGTGTGGGGTCTCTGGTCTAATTCCTAGGTCCTTGATCCACTTTGAGTTGAGTTTTGTGCATGGTGAGAGATAGGGATTTAGTTTCATTTTACTGCATTTGGATTTCCAGTTTTCCCAGCACCATTTCTTAAAAAGGCTATCTTTTCTCCAGTTTGTTTTTGTTGCCTTTGTCTAGTCTGAGATAACTGTATTTATATGAGTCTGTCTCTGTCTTTATTCTGTACTGTTGGTCTATGTGTCTATTTTGGTGCCAGTACCATGCCATTTTTGTTACTATAGCTTTGTAGTATAGTTTAAGGCCTGGTATTGTAATGTCTCTTGTTTCACTCTTCTTGCTAAGGATTGCTTTGGCTATTCTTAATCTGAAACTTTCTTGCTTACAGCCTTCCAATGGCTCCTCAACGTTCTGTAGGAGAAAATCTAATTGCTCACACATAGAAAGTATAATACACACACACACACACACACACAAACACACACACAATTTTTGGTACCAGGGATTGAACTCAAGGTACTTAACTACTGAGACACATCCTCAGCCTTATTTGTGTGTGTGTGTGTGTTTTATGTAGAGACAAGGTCTCAGTAAGTTGCTTAGCACCTTGCAATTGCTGAGGTTGGCTTTGAACTCGCGATTCTCTGTCTCAGCCTCCCAAAGTGCTGGGATTATAGGCATGTGCAACTGCTCCTGGCTGCAAGTATAATATTTTGAGGTTTTAGTCCTCACGTGTTGTCAGTCCCATCTCTTGCTACTTACCTCTAGGTGGACTATACTTCAGCCACAGTAAACTATCTGAAATGCATCATAAAATTGATGGACCAGTCTGTTCATCAGTTGCTCCTCCTGTCCCTATGTCATGTCCTCTATCTGCCTCATCAACTCCTTTCATTCACTTGGTTAATTCCTCCATATTGAAATTAATTTCAGATAATGGCTTTTTAAGGAACCCTTTCTGTCTTGCAGCTATGACCAAGACAGCATCCTATGTGCTGTCTCTCAAATGTGTACTAATAAAATCATCACTCTTTATATTTGAGAGGCTCAACTATGTACTGGTGCACAACTACTTTCTCTACTTTCCAAGAATGTAGGAAATACAGTGGCAAACACAATGGTTGCTCACAGTGTCTGTCTTCTCAGAGTTCAGTCTAGGTGGGAAGAGCACTGCATTTGCCTGCCTCCTTCTACTAGGCAGTGAAGGGGACCTGCCTTTCAGGACTATGTTCTTAGTCATTGGCACATAATAGATAATAAGTGCACATTGATAAATGAGCTTCCCCTGTCCTGTATGGAGAAGTCTCTGTCTGCTCATTTTCAGGACTTCAAGATCACAGTGAAACATATTTTATTTTGAAATATTTTCCCAGGTACACATTGTGAAACTGCATTATATATATAGCTTATTTGTCTCTCTTTCAATTACATTCTTTCTGCTTATTTCAAAATTTGTTTCATGTTGTGACCATACAGGGGAAAAAAGAAAAAAAATTGCTTAAACTCAGACAAGTTAATAATTTGAATTACTGTTCTCAATGGAAGAAGAAACTCTGGAAAATATACTTGATGGTGATTAAAGGATCTTAGTAAAATACTAAAAATTGGATTTACATTATTGTATAGCCAAAGTGTTGATAAAAATTATCTTCATTTAACTGACTTATTAACTACATAGCACAAATATATTCATGCAATGCTCAATTCAGCAGTTGTGTTTGCACTGTTAATGAAATATATCACTAAAAATAATTTTCCTCTCAGTAATCTAAGCTCCCAAATGAATACAATTTTAAGCAAGTTGCATAGATATAATTTTCCATATTTATTTCTCATTTCATATAAATTAGCTTAAATATTGGCACAATTTTATGAATATTACATATCTAATGTCAACATTTCAGGCACTATAACCAGTTTCTCACTGTTCTAAATACAAATGTAAATATTGTCTGAATTAATCCCTTTATGTCTTGATAAATTTACAAGTGATCTCAAGCCCACAGCTATTAAAATTTTACTACCTACTTACTTACTTGTCCTAATCCATCAGTGATGATGATTATACATCTCTGATTTTTAGATTCACAAATGTTAATGTTCAAGGCACCTTTTTTTTCATGTTATTATTGCTATAGAAATATGTATAACATATGCCTCTGTGTACTTCATATATGTGTTATACCTATGGTATTATTATCAATCTAGAATTAAAAATAAATCATTTATAAAAACATTGATTTTTTGTACAAGGGATTATGGAAACATTTATGCATAGATTACATATTTATATCTTAAATATATTTACGTTTATAAATTAATCTATGAGTAACACACAAAAAACTAAGGGAGGAAGTATAATAAAAACTTATTTAACCAATATTCAATGACATTATTTATAAATGTTGTCAATTGGTTATTTTTTCTAGAATGTGCAATAAAATAGGAAAATATTAAGTTAATGGATTCAATAACAAGCCCATTATTACTGGAGCTATAGTGTGACTTCTGCAGCCCTAAAGATTATAACTGAGCAACAGAAGAGGAAAAATGTAGATCATCCATTACATTGAGCAGTTAATGATATTTTATTGCATTATTTATCAAATACTGTGGATGTTATTTGTAGCTCCAAGCTTGACCTTAGCTAATCATAATTTGATGAATGTATATCGTAAAGGCACTATGGCAAAATGCTCTATTGTTTTACGAAGCAGGAATATGAGCCAGTATTATGAAATTCAATAAGAGTGTAGTTTCCAGATATTAATGCATAGACACTTATGCACAAGATGGAATAGATGTTTATAATTCAGACACGGCTGCTGAAATTTCTTTCTCCTTCAGTAATATAAATATCCAAGCCATTTATCTTAAATTATTCTTCCAATGCAGTTTTGTAAATGCAGCAGGAAGACTATAATGATTATATATTATTAATATATTAAAGTTATCTTTCCATCAGAAAAATGTGAAAAAAATCAGCTTTTCACAATGTTATTTAGAGTTTATATTGAGTTGGATTTGAAATATACATTTTGAAGAGAAAATTTAAATGTGATGAAGAAACCAATATTTACTGCATACTTTTTAATTTTATCATCCTTATAGAAAAGGAAATGCAATGTGATTTCCAATATGAGAACAATTACTTTATTTTTATATCTTTTCAAGATCTGAAATGAGAAGTTTGCTCATTAAGATTTTTCTTTTTATATATAAAGTAGTATCGGTAACAATGACATGATAATTTGAAGCAAGAATATAACATTCAAAGAGCAGTTTTTTTGTTATCAAATCATGCAACTTAGTTTACACATGGCCACCTAAATTAATCTGAGAAGATCATTGAAAATAATTAAGAACTGCCTCCAAATTAAGTTCATTCTGTGGAACCACACTACCTGACAGGGAAACTAGATGATTAGTAAACTTTTGGCTTCATTCCTGCCTATAAATTTAACATTTGTGCTAGTACAGGAAAAGTATTGAAAACTAGTAAATTCTCACTGAAGTTACTAAGCATCAAATTGTTTTATTTCAAAATTATGTGTAATACTAAGGGATTTCTCCCGAATACTACTGCCAAAATGGTACACCATTTTCAAATGAATATTTCATGTCATGAATTTAATTATTGTTTACAGAATGTTTATTTTTTCTTTTTTCTTGGGGCATAAAATACCTCCACAAAACACTATGTTTGGGAGTGGTGACAGAACTTGCTTTGTCCACATCAAAGATCATGAGAGGACAAAAATTTTTAATGTTCTTGTGCAGTTTCATTTGAGTAATGGTCCCCTAGGAGCCCCTCTGAAGCAACATGCATTCTTTTTACAGCTATCTGTTGATGTAGCTCATCATGCAGACCTATACCTAAGTGAATGTACAGGCTCAGGCCCAGATGACCACAGTTTACATGAGAGCCACTAAATCTCTTCCAGCTCAACTCAGAGCACTATTTACACATGGGACCATGAGTTTTGTTGTAGCCAGAGTTTTTTCTTCCCCCACATTTTTTTATGGATGCATTATATATAGTTGTACATAATAATGGGATTTGTTATTACATATTCATACATGCAAACAATATAATACGGCTAATATCACATCCCAGCAATTCCATCCTCCCTACCCACCTTCTACCCCTGAGCTCTTTCCTCTACTGATCTCCCTTTTTAGCCAGAGGGTTTTTTTTAAATATATAGTTTTTAGTTGTAGGTGGACACAATACCTTTTTTTTTTTTTTAAATTTTTATGTGGTGCTGAGGCTCGAACCCAGTGCCTCAACATGTGCTAAGTGAGCACCCTACCACTGAGCCACAACCCCAGCCCTTAGCCAGAGTTTTGAGGTACTTTGTTATATGGCATTGTAATTCTATAACTCACAAATACACTCATGTCTTCTGGAATACTATTGTTAAGAAACTAAATTATAGTTTGTTAAGTACTATAATAATATTTTAATGTTATTAAGTTATTAGATTAAATTCAAATGTTTAGGTGTAATATTTAGGTTTTACTACTATATAGAGTGCAACTGGAGAACAACATGGATAAATATTTTTGAGAAATTAATAACAGAAATAACAACAATAACATAAATACCTCATACAACATTTAAAATTGATTCTCCATTTCTACATTATAAAATTTATTGTTTTTTTAAGTGTTGAAGTATCTTCAATAGATAATACATTTGGACAAACTTAAGGTGACATCTACATAGAAATACAAATCACATCTATATAAAAATATCAAACATTTGGAATGCCAGTTTCTACCCAAAATTTGAATCACTATCTATTAAAGATTACCAAAACAAATTTGGTGACTAATACAACCTTACCTTTGTCATATGTTTCTTAATTGACTAAAGGATAAGTGAATCCAGTTCTATACTTTTCAAATTTTACTCATAAGGAACAATAATAAGTTATATATAGTACAGAGGATTAGAACTTCATGAGATATTAGGTCCAAAGACAGAAGTTTCACATGCTGTAACAGCTGAACTCAGTAGTGATTCCACGACCCCTATATTATTAATGCATTACCTGCATGGAGTTTTTATTTTTTATTTTTTAATGAATAACTATTTCTACTTTTCCCAAAGGACTTAAAATGTTACAGAATGTTGGACTACTGAATCACTTAACAATTTTTTTCTTCTTTCTCATCTTGTGACATGGGATTTTCAAAATTTGTTTCCTCTTTAATATCACTGGTGACTGGGTAATTGCCAGTAAACATAGTCTTAAGTTTGTACCAGTTCCTTTAAAAAGACTTTTAAATGGTATAAAAGGCAATTGAAGAATACAAAATACTATACTGTAAAAACATGTACCAATTCAGAGAAATTCTAACATATGAAGGACTGCTAGCTAACTTAATTATAGAGTAAGGCATTTTCTGCATATGTGATTGATACTGAACATGGAACACAGGACATTTGAACCAAGAGTTTCTTCACTATAAGGGGCAAATTAAAATGCAAAACCATGGTGAATGCACATAGTAATAAGGAACAAATACATAGATTATATGCTGGTATCATTATGGACAAGAAATATTTCTTTCTAGATTAAATGGAGGTGTGTGTGTATATACTTGGTTGGTGATATCTAGCAGTCATACTCATTGAGGAATTTGGTAACATAATTTATTCTTTCAAAAAGTTGGCATTTAGGTCAGGCTTGGTGGTGCACACCTATAATCCCAGTGGCTCAGGAAACTGAGGCAGGAGGATTCCAGGTTCAGAGCCAGCTCAGCAATTTAGAGAGGCCCTAAGCAACTCAGTAAGACCTTGTCTGTAAATAGAACATAAAAAGGGCTGGGGATATGGTTAAGTGGTTAAACACCCCTGGGTTCGATCCCTGGTACAAAAAAAAAAAAAAAAGTTGGCATTTACAAAGAGATTGTAGAGAAAAATTGATTTGCATTCTACTCCAAGTTTTATTACATTTGGAGTGTAATATAAATCATTTATGCTCTTTAAATCTTAGTTTTTGTACCAATAAAATAAGGATAATAATACTGCCCTTTATAGAATTGTGGCAATTATTAAATGATATTTATCTAACTGGTAATTTGTTATGATTATGGAGAATCCTTTACCATATAACAATAAGTGCTTGTATAGGAGAAACCACGATAAATGTTATATCTTGTTGAGCAAGAGCAAGTAATTAGGTGATTTCAGAGGCCACAAAGGCACTAAACGCCTAAGCAAAACAGGGTGTACTAAATTCACCATGGAGATACTTAGTCAAAATAAGGTGGTGAAGGAAGGCTTCTAAAGCACTGATACTTGATCCAAGTTTCAAAGGATGAGTGAATGATAGACATTCAAAACAGTGAGCATGGGCTGGGGTTATGGCGCAGTGGTAGCGTGCTCGCCTAGCACACGTGAGACACTGGGTTCGATCCTTAGCATCACATAAAAATAAAATAAAGATATTCAAAACAGTGAGCATTAGGATATAAAATTGTTCATAGTCTGGTAAATGCATTAAGTATTTAGCAAATGATTAACTCCTAAATATGTAAGTAAGCATGGAATTGAAAAAATGCTTTACTTGCAAAAAAAATTCATTCGATTATGATATTTATTAGAAGTTCATTGTTGGAAAAACAAATTTATATACTATAAACGATGATATTAATAATAAAAGTATTGCCAAAATTTGACACTTATATCATTTAAATTTTAAAGTTTCACACTATTGTGTAGTATTTTAACCTACAATAAACTGAGAAAAATATTTCACCTTTAAAAAGTGTATGAAGAAAGATAAACAAACAAAGCTTAAAACATCAATTTTCACAGGGAAAGCATCATTATTTTTTCCAGATTTCTGAAAATGAGTCTTAAAAATACATACTTCACCTTATGTTTTAATAATTACAATTACATATTGGTTTCTAAATTTACTAGGTATATTTGAATGCTCTTACTCTTCAGAGATTCCTTTGACAAATATTCTTTAGTGAAAAGCTACACAAACTCCTAGAAATTCTTTGTATCACTTTTCAATTACAACATATCCAATCCACAATATCCAAAGCTACACACACACACACACACCCCTGAGGCTTGATGTTAATTGTACTCTAAGAAGTACAGGCATCCTTTAATCCCAAGTCATTGTTTCATAGATAATAAAATTAAAATTTGCAGAGATGAAACTGTTTTCCCAATGAAATACAGATAGTAAACTGAAATTGAGACTAAAGTACTCTATATATTATCTTCCGGGTGTGTGACAGACTGTTGTTCACTTACCCTAGCCCAGTCCTCTCTTCCCCTGATAAACAGTGGCTCTATTCTCTGGGCAACATACTCAACCTCAGTGTTCTAATCACAAGTTCCGAGTGGGTGCTGATGCTGCTCTGTGGTCACGCATGATCAGTGATGTTGAAAGCACCAGACTAAAGCCATCTTGTGACTCTAGGCCTCTTGTCCAGAGCCCTAGGTCCCCCACCCAGTTACTGGAAGTTGCAACACAATCAACGGCAACCCTCCCTAGTGCCAAAAAGTGGTTCTGCAACTTGAGTTAGCTAATCAGAAGGCCAGGCAATGAGCTTACTGTAGCCAGACCTATCAATAACCTAAAGGTCAACTGGGCCCATTGTAGCCAGACCTATCAGTCTAAAGGCCCACTGACCACCCAGTGACTTCACCCATCCCCATCCAATCCTACTGCTGTTCCCCCTGCGCGCGTTTTCCCTTACCCAATCATGTAACGCCAAGGCATGCATTCCCCTGCTTGTGATTGTAATCCATAAGAATCCCTGCTCCCCAGACTCAGGGCTGCGCTTCCTAACCCGCTCCGTCGGTGTGGGTTGGCGGACCCTACTCGAGTTAGAATTAAAGACCCTTTTGTGATTACATTGGATCAGACTCCTGGTGGTCTCTGGTGGTCTTGAGTCTGGGCATTACAATGTTGGCTGTTAGGGTCTCTGGCCACAGGCATTCTGTTCCCAGTGATTACAAGACTGTCCTGTACCATAATGAAATGCCTCATTCAAAATGCCAATACTGCCAACTGGAAATACTGGCTTAACTAATCCTGGTGAACTTGCCCCATTTTGCCAGGAATTAATGTAGGGTTGGGTATGTTGCCCAGTGCAGACTGCTAATACGTAAAATAATCTGTTACAGACTTCATTGATTTTCCTTCTCAGTATAAAGGAAACCCATGAAGAAAGCGCATGCTTGCACCTGAACTCTTTCTTAATGGTTTGTGCATTCTTTTAATAGGATATAGCCGTTAATGCTGAGCAGTCACCATGTGAAGAGGAGGAGGTCACTAGTATGACAGGAAAAGCAACAGGATGGAAAAGAAGGATGGAAAGGGTTTTGAACCAAATTAGGGAATGCAGACTTATGTAACTCTCAACTAATAAACAACACTTATCCTTATGAACTAAATACTGCCCATCAGGGTAACTATCATTCACTTTTCAAGGCATATTAGTGGAAATAACATATCTTGGATAAATTTCATAGTTGGAAATTAAATACAGGAATTATTTGAGGCTATTATTAAACCATTCTAAAGTTGGTGCTTGTTTTAAAGGGGTTATAATAAGCCAGGAATGGTGGTGCTGACCTATAATGCCAATGACTTGGGAGCCCAAGGTAGGAGGATCACAAGTCTGAGGCCAACCTTAGAAACCAAGAGAGACCATCAACAACTTATAGTAGCTATGTGATTTATTGGTATTAGTCCACTGAACATTTTCAATAATTTTAAATATTATTAAAAATGTTGAATTTTATTACTTTTTTGAGAAATACTTTTTGAGAAAGGCAAAAGAATAACTTTTCACTATTTAATTGATATTTTAGGAGTACATTCATGAGTATTCTCTTCCTTTTTGTTAATATTCTCTTACAAAGATACTATAGTGTAAGACTTTTTTAAAACAGGAAAAATATAGTCTTTGAACGATAGAGACATTACATAATTTAGTAAAGTTTGCAAAGTTAGAAAAATGGAACATAATAAAGGACTTTCAGACAGCAGGCAATCCAACTAATTTAGAAAACAAAGATTTGTGATTTCAGCTATAACTTGTTTCCCATTTGGTGTACATTTTTGCTAAGTTTTAGAACTGGAAGAGATTATCCTTTGCATTATTCAACAGATGATTTGGCTTATTTAAAAAAAACTTTTATTTCTGTATTATAGCTTGGGTTTACTTATCCTTCCAATCTATGTAAGCATTCACAAGGAAAAAACATTTTAATAGCTAAACCAACGCACATTCAGCACATTTTTAAATCATGCTTTTAAATAAGCAAAGAAAAATGGAAACTACATTATACTCCTAGGAATTGTGTGTGATCCAAAAATAAGAAAAAATTGAACTGAATTATTAAAGCTTAGACAGTACACTCCAAATCTGAATACAAGTTAAACTCCTCCAGTAAAATTTGTGCTTTGTGATGCACCATCAACCAATATAGGTTTTTGATGTATAGGGCTGAACCCTTATATTTGAAATAAGTGCAGTGGCCTTTTGAATTTATAATTCAGTGCACAGTAACTATAACAGTATAGTAAGTCTTTGATTTTCTTCCCCTTGAAATCTATAACACAGTCCTAAAGTAAATGTGCTTCCCACACAAACCCATCTGTTTTATATGTAGAAATATTGTCATGATAATCTCACCTTTTACATTTTGTAAGTTAGACATTTTTATTTAATATAATTTATACCCTACTGACTTTCTTTGGCCACATTTAAAATTTCCAGGAAATATTATTAGGTTCTGTTTATTTGTCTTCCATTATTTTTCTCCTATTAATTTTTGTTCCAGATGATAAGTAACATTCAATGATATTTTAGTTGCTGTAAAGAACTTGCAAGGTAAAGATGAAAATGTGCATACATTTATATTCATCTGATGAACCTAAAATCTGGCTTGTTAGACTTACTTAGGACATTAAAAAAAATACTGAGGCCCATAAAATTCAAATTGAAATGGATCAAATACTTAGAAATTAGATCAGATATCTTGCAAGTGCAAGAAAGCATAAGGTCAACACTCCATTGTATTTGTGCTGGTACTGACTTCCTTAACAAGACCCCAAAGCACAAGAAATAAAATCAAGAATCAGTAAGTGGGTTGCCATCAAATTAAATACCTTCTGCACAGAAAAGGACACAATTAAAAGTGTGAAGAGAGTGCCTACAGAATGGAAGAAAACCATTGCCAGGTGCTCCACTGATAGGGTATTAATATGCAGAATATATGAAGAAATCAAAAAAATCAACAACAAAAAATGAATAACCTATCAATAAATGAGCAAACAAACTAAACAGAAACTTCTCAAAAGAAGAAACACAAATGGCCAACAAATATATGAAAAAATTCAACATTTCTAGCCAAAAGGTTTACAAATCAGGGAAATGCAAATAAAACTATGATTTTACCTTACTCCAGTCAGAATGATCAATGATCAAGAATACAAACAATAATAAATGCTGGTGAGGATGTGGGGGAAAATGTATACTTGAACATTGCTGATGGGACTGCAGACTAGTACAATCACTCTGGAAAGCAGAATTAATGTCGGTGAAGGTGTGGAGGAAAAGGTACATGCATATATTGTTGGTGGGACTGAAAAATGGTGTAACCATTATGGAAAGCAGTATGGAGATTCCTCAGAAAACTTGAAATGGAACCACCATTTGACCCAGCTATCCCACTCCTTGGTTTATACCCAAAGGACTTAAAATCAGCATACTGCAGTGACACAGCCACATCAATGTTTATAGCAGCTTAATTCACAATAGCCAAACTATGGAACCAACTTAGATACATTTCATCAGATGAATGGATAAAGAAAATGTGGTAAATGTATAGAATGAAATATTACTTAGCCTTAAAGAAGAATGAAATTATGGCATTTGTCAGTAAATGGATGGAGCTGGATGCTAAGTGAAATAAGTCAATCCTGAAAAAAAAAGACCAAATGTTTCCTCTTATATACGGATGATAATTCACAATAAGGGGTGGGGCTAGGGAAAAATAGAGGTACTTTGGATTAGGAACAGGTGAGTGAAAGGGAGGAGAAGGTATGGGGGTAGGAAGGATAGTAGAATGAACTGGAAATTATTACCCTATGTACATATGTGATTACACCACCAGTGTGTTTCTATATCATGTATAACCAGAAGAATGAGAAGTTATACTCTATTTATGTATGATGTGTCAAAATGTATTCTACTGTCATGTGTAACTAATTAGAACAACAACAACCAAAAAAATTAGGGATGAAACAACCATATGACCCAGCTATCACACTCCTTGATATTTATTTGAAAGCACTGAAGTCAGCATACTATACCAGTACAGCCACCTCAATGTATTATGTCAGCACAATTCACAAGAGCTAAATTATGTAATCAACCCAGGTTCTCAACAATAGAAGAATGGATTAACAAATATATATATACACACACACATATATATATCCTCAGATAAAGAATTAAAAATAACAAGTCAAATAACAAATCAATGAGTGAAAGGAAGTAGAAAAAGTAGAATGGGAGAGGGGAGAGAAGATGAGAGGAAAAGGAGGTGAAGTGAAATTGAATTCTATGCATGTATGAATTTGTTAGAATAAATCCAATTACTATGTATAACTATAAGCTCTAATAAAAATATTGTGACAGAAAGATTCCATTTCAAACATTCTAATTTATTTTTCTAGAGTAAAGCATATCTCTCAATACTTTTAAAATATATTCCAAGTGATTCTTTTGTATTGACTAAATTGAGAGCCTTTGACCAAAAACTTCTTCATTTATAATAAATAAGTGTTTAGCATCAAGGCATTTTGTAGAATGGAAGACTTGAAGATTATCAAGTTCCATAAATCTTAAAAAAGACTGCATTCTTATTTCAGCTCCAGGCCAAAAGACACTGGTATTGTAGTGGGCCAACGGGAGAGAATCAATACCATTGACCATTATCTGGATGTCTATGCATTATTTGGCCACTCACTTTTCTAATGAAATAATTTAACCCATGTTCAAACCATCTGTTTCTTTAAAAAAAAAAGGGGGTGGGCACAAAGGTAGGGAAGGAGGTGTGATAAAATACAGAAAAATGGTAGATGACAGACCCCAATCTGTTTTTTCCATGGGAAAGATATACAAAGATACAATGTTACTCTGTAATTTATTTTTATATAATTAATTACCTCTTTGGAGTAAATTAAACTAGAAATAATTGAATCCATTCATGAAAATATGAAAAGGTACACTTGTCACTATGTATAGCAGCCATGACTTTAAATCAAAATAGATCCATGACTGTGTGTTTGGGTGAGTTTCAAGCTACATCTTTGTCTATCTGTTTTGCGTCATTTCTGGTTAGGCTCTCCCTCTCCTTTTTATAAAGCAATTATTCTTCATCAGGGACTCATCCACTTTCTCCACTGAAACATACTTCAAAGTGCAGTTTGAAGACTATTTGTATTCAAACTACCAATTCCTACATATTTTAAAACTTTATTCAGACTTAATGAAATCAATATTCAAGGATGGATGCCTATATTTTTATTATTATGTTGATTACTATGCCTATTCATATTTGAACATAATTTACCTTATAGTACTTGCTATACTTTTTGAATGTTTCCAAATACAGAGGAACTTCATAGACAGCAGGAAATGTTTCCTTTTCTTGTGTCCCCAGAAACTAGCACACAGGGCTTAGCACATTGTGCATATGTATGTATGTATGTATGTAATGTGCATATGTTTGTGTATAGAAGAATGGCTTAATCAAACACATGCATCACCCTCAAACTCTTAATTAATAACTCAGTGTTTTTGCCTCTGAAACCTTGTTTTTTACCAATTTGATTTTTACTATTTTCCTTAAGCCATATACTTTTACCTCCAACCCATGTTTTCATTCTTGACTTTTCCCCCTGTGTCCTGGATCATGGATTAAAAGATCAAAACCAACTCATTAGATACGTCAAACCTATCCTTTATCTGGTATGTAGATATATGTAGATATGCTCTACTCCTAATCTTACTTCTGCTTTGTGTATATTAGTTCCTCAATAACTATTTTTGAAATAATAATACAATTTGAATTTTATTAGAAATATATAACAGTTCATCTTTTAGTTTTTAAGATCAGATTATTTGGAAGTTTGCATCATGAGAAACAACAAGCATCATTTAGTAGATTAAAACAAAAACAAAAATAAGAAACAAAACCCTAATATTATGAGGTTTGTTTTAGTTTTCTTGAATCCCATATAACAAACTTCTGTAAAACTTGGTGCTTAAAACAATAGAAATCTATTTTCTCACAGTTCTGGAGATCAGGAGTTTGGAATCTATATCACTAGCCTGAAATGCATGTCTCAGCAGAGGCTTTGGAGGTGATTTCATTTCATGCATCTTCCAGCTTCTAGTGTTTGCCAGCATTTCCTGACCTGTGGTCACATCACACCATTCTCTTCCTCCACTCTATCATAATTATTTAT
This sequence comes from Xerus rutilus, assembly GCA_028644305.1. Lineage (NCBI taxonomy): Eukaryota > Metazoa > Chordata > Mammalia > Rodentia > Sciuridae > Xerus > Xerus rutilus. The sequence continues at coordinate 30,447,035 of CM053403.1, read as the reverse complement.
ATTATATTGTAATTACTTATAGACAATTTGGTAGTCTTGGAAAAATTGCCTCCTCCTTTTCCATCCATGTCAAATCTCCCTTTACCTTTCTTTTTAAAGGACACTTGTGATTGCATATAAATCCCACTTGTATACTTCAGGATAATTTCTCTCCACTGCAATATCCTTAATTTATCCATAAAGATCTATTGCAATTTAGTTTTCAAGGACTATATCTCCATTTAAAGTGGCTTTTATAGGTTTGTGAAATTAGAACTCGATAATTTCTGGGAGACATTTTTCAGCCTGCTACATTGTAGTACCCATAATCTTCCAGTTTTCCTCAATATTCACTTCTCTTCTTAATTAATAGCATTAAGATTTTTACTGAGTAAAGATTGTATCTTTCAACTTCCTTTATTTTCAGGTGAAGACAGATGATGAAATTAGGGTCAATGTAATGTGGGAAACTTTTGGATGATGCCTTTAAGGGGAGGAGGCATATGATTCTCTTCCATTCTTCTCTCTGATCACTGGTTGGAGTGCAGATTTGGTGATGACCCCTGCTGGACCAAACAAACCAGGCTAGTCCCAAGAGATAGAAAATGAAACAGAGCTGCCATGTAAACTTGAACATGAGAAAGTAAAATTCTGTTACTTATTTGAATTATCTGCATAAACTCAGTGATGATATCTCAAATAGAAAGATTTTTTCAACTGTGGCAGTTTTGTAAAGTTAGTGACGAAGTCTAAGTGTAGATTATGATCATCTGGATAATGCATATGCAGTTACAATGATGCCATTAGTCAACATAGAATCACATAGAATCTTTTCCAAACTACACAAGCTGAAAGACTGGTAGCTTCTCTGGGATTCAAGTACTAATAGCCGCATAATGGTTATGTGATTATTTGGAGTGTTGATCATGAGGCTTTGAATAGGGTTATCCAATAGTAAGAATTAAGAATTAGTGAGGTTTTTTTTTTTTTCTTTCTCCCTTCTAGCATCAGCAAATTTGGAAAGGCTTTTCCAAGAATAAGCCAAATCCCTCATTTATAAAGAAATTATTATATTTAAAAATAATTTTTATTTTTTCAGCACTTTAAGATATTCAACAATAGTATGTATAAGAGTAAATTGGATTTTTTTAAACTCACCGACTTTCCAGTGAATTCAATTGTTCAGGTGTAAACTTTAATTTAAATAAACTTTCCAAGGTACTATATTTACAAGGCGTGTTCCATATAAAAGTTGTAGATTATGCACAGGTTCCTGTTATGGTTGCTTCATAGATTCTCAAATACTTCTAAAAAGCTATTATTATGCTAATGTCATAGTAAGAAAATATCCTGGAATCTCAATAGTACACATGATTTGAACAGAAATTGACTGGATTTTTCAATGTTACTATGTTGTACTTGTTAAATAACTTGAGAAAAGTCAAGGAAGGCAAATGATTCACTTCAAATTTTATTTACCTCTTTAAAAATGTGCCAATAAGACCAAAGTGCAGTAGATTTCTAAACTACCTTATGTTTATTCACTTTTATGCTTATAAGTTTTAGGTTCTAATTGAGAAAAAAGTAACAAAAATGTCTTCATTATACTTTTTTTGATATAATTATAGTTTCCAGCATATTATTATATTATTGACAGTTTACTGAGATATTAAGTCCTTGAAGAGAAAAATTATTACAAAAATTTGAAACCAATAAAAATATTTATTATTTGAATATATGAAACCTAAAAACAATAAAAATTGCTTGTACTAAAAACAAAGTATAAAAGCACACTTGGAAGAGTTTCTAAAGCCAATTTGATTCTTTAGTACTTACTGACGAATTTGTAAACTTGTAAATGACTTCTGATCATTTGAAAATATTTTTGTAAAACTGCATTTCCTGCATTGATATTCAATGATGTATTTTTCTGGATATTATTAGTATTGAAAACTCTGTCTTCTGAGCACGCACTTGACTTTTTATGAAAAGTCTATTAAAAACTGAACAAGCAGAATAATGTTCTTTTCAATTGGAAAAAAATGTATAGAAGCAGAGAACGTTTCAATCTGTCCCTCCTCTGTAATCTCAAAAAAACAATTTATCTATAGTAGAAAAATTATGAGATTCTATTATAATTATTTATAGACAATTTAGTATTCTTGGAATGTACATAGTATATAGATAGATTATAGATATTCTTTTTTCTTTTTGTTATTTTGATTATAAGCAATGACTGCCTCAATTATTTATCATGGATTTCTAACACTTCTCAACTTATCAGAGAACCTAACACATAGTAGGTTCTCGTTGATTTATAGGCTAACTTTTTGAAATTCATTTTATACTGGTCAAGAAGACAAATCTAAAAGATAATTTGTTCAAGTATTTTTAACACTTGCAGTATTACTGATAGAATTTCTTTCTTTTAAGGTGATTTTAAATTTCCATCTTTATTATTAAAAAAGGAATAGTGATTTGTTGAGCATCTACTCCCAGTTGATTCTTATCTAGGAACTACATATTTAACCACTCTTCATATTCTCACTGGATTTTTGAGTTTAGATAATATTGACTAACATATTTTATGGCAAAACCGAATCTGTGGCAAGTTAAATAATTTGCTTACTTCACATAGGCTATCAATATCAAATTTGAGTTCACTTTTTGATTCAATGCCCATTTTATTTCTTCTTTACTATTACTGCCATGGCATCTGTAATAGATTTGAGATGTCCCTTGAAAGCTCTTATGTTAATGCAGGAATGTTTAGAGGAGAAATGATTAGATTATGAGAGCTGTAAACTAATCAATGCATCCTAGTTTGAATAGACTAATTAGGTGTTACCAGTAGGCAGATGGGCCATGGCTGGAGGAGGTTGTTCATTGAAGTCATGCCCTGGAAGGATTCATCTTCTTTGTGGCCCCTTCCCCTCCTCTCTCTCTCTCATTCTGTTTTCTGGCTGCCATGTCCTGAGCAACATCCCTGTGCTAGATCCTTCTGTCCTCATGTTCTGCCTCACTTTAAGCCTTGCGCAACAGAGTTGGCCCACTAAGGAGTGAATCTCTGAAACTATGATCCAAAATAAACCTCTTCTCCTCTAAGTTGTTCTTTTCCTATATTTTGGTCACAGGGATGCAAAGCTGACTGACATAACATCTTTATTTGAAACAGTAATCTGTTTTACCTAGTTAGCAGCAGTAACACTTGGCTCAATGAATAAGAAGGTTTGCTTTCCACAAATTGATATTGATGGGTATTATTTGCCATAACATGCCCTGGGGAAAGTTTTCTTTCAGGGACTAAGGGCTTTAATAAGTTCAGACAATGGTTCCTAAACACATAATACCAAGAGAGGTGTCAGGAACCATTCCTGTAACATATTTGTACTGAGGGAAAATAAATACAAATCCCCTGTTAGAGGCCTCTTTTTCCTTATAGAAAGAAAATAATCCAATAGACTTTTGACTAGGGCAGAAGTGAAGCACTCAGTTGGGTCACAGAGATTTTGACCATAAAAAGGCATAATATCATATAAACAGAACTGTGCCCCAGATATTGCATTTACTATAAGAAGCAGATGTCCTCTCCAGTGTTTTTTTCCTGATTTTTTTTTTTTTTTTGGTGGTGGTGTTTATATTCAGTGTCTGTATTGGGACCAAAAAACATTTGAATTTTTGAAATTTACTGTGTTTTGGAAAGAAGGCTAAAAGAAATAAAACATAAATAATATCTAAATATTACCTATGTATCATGTTTTGGGGAATTAAAAGATGACTAAAATCTCTCAAACCATATTTAAATCTAGTGTCATGAATTATACTTTTTATTGCACTAAAAATCATAACATTTTAATTCATAATTGGGAGACATTTCTATGATAAGTTGATATGAAGGCAATTTTATAGCTAGAAGAGAATCTTATATAAAATACACTGAAATCATTAACTTAGGATATTTATCTATAAAAATAAACTGAGTAATGAAATTTGCTAAAATCCCTTAGAAGTTCTTGAATTGCATAAGTGTGCTAATTAGAGAATCAAAAATTCTCAAGAGAATTACTTTATATTAAAACTTCATAATTGAATAAACTGAGTTATGAATGTTTAATATTATGACAAAATTAACAAAATTATCTTATCAAAATAAGATAAGGTAAATTTACTGTAGTAGGGTAAATAAAGGCCCACAAATATATCAAGTCTTATCCGTGAGACCTTAAATGTTACCTAATAAGAGAAACTCTGCAAATATGGCTAAGGATCTTGTGATACAGAGTTCCTGGATTATGCAGGAGGGTCCTAAATGTATAAAAGCCCTTCATGTATCCTTAAAATAAGGAGACAGACAGAAGTTACAAGCACAGAAGGCAATGTAACAAAGCAATGTGAATATGGAGACAGAAATTGAACTAATTTGGTCATAAGTCAAGGAATGACTGCAGCTACCAGAGGTTCAAAAAATCAGGAATGGATTTCCCACAGAGTCTGCAGAATTGCAGCTGATACCTTAATTTTGGCTCAGTGATTCTAATTTTGAACTTCTTGGCTCCAGAACTGTGAGAGAATGAATTTTATGTCACTCTAACTACCCAGTTGGTGGTAATTCATTACATCAGCCACAGGAATCTAATACCTTCAATTATTAAATTTAAAAAAGAAAATAAAAATGATATAAAATTATTTCAAAAGATTACTAATAAACATAAAAGAGTACTCATTATCTGTGAAAGAATTGTAGATTATATTTGAAGTTAAAATGAGAAACTTAGTTTTGTATAGGAAGATCAAAATTAATTCAGTAATAAATACAGTGTATAAAAAAGAGAGCAAACCAATTATTTTATATTATTTGATTCCTCAGTTCTTGCTGTACCTAACAGACATCTATGGAGTATTCCATCCAATGACTACTGAATTCACTTTGTTCTCAGCAGGACATGTACTTTTCTTTAAAATAGATCATAGTTTAGGGCATAAAGCACATATTGGCAAATACAAAAAGTAAAGATAATTCCTCACATCAGATCATAACAGAATGAAATGAGAAATCAAAAACAAGATTTAAAACAGAAACCACTCACAATTTTAACAGGGAGATTAAAAATGCACTTGTGAGTGAGAAATGGATCATAGAAGAAACAGAAAAATTCTTAAAATCAAATGAGAAAAGAGAAACAGCATACTGAGATCTCTTGGAGAGTATGAAGACAGTTCTAACATGCAAATTAATAGCATTGAGTATCTACATTTATATAATAAAGAGATTCCAAATAAATAATCTAATGTTGTACCTCAAGATCCTAGAAAAATAACTAATTTGAAATCAATATAAGACAGAAAATAAATAAGATTAGAATTGAAATAAATGACAATTGATATAAAATACAAAAGTTCATTGCAACAGAGTTGGTTCTATGAAAAGACCAAAATGACTGATAAATCTTTTAGCCAAGCTAAAGACCCATATCCACAAAATTGGAAATGAAAAAGAAGATATCAACACAGACACTTCTGAAAATTAAAGGATCATTAAAAACTATTTTGAAAATTTATACTCCAATAAACTAGAAAAATCTAGAAGATAATAACAGATTTCTAGACATACATGACCTATGCAAATTGAAACATGATATTGTAGAAAACATAAAGAGACCAAAATGAAACAGTGAGACTGAAGCAGCAATTAAGAAGAGCCTTCCAATGTAGAAAAGTTCAGTATCATATGGTCTTCCAGCTGAGTTCTACCAGACCTTTAAAGAACTAATGCCAATCCTTCTGAAATTATTGTGTGAAATGTAAAGGGGAAAAATATTGCCAAATTCATTCTATGAAGCCAGTATAATCTTGATAGCAAAAACACAGACAGAAATACATTAAGGGAAAAAAACTTTAGACTAAAATCACTGATAAACACAAATGCAAAAATTTGTTAATAAAATATCAGCAAACTTCATTCAAAACAACACATTAAGGTGATAATATATCACAATCAAGTAGAATTCATACCAGGAAAGAAAGCTTATTTCAATATTCAAAAATCAATGTAATTCACCACATAAATAGAATTAAGAATAAAATTTAAATGATAATCTCAATAGATTCAGAAAATAGATTTTAACAAAATCCAACACCCTTTCATACTAAAAATGCCAGAGAAACTAGGGATAGAAGAAACTTATCTCAATATTGTAAAGTCTATATATGACAAATAAAGGGCCAATATCATACCGAATGTAAAGAAACTAAAAACATTTTCTCTAAAATCAGGAATAAGATAAGTATGTCCACTCTTACCACTCCTATTCAAATTCTTGAAACTGGCCACAGCAATCAGGCAAGAAAAGTAAATAAAATGAATACAAATACATATACGAAAAGAAAAAGCCAAATTATCTCTATTTGCTGATGACATTATTCTATATCTAGAAGACTCCCCCCAAAAATAAAACTCCACCAGATGACTTCAAGGGCTGATATAAAAGGATTCAGCAAAGTAGCAATATACTAAAACAACATATATAAGTCAATCACTTTCCCACACTCCCATAATGAATCTGCTGAGAAAGAAATCAGGAATAATATCCCATCACAGTAACTTCAAAAAAGTAAATCCTTGGGAACAAATATAATCACGGAGTTAAAATACCACTACAGGGAAAAACTACAGAGCTCTGAAGAAATTCACTGAAGAAGACCTTAGAAGATGAAGACCTACCATAGTGTTCTTGGGTAAGCAGAATTAATAATGTCAAAATGGCCATCTGTCTACACATATTCCATACTACACATATTCAATGAATCCCATCAAAATACCAATGATATTGTTCAAAGAACTAAGAAAAACAGTCCTAAAATTTATTTGAAAAATGAAAGACCCAGAATGGCCATAGAAATCCTAATCAGGAAGAGTGATGCTGGAGGCATTGTAATACTGAATCTCAAATTATACCATAGAGTTGTAGTAACAAGAAGAGCATGGCATTGGCATTAAAACAGATATGAAGAGAAATAGAATAGAATAGAATAGAAGACCAGGCATACACACACACACACACACACACACACACACACATTCATCAGATACTCAACAAAAGTATCAAAAATATATGTTGGCAAAAAATAGTTTTTAAAAGAAATGGTGCTGGGAAAACTTGATATCCGTATATAGAAGAATGAAACTAGATCCCTGTATCTTATCCTGCACAAAGTGCATGAGAGACCTAGGAATGAAAACAAAAAATTTGCAACTAATAGAAGATAACAGGATCAACATTCCAACATATTGGCACAGGCACCAACTTCCTTAACAAGACCCCTGAAGTTCAAGAAATAAAATCAAGAACTAATAAGTGGGATGGCATTAAATTAAAAAACCTCTGCACAGCAAAGGAAATGATTACAAGTATGAAGAGAGAGCCTATAGAATGGAAGATTTTTTCCAGCTGATTCTCCAATAGGGGATTATATTCAGAATATATAAAGAACTCAAAATCCTTAACACTAAGAAAACCAAACAACCCAATCAATATATGGACAAAGGAACTAAACAGACACTTCTCCAAAGAAAATATACAAATAGCCAACAAATTCATGAACAAATGTTCAATCCCTTGCAATCAAGGAAAAGTAAGTCAAAAGTACATTGATGTTGGGCACCAGTGGTCCAAGCCTGTAAACCCAGTGGTTTGAGAGGCTGAGACAGAAATATTGAAATTTGAAAGCCAGACTCAGCAAACTGTTGGAAGCCATGTATAAACTATGGATTTGTTTGAGCCATCATAAGGCAGAGAAGCTGCTTTTCTGGGAACTCCTGGGCAAAATTCCCCCATTTGAGAAAGCCCAGATCATGCTGGCTCCCTACCTTGGCTCACAACCCTAGGTTCAAATGCAGTCTCCTGGAGATGGATATAACCTGCCAAGCCCCAAAAAACTTGTTTTCCCTACTCTTAGTCTGTGTTTTGTCTGAATAAGCTCTTTCCAAATCCCTTTGGTGTGTTTTATTATAAATAAAGCATTAGTGGGCTTTTATCTTTGTTAGGATCAGACCCATCAGGTCTCTTCCACTCATCAAGTGCTTCAAATATTTTCCTGAGTCTTTTGTGTTTCTTAATATTACTTTCCTAGCCTTTATTTCCAGCCAGCCTACACCTCCAAAGGTTACCTACTACCTCCCCATGCAGGTCATGAGCAGGAAGTAACTTAGCAATGCCCTAAGCAGCTAACTGAGATTCTCTTTTTAAATAAAAAATAAAAAAGGGTTAAGTATGTGGGTCAGTGGTTGAGCACCACTAGGTTCCTAGTACCAAAAACAGAAATTAAAAAAATAATAATCTGCATTGATATTTTATCTCACTCCAGTTAGAACGGCAATTATCAAGAATACAAAATAATGTAAATTACAATAAATGCTTGTAAGGATGTGAGAAGACGGTAACATTGTTGGTGTGACTGCGTATTGTCACAATTCCTTTGGAAAACAGAATGGAGATACCTCAAAAGACTAGAAATGGAACCACAACATGTCCCAGATATATCACTATTTGGTATTTATTTTAAAGAACTGAAATCAACATACTATTCCTCTTAAATACAGATGTAAAAATCCTTAACAAAATATTAGAAATATAATTCAGCAAAATACAAAAAAATTCTACACCATAACCAAATGGGCTTTGTTCCAAGGATGCAAGTCTGATTCAAATTAATTAGTGCAATCTCATATATGGACAGGCTAAAGAAGAAAAAACAAATGATCATATTAATTGATGCACTCAAATCATTTGTCCAGGCTGGGTGCAGTGGCATGAGCCTGTAATCCTAGTAGCTCAGGAGGCTGAGTCAGGAGGATCTCGAGTTCAAAGCCAGCCTCACCAAAAGTGAGATGCTAAGCAACGCAGTGAGACCTTGTCTCTAAATAAAATACAAAATAGGGTTGGGGATGTGGCTCAGTGGTTGAGTGTCCCTGAGTTCAATACCCGGTACCCCCCCCGCCCCTCCCCAAAATAATTTCTCCATAGTTAATACTTACTGACAATAAAAGCTCTCAGAAAAACAAGATGATAAATTTATCAATTTGATAAAGATTTATGTAGATTTAAATATACATTGATGCCATACTTAATGAATACTTTCCTCCATCAGAAAAAGAAAGTGCATCTACTCACATAGCTCCCATTCCAAATATTGCTGCAAGTTCCAGTTATACCTACATATAAGTAGTATTTTTATGAATAATTCTAAGTGGTATCATATTTTAAATTATGGCATTCACATGTTCATGGCAGATACATAAAAATACAATTGATTTCTGCATGATTATCTTGTATCATGTGACTGTTCCAAACTTTCTTCTTAGTTCTAGGGGCATTGTGTTGATTCCTTGGGAATTTTTACATAGGTACTGATGCCATTTGCAAATAGAAAGAGTTTTTTTTTTGCTGATTTCTTGTCATTTTTGCACTTATAACAAGATGTATTTAGGACTTCTATGCTGAAAACAATACAACATAGGTAAAATAAATTATAAAATCTAAAAAAATGAAGTGACATGTTATGTTTATGCATTGATTAGTGAACATAGTACAGATGTCAGTTCTCTAAAAATGTATGCAAATTTAGTGCATTACTCATCAAAAATCACAGAAATATTTCTCTTTATGTTGACATTATTTTAAAATTCATATGGAAATAAAATGGGATAGGAAAGCTAAAAAGAATTTTAAAAAGGAAAATCAAGTGCATGGAATTAGGCTAACTAATTTGAAGACTTAATATATAGCTCCAATAATTTAAATGTGCAGTGTTGGTGAGGGATAGACACAGTTTGATATAACAAAAGAGAGCTCAGAAATAAATCTACACAGTGTGAAAGTTTCCAATACCAAATGGAATCTCTTACATCAAGCCATAATAACATTGAGCTAGTAGGTCATTAGGGAGGGCCCTTATGTGCATTTGCCAGCAAACAGGGACTGTCAGAAGAGATTTTTCCAGACCACAACCTTGCACAAATGTTACCACAATTTTGCAGTAAGAGTACTTCCTCAAGGATGTCTACCAGCAACCATCTGTTCCACTAATGGACAGATGTGTCATCCTTGGTAATTCTTCTTACCTTGGATAATTGTTTTAAAACAATTAACATGATTTTCTCATTTTGCCTTTAAAAAATCTTAGCCTCCTTTTGCCTCCCTGGATATGTCTGTGATCTGCCATGGCATGGGTATTCTGAATTACAATTCTTTGGCATTGACACCAAAAGTATGAGCTATAAGAAAAAGTCAAAAAATTCATTAATAATAAAAACTTTTGCTCTGTGAAATTCCCTATGAAGAAATGAAGAAATAAGTTACAATTTGGTAGAAAATACTTTCAAACTGTATGTTCGTCAAAAGTGTAGTATCTAAGCCGGGCGCGGTGGCTCAAGCCTGTAATCCCAGCACGTAGGGAGGCTGAGACAGGAAAATCGAGAGTTCAAAGCCAGCCTCAGCAACAGTGAGGTGCTAAGCAACTCAGTGAGACCCTGTCTCTACATAAAACACAAAATAGGGCTGGGGATGTGGCTCAGTGGTCAAGTGCCCCTGAGTTCAATCTCCAATACCAAAAAAAAAAAAAAAAAAAAAAAGTGTAGTATCTAAAATATATAAAGAACTCTCAAAACACAACAGTAGAGAAACAAACAACCCAATAAAACAGGCCAATATATGAAGAGACATGTCACTGAAAATTATACACAAATGAAAAGCACCTAAAATGTTGTTCAACATTATTAGCAATTAGGGAAATGAAAATTAAATCACTATACATTCATCAGAATTGCTAAAATTAAAAAAAATAGTGAATACTAAATGCTGGTTAGAAAGCAAGGAAATTGATTCATTCCTATATTGTTGAGAATGTGAACTGGTACACCCACTCCTGAATTCAGTTTGGCATGAAATATACCCTATAAAACTTAGCAGTTGTACTTTGTAAAGGAAAACCCATTTTTTCCCCTCTTTTTCTATTCTCTCAACACAGAACCCTTCTGGGACCAGATATATGTGGTTGTTTTTTTCACACATCAAGTAATTTTCCAGGGGACACCACTTGGGTATGCTCTAATTCAACTGAATTAGGATATCTGTCAGACAGTTTGTTACAAGATTACCCACTGTTAGGATGTCAGTCACCCATACTGCTGATAATTTATTAAGCAGAGTTCCCACAATTCTCTCTTTGAATTCCTTATGGAGCTGGGGTACACTGCCTTCCCAGCTCTTGATACCTTCGCCAACTCAGAAGCTCATCAAAAGACAGATACAATGACTACTGAACTATCTATTGATACCTTACTGAATCTCTAAGGAATTAAATGTTGAGTGAAAAAGCAAATCCCCAAAGATTACATATTGTACTAATAACTGCATTATTCAACTTAAAACTGAAATTGATTTCCATACAGGTATAAAGTAGGATGAACCCAACTACTATGTGTAACCATAAAGCTCTACCAAAAATGAAAATAAAAAAATTCAAAATTCAGAAAATGGTTATTAACTTAAATAAAATTGTTAAAAATTATCAAAAAAAATTCCTGAAACAACAGAAGTCATAGAAACTACAAACAGGTTAATGGTTGCCAGAGTTAAAGAAAGGTGAAAGGGGGATTGGGGAGTGAAAGTGGCTGTAATAGGGCACCACGAGGGATCCTAGATGAGAAGGAAATGTTCTGCACATTTATGGTATCAATGTCCATATTCTGTTTGTGATATTAGACTATGGTTTTGCAAGATGATACTATTGGGGGACGTGAGATGTTCAGTAAATGTTACCTCCCTCTATTATTGTTTAAATTCATGTGAATATACAGTGTTCTCAAAATAAAAAATTAATTAAAAATTTCTTTAAAAAGTCTTAAAGAAAATAAACAGTTGGAGGGACTTCACATTTAGACTCTGAGAAGCCTTTTGGCAGAGAATAATTAGTCAAAATATTTGAAGAATGAAGGTGGAAAAGACAACTGAAAACCTATCAAAAGAAGTACTGAGTCAAAAAATGAACAAAAGAAACCAGAAGTGAGCATTCAGCTCTAATTTTTCTGGCAAGGGGAGCAGTATAGCAGGACCAAGATAATAAACTTTGGGGGGAAAAATGACATTACATTTAAGTCATAACTCTATTGTCTGTTCTCTCAAGTTCAGTAAAATATCAATGATGCTTTGATGAATAAGAAGTACTTCATGATAGTCATTTAGGAAATGTAAATTCTCTATTATAACCACTTTACTAAGCCAACTCCAAATGATAACTAAGATATCAACAATTTCAAAGAATGGACCAACGTAATGAGATGTTTCTTGTGATTATGATGTAATGAGTATAGTAAGGATTATGTCAATGAAATTATTAGTAGATTGCTCTATTTGTTTTGATATTTCAGAAATGTATTCCTCTATTCAAATAAATGAATCTTAAGGTTTCCTAAGCTTCACAAATTGTTCATTTTGATTCTAATATAAATCAAATATGTTTATACAAATACATGTTTATTTTTAGGCTAGAGGTTTAAATAACAGAAAAATATAACTAACAATTTTACTCTTTTCTAATAAAAATATTTTCTCTCCTTATATAATGAAACAATCATTGCTAAAAAAATTTTAATCCATGGTAATACTTAAAAATCTCACTAACATTATTAACTGAAAAGAGATAAAACAAATATATAACTATATGTCAGCTTAATTTAATTTTTGACACAAAAATGATTACTCAAACATACAAAATAGTTTTTGATTACAAAAATATACCTGAAATTTATCAGTTTGAAAATTGTTAAAAATTTAATGTGATATAGCCCAAACAAACTCAAAGTTACAAACTATCACCATTATTTTGTAAGTCATTAGCTATAACACTTTTTAAAAAAATTTTTTTGTTGGTACTGGGAATTGAACCTAGGGTCTTTCACATGCTAAGTGCTCCATCATTGAGCTACACCCGAACTCCAGGTATAACACTTTGGGCAATTTATAGGTCAATTGTGACCATGAGATCAACATTTAATTTTGAAATTAAATAGCATATATTTTTAATATATATAAAACTATCATTTCATTACTATGTTAAATTGCTTTATTCATTTAAATAAATGTAATTGTCTTGAAATTTTCTTATAATATATCCAACTTTCAAGTAGTTCCTAATACAGCCATTATCTGTATTTGCTACATTTAAATAAGGGCCAAATACAATTCTCATTTATTTTGTGCTTTAAAATATATTCTCATTATTTTGTGCTTTAAAATATATAGTAGAATCTAATGCATAAATATATAATATATAATGGCATTGTATAGCAAATTGTGATGGCAGATACCATAGAAAATGGTACTTGCTGGAGACTAAAGGGTAACTAAAGTATGAAATGATGAAAAGATTACATCACAGTTGATTATTCTTATTCTAATTCTAAATTATTATTCTAATAATTATTCTTATTCTAAATTCTAAAACAATTTTATGAGAATACTGTGTATGCAGATTTCAATATTCATGAGTGAAAAAGAAAGTTTGGATGAGGTTTTAATTTGCTTAAAAATGCATATTTCATTGTGGTTCATTAGGATTAATATCATTCTAAAGTGGAAGTTACTAAAGTTGTGTTTTACATTTTTTTTTAAAGTTTCATCAGTGTGCCATTTGGTTCCACAGTCCCCTCAGGTGCAATTTGATTGAGTGTCATAAAACTGTTTATCCTGTATAAATTTGTGAATAAATCACACTCCTCACTACTCTGTAAGGTTCATTTAGTACTCTCTTGGTAGAGAGACAATGTTTTTTCAGGAAGATGAAGACATATTAGAGCCTTATGCCAGACATAAGGTTTAAACCTAACACAGGAATTTTTAGCTGCTTTTTCTTTTGGAGTACAGTCTAGTCAAGCATTAAATGTATAGTTAACAGACATCCAATTGTCACGAGAGAGTTGACAACTTAAATTATTTATTATAATGAAGATAAATAGCGATTCTGAACATGGACATAAATTACACTCTGTGACTCCAATGTTGTTGCCAGGCAACTTCCCTGGTCAGATTGAACACAATTTCTGTCATTTGGTGGTGTCAGGACACACACACACACACACACATACACACACACACACACACCCCATTTTCAGGCATGACCAAAGCCCATATCTTTTGTGGTTGAAAAATAGTGTGAACATTAAATGTATTTAAATATATACATGGGTAACATCAAAATGAAATTGTTTTGTAGTATGTTTCATTGTGTCAATATTTAATAAAAATATGACCTATCATAAAGTTTCAATCACTCACAGTATATTTAAAGAGTGAAACCATTTTCTTTCTGAGAGGCATGGAGTGTTCTTAGGAGATTTATATGACTGAAAATATTTTTATGAAGCAAAATATCAAATGGAACAAAATGACAATATTTCTTGTCATTTGTATAAGTGGGAAAAATTAGGGAGTGTTACACAGTAAGCAGAGTACAGATATCTTCTTGTATTCTGAAGGCTTCAAAAATTTTTCTTATTTAATTTTATATTTTAAGCTTTACTTTTCTTCCCTAGCTGACCTCTCAGAGCTAGATTCCTTCTCTGAAATTCATGCACATAATCTATTATTAAAGGAAGATGTATAACAACTTTAAATAGAAAGGGACATATAAAAATACATTCTGTAATATTTATAATTCGACAAAGCATGATTGCCCAACTTTTTCTTTTTCCTCTTTAAAGAAGCAACTAGGTTTATCTATTTACTTTGCTATCCAAAGTGAGAAATAAAACTTCAGTTTCCATCTTTGCAGAAAAAACACCCATCTATTCCCTTGATCACTTTTGTTGTCCTCTAAATCATACATAGGTTTTTGGTTTGTTTATTTCAGAAATTGTTTCCAGAGTAGTTTGTATCTGTCTAGATTCAGCAATTACTTTTTGAAAAGAAAATAGATATTTTCTTTCTACATATTTTCTGTGATGCTCCCATGTGTGCTTGATAATTTAGTCATAGCAGAGCAGTAGGGAAAGATGAACTGATCTTATGAAAGATACACTACATATCTAAGAAAGAAAGTGATTTTAGAAAGAACAAAATATTCCACTACCTCACACTGCCATGTAATGAACTAAAAATTCCACCACACTCATTCTGTTGTTACTTTAGAGAGATTAGTTGGTGCAAATACTAACAAAAAGCAAATACCAAGTTTGTTCACTGGCCTGACAAAATTTTACCAAATAATTACTATGTTCTAGGAATTGTGCTAGGTGCTAGAAATGATAACATCAATAATATTATTTCATAATCAAAGGACTTAAAGAATCCAAAGATGAGAGAGTACTAGTGATAATACAAATTGTCATATACAGATGCCTTGTTAAACTCTGGGCATTTCAGAACATTATGTGGATTGTATAATTTCACATTTAAGAAACCTTTACAAATTACCATTATTATTGCTAATTTATAGACAAGGAAAATGAGGCATAAAAATTAAAAAATGTAAGCAAATCCTGTAATGGCAGAGCTATTACTTAAATTTAGGCTATTTTGCTCAGAGTTCAACCTATTACCCAATAAATTATTAAAACTGATATAAAGAATTTTGGTAATGGAATTTGCCTGATTATATATACATTTAAATTGACTACTATGTGTATTAATAAAATTAGTCAGGTTTTCAGAGAGAGAGAGAGAGAGAGAGAGAACCAATAGAATACTGTAGATATAGATTTATTTATATGTAGTAAGAGGGAATTCGTTAGGAGAATTTGCTCATATAATTATGAAAGCATAGAAAGAAGTTCTACAACAGCTAGGTACAGGCTAGAGAGATGGGCAAGCCAGTAGCATAGCTCAGTCTGAAGCCCTGAGAACATGGGGGGTGGATTAGGGTAGGATGGAAAGGGGCCAAAAGAGGAAGGGGTGGTAGTTCTGCACTTCAAAGGCTGGAGAGCTTTGCATTCTAATATCCAAGGGAAGAGAAAGAAGAGTACATCCTAACTCTAGGAGAGGTATCACTTTTCTTTAATTTGTCATATCTGGGACCCTAGTCAATTGGACAGTGCTTGCCCCACATTGAGGGTGGATCTTTCCTACTTAGTTCATTCAGACTCACATCTTAATGTCCTTTGGAAGTAATTTCACAGAGTAATGATTTATTAGTATTAAGTATTACTTAATCCAGCAAAATTATCACCTAAAATTAACCATCAGACTTGTATCAGAGGAGATCCAGAACAAAGGCAAGGGTCAGTTGTGGTGCACTTGAAATAACCTGGATATAAATTAGAGCATTTAAAAATGTACTTTAAATAAGAATGGAGAGAAAATGGACCAATTGTAGACATTTAATTGATAAAACAATAATTAATGTAGAAATTGCTACTAAGAAAGAGGGAAAAGTTCAGGATGACTTCACTCTTCTAGGTTTCATTCAAAACACTAAGCAAATAGGTCCTTTATAAGAGGTAAAGAAGTAGCAGGGTATGGTGGCAGATGCCTATTATTCCAGTGGCTTGGGAAGCTGTGGCAGGAGAATCACAGGTTTAAAGGCAGTCTCAGCAATTTAGTGAGATCCTGTCTTAAAATTTAAAAATGGGGAGAGGGGAGCTGGGGATGTGGCTCAGGGGCTAAGTGCCTCTGGGTTCAATCCCTGATACCTAAATAAATAAATAAAGAAGTATGTTCAGAGGAAAATAAGTGAAATGAAATGTTGATCTTCAAGGTAAGATACACAATAAACTGAATACAAGACTTGGGAACTCAAGAGGATATAAATAGCCAGAAACAAGTTTGTGAATGATAAATTGGTAGAATCATATCCTAAATTAGGTAAGAAGGGGTGAGAGCCATTGTTTGAAGGTATGGATAGTACATTGATACTGTATGTAAATTCTCTTCTGAGAGTTCTTATTAGTGAAATCAAAGGAAGAGACAGAATAAACCTGGGAAACCTGAGTGGTACTGCAATTTGAGCAGAGCAGAGATATTAAAAAGTAAAAGCTTCAACAGAATAATTTTTGATAGGAAAAGCAGTAGGATTGTGGTGTTACACTAAAGGGCCCACCTAAATTAGTGTTCACGAATAAATGTGAAACCAGTCATCAAAGGTGTATTTTTTTTTTCCTGCCATCTTGATATTCCTAGGTATTAACATTAGGGTTGAATTTAACCTGGTTGGAGTTTGGCTGAGAGGAAAGACAAAGAGGAATAAGGGAGAAAGCACAGGAGGAGGAGACAGAACTGTTTATTTTGTAACTGCTCTGTTAGTAATCAAAATTGTCTCCACAAAATGTATTGTTAACAGTGTTTTTGACTGCCTAGAATAAGAATTTCAAAAAAGACATTTCTAATAAAGTTCTTAAGGTAAGGTTTTTTTTTTATTTCCTTATATGAGGAACAATACTAATAAAGTATTGAGAGGGGAGATAGAAAAACATAAAATTAAAATGTGATAGTTTATATTCACCTAAATCAATTTTAAGAATCAAGATCTTGAACTAAATTAACTCTTGTGGGAAATAAACCTGAAGACAAAAGAGAAATAATTCTTAAGATTCAAAGAATGGATTTTAATCAGTGTTAAACAAATTCTCAAACAGGAAATCATATGCATTAATCGATGTAACACACAGAAAAATAGATTCTTGTATTTTAACTATTCCCCTCACGGATTTAGTGTTGACAATATTATGCATGTTCAGCAAAATGTAGCAAGTTAATCCTGTTCTCATAAGAACAAATTCAAACCCAAGAGCCTATTTTATAAAATGCAGGACACACAGTAGTTACTTTTTATTGATTTAGACAATATATGAGTTGTCAGAAATTGCCATTTGTGTGGAGCTATAACAAGATTTTCCAACTGTAGATGTTTTAAAACAATCATTAGTTACTTTTTTGAGCCAAAATAAATTCACTTCATGTTGAAGATCTATAATCCTAATCATCGTGTCTTTTTTCGTTTTTCTAACTCGTGTACCTTAATGGCTGACTGCTCAATAGGAGATTAGATGTCTTGCTACAAGTGTACTTGTTACAGGGCTGTTTCATTTTTAACTGTATGGGAAAAACTGCTTATTATTCGAAGCTACTTTTCCCAAACTGGCATTTCCCTAATTTCATCAGTAGAAGCCCAAGCTTTTTGAAGCTGCTGTAGTCCATGTTACAAATAATAGTTCATTTTAAAAGACAAATGCCTCTTCTGTGAAGCAAATTTAACCCATAATGCAACTGAGTACTATTTATACTGCTACAGTACATAACATTTCCAACACTGATCTATAATAAGATACACGAGGAGTTTGAACTGGTGATGCTTGAAAAATCTCTCCTTTATTTACTTTCCCAGCAGAAGAAACAGACATAATCTATAGCAGAATTGGTGAGAGGTAATATGATATCTGGATGTCGGGACTTGTTTGCCCTCCACATCTACAGAAAGAGAATTACATCTCTACATTAGGAAAGCTGAAGTATGAGAAAAAGCTCAGTTAGTTTCAGGTGTTAATTAGGGAAAATTTCAATAGCTTCTTGAATGATATGGATAACAAACTCCTTTCCTCATTTTAATTCACTCTAGATTTGTTACAACTTTGGTATGCTTGACTTATGCTAATGACTACACATAGGAAGATGACTAACTAGCACATTGTGCCTGTGTTGGGAGATGATAATAATGGAGAGATACAGCATTCAGGCAGAAGATATAGGAACTCATGGACATATAGTAGGTGCATGAATATATGATGGAATATGAGTTTAGAGCAGTAAGAGAAGATTCTGTATTAAGGACCTTGTAGGCTATTTAAGTTTGGATTTTTTTTTAACTCTACACAATGAAAAATCATGAATAACTGAAGAATTTCAAAGCCAATGAATGAAGTACCAATAGTTGAGTTTCAGAAAGATCAACTTGGCAAGACTGTGGAATGGAAAAATGGATATACAAAACTTTGTGACAGGGATCCTATTATAACAGTTTTATAAAGAAAAAGGAAGAGAGAAGGGAGGTAGGAAGAGAGGAGGAGCCTGGGATGGGGGAAGGGAAAACTGAATTAAATTGAGATGATACAATGTGTATAGAACAGAAATTGGATTTAAGAGATACTTGGAAGTATAAATAACATGCTATGGGAACTAATAAAAAAATCTAATGTAAATATGATAGTTGGGGACTAGAGAAGATTCTGAGAATGGAAATGATTACTTAAGCAAAATATACATAATAATGGAAATAGAAGACTAAAGATTATAATTCTAAACATTAAAACATATAGAAAATATTCAGAGAAGCCCTCATAGGATTCTTGAAAAGAACATGGGAAACTAACAAAATACTAGGATGACTGCTACAACCTCTGCCCTAGCCATTAATTTAAACAATGGCAAGGGGCAATGGGAATTGAGAAAAGACAAATACATAGAGAGAAAGAATGGGACCAGGTGGGATACTCTCCTCTGATGGAGGAACAGTGACCTAGAGCTAGCTCAGCACATTTATAATATAGGTTTTATCATCAAAAGGTTATTTGTGAGAAAAGTTTCAGTAAAGCAGACAGACTTGAAGGTTGCAGTGAAACTTTTCGAGACATCAACATTATCTTGTTATGCCCAGAATTCTCTATCCTGGGAGTTAGTGCCTGAACTCAAGGTTCAGACTGATGTAGCTCTATGCCTTTGCAGGGAGCCTCCTCAGACCAGGCATAACCATAGCAACGGGGCCATCTTGACCTGAACCTTTGCACAGGAAGTTCCTAGCCCAAATGCAGCCAAGAGGCAGAGACACCGTGATTCAAATCCCCACTCTCGACAAATTACAAAAGAAAATCAAATACAAAAGTGCACTAGACTATAGACCCAGTGTTAGTCAACAGGATCTCTGAGAGCAGTTTTGTGGATTATTGGAGGTAAGACTCTGATTATGCAAATAGGAATTAAGCAAATATAACCAGGTGGAATTCTGCTGAGAGAGAGAAATTGGAAGATTTTTGATGCTGGTTGCTCTTTTGAGGGATATGTATATACACTTACATATTAAAGGTTATAAATCCAGTAGAGACAAAGACTGAAAAATGGACAGAGTGGAAATATTAACTGTAGGAGCACTCTCCATACCTTCAACCCCTCCCTTCCATCTTTCCCCACTCTATGCTAATGGACTGTGCGCTTGACAGAGAGCACCTCATTGTTTCTATCTTTGGGCCAGGATTGGTCCATGAGTGTATATAAGCTTCTGTACTTTCTGGAATAAATGGTATTTCTGCATCTCGCACTGGCAGAGCAGTTTTTACCTACACCCTGGGGTCTGGGTGGAGTCACTCCGCAGGCGTCACCCCCGTCCTGTCAGACCCCATTTTGTCTTCCCCGAAGACCCATTTTCTCATCTCTCAGGACCCCAACTCATCGAGTGGACCCACACAGCATTATTTAAAGCAATAATTAACTAAATAAAAATAGCTAAAAAGGGTAGACAAGATGCAAAACTAGTTCAAAGTATTTGTTATCCAAGGGAAAGGAATATGTCTTCTGCTGGGGTGCAAAGAAATATACAACTTTTCAGGACCTATTAGCTGTGGGTTTAAAAAATTGATCTCTGCCAAAATAATTTTTTGAAGAATCAGGAAGTGATTTAACTATGAATTAAATTTGTGTTAAAGTAGTGGGAGGCTTAAGGCTAATACTGAAAAAATTTAAATGACTCATAGAGAACAGAAAGGAGACTAGTTATAACATTAAGAAATACAGACAGAAGAGACTGATAATACAATTGAGGACTGACTCTATCTGGATAGTAGCAGCACACTTATTTATCAGTTTCAAAAATGCCTCCAGAAATACAGATGCTCCTCTACTTACAAGGAGTTATATCCCCATTAACTCTACATAAGGAGAAACTATTATTTAAGTGAAAAATGCATTTAATATACTTACCAAACATCATAGCTTAGCAACACAGTATACAGTACAGTTTTGTTTGTTTACTCTCATGATCATGTGGCTGACTGGATCCTGAATAAGTATCAATTTTGCACCATTATGAAGTGAAAAAATTATAAATTAAACCATCTTAATTTGGGGATCATCTCATCTGTATATAGTCATAAGTGCAGATGAAGGGAAAGCATGAGGTCAAGTTTGGGAGTGAGGCAATGACTAGCTATTATATGTAGAATAACAAGAATGATGCTGGTGGCAGTGGCACATGCCTGTAATCTCAGCAGCTTGGGAGGCCGAGGCAGGAGAATCTCAAGTTCAAAGCCAGTCTCAGCAACTTAGTGAGGCACTTAGCAACTCAGTGAGATCCTGTCTTTAAATAAAATATAAAAAGGGCTAAGAATGTTGCTCAGTGGTTAAGCACCTCTGGATTTAATCGCCAGTACCCTCTCCCCGCCCCAAAAAAAACAAGAAAGAATGGTATTGTTGACATAGCACTTGATATAAATCTCATGGGTTTTAAATGAATATGCAAGGAACTGCAATCAGGAGGAAGTTGTGAAAGACAAGGAAAAGGAATGAATTGGAAACAACATGCTCATTCTTATGGGTTCAGTTGTATTTCTCCAAAATATACTAAAGTCCTAATTTCTGGTTAATTTGAAATTATTTGAAAATAGTCTTTGCAGTTGTAACCAAGTTATGATTATGTCATTAGGGTGTCCTTATAGGAAGGGCAAGTTTGGCATCAGACACAGTAATGTACACTTGGAAATCAAGTGAAGACAGACATATAAAAGAAGACAGCTGCTTTACAACTGAGGTAAAACTTGGAGTCATGCAGCTATTAGCTGAGGAATACCAAGGTCTACTGGCAAACACCAGAAACCAGAAAATGCCAGCAGAGATTTTATGCCTACAAGTTTCAGAAGAAGCATGGTCTTGTCATTATCTTGATTTCTGATTTTTCTAGCCTCCTGAACTAAAAGATAATAAATCAGATTTAAACTTCCTAATTTGTGATGTTGTCACAGTAACTTCAGGAAACTGAAATGTCTAGTAGGAGTTCTCATCAACAGTCTGAATGTGAAGACAACTAACTAATTATACATATAAGAATCATAAAAATGCTTTTCTTTTTTTAAAATATTTTTTTAATTATACATGGACACAATATCTTTATTTTGTTTATTTGTTTTTATGTGGTGCTGAGGATTGAACCCAGTGACTCACATGTGCGAGGCAAGCACTCTGCCACTGAGCCACAACCTCAGCCCCATAAAATTGCTTTTCATTTTTAAATAATTGGTATATGAAATAAATGACAAGAATATGAACAAGTGAATTGGAAAACGCTTTACACACCTCACTATTGAAAAAAATTTCTTATAATGTTTTACAGTAAGTTATCCAATAACCATAGTGTTCTTCAATGTTGATCTTTTTTTTTTTTTTCTTTTTTTTGTGGTGCTAAGGACTGATCCCAGGGCCTCACATTACTAGACTAGCGCTCCACCATTGAGGTACACATTACAGTGCCCAAAAGCCTGAATTTTCAATGTTGTTTCAGTCTAAAGTACACTTTTTAAAGCATAATTGTGAGCGTATTACTTGCTTCAGTGTTGAAATATCCATAGATAGGAATTTATTTGCGTTTTTCAATCCCATTCAAAGCATATAGAACTAATAATTCTGTTTATCAACTGTTATGTAATGTAAATTATACATGTTATATAATTAAATTATAATTTACATAATTTAAAACAAAAACATAATTAAACATTCACTTTGTGAATGTACGTATTGTTTTCATATTACATGTACATAATACATATTGTTTGACTAATGAATTTTGACTATTAAAATGTTTATATCATTTGTACCTTTAAATTATTTAAATGGAAATTATTTATAGATAACATTTGTACTTGAAAAATGTATTGCCACCTTAATTATGTATAGTTCAGGGGAGAAGAAAGGTGAATGGTTTACTTTTGTAAGACTAATAGTGATAAAGTTATTAACAGCAAAATCCAGCTTTAAGGAGAGCCCACAATATTGTAGACTTCTTAAGGACTATCTCATTTAATTTTCAAAATCAAAAAAACACAAACAAGTCTATGATATTGTTGTAATTTTTTTACTTCCATTATAGATGCATAATGAAGTGACTTTCTTGCTTAGCATCATATAAATAAGAAACTATGAAGACAAAATTGGAATCCAGTCATATTCTAGAGCCTAAATGGTTAATGAGTAATGTATGAATACGTGTCATAAACATACATATGCAGACATGTCATGTATACATTCATTGTATACATTTGTTGCACTTTCTTACCATTTTTAAGTCAAAGTCATTACAAAAGACTATTGATAAAATATTCTATTATCTCAATTTTCTCATTTTAAATCTAATTTTAACTAACTGGAGACAGATTGAATGGATAGAGCATAGAATTTGTGAAGTTACATAAAACATATCTGGATTATGTCAGAGTGGTTGATGGGTTGCCTGTGTTTTTAACACACAGTAGGCAATGGATAAGTATTCATTTTTATTTAAAGAAATAAATAAGTGGATGTTTAATTTAATATTTAGAGAATACTTCAACAAACTGAATTCATCAGCAATTATTATAAAAAAAACAAGTAAAGAGAAATGTTATTTAAAAGAAAAATAAAGCTTCATGCAAGATAAATAAAAGGAAAAAACAGTGTTAAAGAGATGGCAAATATAACTGAACAAAGGAAGGAAACTGCAGTAAGTTGATTGAACTTTGCCAAGACCATTTATACGTTGGTAAAATAATGTTGGTAGAAAGTTGAGGTCAAATACTCTACTGAAATGACTTCCTAGAAAAACTCTAATTTTTTTTTTCATTCACCAGAACAATTTTCAGACCTTTCTCTAGTGTGGGGAATTATATAGTTATTGCAAATGGTTTGTGTTGGAGAACAGCAAAACAAAACATTTTATACAATTTTATCTAATGTGTAGTGTATTTCAATCTACTATATTAAATGAGAAAAAAATATAACATGATTTCTCCATCTTTTAAGATTCCAAGATGTTATGAAATTATCTAATTATGGGGATTACTCATAAAGAATTTAATTAAATTTTAGGATTTCTTATACTTTAATTGGAGGATCTCTTTCCTTACAGATCTGTTATGAATTCCTGTTTAATGTCCTCAATTTCAAACCCTAATCAGTAAGGGCTTGAACCCAGTAATATTAAAAAAGGAATAAAGGGCTGGGGATATAGTCCAGGAATAGAGTGCCATTTTCCTTACATGGGCAAAGATCCTGGGCTCTATCCTCAAAACTCAGAAAAAAAATAAAGAAACAATAAAACCTGGTTTTCTTTCAGCCTCTATGATATATATATATATATATATATATATATACATACATATGTATAATATATATATGCACATATACATACATAAATATATATCATAAATACACATAAAGATATATACATACACATGTGTACATTCATATATAAAATGCATGTACCATGAAGTTTATAAATTATGTAAATTTATATCACTGTATATTTAAATTGATCCATTTTATAAATTTGTTTCAACAATTGCTTAGCTTCGCTAGTTTTCCTGCTTCCTGACTCAAAGTATGAAGCCTCTTATTTCAGCTTAAAAGGAGCTGACTAGCAGGAAAGGTGGACATTTTTAGTCTTCAGCAGATGTTCTGAAGGGAGCAACTCTGGAGGCCAAGGCAGGAGAATTACAAGTTCAAAGCCAGCCTCGGCAACTTAGTGAGACCCTATTTCAAATAAAAGATATAAAAGGGCTCAGGATGTAGCTCTGTGGGAAAGCATCCCTCCATTCAGTCCCCAGTACCAATACACACACACACACAAACACACAGATCAATGAATGATAATATTATATTTGGAGATTCAAGTATTGACAAGGCTATATTACCTGTGAGATTTTCTTATGATAGTTATGTAATAAAGAGAAAATAAACAAAAACCACCCAGGGAATCAGTGTGCTTGTGATAAGAATGCGGGATGTGTTGTAGGGGTGCTGGCTGAAGGAAGGTTAATTTTGACTCTATCATGAAGGGAGGTGTCTTGGAGCATGAAAAAAGTCGTGCATGGATACTTTGTATGGATACTTTGTATGTGTCAGGCAGAAGGAATGTAATGACAATGTGAGGGAAAGCATGCTAGAAAAGAAAGCTCCTGACACTTAGTTTACTTATGACAATTTCCTTTCCTGAAGGAAGTACCATAAGCCTATGGTTTTATTTTATAAAAGTTAAGTTTTTCAAGTCTGATCTGAAACTGTTATTCATGTAGTCTTGGATAAAAAGGCATTTTACAACTTTACTGAGTACTCTAGTTCACATGTAACAGGCCCTTTCATAGATTCTCTAAATTTGGGCAACGTTTACAGTATCACAAAGGTCTAGGGAAAGTTTTAGTAGCTTATAAGATGAAGCCATTGTGGAGGTGAGCTCCATACATTATCAGTTCTTCTGCATAAAGCATAAAACAGAAGAAACTCACAACCTGTTAAGAACTACATTATGCCTTGAGTGCTACCAACTTGCATTCTAAGTCACATAAGAGTTGTTACTCTACTTTGGAAAAATATTCAATCCATATGGCATCCTACATGAACTACTGGGCCATACCGAAGCCCATGGATCAATATTTATTTGATTTAATTTTTTTCTGGCAAAATTTAAATCACTGTCAGGTCAGTGAGGTTGAACCTTTGAATATTCTTTTAGTTGGTACACATTTCACACTTCTTTCATTCTAAGAAAATATAATGGACAGGGTGAAGCAAACAAAGCATCTCACAAGTCAAAATCTTAACATCTCTTGATTGTAAACACATACCGTAAACTTGGCACTTCTTTGCTCCGACTTTTGAGGGTCTCTACATGCAAAAATTAAACAATCAATGATTAACTGATGTTTACTCAGAAAATGTTTAGGTAATTGTAAGAAAATGTATCTATGTTTAAGGTAATTTCTCTCCCTTGCTGGTTTAGCAACATTTAGATTTATAGATTGGAAATTTATCAAATCTATGATTAGTCTTTAAGTATTGACTTCAAATGAGACTTGTATCCTTGGTTCTCAAAATCTATCTGTTATGTTATATGTTAATTCTACCTTGAATAGCTTTCTGGAGAAATATTTTCCCAAAGAACCATATTTCACTATTTGTCAAATAGCTTTATACTTTTCAAAATATCTTGGATTACAGAGCAAACAGAGAATGTAAGGAAATGTTCTACAACATGTTTAAATATGTCTAGCATATATTCAAGGAAATAATATATATATATGAAGCATTAGCAGAAATCATGTATTTTAATCTGTAAGTAATCCTCAATTAAACATATATAGAAGACTTGCATAAGAAGATAAACTAAGTCACTAGTGGATTAGCACAAAATAAGATTTTTAAAATTTTTTTATTTTTTATTTTTATTTTTATTTTGATACTGGGGATTGAACTCAGAGGTACTCGACCACTAAGCCACATCCCCAGCCCTATTTTGTGTTTTATGTAGAGACAGGGTCTCACTGAGTTGCTTAGCGCCTCACCGTTGTTGAGGCTGGCTTTGAACTCGAGATTCTCCTGTCTCAGCCTCCCTAAGTGCTAGGATTACAGGCTTGAGCCTCTGCGCCCGGCTAAGATTTTTTTTTGAAATCAAGATATACAACTGAAGTTTCAGAAAAAGAAGGAATATAATGATACAGAATGACTATATGATGTAAATTGTGGATACATGCCTGTGAAATATATGAAGATATAATTTATATCAAACATTGCACCACACAAAAACTCCTTTAGTCAAATCTGCCCTTCCATGTCTCTTATCCTTCTTTCTTCCCCCCTCACTTCAGCTAAAATGCAAGTAAAAAATACAAAGTACAAAATTCTATCAGGAGGCATATAGTTAATGTTTAAAACCTGGGAACATTAAAAGCTGTGGATAGCTGCCTTAACCATTAAAACAGAATTAAGGGAATTCAATTTCTTCTCAAAACTCACTCACAAATCAGTTAAAAGAACATCAATATCACTGAAAGAGTCATGCATTTGGAAAAATATAATTTTTCAACTCTTGACAATCTTAAAAATTGCTATAACATATAAAACACAAACATACCAATAGCTCTGGTTGTGAGGGTGCAATGTGGTCTAAATTTTCTGGTCAAAAAGCAACTTATGTGTGAAAGAAGTAGTATTTTAAAAGCAATTTTTATGTGCATGGTAACTTCTGAATTGAAAGGAAACAAAACCTGTATTTTCTCTTTATAAAATGATAAAGGTCAACATTTAGGCTCACATCACAGAATTCAATAAGGATATTATAAAATAACTTAAAATGGAGATGTTCAGGCAACTAGGTGCCATTTCAATGTACTACTCTGACAGTTTTTTGTTTTCTTTTGGAAAAATAATAAAGAGTATCTTGGTTACAATGACAAACCAGCTTTTCTGTAGTGCATCCCTCCAGCAAAGGCTTAATATATCTGATTTGTCAAAGTCAACACTCCTGCTAATCTTTCCCGCCAGTGTCAAATGCTGGAAGCTATCGCCTATTCATTTTGCTATGTGGTGTAGAGAGAGATGTACATGGGCAGTAAGTAATCTACACAACCATCAGAATAAAATGGTCTTTCTGAATACAGATACAAAAAAAGATGCAAGAAGTATTGGAAAATTATTTGTATTTTTCAAGATTTCTTCTGCAACTCTCTCTTTGCCTGTACTGCTTGCTTGAATATAAGTTATACCTACCTTTGTTACATTATTTAGTTAATGAATACCTTAGGATTATAAAACATTTTCTATTTGTTTCAAAATGTTATATATTTCGCTGTGTTATACAGTCAGAGTATATTAAAGAAAATAATATTGAATAATATTTTTAAAAGCTCTAGAGCAATATTATTACTTCTAATTTTAAAAGCTTCTAGAGCAATATTACTACTTCACATGCAGAAGCTAAAGAACAAAAAAGAATAAGAAAGGGATCTCATGAAAACAGGAGGGAGATCAGTAAAATCGAGGTAGTGAATTCAAGGGGAAGAAAAAATGGGGGAAAATGGGAAGAACTGGTCAGTAAAATTGACTAAATTATGCTCTGTGCTTGTATGACTATTATTGTTATATGCATATGTAAATGTCACAATGAACTCTTCTATTATGTATAATTATAATAAATTAATTAAAACATAAAAAAAGCTAAATGAAACTCTGGAAGAATACCTGCAATATATGTAGACGAAAGGCTAAAATCCTATTTTTTCATTGTACATGCGATTTTTTACCTTAATATACAAATATAGAATTTCTTTCTAGACAACATATTTATGTTGATTCTTTCATTTTTTTTAACATGAGACGTTTTAGAGTGCTATATTCTTGTTATCACTAATGTGCAGGTTCTTTTGTTGTTATTGTTGGTATCAGGGATTGAACTCAGAGGTACTCCACCACTGAGCCACATCCCCAGCCCTGTTTTGTGTTTTATGTAGAGACAGGGTCTCACTGAGTTGTTTAGTGCCTCGCCGTTGCTGAGGCTGGCTTTGAACTCGCGATTCTCCTGTCTCAGCCTCCCAAAGTGCTGGGATTAAAGGCGTGCGCCACCATGCCCAGCTATGTGCAGCTTCTTTTACAATAGAACTTCTCAGCATTTCCTTAGATACTAGGAGTAAATTACACTATTGTTTGCAAAAATTATTCTCCTCCTACTCTATATCCATTCCTGTGACTTTGGATTTTATTATTTGAGTTTCTTTGGCCAATACAATATTATTGACCATAATGGCCCCTTGAGAAGTCCTTGAGTGTGTTTTCTCACACTCCTGCCATCACTGTGAGTGTATTCTGGCTAGCCTGCTGGTCCTAGAAGGACATGTGTGAAGCAGAGATGACAAATTCCATTGTGTCACTGGTTGTAGGTGTTAACCGCAAATAACGTGACAGAAAAACATTACAGATGAAGGAACTCATTCCACTCTCAATTGGGGCACCATTGACGTTATTTTCATAGAGTTTATATGATTGCTACTTAAGTTGGAGAACTTGGTAAGGACAAACACTAAAAGATAAAAACAGATAGGTGAATATTCAACAATGTGGGTGAAGAATTATAAAGGTACAAATCACAGGTAAGTTAACAGAAAATATGAGTCAGGAATGAGAGATGTTGAGACAGAAAGCTGTAGGACTTAATATTTGATTGTATTGGGTCATGCCAGGTATGTGACAGAGGAACATAGCCACCTTTATAAACAGACTGACAAGAATGATGGTTATTAAAACTGGGAAAAATAACTTAATGCAATAATAACCTAATGAACAGATTAAAGATAAGCAAGGCACAGTGGCGCATGCCTGTAGTCCCAGTGACTCGGGAGGCTGAAGCAGGAAGATTGAGAGTTCAAAGTCAGACTCAGCAACTTAGTGAGGCACTTAGAAACTCATTGAGACACTGTCTAAATAAGATACAAAAAAGGGCGGGGAATGTGGCTCAGTGGTTAAGTGCCCCTGGGTCCAATCCAGAGCACCAAAAAAAAAAAAAAAAAATTAAGGGCAGATGCCTGGTGAGCATTATCATGCAAAATAATTGGCATGGGATATCAGAAGTATTAAAATATCTTAAACCAGGAATGACTAAACTCTTGTGGTATGTGCTCCTAAGTATTTTGTTTTTTCTTATTTCATCTTAATCCCTTATAGAGATGAAAATATTACATTTGTTATGTTGATGAGAAAACTGAGTTGAGAGATTAAATTCTTTCCTCAAATTCACAAACAGTATACAGCAGAATTAAAACAAAGGTTGTCACACACAGGACCTCATGGTCTTATCTACTATCTTTGTCTGTAAAGAGGAATAAAAGAGACCTGGGGTGTTGTTCAGTGGTAGAGCACTTGAACAGTGTGTGTGATACTCTGGGTTTAATTTCTGGCTCCAAACAAATTTCTGTAAAAAGAAATAAATTATAGTTTCCATAAATTACTTGTATGACGAAAATTACTATTTCATTCTTATCACAAAATAAAAACATGTGAATTAGCAAAAAAAATCATTTTTTATACTTTCTTAAATAAATATTATAAATTTGCTTAATATTTACAGTATATTATGTGAGCATGTGCATGTGTGTTGGTCATAGAGTAAGACATAGGTTTTGGTATCTTCCCATGCCATAGTAATTATGAAGTAGACTATCCAAGTGAAAGAATGGCCATAATAATCAATGGAGTATAATCATAATGTTTTTCTTGACTATCCCACACATTTCCCACACATTATTAGACTTAATATGACCAGAAAAAAATAAACCAATTAGTTAAGTAATAAAATATCAATTAGTTAAAGTATAAAGAGTGCTCACAGGATGAGGGAGCTATAGCAAGCTGAGGTTGTATTTAAAGCAAATAAATGGGGGAGTTGTCCAGGAAGACATATGAGAATGTGTTATGGAAGAGGGATGAGTAAATGTAGAAGTGTAATATTGTAAGCCCACCCTTGATGTGTTCAAGAAATACCAGAGACAACCATGTGGCTGTAGGATAGTGAGCATGGAGACAAACAAGAAGGGAGAGATGGCTATAGCAGGTTGATAGAAATAACATGATCAGACATATTAGTTATATACATACTCTACTACCTTTGGGACTAGTGTGAATATTCATATTTGTACATATGGATGCAAATTAAAGCATATTTTCCAAAGTTTAACGATCAGTGCCATATTATTTTCCAAGGAGCATTAATTAAAGCATGGCTTAAAGATATTTTCTATGAAAAAAGGGGGGTTAATTGATTGAAACAAGTTTAAAAAGTATTGTTTATATACTTCAAAATGTTCCTTCTTGACAATGACTGATGCATATTAAAAAAAAAAATCCAAAGTCCTCAAGTAGAACATACTTAACCCTATCCTTTCCACATGCATTTGTCCATAAAGCTATTTTACCACTTAATGCTTGTTCTCACTGCATAGAAATAAAGTTGTCTCATATGCTCCAGAAAACAAAATTCTAGGTTGTCATTTTAGAAACTTGGCTGCAAGAAGATCTTGGGTTTTTCTGCAGCCCCTGTGGATTTGGAAGGAATGTATAAAAGGACTTAGAGACAAGATAATTAAGTTTAGGAATTAGATATGTTACATGATCAATAATATACCATCGGTTGTGGATTTGATAAACCTTATTGATAGTATTAAAATAAGGATTTAGCAAGATATTAAAGCTTCATAATCATTTAACCAATACACATGCATACATGTTAATATGACTCATTGATGTTTTCCATCTAACAGATATTGTTTGGGAGACAAAGAACACATTTGTATGAGTTTCCAATCTACAAAGTCTTCCATATTTGCTCTATTTTCTCCTCATCATTGTTTCTCATTTTCAATAAGCTTTGCTTTTTAGAGCAGCTTTAGTTCATATAAAAATTGATCAGAAAGTACACAGAATTCTCACACTTCTTGTTTTCCTATATACTCAAAGCCTTCCCTATAATCAACATTTTGCTCCAGAGTGGCACATTTGTTAAAATCAATGAACCTCCTCTGACATATCATTATCATCCAGAGCCCACAGTTTGCATTAGAATTGATGTTTGATGTTGTAAATCTTGAGTTTTGACAAACATGAAAGATACATTTGGTATGCACCATGATAGAATCATACAGAATAGATCCACTATAAAAATCCTCTATGCTCTGCCTATTCATTCCTTCTTCCTTCCTTACCTCTCACAGGCACTGGTCTTTTTACTTTCTCCATTGCTTTGCCTTTTTCAGAATATCATCTAGTTAGAATAATAGAACATGTAGCCCCTTTTAAATTTACTCTGTTCACTTAATAATGTGAATTTAAGTTGCCTCTATGTCTTTTCATGGCTCACTTATTTATAGCACTGAATAATGATCCATTGTCTGAATACATATCAAAATTTACTTTTCACTTCACTTCCTGAGAGCATCTTGGTTGTTTTAAACCTTTGGAAATTATGAATAAAGCTGCTATAGATATTAATATTCAGGTTTTTGAGTGGACATAATTTTCTAACTGGCTTTTGGTAGATATTGAAAAAGTACAAGTGATGCGTCTTATAAAAGTATGTTTAGTTTTGTAAAAAACTGACAAGGTGTCTTTCAAAGCGGTGGTATCATTTGGCATTTCTACCAGTGATGAATCAGAATTGCTGTTGCTCCATGTCCTTGGCAGCATTTGGTGGTGGTAGTATTCTGGAACTTGGCCATTATAATTGGTTTGGAGTGTTACCTTGTTTTAATTTGCAATTTTCTTATGACTTACGATGTAGACCATCTTTTCTAGGTTTATTTGCTACCTGTATATATTACTTATGGGGGGTTTGCTAAAGCCTTTGTCTTATTTTTTAGTTATTTTTTAAATTGCTTAAAACATTAAGAGTTCTATTTTAAGAGGTCTTTGTATATTTTGAATAATAATACCTTATAGCAGTCTCTTTTGCAAATACTTTCTTTGAGGCTTATTTTTTTTCATTCTCTTGATATTCTTTCATAAAACAGAAACAATTTTAATGAACTCCAGCCTATTAATAATTTTGTTCATAGAGTGTGATTTTGGTTTTGCATTTAAAATGCCATGACCATGTCTAAAGTCAATTATATGATTTTCTAGGAAGTTTATAGTTTTGGGTTTTACATTTAGGCCTGTGATCAATTTTTGAATTAAATTTGTAAAAGCTTAAGTTTTGTTGTCTGGATTCACTTTATGCATGTGGTTTTCTAGTTGTCCAAGAAACATTTGTACAGAAGATTATCTTATCTACATTATATTGACTTTTCTCCTTTCCTAAAGATCAGTTAAGTATGATTGTGCATGCCTATTTCTGGTCTCTACTCTGTTCCATTAGTCTACTTTTCTATTTTTCATCAATACCATGCTATTTTCATTCTTAGTTTTATCATTAGATTTGAACAATTAATACTGGACAAATTGCCAAACTATCTGGAATGGTTCAATATATGACTTAGTAATATTCCTCAATAAAAGTGATTTTTTTTTTCTTTTCGATACCAGGGATTGAACTCAAGGGTACTCGACCACTGAGCCACATCCCCAACCCTATTTTGTGTTTTATTTAGAGACAAGGTCTCAATGAATTGCTTAATGCCTCACTGTTGCTGAGGCTGGCTTTGAACTCGTGATTCTCCTGTCTCAGCCTCCCAAAGTGCTGGGATTACAGGCATGCGGCACTGCGCCCAGCTATGGTGTTTGCTTTTGAGAGTACTCTAGTGTGAAATATATTCTACATGAGAATGGCTGGGTAATTTCCTATTCTCCTTGCTGATTATAATCCAAAAGAGCCCAACATTCCCACATCCAAACCTTTTTCAAACAGTTAATTTGAACTTCATTAAACCTGTTAGGAATCTTTGATTTGATGCCATGGACTTCAAAGTCAAAATAACTACATCAGAATTTGCATCTTTCTTACATATCGCCCCTCAGGCTTCAGCACTTATTTTCTTAAAATTTATGAATATCTTAGTAACAAAATCTCTTTGGCCACTTTTACATGCTTTTCCCTTTCTCCATTTCCACTGATTTTCCTAAATAAACAGTTAATTACACAAGGTAGTAACATTCAATAGTTTTATGCAGACACATCAAAATATAAATATTGTAGAATCTAATCCAGTAATTCATGGGAGAAAGTATTTTCATCAGCTAACCCAAAATATAATATGTCTGTAAAATATATTCATTTTGTATCAATTAATGAACCAAACTATTCATACACAGCAGGGGTTCCCTGTAAAATTGTTAATATTTTAAAGAGTTATAATGATGAAGACTGTGGAGCAAAGGAGGAAAGGAGGAAGAGGAAGAGGGATAGAAAAAAACAAAAAAGAAACATCAAGCTCAGGACAGTGTCTGCAATATATCTTAAATGTATAGTCCACTAGAAGAGAAGGGGTATGAAAACAAGTTATTAAAGAAGCAGAAAAAAATGCTTAAAAAATTAGAAGAGTGTCAGAGAAGTAAAGGGAAAAAATAATTTTTCTTTTTTCTTTTTTCTTGGTAGCAGAGATTGAACTCAGGGGCACTCAACTACTGAGCCACATTCCTATTTTGTATTTTATAGAGACAGGGTCTCATTGAATTGTTTAGTGCCTTCCTGTTGCTGAGACTAGTTTGAATTTGTGATCCTCCCGCCTCAGCCTCCTAAGCCACTGAGATTATTCAATGAGGACTGATAGATAAGTCTTAAGTACTGATGAGTGTTATGTTTTAGATGTGAATGTCTCCCAAAGGTCCCATGTGCTAAAGGCTTGGTCACAGCCTGTAGCACCAATAGGAGGTGAGTCCTAGTAGAGGGACGTTAGGTTACTAGGGCATGCCCTTGAAGGGAATATTTAAACTCCAATCCCTTCCTCTCCTCTTTGTTTTCCTTCTCAGCTGCAATGAAGAGAATAGTCTTCTTCAGCCACACTTACTGCTGTGATACAATGTGTCACCACAGACCCAAAGTAAAAGGACCAAGCAATCATAGTTTAAGATATATTCTAGTGACTGCAAATCCTAAGTCATGAGCCCAAATCAGCCATCTCTTCCTTTTAAGTTGATTTATGATCTCAATTTTTGTTACAGCAGTAGAAAGCTGATAACAGTGGGAAAGCAAGATGAAAACTAAAACGTGTCCAATGGACTTAGCTACCTTAGACATTTTGGAAGAGTCATGAGGATCAAAGAAATTTAGAGAAAATCAAAGGTAAGAACATGGACATGGGATTGCTAAAATCCCTTTGGGGAGTCTATGTAGTATAGCAGATACGTGGATGTCATCTAGAGAAGTATGCTCATTGCAGCCATGGATTGGTTGATTTTCCAATTTACCTAGACTTCCAATGGGAAGGATTTCATGATGTAAACAGAACTAAAAATTAGAGGGAAAGAAAATTTAGGAGACAGTGAAATACCTGAGAAGTCAGAAATAGAGGAGGTAGAAGTTAGGGTTATGGAAGTTGGGGTTTTTCATCTCAACATAAAAGGAGGAAAGCAGAGGTGGTTGAATGTAGACTAAAAAAGCTTTGTAGATTGAAAGGCAAATGAACATGGAAGAGGGCATCAGATAATTTCTATTTTCTCAGTGAAATGGGAAGCAATATTTCGAACTACAAGGAAAGACGGAGGGTAAAGAAGACAAAGGAAATTTGAAGAATTAGAAAAAATTCAAAATGGAACTTGCCAAAATGCACACTTTTTAATATCTGGAGGGAGAGAAGTTGTGACAAAGCTTTCTCATTGTTTTTGTAATTGGGAGTAATGAATTGCATTCTGTTCATAAACTTTAGTTCTTTCTCCACAACAATAAAGTGGTAAGACGTTTCCAAGATGGAAAGGGGACTTTTACCAGGAATCACTCTGAGGCTTGAAGGGAAGACAAAATCATAAAAGTATCCTCCACTCTGAGCCATAAAGGGTAAGCAGAATGTGGGCATGAGAACAAAAGAAAAAGCAATGTTTTGGGCATGTGTAGCAAAAATAAAGACATGAAAGTAGAACATTCTAGGAGGTCCAGCGATGCCATAGTCATCAGGGGCAAAGGTGCTGTACTTGCTTCTCTTCCTGTCATCTGAAGTTTAGAATGTGTGTGTATTTTAACAATTGCAGTTTCTAGAGGTAAAGAAAATTGTGGGGGAAAAAAAGATACATGTGTATATACTGTTAAGGGTGGTTCTTGCCCCAGAATATATCATTTCCATCTAAGATTCACTTTGAAAGTGGGAAAGACAGAGTCTAAGGCAATTGGTACTTTTTACTTTGGTTTCCTATTGCAGGTGCCTATAGCAACAATCTTTAAGAGAACAGAAACCACATAATAATATAATTAATGATCATTTTTTATTTGTCTCAGCTCTCCTTTATACCAGAATCTCATTCAGAGCAAAGCTATTATCTTTCTTTCAGTACAACATACATAGCAGAAGTACTAAAAATGTGTTGTCTTAAATGCATGCATAATTTAGATGAAGGAGAAGAAAAGGAAAATGGTATTGCTGTTGTTTAGTAAGTTTATACATTAAAAGGCAGAATTACTTTTTAAATCTGAAGAACTAATTATTATTACATTAATTGTGATTTCTGACTCTTCCTGACTCTGCGCATCCTTCCCTGCTTTTCCTTAACCACACCTTCATTATCAATTAACTATTTTCAAACATATTTGATAAATTCTCACTAAATTGGTACAGATATTTTATGTTCCCTTTCTATTATAAATTACACATTTTTCCTTCTTGATATATTCAGCAAGGTGCTCAGTAAATACATGATTGAAATGATCAAATGAACATGAATATTTGATAGCAACCAATAAGATAGACATTGCAAGCTGCTTATATTTTGGAAACTGAGACTGCCACTCTGAAGTAATCCCTGGGAAGCGATATATCCTAGTTTAATGGATATCTGAATTAAATCATGGATGAAATTGAGCAATTCAGAAGAATAAAAATTATATCAACCAAGTTTATTGTCATTTTAAAAATTAGGTTAATCTTCAAATATATCTTTTTGATTATAAAATCTTTTTGATGATTATGTCATCATTGTTTTCTGAACTAATGCTTACCAAGAAAATGAAAAGTTATACAACTATAAACTAAAACCTATAAATCTCTGTAACATTACAATGCTATATATTGCATCATAAACTCAAATTAATTATACATATGTTGAATATTTGTATGTAATTATACATATATACATCCATATTTATGTGTATCTCTATGTATACATATATATATATTTGTTTTTTCTTATCATTTAACAGACATGAACTTAGGTCAAGTTTGTGATAGGTAGAGAAGTTTGTGTATACCAATGTATATTACAAGCTCAAAATTTTATGTGATCAACAAAATCTTGTACTCTGCTTATATGTGTAGTTATATTATTTAGTAATATTATTTGTACTAAAGTGAAAAGTCATATACAAACTAACTCTTGCAGAATTATTATCTCCAGCTTTACCAGCTTTTAAGACAAGAGGAGTTTAGAGTGGTTAAGAGGGTCTGTAAGTAAATCCAAAGACCAATTGGGTGGAGGTGAGCTACTGGGCTTTAATAACACCATTGATCGGGGGAGAACTTACACAGCCATGGCATCAGAATACTGATCTTTTTGTCCTCTTTATCCCAACCAGAAAATCCATAGTATTCAACATAAAGTAACCCCACATTTCATTCAACAGAAGAATAGTTTAAGAGTCCCCTACTTCCAATACAAATTTAACATATGCAAAAGGACTTTATGTGTCAGTTTACCTCGCTATAAAATAAAGGCAAAAAAGTATCCTGAGAAAATATTTAAAAAAAAAATAACATTTCATAACTTGTGACACACAGAAGAGCTACTCTTTTGCCTGACCACATTATGGTTTGAAAGGATTTCTTATCAAACTCTCACCATAACAAAGAAAAAGAAAGCTTCTCTTACCAGAGAGGGATAAAGCTTCAACCTTGCTGTCGCGTTTTCTGCAGCTCTTGTTTGAAAAGACAGATCCAAAGCAGCTTTGTGCATACAACTGATCTGGCTGATCTCCAGCCTCTGCACAAAAAAACAGTATAATTGGCTCTCAAAAAAGTGTTGTAAACATTCATCATGATGGCACTTGCATGTTGAATCTGGTCACTGTTACCCTTGTAAACTCTTTCCAAACGGGCCAATTACATTTCTACTTTCAATTCTGATTGG
This sequence comes from Xerus rutilus, assembly GCA_028644305.1. Classification (NCBI taxonomy): domain Eukaryota; kingdom Metazoa; phylum Chordata; class Mammalia; order Rodentia; family Sciuridae; genus Xerus; species Xerus rutilus. The sequence goes on along the minus strand of CM053403.1, from coordinate 30,409,311 downwards.
TTGTTTGTATTTGTTCAATGCTGAGATTAATATTTTTAAAGAAAGCATGAATATATGAATATCAGCTCCCCTATATGTCAACACCTGTGAACCTTGAACTTGTAGCTACGGCTTAAAAATAAACAAACAAACAAAAAAACACATACACCCATGATTTTCAATCAAGGTGACATTGTCTGATAAATATATTTACTTAGTCCCTGTATGTCTTTATTTTTAAATTTGGCAATATTAAGGCCAGTATTTATATGCTAATGAGATATCAGTATTGTTAAGTCTCTTTCATTTACTATTTGATAAAAGTTAAATGAACATCCTATATCTCTATTTTGCCCAGAAGCACATCAATGATGCCTGCAACATACCCCAGAGTCTTAGACCAACTGTGCTGGATTTCTAAGTCTTGTTAAATATTCCACTGTTCCTTTGCCCAAACCTTCAAAGGGGCCCAGACACAATAAATCCTTTAATTTTTATGGGAGCAATAAAAGGGTCACACAGCTTGGGCTTTTTTTCTGATTTTTAAGCATTCAACTTTTATGGGAGTATTAACTGATTATAACTGTGAGTGACATATTCTTGTTTCCAAGAGAATATGAACGCTAGATCAAAAAAAAAAAAAGTACCAGTGAAGAACACAGTCTCAATCTGTATCACTCTGTGTAATGATCTAAGCAATATGTTGATCTTACAATGACATGCAGATGTAATCTTTGCATCACATGTACATACAGATAGTTAATGTTGATCAGCAATACTATCATTTGAAAAATATGAATCAATTGCATAGAAAAATGGGTTTGTTGCATTTTATATCTCTTTTTATTTTATTTTTTAATTTTTTGTTTTTTTAATACTTTTAAAAAATTTATTTATTATTTTTATGTGGTGCTGAGGATCGAACCCAGTGCCTCACCTGTGCTAGGCAAGCACTCTACCAATGAGCCACAACCCTAGCCCTTATTTTATTTTTTATCATGTATTCAAATTAAAAAAGTATAACAAAACAAGTAAGGACTATAACAATGACCACTTTATAAATACCTAAGAAGTATAAATTATGACAATGTGTAGTCTCCTATAAGCAGGGAAAATCTTAGATACTCTATAAGTATAAATAACTGTTTCTGATCATTTTTAATTGAAATCTTCAACTAAGAGCAAACAGTAAAGCATGGAAGTTGAACTCTTCTTATTTATATTTATAGGTATTGGTCTCATTTACTGAGTTCTCTTCTTTGCCCTGAGTAGTTCTATGTCCTCTTGATTGCTAAATTTATATCTGTTGCCTGACCTCACCACTGTAGTCCAAATATGATTTGGCTCCATATGAGTACCAATATCAATTCTTGATTCTCTAATAGGCATTTTAAAATTCAAGTATGGCTAAAACAGAAAATTCAAACACACCATGTTCTTGAAAGTTATACCTTTCTCCAGTCTTCCATATTTTAATGACATTCACCAATTGTTCAAGAAAATAAAGTTTAAAATTTTACATTAAATACTTACCATGGTAAAATGCATAAAAATTACCATCTTACTATTTGTAGTGTTAAGTATGTCACATTACTTTGTAATTAATCTTTAGAACTTCTGTTTTCATTTCACAGGACTGAAACTCTGTACCCATTAAATGACTAAATGGAGAAAAAAATATCCAAATTGTACTCAGTGAAATAAGATAAACATAGAGTACATGATGAATGATTTAATTCATGTGAAATTCTAAAAAAGAAAACTTCATAGTGACAGAGAGCAGATAAGTTATTGCCTGGAGGACCAGAAAGGAGGGATGGAAGTGCTGGTGTGAGGGATTACAAAAGATCAAAAATAAATTTTTGTGGTTGACCGATGTATTTATTTATATTTTTAATATTGTAATGGCTTCATGAGTGTATTTATATGTCAAAACTTGTCAAATTACATTTTATGTATGTATAATCTGTCAATTAAATAGAATTATATTTGTGATATTTGTAAATAAAAATAAATTAGAGAATTATAAATGATCTAAGGTATAAAGAAAGAAATGTGCAGGAGCCTCATAAAAGAGACTAAGCCAATGGCCAATATCATACAAAGGACATTATTGTACTTCAGGGAAGTGTCCACTATACTGAGTAAAGTTTGTAAAACTGATTCCTTCAAGACTTGGGGAGAATGTAGAACAAGTGGAACTTGTATAAACTGATGAAAGGACAGCATAATTAGTACAAGTATTATGAAAAACTGTCAGTACATACTGTGGCTGAAAATATACTTATCCTATGACCTTGTCAACAACTCTACTCCTAGTTTCATATTAAGAAAGTACACAAAAGATACAAACATCAAATTAATAGATTGTTTACAGCAGCTTGCTTTGCAGTACCTAAAAATTGGAAAATATTCAAATATCCATTAGCAGTAAAGTGACTAAATATGTTTTGGAATAGTCACAAAATGGAACACAACATATGAATGAAAAGGAACTAAATTTTACTTCACACAACATGGATCAGCCTCACATAATGCTGAGATGGGTTTTTTTACATGAAGATTATATCTTTTGTGATTCTATTTATAGGTGCTTCAAGATGGCTAAAAGTAATGTGTGATGAAAGAAGCCAATCTTCTGATTATCTTCAGATAGAGTAGATTTAGCAACTAGGAAGAGGTACAAAATAATTTCCTCAAATGTTAGAATGTTAAAACTAATTAGGTTGCTTACTAAGTTTCTAGTTTCCTGGATATGTGCTATGCTTCAATAAACTCTTACTTTTAAAAAATATATGTGTGTATATATATATATATATATATACACACACACACACATATATACATTTACATATGTATATGTGTATATATATATATATAATATGTAATAAAGTTCACTGTGATACAGTGTATTTGGAACTAATTATTTTATGGTAAACATATAAGTTGAAATATTTGTGAGAACTTTGCTATTGCAGTAGTAAATTCTGTCCTGATAATGAAAAGAAATTACATGGATAAGGTTAAAATATTTTATTATGAAAGTAGTCATTTGGATAAATATTCATCCCAGGAAATCTGTTCCAAATGGCATTGACCAGGTAAATAGTACATTTATTTTCAAACTAATACACCATTATAGCACAGATGCTACTTTGTATTCACTCCACATTACCTGTTTATAAAATATCTTGAGGTTATGACTCAGGGAAACTTACTATTTTGAGAAGACTTACAAAATCAGTATCTTAGTGAAAAAAACCAAGGTATTATTTTTTATTGCTTTTTCATACACATTATTAATATTATATGTGTTTTTCTATATTGTCTTTTATTCAAGTAATAAGGTAAGAACTGCTTTTGGGGCTTGGAGCTACATCATGGAACTCATGCTTTGGATGTGTATGGATGAGATGAGCGTGCTGCAAATCATGAGGTTATCGGTTACACAGAAGTAGGCATGAAAATCTGTAAATCTGGGTATATATTTGTTGCTATTCCTGTGTTTCCTTATCTGTAAAAAGAGGTGACAATATTAAACCTATTGGCTAATTGAGAGGAGACAATAACATAATGAACCTAACATGCCTAAAGTAGACTTTGTGCATTGTATATGTAGGCATTATACACAAATATATAAAAAAAGTTTTAATCTAAACATTTAGCATAGCAATATCATGTGCTAGTATTAAGATGTTGGTTTGGCCTCATATCACTAGTGTTTTATATAAAAGATAAACCTGTAATATAATGCACTAACATTGAAGTAACACAAACTATGTCAATAAACTTATAAAAGTTTAGATATTATTATCTATCACTAGATAAAATCACTATATTTCATAAATACCAGTTATATAATAAATTTAATAGAAATGCTTTTGGTGGAAAGCCCTTACATTGACCAGAGTCTGACCTCAATGTAAGTTTTATTACTTTAAATAGTCTTCTTTTCTCTTTTTTTTATTTAATTATTTTATTTAAATGCATTTCAAGTCATAGTACGTATACAGAGCTCAATTTTTCCATTTCTCTGGTTAAACCAGATAGAGTCACACCATTTGTGTCTTCATACATGCACCAAAGGTAGTGATGATGATCTCAATCAACCATCATTACTATACCCATTCCCCTTTCCTTCCTCCCCGCTCCCCCCTACCGCATCCAGAGTTCCTCCATTTCTCCTATGTTTCCCATTCCCACTCCCCTTATGTATCATCATCCACTAATCAGAGAGAACATTCGGCATTTGGTTTTTTGGGATTGGCTTACTTCACTAAGCATAGTGTTCTCCAATTCCATCCATTTTCCTGCAAATGCCATAATTTTACTCTCTTTTATTGCTGAATAATATTCCATTATGTATATGTACCACAGTTTCTTTTTTTTTTTTACTTTATTTTTTTTCCCAAAAGTTGCATTTTAATACATGTTATTGAACATAACAGAAAAAAAACAAATTTTCAGAA
>CM053403.1:30077077-30396933 GCA_028644305.1 Xerus rutilus | reverse complement strand
GCGGTGGCTCAAGCCTGTAATCCCAGCACTTAGGGAGGCTGAGACAGGAGAATCGCGAGTTCAAAGCCAGCCTCAGCAATGGCGAGGCGCTAAGCAACTCAGTGAGACCCTGTCTCTACATAAAACACAAAATAGGGCTGGGGATGTGGCTCAGTGGTCGAGTACCCCTGAGTTCAATCCCCAGTACCAAAAAAATAAATAAATAAATAAATAAAAATAAATAAATTATTGGGGACACAAGCTCTCTGGGTGGCATGTCATATACTATGGTGAACAAGTAATGTGAATATTGAGAATATGCTATTAATTCTCTGTTAATTCTAATTATTATAAAATGATGATCTTTCTTTTCTTATAAACTGCAGTTTCTTTAGAAAGGATTGTGAACCTTTAAATATTCCCATGGAAAGGGAATATTATAACATTATGGAATTTGAAGATGTTTGAAACCAGACAGACTTGTATGTAAACTCCAGCTCTAACATTTATCAAATGTATTATTCTTGAATGAATACTGCTGATATTTTAATTTTTAAATATTTTATAAGAGCAGAATAACACACAAAGTAATGTGCATGACTTAACTGTACAGCTCAACGATTCTTTATAGAGTTAACACATTCATTGATTTGATCATTAAACAAATTCAATTACAGAATCTTTCAAGGAACCACAAAGCCTGCTGCCCCTATAGACCACCACAATCACCTATTACTATGGAGTAACCATTCCTCTTACTTTTCTCACCAAGGACTAACTTAGTCTGTTTCTGAAATGTGTATAAGCATTAATACTATTATTTTATATCTTATTTCTTTTTGCAGAACATTCAAAATGTGAGATGGAGTACTGCTGCTGTTCTATGTAGTCCTCATTTGATCATTTTCACTTTTGTATGCCATTACCCTGAATAATTAACATCTAATTATCGAATGAGCACATCTGATTTACCATTTTCAAATCTGATGAAAATTCGAGATATTTTTGCCCAATAATAGTAATTTTGCTTTAAGCCTTTAATGGATGCAGTGTGTTCTTTCAGGGCAATGGAATGTTTTCAAACTAATTGGAAGTGGGAGTTGCACAAAATTATAAATAGGTTAAATACCATTTAATTGTACACTTTAAACACTTTGTGTTGTAATTTTGTTCTCAGTAAAAATAATGATGTTATTCTGAATACTCTATCACAGTTTCTGCCTTTCCATAGGAGAGTATTCACAGTTCATTTTAACAGACATTGCCAGGTTTGTTAGGTGCGGGGCCAATTTCTACTTCCAACGTTCAATAAGGTTTCTTATTCCCCCACATCCTTGCCAACACTATTTGTCTTTTCTCACCCTAGTTAGCTGTAATTTGCATTTCCCAGACATTGAATGATGTGAGCACCTCTACATCAGCTTTTTGGGGATTTGGATAGTTCTTTAAAATGTAGGCTAATTTTTCATGAGGTTGCATTTTAAAACTGATTTGAAGGAATTTCTTATGTATTCTAGATAAAAGTTCTCTGTAAGATGAAAGTTTTCCCCGACAATTATTTAAATTGTCAAAATATCCTAATCCTGTGATTCCATTTTTACTCTAATAATGAATAGAAGTACTTCATTTTAATGTAGACCAATATTCCATGTTTTTCCTGTGTAAGATTTCTTCAGTCTTGTTAAGATAATATATGCCTTTCCCAAATTCATGAAGATAATTTGTTACCTACAAATTTCATTGTATTGCCTTTTACATTTGGATCTAAGATCTCTTGGAATTATTCTCTATTATGTAGAGTAACCATCAAAATTCTTCCTTTTTAAATTTTCTCTTCCTTCTTTCATATATATATCTGCAAATATTTGTGTATATGTGAGTATGTACATAAATATATTTGTATACATGTGTGAATATGTATTTGTGTATATATGTTCATAGGTATATATGTGTATATATATATACATGTATGTATGCATGTGCATATATATCCAGCAGATATAGAAAACATCATCCTCTCTATCTTATTTTTGTTAAATATCTAATTATTGTATAAAGGAAGTAGGTCAGTTCCTAGTCTCATTTTTTCCTCCAAAAGCAATATGCCCTTTTATCAGGCTTCTTTCCATTTTTTTTTCTGTTTGTATTTGTTTTCCAGCAGATTTACTATGAAGTGTCTAGATTTTCTTTATATTTGGGATTCTCATAATTTTCTTAAGCTTTGGTATTTTGACTTTTGTCAGATGAAAAATTGAGTGTCTTTTTGAATTCTGTTTTTGCCTGTTATTTTCTCTTTCCAGGACTCTAATTCCACATAGGTCCCATCCTTTTGTTTTTCTTTGTCTCTGTTCTTCAAGATAGATATTCTCTACTTAATTCAATACTTGGCTTTAAAAGAATAGACAGTAATGCTCTCTCCTGCAGTGTCAATTCTCTTTTACACCCACCTAATGAATTCTTTATTGCAGTTATCAAAACTTTCATTTTCAAGATTTTCACATGCCCCCACACATAGCACACATACATTTCAAATTTCCATTCACTGTTGCAATATTTAATATTCTATTCTCTTAGCATCCTTCTGCACATATTAATCATGGATGTTTTAAAGTTCCTATCTGATATTTCAGTCAAGCTAACCTGGATGACTATATTTATCTTAGTATTCAATAATGTATTCCTATATTCTAGTAGGACCAATTATTTTTGTTTAATTGATGGCACATAGAAACTCATTCATAAATCACCTGACTCACTTAAGTTTGACCATTTCTTGCTTGTTTTTTTCTGCTAGGTGGAACTCTGCTAGCATCTCCACTGAGAGTTGAGGATCCTAATCAGAGTCACTGTTTCCTATTAGTCCCTGAACTCCCATTGTTAACTTCCTTGTGCTGTGTGACTGCCAGGTTTCCCATTTTGTATGTAGCAGCTGTTTTCTTCTTAGTTTCTCTTTATTTTATTCATGTATGTGTGCTTTAGTGGGTGAATAAATGCCTCAAGAAAAATTACGCATAAAATATTGGGCTCAGTTCTCTATGTTTTACTTTTCTTCTGAAATACTGACCTCCTAAATACTGACTGCTTAATCATATTGACTCCAAAACTTTTATCCCTAATGCAGTGAGTTTGTGGACAGCATTTCACCATTCAGATATGTCCAAGACATGAATTAGCTTGATGCCTTCAAGTTGTCCTTTTCATTCTTCCAACTCTTACTGTTGCTTTCAGTGGGAGAGTAAGTTTTATATCAGTCATTACATTATAGGTAGAAATGAGAGTCTGAGTTATTTACATGCTGTTATTCTTAGTTTCATCTTATATGGGAAAAAATATAAATCATGAATAAAAATATTTCTACTGTGAAGTGCATTGCAGAGCACTTTATAAGTGATTAATAGGGGAAGATATTATGATTGCTGTTTTAGTTCATTAATAAATAATAATAGCAAGTACTATCATTACAATAATATTAGACTGTATACAAGACTCAGATTTTTTAAATATATAGAATTATAATACCAACAACAGGGTAAGGTATAGTTTCATTTGAAAACAATCATTTTTCATGTTGACTATTGCTCATTAAGTTGCTCTGTTCATAAAATATTATCTCTTTGTGTAAATCTTTTGGACTAATAAAAGTGCCTAAAAAACCTCACTCTATATTAGTAGTTTGGTGGGAACTCCTTTGGCTTTGTGTAAAGAAACCTCAAAGTAGGAAGGGGTTGATTTTTGCTGCAGGGTGTCCAGTGACAGGCCAGACTCATGTGGCTACTCTCAGATAATATTGGGAACTACACTGCCTCAATCTTTAAGCTGCCTTACTTATAGTCATTGGCCTCTTCCCCGTCTTCATGTTTGCCTCTTGTTGCCACAAGGGCCAGTTCTCCTCCAGAGCCATCTATGCATTACCAAAAAAAGGAAGTTGGCAGCAACCATAAGACCACTCTTCTTAGCTCAGAGAAGCAGAATTCCCTAGGCATTATGAGGGCTTCTGTTTATAGGACTCTATAAACTTTTTTCTAAAAACTTTTTCTATAACCATAAGACTTTCATAAACACAGCTTTTTAGATAGGCAATATTTCCCCTCCAAACCAAATTTGTCCCACCAATTTACTCAGACTTAATATTCATGCAACTAAATTTTTATTTTCCCCCTATTATTTTTCAAGTTATGATGAACCATAATGGAAAAAGACTTCATGTGTGTATGGCCATTTACCTTTGGGTCACTTATATGATTGTTTTTGTAAAGAGCCAATAAAAGACTAAGAAAACTATTGTATAAAAAAAACCTCTTTATGTATTTTCTTACTAATTATTTTTAAAGAAAACTGCCCTATTTTTAGTAAAATTCCTAAAAATGTATAGAGTTACTAATATTTAGGAAACACTTTGTAGAACTATTGATATGTCATAGTAAAAGTCACATAGTTGGAATTTGTTCAAACAGGTTTTATATATGTTATAAAGTGCATAAAATACTAGATTTTCATTGAATATCTCAGATTTGCTGCACTGGGGAAGTAAGCTAAGAACAAATTCAGAATGATGATGAAAAATTTTAAAGTTGCAACTGTAGTTTGTAAAGCAAATAGTGTGTTTCTAAACCCACAAATTTAAGAAAAATTTAGAAGTCATTTTGAAGTTTGAAGGCATTCAGATTAAATATATCTATAAATAACTTCGAGTTCTGACTTATGGGTATATTATCTAGGACATTTTTTGTTGTTTCTGTCTCCTAACAATGCTTTGTCTGCTCCCTCTGTTCTCCTAATACATCTTATCCTACACCTTGCTGGACCAGTCAGTGGGAGAAAGTAGTCAATGCTGCTTTGAGTTGACCACCAAGTTTTGTTACTATGATAGCTTTAATTCTATTTTCAGGTGAACTGCCTGGGTTGATTGTAAATCTATCCGTGACTTAATTTAAGATGCCCTTATATCACTTCTTAAGTCTATATAACTTTAGTCCCCAAAGGGAAGGTAATAAATATGTCGGGATGAAATGTATTAATTTCTGCTTTATTGAAGTATAAAATAATCTAGAAATACCTCTAGGACTTCTTTGAAGGCCTGTCCAACAATTCAACACAATTCCCTCTCTTTCCAGCAGTAAATAGGTACATATATATATTCTACTATATTAACCGAATAAGTCCTTGTGTGAGGAATATCTATTTGAGGAAAGTTTTTGCTCCTTTGGATGAGATTGACCCTTGTTTAATTCCTGTTACTAAATATGTCTTCTCGTTAAATGGCTGAAAGATTTCTTTCTTTTATAATTTACTAGGACAAATGGCACTTCTCAAACTGCTTACTATTTCTGAAAATACAAAATGAATAATTCACAAATGACATGTCTTTCTTAATAGGCACAATGAAGCCTTTCAAACAATAATTCTGTGCAAGTGAGGGTTTAGGATAGAACCTAGTGACAGGCCTGACAGAGGTTCCCACAGTTACCTCTGAAAGAACTCTCTGAATATATGTCCCAATAAAATTCTAGAAATAATATAGTATTAAAATCATCGAGTATGTAAGTCAAGTCACATATCTATGTTTGTAGGCACAAATAGGAGACAACTTTGCAAATACAAATTATTCTGTAAGTGTTATTTTGACAAATTAATGACACCTAGTTTTCAAACCCCTGGGCATGTCCCCATCTTATGACAAGGTACAGCATTGTTCTTTTACTCAGCACTCTGTCAAACTGAAAAATTTCAAGACTGCCTACTATTTGTAACAAATTGGGTTCTAAGGTGCCTGAAAAGAAATGAGCAAAACTTGAACTAAGTCTTCTATACTTCTACTATCAAATCTCAGGAGAATAAATTTAAAGTGCTACATAAAATCCTAGTTAGCATAAGCTAGTATTTTAATATATCCTTCCCATTCCTCATTCTAATCATTAAAGCAAATACAAATAAAAACTTAAGAGTTGTTTAACTTATTGAGAATAATCCTCAGCAGGCTAGGAAGACAAACGTTGAAGTCAAATTCACCAAGCAATCAGCATCTAGGAAATCAATATCTATTGTTTTTCTCCTTCATCACCATCAACAACAACATCCTGATGATGCTACAAAGGTAATGTAAGGATAAAATATGATGAAGAATTCTTGGGAAAGGCGAAGTATGTATTCAGTACTAATTACCTCATCATCTTTATTAAACTACAGAGAATTTTGATAATCCTAAGAATGCAGATAGTAAACAGCAGCCTGAGATTCAGATCTTTGGTCTCAAAGAATATTCTCAAAAGCATGATAATATTTTATTTCTATGTGGTAAAATGATTTCCATTTTATCTGTAAGAGGATATACCTATCACCTTTCCTAACTTTCTGCTTCCAGGAGTGTGTGTGTTCTTGGAAGTTTGGTCTACCTAGTACATGTGATAGTAAATATGAATTCTTCTAAGAATCTGATCAGAAGACAACTTCTTATTTTCTGTAGCCACTCAGGTAGATCCACTTGCTAAAAAGGCACAGTGTATGTCAGAAAAATGAAGGCAGGAAACTGGTGGAAAAAGTACAACCTCTAGCATCTAAAGTGGAAGAGATCTACTTGCGGCCTAGAGTGCTGCTATTTTGAGAGGGCTTTGATTATGCAATATAATTCTAACTAAGATATCACAAAACAGAGGCTGAGTTTAACCTATTCTAAAATTTGGATTCAGGATATGTTCACTTGAGCTACCTTCTCTTTAATTCTTTTAATAAGGAAAGCCTGGGGAGGAACCATATTTATCAATTAGTCAGAGGATATTAGTCTCACATGTGAAGAAAACAAGTAAATGAGCTAAAAATGTACCTTTTAAAAGATGCACAGTATAAAAACTGACAGGAGTTCCATATTTCAATCTCTATTATGTCTTCTCAGGAAGAAGTTTGACACTTCATCACCTCCTGGTAAAGAGTGATTTTCAGTATCAACCTAATGATATGAACTCAACTATTTTCACAAGAAACACCAACACCTAAGAAGCATTTTAAAAATCTAGATTGAACTGGAATCTCAGATAGGCAAAACGGTCTGGAAACTCCCTACTTTAATCAGTTTAAGTAATTATGATAGTCATGCAGGGTTAGAATATATTGCTTTTTATGTATATAACAAAGCTTTATAGTAAGACTACACATTCAGAAAAGATTCTAATTTTGATTTTCACTTGAACTATTGAATTTAATATATTAGATTCATTTGAAGAATTAAACAATATTATAAGTTGGTCTACTACACACAGTATTGTAGTAATTTCTTGCCCAGTTCAGGCATATCATTTTTCTCTATTTAACTTTCATAACTTGCTTTTGCAAAGCACGTAGCACAGAGAATTAATGAAATCCTACATGTAAATTAATAGTACTAAATCCTATTGACCTGCACATAAACCAGGATTAACATGATAATTTAAAAATAATAGATTATTCTCAATGTGTCCATGAAAATGCACAATTTTCCTTATGAGTAAAATCTGAGTGGAAAGATAATATTATTTCCGGGTTATTGATGCCCATTTGCTTTTAGATCACCATAAAAAGAATACATGTGCAGGTAATTTTTCAATGTAGAAAGCTATTTTTAATATAGTTTAGCTGAAATGTCATCTTAGTTTTAAAGGAAAAGAAAATATTATGTTAATTTATTCAGCAAGTAGGACTTGTGGTCAAAGATTTAGACTCCAGAGGATATGGCTGATAACGAAGCTGAGCAATAGCTACTATTCCACCAGCTAAAGGAATGATGGTATCTCTAGGAAAATCAAAACATGTCGCTTTAGCAAAAAAAAAACAACCAAAAAGTAATAATAAGTAAATTTATAGTTTTTTTTCTCTTTTCTCTCTCATTTCTTCGCTTTGGTGTGTGACAATCCATGTGAATTTCTATTTTTAAAAGATACTTTTGTAAAGAACATGTTTAACTGAATAATTAAAAATAGTTTTATATTTAAAATAATAGAATCCTAAGCTACATAGGATGGTTTTTTTAGTTGTTGCTTCAAAACAAAAATTAAAGTTCAAAGAAAAATATGACCTTTGAAGAAGCATGGAAAATATTTCATAAATCCCTGAACTACATATTACCTTTAAAGTTGGGCAATCTGGGATTAGCTATCTAAAGTATTTAAGTAGTCATATTCCTTTTAGAAGATCAAAAATATTTTTAAAAACACTTAAAATCATTACAGTCTCTAAAATTAAAACACATCTCCTATTTTTTTTTTTTGGTATTAGAGATTGAAACCAGGGGCACTTTACCACTGACTTATATTCCCAATTTCCTGAGTAGATTTTATTTGTTTATTTTCAGATAGGATCTTGCTAAATTGCTGAAGCTGGCTTCAAACTCACAATCTTCTTGCCTCAGCCTCTGGAGTTGCTGGAAATTACAAGCATGTGCCACTATGCATAGCATGTCTCCTATTTTAGTCTTTATTTTTTCTAGTCTTAATTACCTCCAGTGAATAAATGGTCTGTATTCTCCTTATTCTTTTTCTAAGAGCTCTGAAAAATGCAACTAGCCTTTTCCCTAGTGATGCCAGATTCCTCTGTTTTCCCATCTCAGTATGGTATCATTCTGAATCTATATAAATCATATTGCTAGGCAACATTTATATATAAACTTATATATTCAGGGACAATCATAAATCTCCATTTGGAAGAATGAAACAGGAAGGGAGAAAAATGTCATCCACTGGGTATACGAAGTGTGCTAGTTACTAATAGGTGCTCAAGAGAGCTCGATTTATTCTTCACAATTCTGTAAGACTCTCTTTAGAGTGTTAGTCAATCTCTCATTGCTATCATATAATACCTGAGAAAATCAAATTAAAATAGGAAAGATGTATTTTGTCAAAGGGTTTCAGAAGTTTTAGTCCATGATTGCTTGGCCCATTGCTATCAGCCTTTAGTGAGGCAGAACTTTATGGCAGGAAGCATGTGTCAGAGCAAAAGCTGCTTACCTCATGGTTTCTAGGAAACAGAGAAACAGAAAGAGAAAGGACATGAGGACATGACAAGGACACATTCCCAGTGACCTACTTCCTTCAACTAGGTCCCTCTTCCTAGAATTTCCACTACCTTCCATTAATATCATTAAATTATAAACCCATCAATGTATTCATCTACTCACGAAGACACAGTTCTCATAATCCAATCACTTTCCAAGAGTCTCAACTCTGAACATTACTGCACTGGGGACCAAAGTTTTAACATGGCATATGAACCTGGGGGACATAACACTTCCAAACTACAAGTTTGAAAAAAAAATCATAGACAGGTATGATCTACATAATGGGATGAATAGTGTAGCTTCCTATCAGATCAAGTAAAAATAAATGTGGTTAAACTGTGATCACTTCACAATATTGTCAATTACATCAAGGTAATTTTTTTCTTCTCTTTCTGCTCAATCTACTTGTGCAAAAACTTACAACAGGTAGAATATTTGGGGGATGTGTGAATACCAAAGTCAGTCTATTTAACTTTGACTCAAGTTTTACAGATAGTAATGCAAGCAGGCATGAAGTAAGTTTCCAGAGGCCATTTCCAACCATTTGATTTTTAATTTTCTAAAAGTATTATCATCATATACTTCCATAGACTTATTACTACATGAATTTCTCTGAGAAGTAATAGGAAGGCATTTTGAGAATTTATCCCAATATATGTATACATTTATAAACCATTTAGTTATTACTGCAGTAACAGAATATGTATATTATAATACATACATAAAAATAGAACTTTAAAAAGGATGAGATGGAGGTTAAAGAAAAATAAACATTAATGAATATGGCTTCATGCTAGTATTAGTGTATCAAACACCTTACAATCCCCTTCTCTTAAATGTGGGCAGAATCTATTACTCCTGTCAGTAGGGTTACATGTTGGTTTACTTTGAGTTATGAAAAAAGGCAAGTATCTTGGGCAAGTGTCAGAGAGACTGCTGTCTACTGGTGTGGGAAAAGCAAACAGCTACATCATAAACTGCCTTTGGACCACGAGGAAAGTGAGTGCAATGTACAAAGTCACCAAAACCTGGGAATAGTCTTGACCAATAGCTAGGAGGAAAATGAACACCTTTCTCATAAGAAACAAGGAAATTAACATCTGCTAAAAATCAGTTATCTTAGAAAAGGACAGTAAGTCTCAGACGCGAATCACAGTTTTATGTCAGCTTGGTGATGCCCTAAGCAGCAGAGTCTACACGTACATAGGTGAAAATTAATACATTTGAAGTATATTTTATATGCATGCCATAGAGTGGGTCTGAGCAAATCTAAGTTGAGGGGAAGTATCCACAACTGTACCCACAAAAATGAAGCCCAATCCTTGTCTATCCAATTTTTCCATTCTACTCCCATTCAGCATTGCAAGGACATAGAGGTTTAGAAGGATTAATAATTTAAGCTAAATAATAAGTACATGACAGCAACTGTTATATGAATAGAAATTTATTCTTCAAAGACTTCCTGTTCTGTACTTTTTATTTCTGATATTTTATGATATTAAGACATCATTAGTTTAGTATTGACAGTATACCAAATTTAAATGTAACTCAAGTTCTTTAATCCTAAAAACATCTTGAGCATTCTTTGAATTACTTTATGCACTGGGCATGGTGGCACACCCCTGTATTTCCAGCAGCTTGGGAGGCTGAGGCAGGAGGATCACAAGTTCAAAGCCAGCCTTAGCAATTTAGTGAGATCCTGAGCAACTAATCATGACCTTGTCTCAAAATAAAAAATAAAAAGGGCTGGAGATGTTGTTCAGTCATTAAGTGTCTGTGGGTTGAATCCCTAGTACCAAAAAAGAAAATTACTTCATTCCCCTTGGTAGGTGTCACAACAGGACACTAAGCAAACTTTGTCCTATTTTGAGCCTTTATGGAGGTTACACTGTTTAATTCAGTGGATCAACATCAACATTATTATGATTCTGGAATATGGTAAAAACAAAGCTAGAGCATGTTAGTGAATAGGCAAATTGCCACAATTAAAATTAAGTAGAATACAGTACCTTATAAATATCATATTTAAACTGGATATTTAGCAGATTTTCTGTTTGAATTTCTATGCCCTTTTTATGAACTAGTTTGATGGTCTTACAGTAGTTTTGCTATACTATTCAGAAGTGTATGTGTATAGACTTTCTCTTTAATAAACAATGATATCTTTAAAAGAGTGTGTGTTTCTGAAGCTAATCCAGGAGTAAGTAGAAATAAGGTCTGCGAGCTCTCCTTTCTCTGAAGAATGTACTTCATACATACAGTGTTTGAGAGGCACTAATCTAAGCCACAATAGTTAAACTCTTAAATTTCTACTCCTTGCAATTTTTTAATGTTTTCACTAAATTTCAATAGTAAACTAAGCCAAAGAAGAAATAGCCTACTTTCTCAATTTACATGCCAATGAAAATCATGTCTTGTTTTATTCAAGGGGTGAGGGAAACATGTTATCTTAACACAATACAAAAAAGTTTTAAAATCTTGGCACATTATTCCTGTCAAGTCTTATTTTCTATGCTCCTCAAAATATAAATATTTATTGTTTCATGTCCTCTTCATGAAATACAACTCTCTGGAAAATTGTAGGTCTCAAAACCGTTCAAGTGTTTATTGTGGGGAATGAATACAGATATAACAAACAGCATGAAAACACATCTTATTTCTTTTAAATAATTTTTGTAGTAAATTCCTGGTATAGAAGATCAAAACAAGAATGTTTTAAAAATTTTAAAAGGTCTTCTTACCAATGATTATTATTGTCAGTAAATTTTTTGGCAGGCGGGCCTTTATACTTCAATGCAAAGAACCCACAGCAAAATCAAAAAAGAAAGGTTCACTAAATACACCAAGTATTCTACCATAGACACAAATGCTTATTCTGTGATACTTCACAGAATTTAATCAATTTCTTAGAAAAAATTAAAATACACTTCTGTACATATAGTTTAGCAAAATAGAGGTGGGAAAATTACAGTGTATAAATGAAATTCATTACTGAGAACAGTCAGTTTGGTGGTGTGGTGAAGACTTGACCTTCCACTGCTATTAAAAAAAAAGATCATACAGCACAAAACTGTCTGTGTCAGAGATAAGCAGATCTTCTTCTTTATTTCTGTTTGTAGCATAAGGGAGCCTCACACCAGCTGCATGCAGCATGACTTCATGAGTATATAACTGTATTTAAATCATTTATATATTACATTTTACAAATGTAATAGGAAAATGTGTTATTTTACATTCATGGTTAAGGGATGGAACAGATGGTAAAAGGCTCAGTTTAAACTAATATGGCCATTAAAATAACTGATATTGAATGCATTCCTTGATATAACAGAAGTTTAGTTCACTATAAAATAGACTTCTCACATTCTAGAATATATTAAACATAATGTGTCTTTAGTAACAGTTTTTCTACATGCAGAAACTTAGAATTCATTCATAAGAATTATTTTACTTAAAAATGTCATTTATTCAACAAATATTGACTGAGCACTTGTTATTTTCAGGCAATGTACGTAATGTTAAGTGGCTTAGGAAGATGAATGACATGATCCCTGCCTTCAAGATAAGATGATGATTAGGTAGAAAAGATGGAGATATCACAAAACATTAACAACATATGGAGCATTTTGAGCACCTCTATTTGTAGTGACTAGGTTTGTGGCATTTTTATAGTCTCCTGAATTTAGGTCTTCAATACTGGTAGTTGCAACAATGGGGAATGGAATTTAGTTCTGGAGCCAGGACAGGACATTCTGGCCTTTTGGTAGGCATTAATAACTGAGAACAGCTTAATTTATGACTGAAATTAAGAAGAGATAACTAAATAACTAAAAGAAGTTAAAGAATTTCAAAAAGTCATTATTGAGCAATCATTTGAAAAACAAAAAGAAACTTTTCACATAATAAAGTACTCTATCAGTATTTTGCTTGGATATTATTTTGTATGATATCTTGCCATAAGTAAATTATTTAACTAATATCTTTGAAAAATTTTGCACTTGATCCCAACTCTAGTAAATTTTCTGTAGTTCCTGACATGCTTCTGGAATTTTCTTTGCCTCTAGTCTTTTGTACACAATATTCCCTCTGCCAAGAATACTTGCCAAGTACCACCTAATATCCTTTTGAAAAGTCTTGTTCATACTGTAGGACTTTACTTAATGATCACTTTTTCAGGTATATTTTCCCTGACTAATAAGTTAGATTTTTTTCATATCAAATATCTTCATTTAGAATCTTTAAGTTTTTTAAACATTCATCTTTGTTTTAATTTCTTGATGAATACCCACTACTTGCAGCAAAAATACAAGAATAATAATGAATGTAGAAAGAAAACCATAATATACTTTCTTGCATTAAGTTATATATTTTCTTACTTGGCTGATTGATTCTTAAAGCAGTAGCTGCTGAGAATATGGTCTAAAAGAGAGTGATAGGTGGAAATGGATCCAAAACCTAAGATTAAAATTACATACTAAAAGTGCTTTATTTAAATCAATGCATTGTAATCTTTCTTGTGATTTACTAGTTATATCTACTTCTTTATGCTATTTCAGAGATGTTATTACTCAAGAAAAGCAGTACCACAGACCTAATGAGTTTTTCATTTAGCCAGCCTCTCTGAGTGCTTTTTGAGTTGCTCATCATCTGGTTTCTTCACAGGTGCCGCCAGACTGCATTTCAGCATGTAAGATGGTACTACCTGGCCAATAGCTTCACATTATTTTCTCCCTGAGCTTCACTGATGATTCTAGCAAAGAGTACTAGGCAATTTGGAGAATATGAGACATTTTAACCACATAGACCGTCGTACAGTGCTGGGGCTGAGTCTTCCACCAATTTAAAGGAGTTCTCTAAAGTTAGAGGGAAATTGTTTACTTAAAACATTAAAAAATCATTTTGCAGTACTTAAGAAAGAGAAAATAAGCAGTGGGAATAGAGAAAATTGCGTCTGCACTTCTTAAAATGATATTATATTGAAATCACTGAATATAGGAGTCATGATCAAATTTGTGCACCTGCTTATGTTTGATCATAACATCAGTCTTTCAAATAACCATCTATACTCTCCATGTACACCTAATTCATCTGCACTTAAATTTTATTTTGATTATTATACATTCAAATTTCTGCAGATGTTCGTGAAGACTATGTTTATGAAAATAAGGTCCTAAATATCTATGCCTTCAAAATTTACTAATGTTAACTCCATCTATCCAAGTATATTAAATTTTTTCAAATAAGCACTAATTTGTTCATTTCAATTTTATACAGAGCTTTCTCTTTAAAATATTAATACTGAATTATTATTCACAAACTACATATCTATATTCCTCTTATCTAAGGAGTAAGAATTATTTGATTATTTATACTAATATCACTTTACTTACTTTTGGAAAATAAATGTATGACTTTCATATATAAGCGAGTTTACTGTTAAAATACAAATAATATATTATATTTTCATGACACATTGTACTATATCAAACACACTGATATCCAAAATAATTTGGTGAATCATTCTGGCAACTTTTTGAGGTAGGCAGCAGAAGTACTTTTAGCCCTATATGGAGGTAACAAAACAGTCTCAGGATGGGTAATTTACCAACAGACCAGTAGCTAGTAAATGATAGTCATAGATCATCTCTGGATTTTCTGTAAATGATCTAAATTCTATCCAATAAAAATCACTTCCACTGAACAAATGATGCTATAAAAATAAGAAATTTACATGCAAAAAATGAATATAGACAAAGACTTTATTCACAAAACTTAACAAAATGAATCACAGACCTAAATCTAATATTCAAAACTATAAATATCCTAGAAAATAATAGGTTAAAACCTAGAGGTTCTAAGGCATAGTGATGGTCTCTTAGACAAAAGAGTTGTCACAATTTATGAAAGAAATAATTGATAAAGTGTACTTTATTAAAATTAAAAACTTCTTCACTATATATGATTGTGTCAAAAAAACAAAAACAAAACAGATGAGGAGAAAACGTCTGGAAATGACATCTGATAAAAAAACTTATCGTAAATACAAAAAGAACTATTAAAGTTCAATAGAAAACAACCCAGTGAAAAACTAGGCCAAAGATCTTGATAGACCAAAGAAGTATACAGATGGTACATAAACATCTAAGAAAAAAAATTTGGGAATTGCACTGGCTGGATATGGTGGTGCACACGTATAATCCTAGCAGCTCAGGAGGCTGAGGCAGGAGAATGGGTGAGTTCAAAGCCAGCTTCAGCAAAAGCAAGGTGCTAAGCAATTCAGTGAGACCTGTCTCTAAATAAAATAGGGCTGGGGATGTGGTTCAGTGGTCAAATGCCCCTGAGTTCAATTTCCAGTACCCACTCATCCTCCCCCCCCAAAAAAAAATCAGGGATTTGAAAATTAAAACAAAAATGAGATATGATTGCAAACCTATTATAATGAACAAAACACTTAACATTGACAACACTAAAATCTGACAAGTATTTAGAGCAAAGGGCATTCTCAATTATTGATGGTGGGAATGCAAAATGGTATAGCCACTTTGGAAGACAGTCTTGTAGTTTATTATAAAACTGTGCATATTTTTACCATATGATCCAATAATCAAAATCCCTAATATCTATCCAAGTGAGTTGAAAACTTGTATCTACTCAAAATCCTACAAATGGATATGTATAGCATCTTTCACCATAATCACTAAAACTTAGAAACAGTCAACATGGCCTTCAATAGGTGAATAGACAAACTGTGGTGCATCCAATGAGATACTTTTGAGCACTAAAAAGAAATGCACTATCAAGTCTTGAAAAGACATGAACGTAAATTAAATGCATATTACTAAAAGTGAAGGAAAAAGCTTATCTGAAAAGGTTTCCTGCTGTAGTATTTAAACTATGTGACATTCTTGCAAAGGGGAAAAGAAAAACTATGGAGACAATAATAAGATCAGTGTTTGTGTGAAGTTAGGAGGGAGGGAAGGATGAATAAACAGATCATAGAGGAATCTTAGGGTAAGGAGACTACACTGTGTAATACCAAATGATGTACATGTCATTGTACACTGTTGAAACCCATAAGGTACAAACTAAGAGTGAATCCTAATATAAATCATGAGGCTTGAGTGACTACGATGTACAATGTGTCAAGTAGCTTCATCAGTTTTAACATATATCTGTATGACGGAAGACGTTGATAATGCGGAAAGCAGTATATGTCGGGAGTGGGGGTAGGGAGTATATGAGAAGTCTTTTTACTTTCCCTCAATTTTGCTGTGAACCTCAAGGTGCTCTAAAAACCCACTGCTAAAAAATATTTTCATTTCTACATAATGCTAGATGTTTTGAAGCTGCCTAATTTCTGTTGATCTCTATAAAATTTCCAACTTAGATATTGTTCAGTAATCTGAAGCTATTTATGTGACTCTACAACATGAAATACAAAATATTTTTTAAAATATGTTGTTCTTATGAAAAAAATAAAACACAAGACTTTACTATGGTTAATGATATGGAAACCACCATATAAAATAAAAGATGTTAGTTTCCCTCAAATTCATTCATGTAGCTATGGACTTTGTTTTCTGTCATTCCTTGAAGCTCCAAGTTACCAAAGACTAGCTTAGGGCCAGTGAAATGGGAATGGAAGCAACATTTTAACTTCCTTTTCCTTAAAGGAAAAACAAAAAAGAAAAAGAAAACACAAAAAACTATATTCTTTCTTTCTTCTCCCCAAAGGCACAGTGCATACATGTTTATTAGAGTCTGAGCAAACATTTTAGACTTGGAGAAAAAAGCTCTGTATTGAAGATGGCAAAACAACAAAATTTAAAAAGCCTGAGACCATGATGTAACAGAGTAGTATGATGTTAGCCTTTGATAATATTTTCACACATTATATAACACATTATATATTGATTCAATGTAAGAAATACAGATTTCTGTTTTGTATAACCTGTGTGATTTGAGGCCTTTTTATATTATCATCCATAGCCTATATTCTAAGCACACACACACACACACACACACACACACACACACACAAGGGCAGAATAATATTGGTAGTTCATACATTATAGGTTTCAACTGCATGATGTACTCACATAGTCTCTATTTATATTTATTATAGAACATGCAGATTTTCAGGTGGGCAATTTAACAATTTGAAAATAATTAAAAATAGTTTCTAATTGAAAAACGTTTATCTCTTATAGACTCAATTTAAAGAATGTTTAGAAGTTCCCTAAAAGAAATGGTAGTAGTCTCAGTTAAATCAGAGAAATCTAAATGTATTATAGCTATTGAGCCAAAATCAGTTACATGGTAGCTTGGAAAAGACTGAATTAATGTTTTTCTAGAACATTACCAGTTTTTAATTCTTTTTTTGATAGTACTATAGCTAATAAGCTATCATATCTTCCCAGATATCATCTATAGTCTTTTGACTGATATTCCTGGTTCAAAACCCCTCCTCCTGTATGCTCTATTATACGTTTCAAAGCAGGAGTGTTTTTTTTTTTTTAAATGAAAGTTTGATTAAGCAAATCCTCCACTCAAAACCTTGTTTTTGCCTACTGCTTCACTTAAAAATGCAAGTGTTTTAAATAGCCTCCACGCCTTACATCGTCTTAACATGGTAAATACATCAGCATGATTTTGTAACCATGAGTACTAAAACAAACTGTCAGTTTAATTTATGGTCATATTACATAAAATAATTTCATTTTCTTTTCTTTCTTTGGTTCTCTCCTTATTCACATATTTACTTAATTTTTATTACTCTCAGTTTAGTAGGAGAAAAAGAAGAATTTAAATAACCATAACTCTCTAACTAGATACCAATCACAGCCAGGAGGCAATGGGAAAAAAATCTCAAAAATTCCCAGAGAAAAGAAACATCAATCCAGGTTTCTATACCCAGTAAAAGTATTTTTAAATTTTTTAATTTGTTTTTAATTAGTTATACATGACAGTAGAAGGCATTTGTACATTTTGATATATCATACATATATGGGGTATAATGTCTCATTTTTCTGATTGTACATGTTGTAGAATCACATCAGTCATACAGTCATATATATACATAAAGTAACAATGTCTATTTCATTCTACTATTCTTCCTATACCCATATCCCTTTCCGTCCCCTCCCTTCACTCGTCTCTACCTAATCTAAGGTAACTCTATTCTTCTCTAGTGCCACCCGCCCCCACTTATTGTGAATTAGCATCCTTATATCAGAGAAAACATTTGGCTTTTGTTTTTTTGGGACTGGATTATTTTGCTTAGCATGATATTCTCTAATTCATCCATTTATGGTCATACTATCAAAAGTGAGGCAGCAAAAGTATTTTTAAGAATTGAAGGCAAAATAAAGAAATTCTCAGGTAAGGCTAAAGCAAAAGTATTTATTTATTCCAGCAAGCATTTTCAAACCAGAAGCTAAAGAAAGTTTCTGGCTAAAAAGATCTTCAACAATGAAAGAAGAACAACGGGAATGGCAAACATCTGGATAAACACAAAAGACTGTTTTTCTAGGTTATTTGTTTGCTTGTTTTTGTTTGTTTTTTGGGGTGCGTGTGTGTGTGTGTGTATGTGTGTGTGTGTGTGAAGTTTTTTGAGTTCTTTATATATTCTAGATATCAATCCCCTGCTGGAAAAGTAGCTGGCAAGATTTTTCTGCATTTTTAGGGTCTTCATGGTCTTGTTTCCTTTGTAGGGAAGTTGTTCTTTGATTTGATTCTTAGTTTTATTTCTTGAGCTTTACTGGTTTTGTTAAGAAAGTTGGTGCCTGCACCAGTAAGTTGACGTGTTGACTATTTTTTTCCAGCAGTTGCAAACTTTCTGGTCTAATTTCTACATCTTTCAACCATTTTGAGTTGAATTTTGAAAAGGGATCATGCATATGGATAACTAGTTTTTCCAGCACCATTTTTTTAAAAAAGCTTTTATCCAATATGTTTTAGACAACTTTGTGGAGTATTAAATGACTGTGATTACCATGCAATAATCAAAACATGTAAAAAAAGACTTTTTCTACTCTTAGGTTCTTTAAAATATGTATATCTGTTGAGAGGAAAAATACTTATCTAGTGGAGGTTTATATGTATGTACATGTAATGTATATGACAATTACAACATGGAAGCTAGTAGGAAAGGGTAAAGTCACTGATAGAGTTATAAATCTTCTACATATTATTTGAAATATTGAATTATTCATTATACTTTATAAACTGTGATAATTTAGGCATGTACTGTATATTGTAATCCATAGAGAAAACATTTGAAAATACAAAATACTAGAGCTAAAAAGCCAAAAAATTCATTAAAATAGCATACTTAATATATTCAAATAAGGCAGGAAAGTAGAAAAGGGAAGCAGAGGAGCAAAATCAGAATACATACTATATAAAAGAAAATGCTTAAAACAATGAACTGTAAGGTCTAGGGCCTAAATCAGTTAAGGGAGAAAATTTTAACTTGATTAGGAGAAATGGAGGCAACTACAGAGTAGAAAGCTCAGAGCAGATGAGTGAACTCATAATATGATGTAAAAGAGAGAAAGTAAACTGGGGACAAAACAATACAGTTAAAAAAAATGAGGTCCTACCTTCTATTTACTATTATTTATATATATTATGAGTTATCTACTTCTATTCTAAAATACGAGCCAGAAAGTGGGTTGTTTCATATCACATGATTCAGTAATTTATCTTACCTGGGATATTTATACTTATTATACATAATATTAGTCAATAATTTTAAAATACTGTTTTATAATATGACCATTTTGTCATATATTATCTTTTATAAATGTCAAGGGTTTTATCTTATTTTATTTTAAATGCATCTAGTAGAAAATTTCCTAAAGGATACATATGTTAATTCTTGGTCAAGTTAATTTAATGTTCCCATTAGGAGAGCCAGTTATAGTACTGGACTGGAATAAAGCAATGACCTTAGAAACTTTTGCCTCTGTACTTTGTCTTCCTCCTCTATGTCTGCCTCAAGCAACTATAGGTCTCTTGAACATTATTTTTTCTCGTATTCTGGATTCTTAGACAATTGCATAATTAAGCCCGTGAAATGTCTTAACTTTGTTTATGTATAATTTTTGATAAATTGGCTGATGGCAAGTTCCTCAGGAAATTTCTGGTCTTTTGCTACTGTATAAATGGGAAGGTCAAATCCCTTTATTTCCCTTCTCTGGTTCAGAGGAATTTCTTAGACATCAAAAGTTCTGGTAATCTCTTCAGATAAGCATTATATTTAACTTGTTTAAATTTATATTCATTAATGAAAACTTGATAAAGAAAATTGATTTCTAACTTATTTTTTATCCATTTATATATGGCATTTTATGTTTTACTATATAAGTAAAATCTTACTTTCATAGGAATTTTACTTCTACCTTAAAAATTTCTAAGTGTCCTCTTACAAATTATTGCATAATTTATTCTAGGACTTTATGACAAGTAACTTCTACTAAAACTAATACATTGTATTTTCAAGTCTTGTATTAAAAGCAATTTTGAGTATAGTTTTATAAAACAATCATTGCTAATAAGATCAACAAATGTAAATTTTTAGTCAAAAAAACTCCTTTAAGGTCTCAGTTAAAAGAAAAAAGTTAAACAACTGGGCAGAGATCTTCCACATGAAACATATCCTAATATAGGCAGTAGATAAAAGATAAGTGAGAAATAGAAGAGGAAACTGGATATTGATAAAATGTTCATTTATGTAGGCATGGAAGTTGATCACCAAGAAATCTGAGATGATGCCTAGTTAGGAGGCAAGGACAAACTCTGAGTAGTCAATACTGTGATCACAGATTGTAACTTTTAAGTCTTCTGATATAAATTTTTTCTCCTACATATCTCTATTAGAACATTTATCACTGGTATTTATTTCCTGATAGCTGAAACATTGTTGTGTACCCAGAAACTGATGAAGATAAAACAAATTACAAGTAAGTAAAAATCTTGAATTTGTCATAAGAAAAATCTGGTGATTTGAAATATCAGGTCCAAGGATCTGCCATTCACTGCCTTTAGGAATACTGAAAAATTATATAGAGCAGTTTAGGAAGATGAATTAATAAAACAGAAATAGTGCTTAATTTAGTTTTAAAATTTAGAAGAATTTTTCTTGACTGCATCATGGTTATTAAACTCTACTTGGTCTTTCTGTTTTTTTTTTTTTTTCCCCCTACGATAGATCCATACTCAGTCCTTTCTGGCTTAGTGAATATAGTCTACTTTTAACAAGAAATTACAAGTTAGAGAGAATGTAAAACATTGCATTGTGACAGTGGGTTCTTTCATACCAACTATGTTTCAGACATGATGGTTTGCAACAATCTGTTTTAGACTATGGAGAATTTGCATAAGAGGATCTACTGCACAGCAGAAAACAGAAATTTCTATCAATATATAAATTGAAAACCAAAACCATGTCATAGTTGTTCTCTTTTTGCTGCTATATAATGCCCTTCTCCCTTCTGATCCTCTCCCACAGTCTCCCCAGGATAGACAGTAATAATGAGATCTTTCTTAGCAAATAGAAAGTCAGGGACAGAAGTGTTTAAGCCTCCCTCTTGACCAGAAGTAATTAAGTACAAAATTTTAGACACACACATTTATGTCTGGGGAGGTTAAATTAATTTTATGAATTGCATAAATGACAAAAGCTTTCTACTGGAGAAGATTCACACTGTAGATGTTCTATTTTTTTCTCCTTCTTCTTTATAAGAAGACACATTGTCTAATAGCAAATAAAGATTTCCCTTTGGGGGTATGGACAGTATAGTCACATTAATGATTTCAACATTGTGCATCTTTTTATCCTATCTTTCCGTACCCTTGTAAGATGGAAGCTAAATAAATATAATAGTGTGTACTAAAATAGAAATTAAGTTTTAAGTTGCATAGATATTGATATGCATTGTAAAACTGATAAGCCTTTATAATAGGAAAATTATAATTTGAAAATTAAGGAATAACCTATCAGTCAGAATGCTTGGTTTTAGTTTCCAATATGCCTACTTATTTGTTATGTAACATTTTGTGTGTTTTGTGTGTGTGTGTGTGTGTGTGGTATTGGGGATTGAAACCAGAGTACACTACCACTGAGCAACATTCCCAAATCTTTATTATTTTTCTGAGACACGGTCTCACTAAGTTGTGAGGTTGGCCTTGACCTCGTGATTCTCCTGCCTCAGACTTTTGAGAAACTGGGATTATAAGTGTGTACCATTGAAATGGCTACCCTGTAATCCTTGATAAATGTAAACTTGTTAAAACATAGCTCTCTCAATTGTAAGATGGGAAGAATATGTTTATTAACACATAGGTTTATTTTAGTGAGTAAATGAAAGTACAATAAGGACAAAAACTATAATTCTCAGAATCTGCTATTCTATAAATCATTACTAAATGGAAGTTGGATGCAAAAAGATCACAAACATAATTGTACAGAATATTAGATATATATTAAATCAAGTGTAATAATTGACCGGGAATTTAAATATTACTTAAAAGCAGATTCAAATTTTAAATATATGGAGAAAAAATTTGCATTATTAAATTGATGTCTTAACTTTATTATCATTTGAGGATTTGGACTAAATATGGTGTAATTGCTTATACAATATCTCATTAGTCATTGATTTCAAGAGATTTCATGGAAGAAGGAATTATTCTCTTAGACAAGAGTCAACATATTACATAGAAAGTATTATATTTCAGTTTGTCTCTGGTTATACATTTCTTGAAATACTTAACATTATAAAATATATTTTCAAGAATATGTTGGTGGGCTGGGAGTATAGCACTTGCTCAGCATGTACAATGAGTTAAAACCTGTGGTCTTGGAAAAAAATAAAAAGAAAAAAGGCAAGAGTATGTTAATCCAATGGCCACGGGAATAGTCTATTTTAACAGAAGAGCACCAGATATAAAATGTAGAAGTTCATTTGGGGACAGCAACCTTCATGGAACTCTCTCTTGCTATGCATGTAGTAAATACAAATTGAGAAAAATATGATAAATTCATTTTTTGACTATTGAACCATCATTATCATCATTGCTAATAATATACAAGAAGTACAGCCCCATCCCACTTTTATCTGTTTCCAATGCACCAAGTAATTCAATTCTCACAATACTATTAATAATTATGCCCATATTAAAGAAACGGAGAAACAGGGATTAAAGTAGCTTCCCAATCTCATCCAATTATTAAGTAATAGGAAAAAATTAAATCTGTAATTTTAAAGTTATAATTTTAATAAATTACAATTTAAAAATGGAGTTCTGAATTATTTCAGAATTCACACTTTAGCATTAAGATAAAATTGTAAAGTTTTGAAATCTCAGATATTTGAAAACTATGTGAATATTACACCACTAATTTGAAAAGGGGAGTTTTGTCAGAATGAATGAGAAAAAATATTGTGCACAAACCAAGAGCAAACCTTAAAATATCTAATTAAAGTCTACTAATCTCCTGAAATATGACTTAATATTTGTCATTAAAATATTAAGTCAATTAAATTCAGCAAAATTGCAGGATATAAAATCAACACTCATGAATCAAATGCATTTCTATATATCAAAAATGAATCCTCTGAAAAGAAATTACGAAAACTTCTAAATTCATAATAGCCTCCAAAAAAATAAAGTACTTGGGAATCAATCTAACAAGAGTGGTGAAAGACCTCTACAATGAAAACTACAAGACAAAAAGGAAGAAATTGAAGAACTTAAAAGATGGAAAGATCTCCCATGCTCTTGGATAAGCAGAATCAATATTATTAAAATAGCCATACTACCCAAAGCACCATACAGATTCAATGCAATTCCATATAAAATCCCAAAATCATTTCTTAGAGAAATAGAAAAGGTAATCATGAAATTTATTTGGAAAAATAAGAGACCCAGAATAGCCAAAGCAATCATCAGTAAGAAGAGTGAAGCAGGAGGCATCACAATACCAGACCCTAAACTATACTACAAAGTTATAGTAACACCAAAATAGACATGCCGACCAATGGTACAGAATAGAAGACACAGAGACTAACCCACATAAATACAGTCATCACATATTTGACAAAGGTGCCAAAAACATACATTGGAGAAAGAATAGCCTCTTCAACAAATGTTGCTGGGAAAACTGGAAATCTATATGCCAAGTGAACTAAACCCCTATCTCTCACCATGCACAAAACTCAACTCAAAGTGGATCAAAGACCTAGGGATTAGACCAGAGACCCTGAGCCTAATTGAGGAGAATATAGGCCCAAATCTCCATCACATCAAATTAGACCCCGACTTCCTTAACAAGACTCCTAAAGCACAAGAAATAAAAGCAAGAATCAATAAATGGGATGAATTTAAACTAAAAACTTCTCAGCAAAACAAACAATCAGTGAGGTGAACAGACAGCCTATAGTCTGGGAGTAAATTTTTGCCACACGCACGTCAGATAGAGTACTGATTTCCAGAATATATAAAGAACTCAAAAAATTTAAGACCAAAAAAACAAACGATCCAATAAATAAATGGGCTAAGGAGATGAGTAGACACTTCTCAGAAGAAGATATACAATCAATAAACAAATATATGAAGAAATGTTCAACATTTCTAGCAATTAGAGAAATGGAAATCAAAACTACCCTAAGATTTCATCTCACCCCAGTCAGAATGGCAGCTATGCAAAATACAAGCAACACTATAAGTGCTGGTGAGGATGTGGTGAAAAAGGCACACTCAAACATTGCTGATGGGACTACAAATTGGTGCAACCTACCTGGAAAGCAGTATGGAGATTCCTTAAAAAACTTGGAATGGAACCACCATTTGACCCAGTTATCCCACTCCTTAGCCTATACCCTAAAGACTTAAAAACAGAATACTACAGTAATGCAGCCACTTCAATGTTTATAGCAGCACAATTCACAATTGCTAAACTGTAGAAGCAACTTAGGTGCCCTTCAATAGATGAATGGATAAAGAAACTGTGGCATATATAGACAATGGAATATTACTCAGCAATGAAAGAGAATAAACTTATGGCATTTGCAGGTAAGAGGATGGAATTGGAGAACATCATGCTAAGTGAAGTAAGCCAATCCCCCAAACCAAAGGCTGAATGCTCTCTGATTAGTGGATGCTGATACACAAGGGGGGTGGGCATGGGGAGCATGGGAGAAACAGAGGAACTTTGGATGGGGTGGGGGATGGGGAGGGGAGGGGGTATAGGGGTAGCAAAAATGGTGCAATGAGATGGATATCACTACTCTGGTTACATGTATAAAGACACGAATGGTGTGACTCTATCTTGTTTGCAACCAGAGAGATGGAAAATTGAGCTTTCTATACATACTATGACTTGAAATGCATTTACCAAAAAAAAAAAGCTATAAAAAAATTTACTGTGTCTCACCTATTTCAGGAACTTAGATAAATTAATGCATGAAAACAAAAATTTCTTGTTCTTAAGGGCTTGCAGAGAGAAAGATCCAATAAAAAATAAATTTGAATAAATAAATTTTCTATGTGGGAAATTAAATGCTATCAAGGAGGAGGAGAGCAAGGTAAGCATTTTAATACTTCTTAGCATTTTGTGTCTCATTTAATATATAATCATGATACTCAGGGGAAAAAGTAGAACTGGGCTATATGTGTATGTGTGTGTGTGTGTGTGTGTGTGTGTGTGTGTGTGAGCATCTGTGTGCACATAGGTTTAGGCATAATGTTGCATTTCTATTTGAAAGAGTTATAGTGGTCAAATTCTAAGCAGATTCAGATTGAACTAGTTACCTTCTAAAAGGTCACATGATACATTCACCTTAGCTATTTTTTTCTATACTTGAAATACCTTAGTCGATAACAACTCTTTCCAAATCTGATTTAAATGATAAAAGGAAAGATTAGCAAATAACTATAGTGATAGGGAATATCTACAGCACCTGTCATCAGTAATCTCCAAGCAATTTATGGAGTCTTTATTAAGTGAAATGACTTCACTGTAGAGCAAAAGTGGAGTCTTTTATTTTAAAAGCTACATGCATCTAGCTGCAATTGTTGGTATGATGAAGGCTTATCAAAATGAAATTGACAGTAATGAAGACTCCTAGAAACCCAAGTTGCAAAAGAGAATAAAAATAGAGAAGTGATCATACTTTAGAGATTACTCTGACTAAAATTAAACAATGATGGATGTTATCATTTATTTATGATTATTATTTAGCAATAGGTTAATATTACATTAATACTAAATACCTTGATTATTTAAGTAAGCAAATTTTTTGTGATAAAATTTAAAATTTATGCTTCTCTGATTCAAACTCACACATACTACAAAAGAGACTCACAAGCATATTATTTTTAATTGTATATGGAAGAAGATTCTATAAGAATACCCTAAGGGAATATAACATTATAAAACAACTCTTGTTATTAGTGTTGTTTTAATAACATTTAGCTTTTCTTTAATGTAACAATCATACAGAATCCAGGTTTGCTGCTTTTGAAGAAAAATGAAACAGAAGAGTATATTTCTAGCTTTTAAAGCAATTTGACAATATTTGAGAAACACAGCCTGACAATTTAAAAGAATGTGTATTTAAATTTAATTGGAGGGCTGGGGATATAGCTCAGTTAGTAGAGTACTTGCCTAGCATGCGCAAGTCACTGGGTTCAATACTCAGCACCACCACAAAATAAATAAATAAATAGATATGAATTCATTTAATATATATGGGTGCATATGTAGATATGTGTGTATATATGTAACATATATATGTTTTTTGTGCATGTATGTAATGTATTTTATGCATATTCTAGAGAGCAGTAGGGTAATGTGCCCTTGATTAGTCTAAACTGTGTGTTCACAATACATCCAGTTCAGTAGGTTGCATTTTCAGATTTTCTTTCTTGTTTTTCCTCCTTTCCTCCACCACTTGCTTTTCATTTCTTTTCCTCTCTTTCCTTCCTCCCCTCCTTCCTTCCTTCCTCCCCTCCTTTCTTCCTTCCTTCCTTTCTTCCTTCCGACTTTCTTTCTTTCTTTCTTTCTTTCTTTCTTTCTTTCTTTCTTTCTTTCTTTCTTTCTTTCTTTCTTTCTTTCTTTCTTTCTTTCTTCTTTCCTTCTTTCTCTCTCTCTCCCTCCATTTCCCTCTCTCTCCCTTTCTTTCTCTTTCTTTCGCCCATTATCCAAGTATTACACCCAGGGTCTCCTCCATGTTAGGAAAGTGCTTCTTCACCTCTGAGATACATTCTCAGCCTCTTTTTCTAAATTTGATTTTGAAATACAGTCTCACTAAGTTGCCCAGTAGCTGGTACTACAGATGTATACCACTTCAGCTGGCTTCCACACTTATTCTTGAAGAAATTTGAAATTTTAGAAAAAATCATTGTGGTTTTCAAACTCTATAGAATCAATGCAAGATCCATTAAAATACCAATGGTATTACTCACAGAGCTAGAAAAACACTCCTAAAATTCGTATGAATTTTATATGAAAGAACAGTCAAAGCAACTATGAGCAAAAAGAACAAGGTGGGAGACTTCACAATACCACATCTTAAATTATACTATGGGGCTACAATAACAAAAACATCATGGTATTTGCATAAAAACAGACATGAAAATCAATGGAATAGAAAACATAAAGACAAACTCACATATATACAGTCACTCCATCATGACAAAACTGCCGAAAAATATGTTGAAATAAGGACAGTCCTTTTACAAATGATCCTGGGAAAACTGGATATTAGTCTATGGAAGAATCAAAATAGATCCTATTTCTCATGCTAAATAAAAGACAACTCAAAGTAGATCAAAGACCTTGGAATTAGATCAGAAAATTTGGAACTGCTAGAAAAAAATCATGGTGTCAAACTCCAACATAGAGGCACTGGCATTCACTTCTTGAATAAGATTCCTAAAACTTAAGAAGTAAAACTAAGAATCAATAAATGAGATGTTGTCAAACTGAAAAGTTTCTGCACAGCAAAGGAAATAAGAGCATGAAGAGAGTGCTTATAGAATGGGAGAAAGTCTTTGCCTGCTGTTCCTCCAACAAAGGATTAATATCCAGAATATATAAAGAACTCAAAAAACTTAACACCAAAAAAAAAGCAAAAAAAGACAACCAACCAACCAACCAAACAAAACAATCCCTCCAAAAAAACCCTCTAACCCAACCAATAAATGGGCAAAATAAACCAAACAGAAATTTCTTAATGAGGAAATACAAATTATCAACAGATAAATGAAAAATATGTTCAACATCTATAGCAGTTAGTAAAATACAAATCAAAACTACACTAAAATTTTATCTCACCCTACTTAGAACAGTAATCAAAAAAACACAAATAATGCAGGGCACAGTTGCATATGCCTATAATCCCAGCAGCTCAGGTGGCTGAGACAGGAGGATTGCGAGTTCAAAGCCAGCCTCAGCAAAAGCAAGGTGCTAAGCAACTCAATGAGACCCTGTCTCTAAATAATATACAAAATAGGGCCGAGGATGTGGCTCAGTGGCCGAGTGCTTCTGAATTCAATCTCTAGAATCCCCCCCAAAAAGAACACAAATAATAGAAAATATTAGTAAGGATGTGGAGAGAAAGGAACACTTTTATATTGTTGATGGGATTGCAAATTAGTAGAACCAGTATGGAAAGTAGTATAGAGATTCCTCAAAGAGGCCAGGAATGGAACCACCAAATGACCCAGCTGTCCCACTCATTGTTATTTATTCAAAACTAACTAAAGTCAACATATTATAATAATATATGCATTCAAGTATTTATAGCAGTGCAACTCTCAACAGCCAAGTTATGTCTTTTTACAGATGAATGGATAAAGAAAATGTCACACACACACACACACGCACACACACGCACACACACAATAGAGTTCTGCTCAGTAATAAAAAAGAATAAAATATCTGTCATTTCCTGGTAAATAGATGGAACTAGAGAACATCACGTGTTGTAGTCAGCTTTTTCACTGCTCTGACCAAAAAACCTGACAAAAACAATGAGAAGAGGACAAGTTTATTTTAGGACTCAGAGTTTCAGGGATCTCAGTCCATGGACGGCCAGGACTTCAGGGCTGGAGGTGAGGCAGTACATCATGGCCAAAGAGTGTGGTAGAGCAAAGTGGCTCAGGACATGATCATGAAACAGAGAACTGCACTCAACAAGGACAAAATATATATCCCAAAGGCATGCCTCCAGGGACCCACCTCCTCCAGTCACACCCTACCTGCCTACAGTTAGGACCAGTTAATCCCTATCAGGGATTAATGTACTGATTAGGTTAAAACTCTTGTAATCCTATCATTTTACCTCTAAACTTTCTTGCAGTCCCACACATGAGCTTTTGGGGGACACCTCATATCTAAATCATAACATCATGTTAAATGAAATAAGCCAGCATCAGAATGACAGGATCAAATGTTTTCTCTCATTTGTGGAAGCTAGAGAAAAAAAAGGAATTAAAAAAGGGCCCATGGGGAGGAATTTCACAATAATAGAAGGAATACTAGGAGAATAAACAAGGAGAGCAAGGGGGAGTGAGGATGAAATGGAAAGGAGAAATACTAGGGGATGAAATTGACCAAATAATGCTATGCACATGTGTGAATGTATCATAATGAATTCTACTTTTATGCAGAATTATAATGCACCAATTAAAAAAGTAAAGACAAATGGAGGAAGGGGATCAGTATTAACTGAAAACTTTGCTTCTAAATGGTTTCATTCTCCCTGCTCTTTTTTTTTATTTTGTTTTTATTGTCAAGAAAATTACCTTTTTATACATTGTACTCTCATTATGAAAACATTACTATTACTCTATATATCTTGATCAGATAACAACTCTTTTATGTTGCCTTTTGTATTTTCTTATGTAGATATACTGCCCCTTATAATTGTATAGGTATCTTTACTACTGTATTTTATTTCTACATGTGGACAATAGTTACTATCTAGTGTCATCTTTTTGTCTCTAGGAACCACTTTATTATTTTTGAGGGCAGTTTTTCTGAGTGCAGAATTTTTTTTTTTTTTGGTACTGGAGATTGAACTCAGGGGCACTCAACCACTGAGCCACATCCCCAGCCCTATTTTGTGTTTTTTTATGTAGAGACAGGGTCTCACTGAGTTGCTTAGCACCTCGCCATTGCTGAGGCTGGCTTTGAACTGGCGATTCTCCCGTCGTAGCCTCCCTAAGTGCTGGGAGGCTTGCGCCACCTTGCCCGGCTCTGGGTGCAGAATTTTTGATGAACACTGTTCTCTTTCAACATTTTGAATACATTACCCCACTGCATCTGTTCTCCATGATTTCATTTGGGGAATCTGTTACTAAAATACACTGAAGCAATGCATCACTTCTCTCTTATTTATTTCAATATTTTACTACATCTATTATTCCCTCTGTATTTCTTTCATATTACCCTGTTTTCAGTTAGTGAGCTTCATAAATGTGTAAATTAATAATTTCCATTAAAATTGGACTTTCTTTATCTCTTAAGTATTCTCTTTGATCCTTATTTTCTCTCCATTCCTTCTGGGACTTCTACTATCTGTATGTTGGTATGTTTGAAATGTTTCACTGGAGCTCTGTGGCTCTTCATTTCTGTACAATTTTTCCTTTTATTCCTGAAGACAAATACTCCCATGTGACCCGACTCCAAGCTTGTTGACACTCTTTCTAACAGCTCAAATATGCTTTTGAGCTCCTCCAGTGAAGTTTTCATTGTGAATACTTTAGAAATTCTACTTGTTGACTAGTTTTTTTGTTTTTTTGTTTTTTGGTACCCAGAATTGAACTGATGGGTACTTGACCACTGAGCCACATCCTCAGTACTATTTTGTGTTTTATGTAGAGACAGGGTCTCACTGAGTTGCTTAGTGCCTTGCCGTTGCTAAGGCTGGCTTTGAACTCATGATTCTCCTATCTCAGCCTCCCAAAGTGCTGGAATTACAGGTGTGTGCCACCATGCCTGGCTTTAGTGACCAGTTTCTATGCTTTTATTGATAATTCATATTTTGTGAGTTATAATGCTCATAATTTTGTTCTTAAAAGAGTTTCTCTCGGTTATTTAAACTTACTTAAACAGCTCATTTAAAGTCTTCATTGAAGAAGTCCAATGTTTGGAGTATCTCAGGAAAAATTACTGATAGTTGTTCTTTTTTATGTATATAGACAATGCTTTCTTGTTCTTTGCATTTCTCATCCTTTCTTTGGCTAAAAGCTGAACATTTTAAATAATATAACAATTTTAGTATGATTAGTATAATTTTCTTATAAATATGCATGTATATATATACATATATATGTGTGTGTTTAATTTGAAGTCACACATTTGTTTATAAATGTAAATTTAAATCTGAAGAGCCATTCTAAATTACTCCTAAATCATATCATTATTTTTATTGCTATTATTAAAAATATATATGTGTACATAGTGGCATTGTGATGGTCTTAAAAAACTTTTTCACCCTTAGATATTTAAAATCATACAATTTTTTTACATATTAATAACAAAATTTTAGGAAATTTTAAGTCAAGAATGAAAAATGTGTTGAAAGGTTTATACTTCCATAATTTCTCAGGAAAATTTTAATTTTTTGTTGTTTTTGGTAGTGGGTATTGGACCCAGGGGTGCATTACCACTGGCATACATCCCCAGTCCTTTTTATTTTTTTATTTTGTGACAGGGTCTTGCTAAGTTGCTGAGGCTGGCTTTAAACTAGGGATCCTCTTGTCACAGCCTCCCAAATCTCTGGGATTATATGCATTCACCGGTGCACCTGGTAGGAAAAGTTATATTTTATTATGTAGGAGAGAATTTGGTTCTATAAAAATACTTCACAATACCCAAAATTGTCTAAGTTAAAAATGATTCTCCTGGATTGAGGATATAGCTGAATGGTAAAATGTTTGTCTGTGAGGCCCTGGGTTTATTCTCCAGTACTACAGAAAATAAAAATTATCCTTCTCACACTATAAAAGATAAACATTTAAAACTTAAAATTTTATTGTAAAATACATTTTAGTCAGGTCATGATTAAATATTTTTAGGCAAAAATTAACTAATGTTAGTAAAACAAAGTTTGACAAGTTTCTAAATACATTTTCTTAAGTGACTTAATTATAAAAATTTCATAAGGAGATTCTTACACAGAACCCACCCAATAATGTGTTTCATAGAATTAGGTAAAATGAGGTCATGTACAGTTTGATATGGAAATTATAGAGTGTATTGTAGTTTGGATCTATGTTGAGGCTTGGTCTCCAATGAAGCAATATTCAGAGTTGGAAGTCTTGGGAATTGATTGGGTCATGAGGATCCAATCAGTGGATTAATTCATGTATTGATGGGACTGATCAGTTCATAATTAAATGGTCTATTGGGAGGTAGAAAAAACTGCAGGAAGGGGGACCCAATTGAGGGAGTGTTTCCTTGGGTCATATCTTTGAATATGACCCAAGGGACATATCTTTGTATGTATCTTTCCTCTCACCCTTTTTATTCCCTCTTTCTCTACTTCCTCTCTGTCATGAGATAAGCAGCTTTAGTCTGCCACACCTTTCCTGCCACAGTGTTCTATCTTACCTCAAGATCCCAGCAATGATGTCAACTGATCATGATCTGAAACCTCTGAAATAATGATCTAAAATACATCTTTCTTCCTCTAAGTTGATTTTCTCAAGTATTTTGACACAGCAACGAAAACTGACCAACACAAACTGCCTTTCCAGTGGTATCACTATTCATAAAAGATGCTCAATTTTTATTGCCATTTGTATTACTCAGAATTTTTGGTCTAAATAAGCATTTCCCTCTTATGTAGATTCTGAAATATTATATGGTCTTCCACAGTTTGCAGCTTCAGAACAGATTTTAAAGAATATATTTTGTGGAAAGTGTATTGGAAATTTTTATGGAAGTAAAGAAATGGAAGGTAAAAAAAATCCCTTATATTTCACAGTTTGACACTTAAACTATTTTCAGTTCCTATGTTCTATATAACTCCACATTTAAAATATGACTAACATTTTTACTGGAACATTTGTAATTAAAAAGAAGTAATTAAAAAATAACTCCAATTTAAAAAAATAATTCTATACCATTTTATTTCTTCATTCATCTCAACAATTATTTTTTGAATAATCTTTTCTTTGCACTTGATATATAATGAACAAAAGTAGAATCTATGTTGTCGCAGAACTTATATTCAATATGCAGTATAAGACACAAAAACATTAGATACAAAATGTAAAGAAATAATGTAAAAGAAATAAAAATAAAACATTGGGGGGTTGAAAATACATGAGTATAATACTAGGTGCTTTTTAAGACGGAATTGTTATTCTGAGGAGGTGACATATGAGAAGAATGAATGAAATGAGAGCTTGAGCCATAATAACCATCTGTGGGATAAAAGTGGGAATTAAATGCTAGTATTGGAGAAAGAAAAAGGAGTTTGATATACATAAAATATAGTAAGTAAATTAAAGCTGTGGGATGAATAGAAAGAGGTGACTCAGATTGGGGTTTTGAAGGTCAGAGTAAGTATTTTGGAGACAATTCTACTGAATTAAAGATTTGCTCTTTCCTAGCTTTGTAAAGTAGTGCTCTGGCTGCTACATGACCTTTCTGCTTAACTGAGCTACTGTAATATTTTTTTTCAGACTAAATATACAATTCACTAATATTTCAGAGACCCAACTAAGAAATGGGAGCACTCAATTTAAATAATATAATCCTAAGTGCTAAAAGTACAGATGTGAACAAATCAACATGGTAGCTACTAGCTATACATGATGTTATGGTTTCGATGTGAGGTGTCAGTCCATCCTAATTTGAATAGATCAGCTGAGTGTTAACTGTAGGTCAGTGCCATGTGGCTTGAGGTGGGTCATGGGGCTGTGCCTATAGAGACTCAAATTCCCTGCAGCCCTTTCCCTCTCCCCTCTCTTCCCTGCTGTCTTGAGGTGAGCAGCACTTCTCCACTTTGCCCTTAACCATGATGTTAACACTCATCTTGGGGGCTGGGATTGTGGCGCAGTGGCAGCGTGCTTGCCTAGCACACATGAGGCACTGGGTTCGATCCTCAGCACCACATAAAAATAAAACAAATAAAGATATTCTGTTCACCTACAACTGAAAAATAAATAAATTAAAAAAAAAAAAAGACTCATCTTGGTCCCAGAGCAATAGTGTCTACA
Organism: Xerus rutilus; assembly: GCA_028644305.1. Classification (NCBI taxonomy): domain Eukaryota; kingdom Metazoa; phylum Chordata; class Mammalia; order Rodentia; family Sciuridae; genus Xerus; species Xerus rutilus. Next base: position 30,362,687 of record CM053403.1, on the reverse strand, counting down.
AACCATGGATTGAACCTCTAGGACCAAGAGTCAAAATTAACCTTTTTCTCCTCTAAGTTGTTCTTGTTAGATATTTTGGTCACATTGATGAAAACTGACTACACCCGGGGCTATTGAACACTTGAAATTTAACTGGCCTGTACTGAGATGTCTGACTACTCTAAAATTACACACAGGGTTTTGAGATTTGGTATGAAAAAAAGAATATAAAACATCTCATTAATAATTTCATTTTATAAAATGTTGAAGTAATAATATTGGGCATATTTGGTAAAATAAATTATATTAATCTCATTTCTTTTCATTTTTTCAGAAGTGGTTGCTAAAAATGTTTAAACTATGTGACTTATATTTGCAGCTTGCAATATATTTCTATTGGGCAGTGCTAGTACAGACTATGAGCAGTAGCATGTTTAAAAAATTTTTATATATGTATAAATTATATATTTATATATATACTTGTGTATATATATAAATATATAAAATCACGTTTGTCTAAGAAACATATTTCTCATTGATTTTTTTTCTTTTTCTTTTTTTGGAGGTGGAATATACCAGGGATTGAACTCAAGGGCACTCGACCACTAAGCCACATCCCTAGGCCTATTTTTTACTTTATTTAGAGACAGGGTATAACTGAGTTGCTTAGCTCCTCACTTTTGCTGAGGCTAGCTTTGAACTCAATCCTCCTGCCTCAGTCTCTGGAGCCTCTGGGATTATAGGTATGTGCCATGGCAACCAGATCATTGATTCTTCAAAAGACCCAGGACCAGAAATTAAACTGTTGTTAGTTTCCTTATGGTTATTTTAGGATTGTCTTGGTCTATTTTCTTTTGCAATAATAGTGTACCTTCTAGTGGATAATTTATAAAGGAAAGAAATTTATTTAGCTCTTTGTTCTATAGACTGTAAATCCAGAATAGGGTAGCTATATCTGGTAAGGGCCTCATGCTGCATCATAACATGATGGAAAATTGGTAGGGCAAGTGGTCATGTATTGAAAACACAAAACATGAGGGAGAGGCTTGCTTTATAACAACTTGCTCTACCAGTAACAAATTCTGGCTTACAAAACTTAACCTATTCCCTTGAGAAATGCATTGATTCTGCTTAAAAATTTAATCACATCTTAAAGACCTCAGTTCTTAACACCAGCATGATAAGTTAATTTCATCATGAACTTCAGAGGGGACAAGACATATTTAAACCATAGGTAGTCTGATCTCTGAATTAAGGGCCTTCTCCTAAACTTATGAACCAAATGTTAGGTTTAAGACAGCATTGAATCCTTTCTTAGTCAGATACATATTTAATGCCACCAGATTTTCTTAAAAGAATCAAAATTATATAATTCAGATATTAACATTTATAGGCCAGTAATAAAAACATATAACTATAGTTCCTCATTTCTCTTAACCTCAATATAGAAATTAATGTACAATAGGCAATAAATTATTCTTGTTCCTATTGATGCTTTCTGGCTTCCTGTACTAGAAAACTAATATCTATATTGACTTTTTCTTTCTTTCTCAATTAAAAAGATCTCAGCTTTTTCTTAATGTGAAACATTGTCTTCTTGGGGTTTGTTAGGATCATTTTCTATGATTATGCTTTTATTATTATGTTTTATTTTGTAATCTTTTCCTCTGAGATATTTTATTTTTAATATTCTAACACTCTCAAAATATTTAGATAGTTTTAGTTCAAAGGAGCTGGATATTTTGGAGTGGGTGAAAGAGTTCATACAGAATTAAGGAAAAACAAAATGTGTCTTTTCAATTTAGGAAGAAAAACATTAAACTAAATAATGATCTGTTGTTTTAAAAATGTTACATATTCTAATGTTCTATATGGGAAATACTTATATATAATTTTCTTATCGTATTGTAATTTCATTATTGTAATTTCCTTGTTGAAAAAAATACACAGCTTCCTTCTATAGTTTGGTCCAGAGGATAATATGAGAGTCAGATATTATTGTCTTCTAGATTTACTAATACCTAGGGCCAATTGAATTGGCAAAGATTTTTTTAAAATTACAAAACTTAGTGGAGAGGTAAGAGAAGATTGTTCTTTTACGTGGTTGATAGGTGTATATATTGTTACAACTTTTCTGGTGTTCGGTCTAACAACATAGATTAACAGTACAGAATGTGTGTATTCCCCTTTGCTGCAGCATTTTCATTTCTAGAGTTCATATTTTTTTAAATGATGGAGAGAAACAATATTCAAGGAAAGAATCTCCACAGCAGCAGAATCAGGATACACATACGTACAGAAAAAGAATTAGAAGCATCCACATGTCCAATAACATATATATATGATTACGTATATTATGCTACACATACATAGAATATGAGTTAGTGACCCAAAAAGATTTTTTAAAAAAATATTTCTTATTGCAAGATATTCAAAGTGTGAAAGAGGTGACAACATATATGAAAAGGTCATATGATACATATATATTTCAAAATATGAGAAATATTAGAACATATTAATTTTCTTTGATAGGGATAATCTCCAGATTTTGAAAAAAAGAATTTTCTCATGTATCAATTTCATTTTCTTATTTGTACTTATATCTAGATTTCTCACTACACATATACACAGTGCACAAATATATAAAAACAAACTACTCTTTTAGGGAACAAAATAAATCAATGGAAGTTTTGCTCTCACTCCAAAAGAATTTCTAGAATATTGTGAGATTTTATCAGGACATTTCTCCTTCTAATACACCCATTAGAGAAATACTGTTTCAATTTTATGTAAAGTTTTAGTCATCTAAAAGAAGACCACTTGCCTGTAAATGTGTGTTAACAATAAAATTTATAGATGTTATCACATTCCCATAAAGATAGTCTTTGAGAATAGAATCCAAATGTTGCCATTGGTTCTGTATTTAATTCTCAGCCTAACATTATAGTTACAATGCTTTCTGTAATAATCAACTTGACAAAGAGATACATCTTCAGTTTTACTTGCAAACAAACTCTCGGGATAAGCATAATTTCATGAAAAGCAATGAAAAATTCAAAGGATTGAAGTTTATATGGGTGTGATATAAGTGACTTTCATTTCTAACTTATTTTGATTTTTATCTTTGTTCCAGATTTATTTATTTTCAAGAGAAATATAATTCACTCGAAAAAGTTCCAATATATTCCTTTTTAGTCATTTGCATCTGCTAACCTCCAATTTTTTTGCTTTGTTGTTTTGTTTTTTTTGGTTATTTTCTTTTTTAAAAAGCCTGACAATTTAAAGACTTAAACTACTAAAGAAAAATATTTTAGAAGGCTTTAGATATCTTAGAATAGGAAGCATTCTCTTAATGATGCCAAAAAGGACATATTCTGAACATTTGTGCTTTATAATCTATATGAAAACCTATAACAAAATCAGAATAAGAGATAAAAAGAAAACAACAGTTCAACGTGAAGTTTTAGTTTCAAAAATAAAAAAAAATACTTTGAATTAAACTCATAAAAGTCAACTTAAATACAAAAATAGGGAAAGCCAAAAACAAAAAACAAAAAAACAGGCAGTTCTTAAATGTCTTAATTACCAGTAGAATATAAAGGTCTTTAAACTTCATGACAATCAAAGGAATTTAAATGGAAACAAGAATGAGATGTGATTGCATAACCAAGAGATGAGAACACCTGAGAGGTCTGACATTACCAAAAGTCAAGGAGAGTAAGATTAGGAATACAATCTATCTCTCTAATGAAAATGAAAATTTGTATACCTAATGCTAGCAATTCCATTTCTAAGAATATGCACTACAACTTCTCTTGAACAATGCTCAGTCTAAACATTAGGAATTCATTAATTTTACTTATAATCTATGTGTTTACATGTCCACATGTATAGAACATATACTCTCTTAAACAGAAAAATAGGCAGTTTGCCTCACTTAATAATTTGTTTTACTAGGTATTTGTAAACAAAGTCCCCATTATCTGATTATTGATGTTTATTCTAGTCACAAGAGAGAAGCAAGCCTGGAAGAAGAAACAAAGGGAGTTCAACGTTATCTGTAATACTTTCTTTTCTATAAATGCTGGTATTGTATATCTCATTTGTTGTATATAATAAACAATCACATAATCTCAGTGACAAAAACAGGAATTTATTTCTCATATCTTTGCTGCACTGGGTGACTATAGTGCAGTTGCACTCACTCATGTATTTGAAGATTGGCTGGTATTTGGTAGATCTAGACTGGGCTCCGCTAAGCAGCTCAGCCTCAAGCTATAGATCTCACTTCCACTTTATATATGTTTAATCTGAGTTCCAAACTAAAAGAATGTAGGTATCCACAGGAAGTTCTTGTGAGGACAGCAGAAGCACAAGAAGGAATCTCCAACCACACAAGCACATTTTAAGTTCCTGTGGGAAAATAATACTTGAAAAAATTCCTTTTGGTCAAAGCAATTCATATGGTCCATTCCAAATACAAGGAATTTGGAGGAAGGGGTCATGCTTTGCCTTTGTGAAAAAACTTAAAAGTAACATATTAAAGTTGGAGCTGGATGAGAAGAATAGAGGTCAATAATATAATCGATCACGTCTAAAGCAAATGTAAAAAATGTCAATATTTGTTCATTTTGGTTTGTGGGTATGTGAATGTCTGTATTGCTTTATTTCTTTAATTTTAAAATTACTTTATGGGAGGCTGAGATAGGAGAATCATGAGTTCAAAGCCAGCCTCAGCAAAGGTGAGGCGCTAAGGAACTCAGTGAGACTCTGTCTCTAAATAAAACACAAAATAAGGCTGGAGATGTGGCTCAGTGGTTGAGTACCCCTGAGTTCAATCCCCAGTACTAAAAAAAAAAAAAAAATTACTTTAAAGATTTCAAATAATATACTCTAATTTATTATTACAGGTAGTTTTATCTTTTATAACTTTATATACTTTGAATAAAATTCTCTATTCCACTTTCTATAAATTTTATTTACCTTTTGAAATAAAACTAAAATGAACATATATTATTAATAATTATAATCACCGTTCTGTTCAATGGACCACTAAAGTTGCTTTTTCCTTATTGAAACTTTGTATCCTTAGATCAACAAATTCTCTTTCCCCATCTACCTTCTCCAATCTCTGGAAATTACTGTCCTACTCTCTGTTTCTCTGAATATTAACTTTTTAGATTTCACATATGAGATTACATGGTACTTATCTTTCTGTACCTGGCTCATTTCACTTTGCATAGTGTCCTGTAGATTTATTATAGTATTATATAATTCCAAATTGCTAAGAGAATAGATTTTAAGTGTTCTTACCATTAAAAAGTATGTGAAATTAAGGATATGCTAATTAGCTTGATTTTATCACTCCACGATGTAAACATAGCAAAACATGACTATGTATGCCACCTATATGTAATCATTTGTCAATTAAAAATGAAAATTAAAAAACCTGAACCATTAAATTCTCTGTAAAAGGGAACCTGCTCAATTCTCCAACATACTTGTTCTCAATCATTTTCCCTCACGATCTATTAGTTAAAAGAAAACTACATAGCCTCACATAAATGCAAGCCAGGTTGGTTGAGAAATAGCCAAGTTAGACATATGCCTGAGATAAAGAAAGAATCTATGTTGGTGAAGAGTTAAGCATTTGGATTTATTTACTTGGGGTAATAACACTAATCTTTTCCAACATAGAATGCTTTTTTATCTGAGGTATATGAATAGGCTTTTCTTCAACCTTGCTTGCACGTAGACAGGGTTGTGAAATTCAGTTATAGCCAATAGAATATAAGTAAAAATTACAAGAACCACTACCAAATTAGGAATATCAAAAATTTCAATTTCAGTCGTCTAATGGATGCAATTAATACATATAGAACGTCAAAGACTAAAGTGAGGAGGAGACTGTGTCCTGAAGGGCTCTGCTAATCATTAAAAAGTGAGTAAGAATAAAATTTTTATTGATTTGCTCTGGTATTTAAGTATATTTATTATTAGTATTTATCTTATATAATAACAGATCTAGCCCATTAGTTATCTTGTAGAAGCCATTTAGTATAAAGTGTGATAAAAATTAAATTGATTACTAATATAATGCTTTGTTATAGTTTGGATCTGTAATGCTCTCCTACCCCACCAAAGATCATGTGCTAAAGGCTTAGTGTTATGGTTTAGATACTGTGTCTCCAAAAGTCCAAGTGTGAGACAATACAAGAAGGCGTAAAGGTGAAATGATTGAGCTAGGTGAGCTTTAACATAATCAATGTTTTAATCCACTGATAGGGATTAACTGGGTGGTAACTGTAGGAAGATACGGTATGGCTGGAGGAGTTGGGTCACTGGGGACATGACTTTGGTGTATATATTTTGTCCCTGGTGAATGCAGCAGTCTCTGCTTCCTGATTGCCATGTCCTGAACTGTTTTCCTCCACGACACCCTTCTGTCCTAATGTTTTGCCTCACTTCAAGTCTAGAGCAATGGAGTTGGCCATCTGTGTACTGAGACCTCCAAAACTATAAGCCCCCAATATATTTTTCCTCCTCTAAAATTGTTCTTGTCAGATATTTTGGTCACAGCAGGTAAAAAAGCTGACTAAAACTCTTGGTTACCTGTGTGTAGCATTCTTAGAAGGTGGTGTAACCTTTAGGAAGAAGCAGGCCATTATGAGAAGACTTTTTAAGGGTATATTTTGTCTGTGGTCCCTTCTTCTGGTGCAGCCTCTTTCTCCTCTGTTTCTGTCTCTGTCTTTCTCTCTGGTTCCTGGCTACCATGAAGTGAGCTCCACATTATGCTCCCTACCATGATGTTCTGTCTTACCACAGGCCCAGAATTAGAGAACCAAGTCACCACAGAGTGAAATCCATGAAACCATGAGAAGGAATAAATCTTTCCTCTTTTAAGCTGATAGTCTCAGAAATTTTATCACAGCTACAGAAAACTGAATAAAAAAAAAAAAAAAAAAGAAAAACATGTACCTGAACATATACATGAAAGAAAAAAGCAAGCTCTCTGTTAAGGGAAAATGTCAAAACTCACTTTGTCAATCTTTTTAGAGTAAAGTATTTGACACAGAAGCATGAGTGTCACTATCTACAATTATGTGGCAATAAGTTTAATAATATTTTGTTAGAAATAATTAAAAATATCTGTGCAAATTAAAAAGTATGTTCATCCAGTAAAATGTGTTTTCTTCAAGAAATGAAAATTATGGGATTGAAAAATCAACAAACCTGACTGCGTGGAAAATCACACAACAAATATTTACACAGTTCATATGGAGTTCTATTTAAAGTAAACACTAATTATGAAAAACACTTCTTTAGCTAATTGATTTAGTGTAATTGAGGTCACCATTCAGTCATTTATAAAACTTTTATCACTAAATGTTTTTAAATATTTTATGAATCATGTAATTGCTTTGAATATTTCTGAAAGCACTGTAGTTTATAGTAGAAAATATACCTGCTATATAATGGGTCTCTCATAAAATCACATTGATGAAGCTTTTAAAATAACTCTAATAACATCTAAATTTGAGAGTAGATATCAATAGATTTATTCTCAGAAGGAATAATCAAACTTTATCTCCTCCATTTACAATCTCAAATTAAATGTAAAAAGACATTAAAATTTTGAACACATATTGCCTAGCTTTTAAAATTGCAGATAGTATTGAAATACAAACATTTCCAATAAAATCCAGATGGCTATGATTGCTGAGGATTTAGTTAATTACAATTATTTTTAATTCAAAATGTGTTCTTCATTGTAATTGATTTTAAATTACTTAATTTGTTTCAGCATGATTTATGTCATTAACAAAACCAAGTTGCCACTAAGAAAATAATCCAAAGAATTAAGCAGTGATAAATTAGCTTCTTAGAAATATATACCTATGAGCCATGTCATTTCAAAATTAATGCAGCATTTTTAATGTTTGACCTGGAGAGGAGAAATTGAATTTTTAAATTGCTTTTATCAATGTTTTATAACACAGTAATTGAATAATAATGTTAAAAAGAAGAAAATGCTTATTTATGTTTATTTTAAATTCATTTGAAATATTTAGTACTACTAGTGCATACAGAATCAAATCCCTCTTTTTCAAAATGAATTCTGATAGCCTGCGCCCGACAATATTGAACACCTTTATTTCTAGATAGTAAAACTAGAAAGTGTATGATACATGAGAGTTTCTAGACATTCAGAGGATGCTGGGCCCATTCTTCTAATACCAGCTTTCTTCATAGAGCTCCCAGGATATACAAACTGACTTTTTATGAAGTCTGACTCTGTCATGACCTGTTATTCCTAAACAGCATGGCAATGTTCATTTTTTATCTTCAGTTCCTACAATTCTTCTACTCCAATTCCATATCTCACAAAGCTGGCCATTTCACTTTTTTCAGGATTTCGATTTTTTTCATGTATTTCTTTAGCATGTAAATATGAAATCCTTTTCTGTTTTTGAATAATCTTTACTCTATTTTCGTGGAAAGTACAGAAAAGGATTTAATAATTGCAAAAAAACTAAAGAAACCTTACATGTCTTTTGCTAAGTCAGAGAAGGCAGTCTGGAAAGGCTGTGTAGTATATAATTCCAACTTTATGACATTTTGGAAAAGACAAACTCTAGAGATCATAGAAAGACCAGTGGTTGCCAGGAGCTTGTGGAGAAGAGAGGAAGGATAGATAGGTGGGACAGAGGAGATGTTCAAGGCAAAACAATATTCTGTATGTTACTGTAGTGTCTGATATGTAACATTATGCATTTGTCATAATCCCTAGAAATGTACAAAATAAAGAGTAAATCCTAGTGTAAACTATGGGCTTTAATTAATAATAGTGATTCATCAGTTGTAGCATTCATGTTACTTACATTAGTGCAAGATTTTGGAAAAGGGAAAGTTGTATTTGTGGCAGTGAATTGGTATATGAGAAATCTGTAATTTTTCTGTTAAAGTTTTCTGTGACCCTAAACCTCTCTAAAAATAATTTATTATAAAATTATTATACAGAGTGAGAGAGATATTTGCAACCTATATATTTAACAAAAAATGTATTTAAAAAATCCTATAGTAGAAGTATTATAAAGAAGAGAACTCAATTTAAAATACAGAAGAAATGTGAAAGGGCATTTCTAATCTAGGCAATGCAAATGACCAATAAATATGTGATGAAAGTCCATAGACTAATTAGTCATCAAGTCAATGCGAATTAAATATACAGAGGTTCATTTACATATATTGTGAAGGCCAAAATTAAAAATCTGCTAATACAAAGTGAGGATATAAAGTAATTATAACTTTCATATATTTTTAATATGTTTGAAAAGGTTTTCTACTACCTGCTAAAGGTGTACTTGCATATGCTATGACCCCGCAATTCTACACTTGAGCATTGAGCAAAAGAAAATGGTATGAATATAAGTAAAGACATCTGCAAGAATATTCATAGCAGCACAATTTGCAATAGACAAAAGCTGGTATCAGTCCAAATGCCCATCTACATTATAATGCATAAATTTGAATATAATCATGTGATAAGATGCTTTATGCAGTACTGAAAAATGAACAAGCTACTGAATATGTACATACACTTCATAACATGATTACATAAAAATAAATCTAATTCCGACCAGATTGTCCCTCTGCTAGAAACATTTAAGTGAAATCTCAGTTCTTTAAAATGGCTTTCAAGATCCCATAGAACATAGCCTGAGGCTTCCTCTCTTCTTCATCTAAGCTCATCCTGTTTCAGCCACTCTGGCTTCATTTGCTATCTTTGAAAAATGCCAAGTGCACTCAATATTTGCAATCTATATTTTCAATAAACAATTTGTATCTAAAAAAATTCCTCAGCATCTGGAATGTTAATTCCACAAATACCTGCATAACCCACTTATTTCTTTCAGGGTTCTGCTTACATATTACCAACTCATGTTGAACTTTCTTGACAATCCTGTTTAAAATACTTTCCATTATCAATATTTATTTCGTTATGAGCATCATTTTTATAGTTCTTATTAGTTCTTAGTATATTTTATATGATTTTGTTCACTGCCTGTTTCAATCAGCTTTTTTGCTGCTATGACTGAAAGACCCAATCACAACAACTGTAAAGAAAGAAAAGTTAATTGAGGGCTCACAGTGTCAGAGGTCTTAGTCTATAGAAGCTGATCCCATTCCTTGAGACTTGAGGTGAGGCAGGATATCATGGCAGGGAAGCAGCTCACAGAATTTTCAGGAAGCAGAGAGAGAGACTCCACTCACAAGATACAAATATATACCCCATAGCCACACCCCCAATGCAACACTTCCTCCAGGCACATCCCACCTGCCTCCAGTTACCACTCAGTTTATCCTATCGGGGATTAATTCACTCCTTAGGTTAAGGCTATAACTCAACCATTTCTCCTCCAAATCTTGCACACGTGAGCTTCTGGGAGACTCCACAGCAAAACTATAACACTACCATAACCCAAGTACCAGAAGGGTAAAAAGCACATGTTTAGCCTTAAATTAATATAGGTTGAATCAATTATTGTGTCCATCAATTAGCCAATGTAATTTTAATTGGATTGTCTGTCATTTCCAAAATGTGTTGTTTAAGAATGATAGACTAACAATTGCAAGTATAATGATAATAGTAATATCTGTGTTTTAGTCAGCTTTTCGCCACTGTGACAAAAAGACTTGAGTAGCACAATTGTAAAGGAGGAAAAGTTTATTTGGGGGCTCACAGTTTCAGAGGTCTCAATCCATAGATAGCAGTCTCCATTCCTCAGGGCTTGAGGCAAGGCAGGCATCATGGTGGAAGACTGTGGCAGAGAGAAGCAGCTGGCATGATGATCAGAAGCAGAGAGAGAGAGAGGGAGAACTCCACTTGCCAAATACAAATATATATCCCAAAGCTACCACATTCTTGTTGTTCAAGAATGATAGACTAGCCAGGCACGGTGGTGCAAACCTGTAATCCCAGCACTTTGAGAGGCTGAGACAGAACAATCACGGGTTCAAAGCCAGACTCAGCAACAGCGAGGCGCTAAGCAACTCAGTGAGACCCTGTTTCTACATAAAACACAAAATAGGGCTAGGGGTATGGCTAAGTGGTCGAGTGCCCCTGAGTTCAATCCCCAGTACCAAAAAAAAAAAGAATGGTAGACTGCCAGGCTTAGTGGCACACGCCTGTAATCCCAGCATTTTGAGAGGCTGACGGAAGAATCATGAGTTCAAAGCTAGCCTCAACAAGGCGAAGTGCTAAGCAATTCAGTGAGAGTGTCTCTAAAGAAAAAAAAAACAAAATAGGGCTGAGGATGTGGCTCAGTTTTTGAGCACTCCTGAATTCATTCCCTGGTACCAAAAAAAAAAAAAAAAAAGAATGATAGACTACCAATTGCAATTATAGTGATAATAATAACATCAGATACATATTGCATTTAGTGTAATAATTATTTTACACATATAAACTATTTTAAATTTATAAATTCATTTAAGCACTATAAAAATACTGAGAGTTGCAAATATTTCCTTGTATTAGCATTAAGAAAACCAAGGCAAAGAAATGGTGGATTCCTTTCACAAGGCTGACAAGGGGGAAAGCCAATATAAATACCAAGTTAATTCAATTCTAGAATCCAATCTCTGAATCATTAGGATTTATTGCCTTTCTTCACATTAGGGGATATCAGTTAATAGAAAAATAACACATACACGTAACAGAAAAATAACACATGATCTAATTTTTATTAATTAGTTCAAGGATACGTGTCTTATCTGTACATAAACTACACAAAAGAGTGAAGAAGCAGCATGTTCTCATTTCAATGTGTGGCCCCATCAGCCTCACTATGGGTCCTTGCCATGTTATAATACCTGCCACCAATACCTAAGTAAGGAGGATTAGATCAAATCCGTAGAGAAGTTAACTCTGGGCTTTTCTCAGAGGATACTTAAGGTTTTGTGATTACTCTTAATTGTTAACAGACACAAAATCCTAGCTAGATATTTGTTTTCCAGTTCAATGCACACAGATACAATTTATAAATAATATGAAATAAAGCAAATGTGCTAGAAGTTTTCACACCCATTTCCTTTAAAGCAGGAAACATTAAATAAAGGCCCAACATATGATCAAGAATACTCCATGGACTAGGCTGAATTTAACATTCAGTTCCCAAATAGGATGAGATACATCAGCTTGAATAAGCCAAAACTTGGGTTTACCTAAAATTCTGTTCTTACATAAACCACAGTGGGGAAAAATGCCAATTCTCCAAGATTGTAATTGTTATTGTAATTATTATTGTAATTTTCCTGAATAGTTTCTTTTTATTTCCTTTATTTTTCCCTCGCTGAATATAACACCATCATATAGCATGTCAGAGGGGATGCTAAATGGTTAAACAAATGTTTTAACTTCTGTAGCTAAGCAAGCTCTTTAATGTATTTAATAATTTTAAGAAAATTCACTCAAGGTCTTTGCCCCAATTATGGTCTGATTTAATTTGCATGTGCTAGAGATAACCTCGGATTATGCAAGATATAGAGGTATTTCTCTATCATGTTAAAATTCACATATACATAATTCAGTTCTGGTAAAGCAGTACAGAAGTCATTTCAGACTCAGGCTTTTTCTAACTTCTTCCTTCCATCATCTCTAAAGAAAAAAAAAGACCCTTGGAAAATGGTCTGGGTGGGATTTTGGACATTAATACATATTTTCAGTAGAAGGCAGCAGAAAAAAGGGATGATAGGTCACGTCACTTCCTATCCATGGCACATCCAGGATGTTTGACAATTCGTCTCTAGACATGGTCAGAATTAGTCACGTAGTAACATTTAACTTCAAGGCAATTTGGTAAATGTAACATTTATCCTGGAGGACCATGTAGCCAGTGAAAGATAAAGAGATGAGACAATAGGTTCTGTGGGAAAACTAGGAACTATTGTCAGAGTTGTTACGATGTAATTAAATGGCACTTCATTTTAAAGACAACTCAAGCAGAGCTTACTGTTTGCTAAGAGGAGTGTAGCATCCATTGCTATTTCCTGCTGAGATCAACAGAAAGAAAATCAATCAAGGACAAGAGTTAAATCACTTTATTTTGTTTCTAAATGAGTACAGAAATATTTTTAAGACCTAAAATTAAAGAAAACAAGGAATTATTGGCAGATATTAAGAATATCTGAAAGAGGAGCCAATTGAAATAAAGAGTGTATTGGGACCCTCAGACCAGTGTCAGCAGGAAATGATTTCAAAATTAGAGCATTTCCCAGGAATGATTTAGGAAACAAAATAGGTACTGCTACAAAAAGCTGTCACAGGGGCTGGGGCTGTGGCTCAGCGGTTGACTCTTGCCTCGCATGCGTGAGGCACTGGGTTCGATCCTCAGCACCACATAACATAAATAAAGATATTGTGTTCATCTACAACTATATTAAACTACAAAATATTTTTAAAAAAAAAGCTGTCACAATTATTCACTGAAGGTTATTAGGTAATTACTAATTAGACATTATTAATTAAAGTCCTTTTTCATATGTAGGTTACTACAGGTGATGGTATCAGGCTGCAAGAAGTAGAAAGTCCAACTTCCTATGGCTTAACTACACAGATATATTTGTTTCTTGTGGTTCAAGAAACCCAATTAGTCTAGTATCTCTATAGAGTCATCAAAATCCAGACTCCTTTGATTTTATCTTAATCTTCTTGGATATACGTCTTTCAAATTCATGACTGATAATTGTGTGACATTTGATAAATGAAGAAAGAAGGGGTAGGATGAAAGGAAAAGTTTAAATTTTTCTTATTAGGTATTTTTAAATTTGTTATTCCAATAATACCCCTATTATTATTAGTAGTAGTAGTAGTATTAGTATTATTAGTATTATTATTAATTCCTATTGAGAGATATCAGTCCAGTTTTTATAGCATTTTGCACCATGATGGTGTAATGTGGCCATCTTAAAAGGATACTTAGAAAACTAGAAATTAGTGGAAAAGGAAAATAAGTCTGACTTAGATGTAGGGTGGCCAATAACAATGACTATTATAAATACTATTTTTGAAGTAAGTCATTATGACAGACTAGACATTTATACTCATTTTCAGCAAAACTTCTTTGTTGTTTTTACTAAGTACTGAGATAAAAGTATCTCTGAGTTACATGTAGGAAAACTGTCCATCTCAGTTAATCCAATCCAAAATTTTCAGAAAAAAATACTCCTGAAAATGGCAGTCTATTATTTTTCAGTCAATAGCCACCCTCTACCCCTGTGCTGTGCACAAACATATGCTTCCATGGAAATGATATATTCTTTAGTACACTAATATGGATATTTTTCATGTGATCTTTCTTTGGCTTAATCTTTGATATGCTGCCTTGAGACTTGGACATTTGACTTGCTTTCCCAGTGCAATGTTATTTCATAAGGGGTGACCCAACACTTAAATGGGATAAGGGTCCAGACTTATTCTCTAGTGTCCTGCCATTTACCCAGAGAGGAATACAAATTGGTTTTCTATTTGTTCAAAGATTAGAGACATGAGGAGCAAACTACTTCAGTCCATCATTTGGTGCTAAGCCCAGCAGAACTCAGCCTAGAACCACAGCTCAGCTCACATTCAAATGAACAGGAAAATCATAGGAATTTTGAGGTTAATTGTTATGTAATATTGTTGTGGCAATAGTTGACTGACTTTTTGAGGTTAAAACAACTAAAACAGTACTCCTTAAAAATTACTCTATTAAAAATTACTTAAATAAGCTGGGTGCAGTGGCACAAGCCTGTAATCCCAGCACTTTGGGAGGCTGAGACAGGAGAATTGTGAGTTCAAAGCCAGCCTTAGCAACAGTGAGGTGCTAAGCAACTCAGTGAGACCCTGTCTGTATGTAAAACACAAAATAGGGCTGTGAATGTGGCTCAGTAGTCTAGTAGTCCTAAATTCAATCTCCGGTATAAAAAAAAATTACTTATTTAATTTCTCTAGCCTTACAATATATTTTGAAATCAGGAAATGTGAGGTCTCTGCTTGGTTTTCCTCCTCAAGATTTGTTTAGCTGTATATATATGATTCACAGAATTTTTTTTTAAAAATCTATGTCTGCAAAAGATGTCATTGGAATTTTGATAGGAATTACTTTGAATGTGTTCATTGCATTGGGTAGTATGGACATGTTAAAACTTTTCTTTTAATTCATTAATATGGACTTATTTATTATCTATTTATTTATTTCATCTTCTTTAATTTTTAAAAAATGCTTATATTTTTATGGCACAAGTCTTTTACCTCCTTAGTTATGTCTGCTCCTTCAAAATTTGTATCATTTTGATAATATTATTTTAAAAAGTTTGTTTTAATTTTCTTTCAGATAATTCATTACTTGTGTATAAAAATATAGCTAATATATATTCATGGCATAGTATTTAAAACAGTATGGTACTGATGTAAAACCAGATATATAAACTAATGGAACAGAATAGAGATAAATCCACACATGTAGAGTCAACTGATCTTTAATCAGAGTTTTAAGAATATACACTAGAGAAAAAAATGTTCTCTTCAACAAATGATATTTAGAAAAATGAGATATCTACATTCAACAGAATGAAATTAGATTTGTTTTTTACACCATCCATGAAAATCTACTCAAGATGAATTAATGACTTAAACACAAGACTTTAAATTCTGAAACTCCCAGAGGAAGACAAAGGAGAGAAACATATTATATTGATTTTGGCAATAGTATCTTAGAAATGACATAAAAAAAACAGACAATAAAAGTAAATATAAGCAAGTGTGACTGCATCAAACTAAAAAGCTTCCACACGAAAAGGAAACAATCTATACAGAGGAAAGTTAACCAATAGAACAGTAAGAAATATTAGCAAAACATATATTTCAAAATGTAAAAGGCAAGCCAAGCCTACAATTAATGTCAACAATAAAAGTGTTAGCAAATAAGCATAAATTTATACAAATATTTCTCAAAAAAGATACATAAATGTAAAAAATATGTTAAAAAAGGTGCATCATTACTAATTATTGCAAAAATGAACATCTAACTCACAGTGAGAGATTTCCCCATATCTATTAGGACAATGACTATTTTTTTAAAAAGCAACAGTATTTGGCAAAGATGTGGAGAAATTGACATCTTGTATGCTGTTGATGGGAATGTAAATTGGTGCAGACACCATGAGAAACAGTATGAAAGTTTCTCAAAAAACTAAAAATAGAACTACCATATGATCCACAATCCTACTTTTGGGTATTTACCCAAAATAAGTGAAACCAGGATCTCAAAGAGATATTTTTATTTTCACAACCATGTTCATTGCAGTATCATTCACAAGATTCAAGATAAGAAAAAAACTAAATTAAATGTCTATCAATGGATAAAGCAAATGTTGTACACATATAATGGAAAACTATTCATCATCCAAAGATAAGGAAATCCTTCAATATGTAAAACATGAATTAATCTGGAGTATATTCTGCTAAGTAAATAAATCATTTACTGAAGGATAAATATTACATGATTCCATTTATACGAGGTATCTAAAATGGTCAAACTCAAAAAAGTAGTCAAACTCAATGGTGGTTGTCAGATGTTGGGTGGAGAGGTAGAATTGAGGAGTTGTTACAATGGGCATAAAGTTTCAGTTATACAATATGAATAAGTTCTAGAGGTCTGCTTTACAGTCCTTTGCCTACAATTAATGATACTCCATTGTACTTGATTAAAAGGCTAGACCTCATGTTAAAAGTTCCTACTAAATAAAAAAACAGTAAAAAGGAATTAAGTTAGCTACTGAGGATGCCTATCTTGTGACACCATTTCTCACATAATGCTATATGTAATTAGTATTTTGTTGTTATTTCTCTTAATTGAATATTAACATGCAAATTAAGGTGGCATTGTACATGTCTGCATTCCCCACAATCTTAATGATTTTTTTTCAAATTTAAGACTCATGAAAAAACATTACTTATAAAATCAAGAAATAAAATAGCAACTATTATATTTTAAATTCATGAGATAGCCATTTGAAAATATTTGGACTTTAAATATATCCACATGAATATATGGCAAGTAGCAACCTGTAGTTACCATCGATTCAACATCACATGGCTAAAATGCATGTTAAATGTAAGGGTAATTGTACACTTTATTCAAGAGGGAAAACCCAGGTTCGATACTTAGGGAGAATTCTCCTTCATGAATGAATGATCCTGAATAGTTTCCAATTCAGATTTCTTCTCCTGAAACTTCAAAATTTTTCTGTACTTGCAAGTTACAGATTGGCCTGCCACAAGTTTAGGGACACTGTCACAAGTTTAGGGACACTGGTAGAAAACAAGAGACTCCCAGAGTAGTGTTACATTTGTATTAGATTAATGGCATAGGATAGAGAATCCAGACATAAAGACACACATATATGATTAATAGATTTCAACAAATGCACTGAGATACATTAATGGAGAAAGTGTAGTTTTTGAAGATATTACACTAGAACAACTGAATATCATTTTAGAAAAGCAAAATGAAACTAGTGTGTTGCTAGTGGGAATGGTAAAGCAAGGTCCTCCAAATGTCTGCTCCTTCATAATAGCAATGATATTTCTTAAAAAATTGTCAAAATCAGCTTTTTACAACTCTGAAAATGAGCCACATTCTTAGAGTATTCATGAAAGGAAAATAACAAATTCATTATGAGGAAAGTAAGTTCTATTCAAACTTGTCCTAGTCCCATCTCTTTCTCTATCTGTCCACACCTATCTTTGGAAATCAACAATCTTGGAATCATGATAAATGTGATAACCAGACACTAGCAGTCACTGGAGGGGGCTTAAAGTACTTGAAGTTCAGAAAAAGTAGTTCCCTAGAAAAGAGTCATACTGTGACAAACAGAAAGTGCTAGTAGGAAGTGAAGGCAGAAACAAATGTGCTAACTGCCTGACTGAGTGCTAAAAGCATGTTCCAGTATAACACAACACACACACACACACACACACACACACACACGCATCTTAATAAAGTTTCAGAAAATTTGGTTCAAGGTATTTAAGGAAATCTCTCTCTTACTAATATTTTACCATTTACCTGACTGAATAAAAAGTTTTTGTGACATACAGGACAAAAAATGCCAGTGAAATCACTAAGTAAATAAGCACAAAATCAATAACAAACTATAACAAAAAATCTGGGAAAGGAGAACTTGAATTCAATATATAACAATATAACAATATATAACAATATAATGATATTATATTGTTTTAAATGTCTGATTTTAATTAAGAAGTATGAGACATGGAAAGAAATGAGAAGTTCTGGATCATATACATTTTAAAAACAATATGAGGTGTTCTCCCAAAAGGTCATGCTATTGTGGGATATTCATAGGCAAAGTGATTAGATCATGAGAGCTATAATTTAATTGGGCCATCTTAACTTGAATGGATTGACTGGGTAGTAATTGAAGGCAGATAGGGCATGGCTGGAGGAGGTAGGTCACTGGAGGTGTGCCCTGGAAAGGTGCCTCTTCCCTGTGGCCTCTTCTTCCCATTTCTACTTCCTGACCTCATTCTGAGCTGAGCAGTTTTACTCTACTGGACCCTTCTCCCATGAGGTGCTGCCTTACCTTGGTTCCGGAGCAATGGAGTTGACTAACCATGAACTGAGACTTGTGAAACAAGAGGCCCTCCTCTAAGTTGTTCTTGTCGGAAATTTTCATCACAACTATGCAAACGTTGGCTACAATGGCAGTCAATGGGAACTATTACTAGGAATGTCAGATGTTGGAACTATTGACAATGTATTAACTTTTTTTTTAATATGTTAAAATAAAAAAGAGAACCATGTATAAAGAACTTAAGGAAAGAATGAGAATAAGTTCTCACCAAATGTAGAATACAAATAAAGAGGAATCATTTGAAAGGAAATTATGGAAATTAAAAATATGATAGTAGAAATAAAATTGGAGGTACCCAATAGCAAATCTGAAGTGGCAGAAAAAAAGAATTAGGAAACTCGAAAACAAGTTAGTTGAAATTACCCAGCTGGAACAGAAAAATCAAAAATGCTTAACAAATCAACAGAGCCTAAGTGACATATGGGATAGTGTCAAGCATACCAGCATCTATAGTGGGAGTCCCAGAAGTAGAAAAGTGAAAGTGAAAGAGAAGAGGAAAAGAGAATTTGAAGAATTGGTACCTGAAATCTTCTCAAATTTTACTATAAATTAGACACACACACACACACACACACACGTAAAAAAGTCTCAAATATTCTAAGTAGGATAATTGCAAAGAAATACATAACTGGACTCATTATAATTATAAAAGAACTTATTGCATAAAGGAATTTTCAATGAACAGTTTTTTTTTAAATTTTTATAACCAGAACAAAATTTTCACAAAGCATGTGGCTTGAAATGGCTTTAATTTATTATTTTATTCCTGAAGGTCAGAAATCTAAAATTTGTCTCACTGCTAAAATCAAGATGTCACCTTGACTGTATTCCTTCCAAAGCCACTATCAGAGACTACTTGCCTTTCTCAGCTATTAGAGACCACCTTTATTCTTTGGTTTATAGACCCATTCCTCTATTTTCAAAGTCTGCAAAATTAGTTTGAGTACTTCTCATGATGTTATATCAATCTCCAATCTCTCTCTTTCCCCCCTCTCTTACCTCTTTCTCTCTCTCCTCCCTCCCTCTTCCATAAGGACATTTGTGATTACACTGGGCCCAGGATGATAAGGCTAGATACTCTCTTCATCACACGGTCACCTAATGAGCAATCTTAATTTATTCTGCACTTTTGATTCTCTTTACCAGCTAGCATAACACATTCATGGGTTCAAAGGATTTGAATGAGAACATTTTTGGCATTCCATTTTTTTTTACCTATTACTTTTAATACAATTAAAAGTGGATACCTCGTTATAAGCTATAATAGTTGGAAGGTTGTATAATGACAAACTCAAAGTGCTTAAGAAAAAGACTGTCAACCAAGAATCTGACTTTCAGCAAAACTGTTCTTCAAACGTGAAAAAGAAATGAAGCTATCTGATAAATAGAAACAGGGAAAATACATTGCTAGCAAATTTGTTCTATGAGATAATAGAAAGTTGGATTTTATGGCAGAAATGAAGGAAATAAAACATTTTCATACATTTTTGGGGTTAAGATATGAACATCTTTAGGGACAGTTATTCAACCTCCCACAGAATTATCTTTATCCTTATAAAGTCTATCTACATACTGACAGCTAGTATTATACTTAATGTACAAAACTGAAAGTAATGGGGCAAATATATTATTGCTCACAAAATTTATTAGATTTTGTACTGAAAATTCTAGCTGGAGCCATTAGTTAAAAAAATAAATAAATAGCATCCAGAATGGAAATAAGAAATTTTTTTTTATTCCCAAAGGACCTACCATATAAAAATCCTACAGAACATACAAAAATATGAGAACTCTTAAATTAAAAAATGTTGAAAGATATAAGTTCATGTTAAATCAATTCCATTTTTATACGTTAGCAAGGAACAATTTAAAAATGAAGTTAAGAAAAATTAATATAAATATCATTAAAAAGAATAAAATACTTAGGAATAAGTTTGACAAAATAGTGCAAGACTTATTAAACTTAAAAATTACAAAACATCCTTGAAAGAATTTAGATAAGATGTAAATAAATGGAATGGCATGGATCAGAGGACTTTCATATATCAGAGGACTTAATATTATGAAATGGAAACAAACAAAAATTGATTTAAAACAATTCCTATCAAAATTTTACTGAACTCTTTTGTATTCAGAAACTGAAAAGCAAACTTTCAGGTTCACATAAAAATGCAAGAGGTCCAGAATATCTAAATTAATATTTTAAAAAAAGAGCAATGTTAGAAGACTCATGTTGCACAATTTCAAAGCTTACTAGAGAGCTACAATTACAAAGATGGTATGGTATTTTTTAAACTGGTTCTTCTTAATTATACATAACAGTAGAATCCATTTTGATAATATTATACAAACATGGAATATCTTATTCTAATTAGGACCCCATTCTTGTGAGTGGGTACGATGGTGGGATCCAGTATGATTTTTGCATTAAGATAGACCTGGGGAACAATGGAATATAATTAAGATTGCAAATATATACCCTTAAATTTATGATAAATTGATTCCTGATGAAGATGGGAATATAATTTAATTCAATAGGAAAAGGTGTGTCTTTTCAGCAAATAACAATGAGATGAGATATTCATGTGCAAAATGTGGAGTTAAACTTCTATTTCACAAAATATTATAAAAGAAACAAACAAATAAAGGACTTAAATATAAATTCTAATACTCTAAAAAATGCAGAGATATTAGTCAATCTTCTTGTCTTTGGGCAATTGTTTTTCTCAGTATGATGCTAAAGGTGCAAGAGAAAGAAGAAAAATAGATAAATTGGAATTTATCAAAATTAGAATCTTGTGCTTCAAAGAAAACATAAAAGTGAAAAGATAAGCAACAAAATGAGAGAAATATTTAGAAATTTTATATCTGATAAAGGTCTAATATACAGAATATATAAACAAACATCGCAACTCAATTAAAAGACAAGAAACCCAAATACAAAATGAGAAAGGATTTGAATAGACGTTTCTCTGAGCACTATATACGTAGAATTAGAATGGGCTTCCACCCCAAATGTGGTTCAGTTGTCAAGACTAGTAACACCAAACATACACCTAGAGTATATGAAAGGTTTAATGCTAATGTACAAGGTTCTGGGGGAGAGCAGGAAAGAATTGATATGGTCCAAAATAGCTTGGAAAAGTAGGAAAAGAAGACTGTCTTGATGTTTTATATTAGGAAAAGAACTTGGTCAGTGGCAGAGAGTTTCCTTTAGAAAGTGGTTTTAAGGTTTTAAGGTTCTAGGGGAGAACAGAAAAGAATTGATATGGTCCAAAATAGCTTGGAAGAGTAGGAAAAGAAGACTGTCTTGATGTTTTATATTAGGAAAAGAACTTGGTCAGTGGCAGAGAGTTTCCTTTAGAAAGTAGTTTTAACTTCCCATTGGTTTTAAGGGAGGGAACAACTAAACATTTTTATTAATATGCTGATGTATGGAGCAGAAGGAGAGGGAATAAGAACCAAAATCTGCCAAAAAAAAAAAACCCAAAAAACGTAAAAATGAGACTTTATTACATTTTGATAGTCAAGATTTTATGAGTAGATCACAAAGTACATGAGCAGTAAAATAAATTGAAATAATTGGCTTCCAAGTTTAAATACTTTTACTCTTAAAAGAAATCTAAGAAAATGAAAAGCCAAGTCATAGATAGGAGTATACACACACACACACACACACACATACACACACACTTCTTTGGCTTTTATACATAATACATAAGTAGCTTTTACAAATAAACAACAAAGAAAAAAAGCAAAAAAATAAGGCAAAAAGTATAAAGATTTACATTACAAAGAAGCTATGTAAATGGCTCTCAATCACATGAAAGCATTTTCAAATTTTGTAATGGGTTTCATATAATATTTTCCCCAAAAACTCATGTTGAAGGCTTGGTCCACAGTGCAGCAATATTCAGAAATGGAAGTTTTAATATCATGAGAGCTGTAAACTCACTAATGGATTAATCTATGTGATGGATTAATAATTTTAATGAACTATTGAGAGAAGATGGAAACTATAGAAAGTGGGAACTAGTTAGAGGAAGTTGGTCACTGTGGGTATGCCCTGAAAGGGTATTTCTTGTGCATGACTCCTTCCATTCCATCTCTCTGCTTCTTGGCTGCCATGAGCTGAGCACTTTTGCTCTGCCACACTTGGCCACCATCATGTCCTGCTTCACCTCAGTCCCAAAGCAATGAAACTAGTCAACTATAGACTGAAACCTCTGCAACCATGAGTCAAAATATATCTTTGTTTCTTTGTTTTTCTTAGGTACTTGTCACAGTGATTAAAAGCTGGTTAGCACAACTTCACCACTCATAAATAAAGCGTACCTTAGCACAAAGAAGTAGTTCTAGCCACACATTATTTTGTCTAAGATTAGAAAAACTCAGTGGAACATATTACAGAAGATGTGGATGAACAACAACTCTCAAATAGTGGAAGTAATGCAGAATGATGTAACTATTTTGGCATACAGTTTGGAGGCTTCCATAAAGTTAAACACACATTTTGCAAATATATATATATAATATATATTACATAATATATATATACATATACATATATATACACAATGTATGTTCATAAGGTTAAACTTTTCATAAAGTTAAGCACATATATCAAAATATATATGTACTTACATATATATACCAAATATATATATCTGATATATGTATCCATGATCCATCTAATTGACTCATAAGTCTTTCCTCAGAAGAATGAAACCATAACCACATTTGCTAATGAAGGGTCTTATACTAATGCTTATATCAAGTTTATTAAGTATAGTACCATCTGGAAAAAAATGTTTGCTGAGAGAAAAATTCAAACCCATTTTGATATATCCATCCAATAGAACTCTATTCAGCACTAAAGAAACAAAATTTGATGCATGAATAAATCAAGAAATATTATGCCTCTCACAATAAGCCCAACATAAAATGATATGTTCTCCGATATTCTAGCTTATATGACATCCTGGAGAAAACAAAGCTAAGAGGGCATGACAAAAGATAGGGGGACTGCCTGGACTGGACAGAAGATGAGATTTTCCCTGAGGAAATGTAATGAAATTTTTGTTTGGAATATTTGACATGGAAAAGTTTTATAACCAGATTGTAGTGGTTCTCCAAGTTTGAAACTTGGTCAAACATCATCAAAATCTTTATTTGGTATGTGTGTATTTTACCACAAGTAATATATTTTATTGAAGTTGATAAGGATAAAATTACTCCACAAAATATAATTCTTTAGTTCTCTATAAAATATTAACTTTATTTCTATAGTAATAATAATTCAGAAACACATTTGAAGGTAGAATAATTGATTAATACAGTTTTATAAGATCAAAAGTTGCTTATTATTGTGAACGAGGTCATTATAATTCAGCCTAAAGCATTCATGGCCATACTATGTTGGTATTTGACCCCTATTTCAAAACAGGAATGGCCTCACTGTACTGACAGTTCCACTCTTCCCACAGAGAATAGGGACTCTTATATATTCTAGAATTTTGAAGTCCTATTATATATAATGTTTACTCTTCTGAAAAATACAAAATTTCAATAGATAGGCTTAAATAATTCCTTTTTCTTTATTCTATATAATTAGGCCAAATAAGAAAACACAGTTTATAAATACAGTACATCTTCAAATAGAAAGTTTGTTATACATGTAGATATTTTATAGTGTATTAAATTGTTTTTCATTTTGCTGATTGGTGAGAGATTAATCTTATCAATAATTTAAACATACAAAAATTAAACAAAATACAAGTATTACTGTGGAAACTTTTTAAGTTTTCCATTTTTAGAAAAATACATTCATAAATCTTCCACATTTGGTCTGGAATATACTCTTAATGATTTAAAATTTTATTGGATGCTTTGACTCTTTTATTCTATATTTGCCTTTCAATACTCATTGAGCTCTTTCCCTTCTTGTAATTGTAACAATCAACATTCGATAATAAAAACTATCATATCAAAGCTATATAAAAATATTTATTAATATTAAAACATATTCAAAGTAAAATACATAATATTCACTTTTCCAGTTTGATAGAGACAGCAAAATTGGTGTAAGGGTGGCAGAAAAAGATAAGGAAGTGGTGTTCTTTCTCTTCCGTCTTTGGTATGTTAGGCTCAACTATGAATCAAAGGGTCAAGCGCATTACGCATACCAAAAATTGCACCTTGCTCCATAAAATAGCTTTTTCAATTCTATATTATATACTTAGTGTGAAATACAACCTCTCATGAAGATCCTGTGCAATTGAACAACATTCAGTCTGAAGATAATTCTATTGTTATTTTTGGAATGAAAGCAATTTGTTACACCAGAAGACTATATTCTTATTAGAGTGAAGAGGGAGCATCAATATAAGTAGCCTATTTCTCATTTCCCTCTGGGTACTGTAGGTAAAGGATGACACACTTGGCAACCAGTCCCTTGACTATTGAATTCACAAATCCAGGCATTCAGACTTGCTCCAAAAGCTGCATAGAAAATCATATTCCTTTAAGAGAAGATTTAAGGAGCTATGAGCCAATGGCTTATCACCTCAGCATCTTTTAGGTGCACTGTCAGTCTTCTGTGAAATGACACTGCAGACCTAATTTTCACCATTTGTTGTGTGGTCTACAGTAATCTACAATCATTCCATCTTACCACCTAGGTCTAGTAACTTGGTTCTTTTTGTATATTCCCATGGCAGAATCTTCCAAAGTAAAAGTACATATATACACACACACTGAGAGAGAGGGGAGGAAAGAGAGAAGGAGAGAGACAGAGACTAGCATTGTTTTTAGACCATGCATTATGTAGCTGTTTAATAAATCACATATTTTCCTTTAGGGATGAGTCATTGCTGGGCAAGCTTTTTGTTCTCTATAACTAGAATTTTGTTGTGCAAACTAAACCCATTAGATTATGGTAGTAATAACCAGCTCTTAATTTTCCTAATTCTCTAGCCTTCTCCATAATGTCCTTATTTTTGTCAGTTTCTTTCCATTATTTCTAATGAATGACATTTTTCAGCTCTCCCCTAGGAAGACAGCCTCTTAAAGCCTTCTAAATCTTGTTTCCACCCCACTTTCACTTCCACCTCATTATATATGCCACTGCCCAAGTTATTGCACCATTAATGATGAAACAAAGACATATTATATGTTCCTTAGAAATTAGTAAGACCAATAGATTCTCTAGGAATAAATGGTAGGCTTTTAGAGATAACACAGACACTTGCAGGTAGCTTAGTGAACTAAATCATACCTTATTCGTTGCACCCTTGAATTTTATGAGTTCTCCTACTTTTCTAAAAGGGTAAATATTTGAAATTGATGTGGTAATTCTTCCTGTAGGCACATATTAGTTCAACAAAGCACTCATCTTTCAAAAAGCAATTTAGTAGCCCAAACAAGTTCACATAAACAAGTTGCTCACTATTCCCCTTTCAAGGATGCTATCCTTAGCAATCTACTGTAAGAAGCATTGCTAATAAAGGTCTCAGCATGACTTTCTCTCCAACATTTTAGAAGAAACAATATAAGATCAATGAGAGATAAGACCATGTCTTTTAGGTATACTGTGTAAAACCTATGTGTTCCATAAATATGTCTTACATGAACACAGTCAAATCCTGCTCATGACAATTTGCAAATGTTCACTCTTTCAAAATAGAAAATATGTTTAACGCTATTGAAGATAAAAATAGAAGTCCTCTCTTTATTAACCCAAAATGAAAAAGTGGCTTTTCAACTGTTCAGAGACATAAAATCAGTTTTAGATTTAAAAAGTTATGGTATTTAAAGACAATTTTGTATTTATACCATCAAATTGCTTATACAACATTGGTTTTGCTTTAAAAAATCCATTGTAAACAATTTCAAATATGAGAGTCCTTCTATCACAACTTAAAGAATGGTGCCAGTTGGCATGTGATCTGTCCATCATTTCCTCCACATTTAAAACTCCAAATTAGATTATTCAAATGTGCTCTAAGAGAAGTTACCCCTGGAAACCACTTATAGACTTCATGGGGTACAGAATGGCTTGGCTGCTGATTGGTTTTAGCCTCAGGGAATATCACACCAATGCACAGCAGTCTCCAGTGCCTACCAATTTGCTTCCCAGTGTGAGGCTAGGTATTGCCTGTGGTCATTAAAGCTGTATTTGGTAAAGGCCTTCACTTGTTGACTGATTGCCCTTTTCTTTATTCACAGTGAAGACAATTCACAGTGAAGACAACCATTTGCAGGTTTAAAATTTACATCTCAATCTTTTCAGGTTTAAGATTTTTACAATAAAAACAGTTTTGTTGTTTGTTTTTTACCCCAGATATTTTTAACCCATTCAGGCATGGAGTCATTCTCACCCAGACCAGAAACTCATCAGAAAGCACAGTAGGAAAAATGATCCATTTTGTGTGTATTTAAGATTTCATTTTAATCACTTCTGAAATTTAATGTTTAAGTTAATATTGTGTGTTTTGTTATTATAGCTTTTGATAACAGTTGGAACAACAAAATTTTAAAAATTGTGTTTTATGGATAAATAGGAAATTCATAGTGTATTGGCATGCTAGGTAATGAAAGTTGGGCAATGGCTTTACAGATAGTCTAGTATATTATTCAATTCTATGGAAACATTCAACTGGTGAATGTTAAATTCAAACTAACTTTCTTAATGTCTGAATTTCAAATTAATAATGTCTAGATATTATAGTTATTTTTATGGATTCCCTAACTTAGAAATATGATCATTTCTTAGCCACTAGAGTAACAGCTGAAGTTTTATACTTTAGATGAGGATATATGAAAAAAGAACCTACAAACTATATTTGGGGAAGCAGAACTGTAATAATTAGCAATAAGAATTGGCTAAAGATTACGGTAAAGGTGAAGTTCTCTGAAGAAGGTGCTTCTATACTAAAGATCCTAAAGACTGTTTAAAACTGGCTGAGTAGAACATCTGATTGTGGAAAAACGGAAAGTTTCATGGAAGAGCCAATGTTTTTCTTAGACTATGTTAGATCTTTGAGAAAAATCACTATCTGCTGTTAACCTTTGTTCAATTCAACATTTCCATGATTGTTAGGCAAACTTAGTGTATTGTTAATTTTAGTAGGCTACTCCTCTCCCCCAACCTTAAAGCTAACAAAGCTACAGTGTCTAAGGTCTTTAGAGAGAATGGCTTTGCTCTGCTATAGTCTGCCTACCTAATACTCCCAACAGTGTATGTGTGGAATGTACTGACTGATGGCTTTGTTCTGTGGCTACACCAGTTCATGTAACCTGTTCTACGGAGGAGCATATCACTCAGGGTAACTTGAATCTGAGTTTTGGGGCCTTGATCACTCATATTGGCTCAGAAAACTCTAGTTCTTTTTTGCTATAAAGAAGCCTATATTTTATATTGACAAGAGTTTATGTTGATTCAATACCTTAGTTAATTATAGATAGACAGTAAGATTTAAGCTTTGATGGATAACTCAAAAATTGGTGTTAAACCAAAGAAAGATAAATTAAAAAAAATTTGGTTATCTGTAGTGCAAAACTTTCAGATTAAAATGCTCTCAGAGACTTTTAACTAAATTTTACTTTTTGGATCAAAGACGTAGGCACGAACAGAGACCCTGTGCTTACTAGAAGAAAATGTAGGCCCATATCTTCACCATGTTGGCCTAGGATCTGACTTTTGTAACAAGATCCTCAAAATGCAAGTAGTAAAATCAAGAATTAAAAAAATGGGATTGAGAAAAATCTTTACCACATGCACCTCAGATAAAGCATTAATCTCTAGGATATACAAAGAACTCAAAAACTTAACACCAAAAAAACAAGTAACAATCAATAAATGAGCTAAGAAACTGAAGAGACACTTCACAGAAGAAGAAATATAATTGATCAACAAATACATGAAAAAATGTTTAACATCTCTAGCAATTAGAGAAATGCAAATCAAAACTACCCTAAGATTTTATCTTAATCCAGTCAGAATGTCAATTATCAAGAATACAGGCAACAATAAATGTTGGCAAGGATGTAGGGAAAAAGTTACACTCATATATTGCTGGTGGGACTGCAAAATGGTGCAACCACTATGGAAAGCAGAATGGAGATTCCTCAGAAAACTCTGAATGGAACCACCATTTGACCCAGTTATCCCATTCCTCAGTTTATACCCAAAGGACTTAAAATCAGCATACTACAGTGATGTGGCATGTCAGTGTTTACAACAGCTCAATTTAAAATAGCTAACTGGAACCAACCTAGGTGCTCTTCAATAGATGAATGGATAAAGAAAATGGTGTATATAAACACAATGGAATATTACTCAGCCTTAAAGAAGAATGAAATATGGCATTTCCAGGTAAAGGAATGGAGCTGGAGAATATCATGCTAAACAAAATAAGCCAATCGCAAAAAAACAAAGGCTGAATGTTTTCTCTGATATGTAGATGCTAATTCACAATGATGGCGGGTGCTAGGGAAGAACAGAATTACTAGAGTTACTTTAGATAGAGGGGGATGAAGGGATGGGAGGGGATTTGGGGATAGGAAGGACAGAAGAATAAAACAGACATAATTATCTTATATACATGTATGATTACATAACTGATGTGATTCTACAACATGCACAATCAGAAAAATGAGAAATTATACTCCATTTATATGTGATATATCAAAGTGCATGAATGCATTCTACTGTCATATATAACTAATGAAAACAAATAAAACATTTATTTAAAAATTAGGTTACTTTTTATATGGAGCAAAAATTGAGTTTGAGAGGGTCTAGAAATTGACTTTAAATATATAGAAAATTTGAAAACCACAGTAATTTTCTTAGCAGCATGAATTACCACAAACCACAAGCCAAAGACACTATCGGTGAGTTAAAATGCAAAAAAGAATATAAAAATTAGCTTCAATGCAGTAGTCAAATTGTATTTCTGAACCGTTACTATCTCGTTCATGATCATAATACTATTATTTTTAGAAGTATTGGCAAAATATACCTAAGATGGTGGAATAACTTATTTGCCACAATATCTGTAATCTTAAGAAAATAAGTCCAAATATGTGCAAATTTAGCCACCAGCATGGGTTTGGTAATTGTATGTTAAACATGGTCTTGATAAGGCAGCACCATAAAGGGCAGCTGTCCCTGGACAACTACAATGTGCTCAATAGGAATGTGATCTTGTGTATTTACTTTTGTAAGTAATTTATTGCTCAATCTTGTCCTGATTTTCAGCTAGTCAGTCATCATATTTTTACACTTTGTTCTCAAAGTTTCCTCATATAGAGACTGAGATAAAGTGAGATTTGTCTTGTCAGTTTCACCAAACTGATAGATTAAGAATGATAAAACATTCACAAGTACAGATGCCACTTACTCTGTTCTAGTCACTCTGATAAGCCTGTTATTTATACTATTTCATTTTATCTTTGGATTAATTATTTGAAATAGAAATGCTTGTCACTATGTATGAGATTTCAAAAACCTACCTCAGAATGGTTATATAATTTCCCCAAATTCATGTAATATTAAAGTGTCTGTCAGAATGAGAACTCTATCAGTTTGTATTTCAAAACCTGCTATCACTTCTTTCTGGTAAAATAAATGTTTAATTGTAAGATAGTCAGACTAACACTGTCACAAACCACTGAATGTCAAGATTGGACAAGACTTGATACTCCCACCCAGTGTCTATTTAACATTCTCTATAATTTCAACAATTTTCTTTTGAAGTAGCTTTCCACTGAAGGTTTTACTAACTTGAAATGTAGTCCATTCTGTGCACAAGCAGACATTTGTGCTGTTCACGTGTTACCTATCATAATGTGTTTTGTGCTTTTCTAGTTTCTCAGATTTTCTTTTTTTAATATTCATTTGATCTCTATGATACACTGGACAGGCATTCATGTCTATGTTAATTTCATTTAGCCCTCACCCAATTTGTATAAGGTAGATTTTTATTGTTTCCTTTTAAAAAAAACCTAAGAGAAGTTAAAATTTTTCCATGACTACATAACAAATAATTAGTAGAGTCTGGATAGTAAGTACTTCATATGATTCTAAATCCACTTTGCCTTAACCAAGTAGTCTCACAAATTAACAATTCAATGGATTTTGCTACACAATAGATATAATTATAACTGTCATTCATTTTCACTTCTCTTTATTTTAACCATATTTGTTATGAATTGTAGGAGCTCAAATGTTTTCCTTGCTCTACACACATGTTTTTTTCTGCTGCTCTATCTTTGCAAATAACTTAGACAATCCCTTCCTAATTCCTACAACAGGGAAATATGTCCATTCAAATGATTTTCCAATCCAATGGACTTTTTTTTTCTTTTCATTCTTACCCTCACAACTAAAGCGTACATAGAATATTTAGCAAAGGATGTATGCAGAATAAAGTCTAAATATATGTTGGACTTGAAATAGAAGGACAAACAATGAGTGAAGAAATATCACGAATATCATAATTATTATTTAGAGTAAAAGTATTTTCAGTTTAGTAATTCATATCAAAGTAAGTATCTTGCCCTATAAACATTTTTAACATACTTTTAAACTAATATAATTTGTCAAAACCTATGTATTTTTCATATAATATAGATGACATGTTTTACTTCAATAAGAACAACATGCAAGCTTATGTAAGTTGCAGCAATATTAATTTCCATAACTTATCATTATTACTGAATGATTCTTAATTATGAGTTAATTTAGATAAACTGATTATTTTGTGCATAAGTTTTTAATCAAATTCTTCCTTTGTAAAAGTGTAATGCAATCTCAAGTCTAATTTATAGAAATTATATATTAAAGTTTTTAAAACCCTTTGTTTACTCTCTGCAGGCACAGATCTCATTCAAAGAGATTTAACAGCTGATTCACTCAGCTTCTCTATCCTCATATATTGAGACCAGCAAATTGGAAATAATTGTTAGATTCAAGCCATGTAATTAGACAGCAAACAACTAAGATAGTTTTTTGTCAGCTTGCCAAAAGGAGAGTTTTAGTAAGTGATACATTACACCATAAAAAACCTCCTTCAACAGGGCTTTTAATGATGATAAATAAAGAACTTGTGCATATCCAAGCAATTAATCCTCCTGAAGCAATCCACTGAAATCACTAATAAGGCATCTGGAAATGCAAATACATACATAAATTATTCCTCTGTGAATTTACAGTTTGTGATTACTACTTTTTTGGTCTTATCCTTGAGAACACTGAGTTTCGTTAGTAATTGAATCTCTAAGACTGTTTCAATGAAAGTTTGGATTTTAATGAGATGTGTAAAAGAGAATTATATATGTTCACAAAACAGATACAAAGTTATTTCAGATATTTTCGTTGCTTCTTAATTTTCTTCTTGGGATTTTTCTTTGATAAAACACCTGTAATTTCATCTTAGTAAAAATGTAACTGATAGATATACAATTGCAGTTAAATATCAAAAATTTAAAAATGTGCCCAACACACAAGTTGCAAAAGTTATGACTACTTTAAAAGGACCATGTGTGTTAACATGTAAAATCTCATTAAAATGACAGCATATTCTCCCAATTGATCTTTACTTTTTTTCATTATACTATACTCTTAATGCTAACTTCCACTGAAGAAACTGTGTTAGCAAAGGAAAAAAAGAAACACATTATGGACATTACAACAGTCATCCATATTCTTTATTTACCTAATATAATTCCAAAGTTCACAAAGTTCATAGAATTGCAGTCTGACCTTTAAAATAAAAGTGCCATGGATTACTGTTAAAATGTGTTAAAACATGGATTCTTAATAGAAGTATAGTGACCTGCTCATGGGTAGATTCTCAGTAAATATTGTGAAAGAAAGTGCAAAGTTAGAAAAATTATGATTGTAACAATTTTTTTCCATTTGCCTCAACAAATGTTTTCAGTGAATAGTGTGTACAGCTTCTGATAATTTGTTTTTTTCTGTTATGTTTGCCAACATGTATTAAAATGCAACTTTTGGGAAAAAAAAAAAAAAGAATAAAGATCATGAGTAAACAACCAAAAAAAAAAAAAAGAAAAACAATAGTATTCTAAAAAGGTACCATACATAAAAATTTACTCAACTTGAAGTGAGTGTTTAGTCAAGGAGATTCATTATATTTCAACAAATTAAGTGATGAACAATCTGTATTGAAGAACACAAATAAAATAAGAAAAACACTTTAAGCATTCAGGCAGGGAAAATGGGTTACCAATAGAGAAAAAAAAGATGAGCAAAATAGAACAGTCTCTGGAGAGTTTTAAGGAAAAAAAGGTTATGATTCAATAATTTTCTATACAGCAGAGCTGTCATTCCCAGACAAATTTGCAGAAAATATACCACATGTTCTCTCTCTTGATAGTAAAAAAAGAAAAATCAACAGTAGAATATTTCCCAATGTTAGTTAATGTAGCCATAAAACTAAATCTCTTTAATAGGAAATTATATAGATTATGTTAATAACAATTATCAGGAGATTAACAAGCATATATTTTGTCACCCAAAAAGTAGAAAGGGAGTGAAGAGAATAAATAGTAATAATGGTGATTTAATTTCCTTCCTGTATGCTCAGAGCATGAATTGTTTCTCATTGTATTGTGTTTATGTGTCCTTTACCCAGCACAAATCCTGGAATGTAAGGAACCCTTAATCAATATTTGTTGATGAATGCCTCTTATATGGATAAAAAGAAAACACTGCTTATTTCTTGATATTGTTCATTCTGAAAATACGTCTTTGAATACACAGTAATATTTAAAGGTAAGCACTGCAAGGTGAAAATAATTATGTGTATTTTAAAGCCTAATTTTAAGTAAGTCTTAATTGGATTGTGGGGGCAGAGAGAAAGTACATGAGATGGTATGTAGCAAGCAGATGAAAGTAACTTGCAGATAGCCAACATGTTGTCATCTCTCCAGTGTTAAGGAGACAAGATAGGAGAATGATCTTAGAAAACTAAGATTTCTGAAATACTTCTTGCCTGAGATGATAAAGGTCCCCTAAAAGAGTAATTGCATGGTGGCTATGAAGACTACCAGCACTGGACCCCAGGTACTACAATCCCTGGGACCTCTCACTGGTGTGTGAATTGGGAAACTCAATTTCCCACTGATGCCTATGAACTTCCATGCATTTGCTTTGGAATTTGTGTGGAGTTACAGCAGCTTCCATTACCACAACTTAAATCCAGGGCCTCACATGTTTTCTTTACTGATAGACCATTTCATACTAAATTTAGGAAGTGAGTTCCTAAATGAAATACATTTACATAAAGAAGTATTTTAGCTCTTAAATTCAGCATGCACACTTCACATAATACATTATTGCACTTATATTTTTCATATATTCTAAAAGCATACATGTATTATTAAAAATATATGAAATTACAATAAGTATGTATATTTTCTTGTTTGGTCTCCACAAAATTTAAACAAAAATTTCAAAAACATAAAGATATCTATGCTTCTATAATAAATTATAAGGAAAGGGGCTTTAAATATATGTTGAAATGCTAAGTAGTTTGAATAAAGAATACTTATGTACTCAATTTTTTCTGCATCTCTTCTCTCATTCTCTATCCTTCCATCTTACCTTCTTTCTTTTCCTTGCTGTCCTCATTAACATGACATAACTCTAACCATCTGTTTTCATTCATATCTATTTTCTTACAAAACTGAAGTCAGAAGGAGATTTCTAATGCCACTTAAAGCAGGTCACCCTCATCACCCATGTAATTACTCCTGGTATAAACCCAAGTGAAATTGTATTTAAAAGTAATCAGACTCCAATAATTGAATGTTGAGAGTTAAAAAATTAAAAACATTAGTCACTTTTGATTAAAAATATTAACAGAATATATTTGATAGCTTCAGGTAGGATTTTTTCTTCTAGAGATAAGCAATAATTGTTACACAAATATCTAACTGAATATGGAACTTAGACTTTTAATTTGTATTTTTATCGTAATATTTTATTATCAAGCTCAAAGATCACAAAAAGGACTGAGAAAGTAAATGTGATGTAATGCTCTTCTCATGGCAATAAACATACACATAAATAATAATAATAAAACATACAGGCTACCAATAACCAAACAAAAACCTATAGAATTACTAACAAGAAGATTAGAGCTACGAAAATATCAGAAAATTTTAAAACTTTTATAAAACTCTACACATAAATTTGATAAGAGCTGAAAATTATTTTATTATAGTAGATTAATTAGTTTTACTTAATTAATCTTCGGCATTAAATAATTTTTAATAATACAGTTAACATGATTTTCCAGTCTGGAATACTATATGTATTTTCATTCTAAACAATTATTGATTTCCTTGCAACCATGAGGTACTGTATTAGATATCTATGCACATCAGCTTTTCTCAGTATGGGCTGTATTTACACTTCAGGCCAAATAGCTGAAAATTGGGTTGGAAACTCAGGAGACAAGGCTAGATAAGCACTACAGATTCTGAGTCTAAATAATATAACATGATGGTTGAAGTTATGGTTATTGATGAAATATTCTTGGGACAGTAATTATTAGCCTCAAGAGGAAGAATACTTTCTGAAGGAAAATGCAAAATCTTGGAGCTCCCCTATGAATTAGGTGATGATATAAAACCATTCAACTGAAGTGAATCTAAATATCAGTGCATTAATATTAGTGGGCTGTTGAATTCCTGTTGACTGTTAAGTGGGTTTAAGGTGGCCAAAGGGAACAAAGCGTCAAGCAGCACCCACACGCAAAAGAACCACCAATCAGATGCCGACACACAAGCAGTAATGGAATCTCCTAACCACCTATCAATCAGCAGATCTCTCCTGACCAATCTTGGAAGGACACAGATCTCAGCAGGATCCCTTGACCAACCCCAGGGGACACAAAACTCCCCAAAGCCCTTTTCCTGCCCCAAACCTTCCCCTTCCTGCCCTAAGCCCACAAAATTTTTGTCCCATGGAGCCCACCTGTGCTGCTCCTGGACCCACTGTGTTGGACTGGGAATCTCGCCTGGGAGGGTACATCAATAAAGCCTTGCTCAGCAGTTTTAATTTGCCTCCTTTTGGTCATCAATATCTGACCTTACAATGATCAAGAACATGATTCATTTCCCTTGCATAAATTTGAAGTATTCATTAAAAAAATTATAGGATTCAGAAGCTTCGTGTATGTATGGATGTATTAGATTTTACTTATATTTGAGCAAAAATGAATACATTAGCCTTATAGAATATTGCCTAACCAAAACACAGTTTTAAAGAAAAAGACATGAAATAAGTAAATATTAGAAGTATATAATATCATATATAGATGAGCTGCAAGGGGAAGAGAAAAAAGTAGTCACAAAAAAGCTTTCTCCATTCTAAACAAATTTATGTAAAATTTATGGGAGAACATGAAAATTTAATATTCTAGCCTTTGACCCTGAAGTTAGAAAAAAATGAAAGAATTGCCCACAATTTTGCTTATAACCTCTGGTTGCTAATCTCCAAGATGATATGCAAATTTGTTTCTTCCTGATATTCATTTTTGTGAGAGAGAGAGAGAGAGAGAGAGTGTGTGTGTAGTCCCTTCCCACATGGAATGAAATTGATTTGTGCCACAAATAAAGTATCACAGAAATAATAAGAGTGTGGCTTCTGAGGCTAGGTCTTTAAAGCCATTGTGGCTTCCAGTGTGGTTTCTGTTGGACAATTTAGTCTTGGGAAAACGAGCTGCGCTGAGAATAGGTCAAACTGTGGAGCAATTAAGGTTTACTGCCAAGAACCAGCACTAACTTTCCAAGTAATTAAATGAGTCATGTGACCAGCTATTGAAAGCAGGTAGGCAAGTGGAGCCGTTCATCACTCTTCATGTGACTATAATCAAAAACAATACTTGGATTGAAATCTCACAAGAAACCTGAGTTAGAACCACATAGCTTGAATTTGGGGATTTAATTCTTGATTTTTTGCTCCTGAGAAATTATGAAATATTAAACATTCATTATTCTTTTAAGGGGCTAATTTTTGGGATAATGTGTTTAGCAGCAATAAATAACTATTCATTTAGAGTTAGTTGAGGGAGGAAGAGATTTCTAAATCTTTTAAGTAGTTATATTTTTACCTGTCCAATCTTTACCATACATACATACCCAAACAAAGATTGAAACAGAAAGGCTGCATTAGTGAGGTGGTTTATAAGACATTTTTCATTGAAATTATCTATGATTTCACTAGAGGTCTAAGTTAAAAGAGCACAAACATAAGATTGACATAAGATATTGGGAAAAAAAAGATAAATATACTAAACTTTCCTTATCTCTCATGGTGTTCTCAATAGGGAGACCCAATCCAGTATAGCCTAGGGAAAATTCCTTCCAAAAATTCAACAATTGAAACCTTTTGAAATGCATTTTAGATACAGTAAATATGCTTTGAACATCAAAATTAGTTCATATAAAATCAGATTAAATGTATAAAAGTTAACCAGAAATCAGATCATTATATAATTTATATACCATAATCAATTAAACCTATTGATGACTGGTGTACACTGGGTGGCAGATTATGCAAGAGTTCAAAAAAAATGATTAAAAAATTCAAAATGATTTCCCAAAGAATGACATTGATTTTACTGTTATTGATTTAACCTGAAGCATTCCAAATATAAACACAATCATGTGTGTAGCTTATTAAATATTCAAATAAATTGGTAAATTAAAGTATATCAATCAATTGCTCAGTAAGTCTAGTTTTAGGAAATAAGAGAGTTAAAACAAATCTGGCCAAATGATACACTTAAGTAATTTCAGAAGTCAAGTTATATTTTAAGCCAAAAGTCACTTTTTATAAAGTTATTATAAAAAATGGTAAATTAAGCTGGGTGCGATGATGCATGCCTGTAATCTCAGCCACTCGGAAGGCTGAGGTAGGAAGATTGCAAGTTCAAAGCCAGCCTTAGCAAAAATGAGACACTAAACAAATCAGTGAGACCCTGTTTCTAAATAAAATACAAAATAGAGCTGGGGATGTGGCTCAGTGGTCGTGTGCCCCTGAGTGCAATCCCTGGTACCAAAATAAACAAACAAATAAATGAATAAATAAATAAATAAATAAATACACACATTTTAAAAATGATAATTTAAAGATAACTGTAATATGCATTTATTTGTAATGATTTATAAAAATGTTGCAATAATGAATGGCAATGTGGATTCATTTCCAAACACATTTTCGCCATGATCTTTAATTTTATTTCATCTTTAGCATTATATAAAAATCAATATAGGCATAGCAGGAAAAGGCTTCTTCTGGATTTGAGTTTGATTTTAGATTGTTTCAGGTATTCTTCTGTAATAGGGCAAGCATATATTTATTAAAGTATTTCCAATGATATTGATGGATAAAAAAATACTCTTTAATCAAAACACAACATCTAAACATTTCCAAATGTCTGAGAGGAATTTTCATTAAATAGGGTAATCATTCACTAAGTGTGGTATTTGGACCAGCAGCACTAATATCTCGTGGGAACCTGTTAAAATGTAAGGTGTTGGACTTCACCTTCTACAAAATGAATCTGAAACTTTTGGGGTTGGGCTGAATGACTTATCTTTAAAGAAGACTTCTACATGATTCTGATGAACACTAAAGATTGAGGAATAATTGAATCTTACATAACTTTCCTATGTACATATATGAATACACCACAGTGAATCTCAACATCATGTACATCCACAAGACTGGGATCCTACTTAGAATAAGATATACTCCATGTCTGTATAAACATGTCAAAATAGACTCTACTGTCATATATAACTAAAAGGAAGAAACAAAAAATATGTACAGGGAACTGGACTGATAAACACGATCAGAACTATGCATGCTTATTTACAAAAAACAAAATATCTCACATTGGGAAATAAGTAAGAAGAGATTTTGGCTCAGGTCTACCTGCTACATCTAAATTCAGAAACACATAATCTGTTAATAGACTAGATTTATAAAACAAAGGAAGAATTTACTCTTTTACTATGTAAATAAACATTTTCTGAAATAGCCACTATTAGAGCTTCATCAGCATACAATACTACAATGCATTATAGTCTGGAAAGAGATGTCAATAACACTGCTAGTAATGAATTCTGATGATGGTAGTTTTTCTTTAATTTGGAAGCCAGAAAAATTAATACACAAATACAGATGATTCCCAAATTGAAATTGATATTTTTTTTGGTTTCACAATGATGCAAAAAGAATAGGAATTCAGTAGAAATTACCTTTTAAATTTTGAATTTTGATCTTTTTCTAGTCCAATGATATGCAATTATTCTTTTAAGATGCTGAACAGCAGCAACAAACTGCAGATCCCAGTCAGCCACATGAACACAAAGAGAAACAACTGATATACTACAGTATACTGTGTTGCCAGCATTTTCTTGATACAGGTATTTCCTAAATTACCTGACACTTTTAATACTTTATTATAACATAGGTTTGCATTGGATAATTTCGCCCATTTGCAGGCTAATGTAAGTGTTCTGTGTATATCTAACACACCAAACTAAGCTATGTGTTTGTTAGACTGCATATTAAATGTGTTGTCAACTTAAAATATTTTCAAATTTTGATTGATGTAATGGGATGTAACTCCAGCATAAGTCAAAGAGCATTGCTACACTTTATCTCAGAAGACTGTGGTAGAGTGGAGGCAATTCTAATCTCTCTTATCCAAGAGATAAACATTAAATAAATGTCTTTAAAATAACAACAAACTCTCTGCACAATGAAAATGTTTAATACTGAAAAATCTCAGTTTTTCACCAGTTATCTGATTTTTCTTCAAAATGTATTCCAATGGACAATTTATTTTTTGCATAAAATTGACTTTGTTAGTAATCTGTTCTCTGAATATGTTTTGTATTTGTTATCTCAAAATATGTCCAGTGTTCCTTTCCCGTGCTTCCACAGAACAATTGTCTTACCATAACTTTCAAACATTTTGCTACTGCACATTCAATTACTTCCATTTTCATTTATTACAATTTTATGGGATATATTATTTCATATGTATCTTTTCCACCCATACTTTTTGTGAGCAGTCTTATGTCTTCTTAGAATAAATTATACTTTTTTGCCATTGAACCTATGTCAGTATCTAACATGTAGATATTTTATAAATATGCTAAATACACATGGAATTAATGGGTGGATGAAGTGAATTAATGCTTGATTATCATGTGTATATGACTATTCATTGAATCCTCAATTATTTTTGTGACACATAGTAGGCACATAAAAAATACTTGGTTAGTTAATAAATTTATTAAATTATTGAAAGGCTCTTTTCCAACCTAAACTTTGACTTTATATTGAAATATTTTTTAAACTTTCAGATATAATTTTATATAATCAAATCTACTTTTGTTTCTTGTTGGGATTTTCCTCCATAATTATGAGCATAAAATAATCTCCCATTATGCTTTTTCTATATCTAGTTGGAATTATGTTTGTCTGTTTGCAATTCCTACTTCTGGTTAAAAGGAATTTGATTTTGTTCATTTAAGATTAGTCAATGAAGCTGGGTACGGTGGCGCAAGTCTGTAATCCCAGCATTTTGGGAGGCTGAGACAGGAAAATCGCAAGTTCAAAGCCAGCCTCAGCAATGGCGAGGTGCTAAGCAACTCAATGAGACCTTGTCTCTACATAAAACACAAAATAGGGCTGGGGATGTGGCTCAGTGGTCGAGTACCCCTGAGTTCAATCTTCAGTACCAAAAATAAAAAGATTAATCAATGAAACTGGGCGCAGTGGTGCACTCTTGTAATCCCAGTGGCTCAGGAAGCTGGGGCAGGATTGTGAGTTCAAAGCCAGCCTCAGCAAAATCTAGGCTCTGAGCAACTCAGTGAGACTCTATCTCTAAATAAAATAGAAAATAGGGCTCTTGGGATGTGGCTCAGTGGTCGAGTGTCACTGAGTTCAATCCACAGTACCTCCTCCCCACCAAAAAATGATTAGTCAATGAAATAACAAAACTGAGTGGATTCTTTTTGTATTACTAAGGGAGATGATGAATAAACTTTTTACATACATACATCCAAAACAGTTTAAAAGATATAAAATGATAAAAAAAGGTTATGTGGCATTAGTTTTATATACGGGCTACATTAACCTTATAGTAATTACACAATATTTATATTAATAGTATATTTGCTAAATGGTATTATTTTTTGTACCTTATTTTTTGTGGGCACTCACTGGTAAGTCACACTACATTCTTGTGCAAGACTTGAAGCATTCCAGATTAACTCCCAGAACAAACAGTCTGTGACAATATAGGTATGCAAAAGGATAATTATCCTAAAATTAAAAGCAAAACAAAAAAAAATCTATGGAGTGGTAATGGTATTGCACAGAGTTAAACAGGCACACATGACCTTACCACATTGATCCAAGAAGATACAGAGAACCTAAACAGACCAATATCAAGCAATATCAAGTAATAAAATTGAAGCAACTATTAAAAGACTTCAAACAAAAGCCCAGGATCAGATGAATTCTTATCCAAGTTCTACCAGACATTTAAAGAAGAACTAATGCCAAATTAATCCATAAAATAAAAATGGAGGGAACAGTCTCATATTCTATCAAGTCAGTATAACCCTGATACTAAAACTAGATAAAGACACATCAAGGAGAGAAAACTACAGACTAATATCTCTGAAGAACACAGATGCAAAATCCTTAAATGAAAGATTTGCAAACCACATTCACAAATACGTTAAGGAGATACTATAGAGTGGTCAAGTGAATTTTATCCAGGGATGCAAGACTGATTCAAAATACACAAACTAGTAAAGTTTATTTACCATGTGAATATAATCAAGGACAAGAATCATAAGATCATCTCAATAGATGGATAACAAAATCCAGAACTGATTCATATTAAAAATGCTTGAGAAACTAGGGCTAGAAATAACTTATTTCAACACTATAAAGGCTATATGGAATAAAACCAAAGCCAAATTTATACTTAATGGAAAAAAATACATTTCCTCTAAATTCAGGAAAAAGACAAGGTTGTCCATTCTCAGTATTCTTGTTCAACAGAGTTCTTAAAATTCTAGTCAGAGCAATCAGCAAAGAGAAAAAAATTTAATTTATACAAATAGAAAATTAAGAAGTCAAATTATCTGTTATGCTTATGACATAATCCTATATCTAGAAGATATAAACAAAAAATACCAGATGTCTTCTTGAGCTAATCTTGGTTTTATTTCTTGAGCTTCAGGGGTCTTGTTAGGGATCAGCAGATTGCCTGTGCCAATATGTTGGAATGCTCACCCTATGTTTTTTTTCTAGCAGCTGTAAAGTTCATTATTTAATTACTAGGTATCTGATTCACTTTGAGTTAAGTTTTGTGCAGAGTGAGAGATAGAGATCTTGTTTTATTCTTCTACATATAGACATTCAGTTTTCCCACCACCATTTGTTAAAAAGACTATTCTCCAACATAAATTTGGAGACACTTTGTCAAGTTTTAGATAATAAAAACTATGTAGTTTTCTGTCTGTGTTCTATTCTAAATTCAGCAAAGTATCAGAATAAAAGATTTTATAATCAATACATTCCTATACTCCAATAATGAATCTGCTAAGAAAGAATCAGGAACACTATCCCATTCACAATAACCAAAATTATAAACAAAATACTTAGGTTAAGTCTAATCAAGAAGGTGAAAGACTTCTATAATGAAAAATTATAGAATATGAGGAAAGAAATTAAATGAAACCTTTGAAGGTGGAAAGACCTCCCATGTTTTTGAATAGGCAGAATTAATATTGTTGAAATGGACATAATATTATACAAATTCAATGCAATCTCCATCAAAATATCAATAATGTTCTTCACAGGACTAGGAAAATATTATAAAATTCATTTGGAAGGATAAAAGACCCACAATAGCTAAAGTGATGCTGAGCAAGAAAAGCGATACTGAAGGCATAATACTGATCACAAAATATTGCAGAACTATAGTAACAAAAAAAGCACGGCATTAGTATCAAAATAGACATGAAGACCAATGGAATAGAACACAGACAGAAAACCACATTGTTTTTATTATCTGATAATTGACAAATATATATGTTGGATAAAATGTAGCCTTTTTAACAAATGGTGCTGGGGAAACTGAATGTCCCTAGGTAGAAGAATAAAACAAGATCCCTATCTCTCTGCACAAAAGTTAACTCAAAGTGAATCAGATACCTAGTAATTAGATAATAAACTTTAATAAAATAAATAATAAACTTTACAACTTCTAGGAAAAAAAACATAGGGAGAACATTCCAATATATTGGCACAAGCAATCTGTTGATCCTTAACAGGACCCCTGAAGCTCAAGAAATAAAACCAAGAATCAACTAGTGAGATGGTATCAAATTAAAAAGCTTTTGCACAACAAAAGAAATAATTAGGAGTGTGAAGAGAGAGGCAACAGGGTGGGAAATTTATCCCAGTTGCTTCTCTGACAGGGAATTAATATCCAGCATATATGAAGAATAAATAAAAAGAAACTCAACACCACAAATATAAATAAGCCAATCAATAAATGGGTGTGTAGATAGTTAATAATATGGGCCCGTCCTTAAGTGTCTTAGAAAGGGAGGGTCCATTAGTGAGGGATTTGGAGAGACATTGAAGACAGTAAACACTCCCAATGTTATTGTTCAGGGCCATCTGGCACACTAATGAGCGCTTGGTGCATCAGAACTTTCAACTTTTGACACTGTGAGCTTGGAACCTGGCCAGTTCCCACCTTGCAGAGAATAAACAACCTAAGGCCAGATGCATAACGTTGTACTGCATATTGGGAGGAGTTGCTGTGCCTTTTTAAGTCCTCCAAAGGGGAATGAGAATGAGAAGAAGGAATCCAACTGGAGAAGAAGGAATCCAACTGGAGAAGAAGGAATCCAACTGGAGTAGAAGGAATCCGATGCTTGGAGTGTAGAAAAAGGAACCTGATGATGAGAAGAAGGAACCTGATTTGTGAAGAAGGAATCTGACTCTCACCTATGTTTTTACCCTGCCCTCAGTGTTGCTCCTTTTACCCGAGGATAGGTGTTGAAGGTGATG
Source organism: Xerus rutilus (assembly GCA_028644305.1). Lineage (NCBI taxonomy): Eukaryota > Metazoa > Chordata > Mammalia > Rodentia > Sciuridae > Xerus > Xerus rutilus. Next base: position 30,318,847 of record CM053403.1, on the reverse strand, counting down.
ATGATGCTTTGAGTGTACCTGCGAACCTGTGTGTGTTCTCCAGTGTTGACTGGTGAGTGCTTATTGGGCTGGAGCCGCTCTTTCTTTCTTTTCTTCTATATTATTGATTCATTATATACAATACTCAATATTGTAAAGTATAACTGTTGCTTGCTTATTGTTATATTATCTCATATTAAAGCCTATAAAACCCATCCTGTTGTGAGGCTGGTGATTCACTCCATGAATCTGCCAAATATAAATTAGTCTGAGATTCAGACCAAGACAATGGGCAAATGAATTGAGCAGACACTTCTTAAAGAAGAAACACAAATGGTCAACTAATATATAAAAAAAAGTGTTCAATATCCTTAGCAATTTGAAAAACTCAAATCAAAACAAACATTGAGATTTCATCTCATCCTAATTAAAATGGCAATCTTCAATAATACAAATAATTGTAAATGTTAGTGAGAATGTAGAGAGAAAGATATCCTCATACATTGTTGGTGGAACTGCAAATTGTCACAACCACTTTGGAAAATAGAGTGGAGATTCCTCAAAAGACTAGAAATGGAACTTCCTTATATCCCAACTATTCCACTCCTTGGTATTTATCCCAAAAAACTAAAATCAGCATACTACATCAGTATTTATAGTAATGTAATTCACAATAGCTGAGTTAAGGAACCAATCTAGATGCAGGTCATCAGATGAATGGATTAAGACCATGTGGTATATACACACAATAGAGTTTTACTTGACCATAAAGAAGAATGAACTTGTGGTATTTCCCAATAAATGGATGGAACTGGAGAAAATCCTGCTAAATGAAATAAGTCAGATTCAGAAAGTCAATGATCAAATGCTTTCTCTGATATGTGGAAGCTAGAGTGAAGTAAGGAACAAGTGGGCTTGTATCCTATGAAAGAGAGGGAGATCAGTGGAATAGAGGAAGGAGTGTGAGGGGAAGGACAAGGGATGGGGAAAGAGAAGAAACACAGAATGAAATTGAATGTGTATGTGTATGGATATGAATATGCCACAGTGAATTCCATTCTTTTATGTATCTATATATTACCAATTGAAAAAGATAAATAAACAAATAAATAGAAGAAAGACTAGAAGAGTAGAGGAAGGCAAGGAAGGAAAGAGCAAGTACTGAGGACTGAAAAGGAACAAATTACATTTGATGCATGTATTATTATGTCAAAATGAACTACATTATTATGTACAACTATAATGCACTAATAAAGATATTTAAAAATTTTTAAATTTCGTTATACTACATTGTTCACTTTTTTCTTTCAAAAAACACATTGTTCAAAAGATAGGATCTAAAAAATAAAGTAATGGAATTACATAAAGTACTATGTACAAAGTATAGTGCTAAGTATTTTATCTACATTCTTGCACTACTTATATGTAAAATGTCCAAAATAAGTTTTAAATTTAATTTTACCTAATAAGAAACTAAGCATAGGAAAATTTCAATATATACATCAGGAAATGTTGGCAGTTCATATTCAACCCATTAATTATACCTAAGTCTGATTATAAAAATAAGTCAGTTAATTTTAACTATGTAGCCACAATTGAAAAACAAGTAGGTTAAAACAACTAACTTTTTTATTGTAAGCTAAGATCACAAAATGGCTGCATTTTAGTTCAAGTCTCCAAAATAAAGCAAAGGAGTCATCAAGGAAGGAGAGTTGATTCATTTTCTCAACTCAATATTTTTAAACTGGACTAAACCACAAGAACCATAGTATCCTGGATCCTCCCTTGTGTTTGCTGAGTTTGATACTACTAGACAGTGACAACTAGTAGACTTTTGGACCCATAAACTGACCATTTTTCTTCACTAATAATAATTTTTTAAAAATAATTTGCATTGTTGTTTTTGCTTTTTAAAGCTCTGCTCTTTTCCTCCCTCCTGTGGAACACAGCCCAGTTGCTATTGCACCTTGAGTCTCTTCATATTGCAAGTCCCAAAAAGACTCTAAATAAATCTTTTATTTAAACCTGATTCATTTTCAGAGTTATTGACATTACTTTCTACAATTCTGTGCATAGTGTTCTACAATTCTTTGAGTTTAGGTTGGCTTAGCTGATCCATGTGGTTAGCTGTTGGCTTTAAGGGGGCCAAAGAGTCTAGGAGGACCTCCCTAGCACCTGGCAGTCGGTCTATTGTAGTCACAGTACCTCATCTCTTTTTGACAAGGACTTACCATAAGACTGGCTCAGGCTCTTCACATGATAATATCTACATCTCACATTTAGCAAGAGAACGAGCCCCATTCCATAAGCACTTTCCAACCTCTGCTTATGTATCAGCTAACGTCTCATTGGTAAAGCAAGTCAGAAAGGCAAACCAGATGTGAGAAGAGAAACTCCCTACTATGCAGTGGTTAGAAATGTGCTTTTATTTAAATAATGCATACACTTTAGATACAATCATATTCCTGCATGTATCACTGAGAAAACAGCCAATATTCTCATGCAGATGACCAAAAGTTTGGTTATTATTTGTGTGAAGACATACACAATTGCTTAGAAATATGTTAAATCTATTTGAATATATTTTAATTGAAATTTACAAAATATATTGTGCAATATATATTCTTGGTAACATTCTTGAAATCATCAATTTATCTTTTCCATCACACTTTAAATTTTATTTCCATAGAGATAGTTTCATAAATCTGAAAGTTAATTTTAGTTGGCTATTAATTAAGAAACAGAAGCCATTCCAAAGTCATAGGAGTTTGTTGGTTAAAAAACATCTCCTACAGAATCACCTTCTTTAATAGTTTCTAGTCAGTATGATATGGTACATGATATGCCTGGAAACCCTGCTAATACTTCATCTCCAATATATACAATATGTTTTTGCTAAAACTTAATACAACATACATAGAATTAGAAAATATGTAAGATTAGAGCATTGCTTGCTCAATCAAATCAATATACACAATGTGGCTTGGTATGCATAAGAAAGAAGTCATAATATATCATTCAGGAGAAGTACAAACAAATTATTATTTCCTGGACCTTGGAAATATATTGCCTTATTAGTGAATCATAGCATGCTGTCAGGACACTAAACTGTTATACTCCCATATATGCATGATTATGAGAGATATTTAATGAATTATATAAAGTATTTACTATGCCTGCTTTCATATTAAGTATGCCATCCTTTTTTAGATTTTGTAATGACTGCTTTATAATCACTGTTAACTTGTTTAATCTCATTTTTAATCTTTTAGTTCTTTCAAGTGAGTCTCCAAAAATTCTAGATCCTTGAACTCAAAAGAATTAATAAACATTTTCATGATATGGACCCAAAGGGGTAAATTAAGTGAAGATCATTCAATTTATAAATCGATTTGTCACAGTATTTCTTTCAATAGCTGCTCTCCAGCATATGAAAATGTGAATCGATTCATAAATGATGACTTATACACTTGCCCACAAAGTAATACAACTTATTGACATAAGGCTGCATTTTAAAACTCATTAAATATGAATCCATTTTCTAAAATAGATGCAGTAGCAACTGGATGATATAGTATAATGTTTTTTCCTAAAATGGCTAATATGAAATGGTAATTTTGATAACCTGAAGTTGATGCTGCATCATAAAATGATTATTTCAATGAGAATTTAGTATATGGTTCAATATAGACTGGCTGATTTTAAATAACCACAGACTGTGTCTCTTCTAAATAAAGCATGTATTTGATATTACATCTTTGTGCCAGATTATATGACAGCAATATTCAAATCACAAAATCCTCTTTTATAAACAGGCTGTTACTATAGTGCCAGATTATGACTTTTCAATTACCATATGTTTCTAAATGTTTGCTCAGGATTTTAGAAATAGTGTGGCTTTTTCTTGCAATCAATAAAATAAAATAAACCTTTACTTTGATAATATTTGAAAGCATAAATGCACAAAAGTGTAAGAAAAATCTTTAAATCTCAGCTGGATAGAATAGGGATTTACAGTATTTTGACCTAGAAATAAACTGAAATTAACTTGAAAAACCACTCAGCCTCACAACCAATTAAAAACAAAAAACAAATGTAGTAAGAACATTGTCACAGAATCAAATTTTTATCTCTTTTATGGAGGTATCAGTGAATAATAATGATATCTGAAGTGTTTATTAAATTGCTTTCCTAAATGTGTAAAAAAGACTAGTTTTTCCTCAAAGCAAAAAATGGTCAGGAACACTTGCTTTAGGTTAAGACTATATTATCCACAATAAAATTAAATAAATAGATCTTGATATTTATGGCATTAATTTCATAGAATTTAGGCCACATTCTTATCTTGATCACAATTGAACTACAGAATTCTAAAACTGCATGAATCTGTATAGCTGAATTTCATTATAAAATGCTTGGAGCTGTTTGTGTATTTCATTCTTTTCTTCCATGTTATAGCATCTAATATTCAGCAAAAACTTTCATCATTGACTTTAAAGAACATTCACCTTCCTGAGATTGTAAAGTTTCATCACTATTTACCACAGTGTCCTAAAGAGGAAAAGAAAAAATAATTACATATTCACATATTATTTTATATATTTAATATCCACAGAAATGGAAGGTAAAAAAAAGCTCAGGTTTCCCAATGCACCTCTGCATGGATGCTTCAGAAAATCACTAGGAGGAAAACTTTCTGTTCATTTCTAAAGTATAAGTGGAACAATTTTTCTCCAATATTTTTTATATTCACAAGAGTCTTTCTTCATAAGCTTAAGGTCAAATTAGCCTCTGATTTAAAGGTCAGAAAGTTAAGTGGAGGGAACTTTTTTAAAAATGCTCTTGTTGGAATGGTTTAATGATTTAATTTTCCCTTCTGTGAAAAACATATTTACCCAAACACTTCAAAAATTGTATCTCCCACTCTTTCCAGGCTGTAAACACATCGACTTAAGCACACATACCTTTATCTGAAACATACAAAATTGGGGTTGAAATGTTATGGAAGACTTCCAAAATAACTAAGAGAACATCCCCAAACAGCCAGTGTCCAGGTGATATGGTAATGCTGCAGAATATGTATGAGGAAATCAGGCACATTGAGTCTATCCTTGGAGTGAATTGTAACCAGTCTTAATGTCCCATGTGGAGAATATGAAACCAAAGTACATCATTCAGATGATCAAAAGATCTAATATAAAGAACAGATTGCTGGTTAAGGACACAGATTCTTCGACCACAATGAATTTGATTCAAAGCCCAATTCTTCCTATTATTAAATGTTTGATTCTGAGCAATTTGCTTAATCACTAGCTGGGGCATAGTCTTCTCATCTATAAAATATATTAAACATTACTTACATACATGCTGTGAAGATAACTAAATATATGTAAATAACAACCAAGTGTAGCAGGTTATAAGTAAAACCAAAGGCCAAATGTTCTTTCTGATATGTGGATGCTAACCCATAATGAAGGAGGGTAGGAAGGGGATGTATAGAAGTTCATTGGATTAGACAAAGGGGAAGGAAGAGAAGGGAGGGGAAATGGGAATAGAAAAGACAGTAGAATGAACTGGACATAACTTTCCTATGCTCTTATATGAATACACAACCAGTGTTAACTCCACATCATGTTCAACCACAAGAATGGGATCAAAATTGTAATGAGTTGAACTCCATGTATGTACAATATGTCAAAATACACCCTACTGTCATGTATATCTAAACACAACAAATAAAAATACAATGTGCATATTATCTGTTATTTTTAAATACATACTACAATAGGAATTTTCTGGGAAAGGACAGAGGAAAAAAGACTGAAGGAAGAGTCTGACCATTTTATACCTGGACTCTACCAATTATTAGCTATCTTAATTCTTCTATGAGACTAGGATTATGATAATACTGTCTGCCTCATAGGGATTTCATGAGTTAAATATGAAAAGTGCTTACTACACGCTCATGTGTGTAGTGATACCCTATAAAATGTGAGCTCTTTTGACAGTAATGATGATGCTGATGGTAATGATCCCACAATAATATGTAAGACATATGGAACAATTACAGTAGAATGATGAGGTTACAGGTAACTTATTTTCCATTTTTTGTGTACTTAACATGTATTGTTTAGAAAATATCTTTCCTGGGTAAGAAAAGGAAGCATTAGTGCTATATGAACAAAGTTCATCTGGCTGCCATTGTTTCATCAGAGATGATCTTGTGAGGGTACTCATCCATGCCTGCTACTGAATTTCTGTCTAATGCATTTCATTAAGTCATCTGAAAAGTTCAATTGCTGGTTATACCTGTTGACTTATGATGGAAAGGATGACATAATTTTCTTTGCAACTTGAAGATAATTTACAGTATATTTGTTATAGATTTAGGTTTGATGTTGCTTTATTTCAGTTAGAAAGACTGACTTGTTTCTTATCAGCAAAACATTTTACTATTGCTTCTTATTAGAGCCTTCAATGATGAATGACAACTTCAAACTAAAATTAGGTAGAGAAAATGAAAAAAAAAAATGAAGGGAGTTATAAATTAAAGTCTTTGTAAAGTAAGCTATTGATTTCATAAGCATTGCTAGGTAATATTGTGAAATAAATTACATAGACACTTCCTTTGATTTTAATGAGCTGCATCAAAAATATATATAAGGACAATGCTTATTCTAGTTTGATACTGGCCATAATCTTTTTTAGTGATAAAGAATACTGAAATAAAAATCATTTCCTTTTTATTAGATATCATATTACCTAGGCAAGTATTTCTGTAAAGTAATTTGAAAGCTTGTGTACCAGCACATAATTATCAGGAAAATTACTTAAGGTCATTTTTATATCTATTCCATGGCAATAATGTTGTAGTCCAGTCAGCAAAACCTTGACATAACCTTTATTCTGTGTAGAAAATTCTATTAATTCTAATTGTTGCAGGCTTAATGAAAGTGTGATTCAATATTCTATAAATGACCTTGGGCCATTCTTTTTAGGAGTGGCTCCATCATAAATAAAGGTATATGAGTCATTCTGAGTTTAAATATTTAAACTCACACATAGCTAAATTCTAAGCAAAATAAAAAAATTAAGTTATACTGTATGAATGAAGTTTTATAAGAAAGTTCAACAGAGTCTTATAAGGCATATAATTAAAGAACTAAATCTGGCCCTGTACACCATGCTATTCTCTGCCATCCTCCCCATTGCTCTGTAATTAGTCTCATCAAATCAGCTTAACACTTAAACATAAACTTATTTTGTTATCATTGTCTTTAAAATTGTATCCTCCAGGTCCCATTGTACCTGGAATTATGCTTCTCTCTGTTGAAGCCATGTACCTACAGCTCTTGCTTCATCAGTTGACTCTGTTGTATCTCTCTCCACAAATTCCACAAAACCTTTGAGAGGGCAATGTCAGGAAGCTGACACTCTAAAAAATCCAAAGCATTATCACTTGACAGGTTCATTTTCAGAAATTCTAATTGAATCTTATCTTTTAGTTTTATCATTTCTATATCAATTCATTCATCTAATCATAAAGTTATCCTTGGATACTTGATTTCAAGTTATTAAGACAGTAAAGACAACCTGTCAGAAATTTCCAAAACTTCTTGGTCTTCTACCCATTTATGGATGATTTCAATTCATCCTTATGTTTCCATCTTAACTTTCCATTTTTGCATAAGTGTGGTCCTTATATTTAATGTAACTCACACCACAAGGTTTGAGTTACATCATGTGTTTCTTCCTCAAACTCAAAGTTCTCTTAAAAATGTACACACACACATGTTCTGGCAAACTCATGATCCTCTCAATCAGGTATTTTTATTTTTCATATTTTATAAGTGAAAAACACTTGATCCCCACTGCTAATCTTTATATAACTTCTTGAGCCACTGCTACATACTCTTTGTGCCTGATATGCCAGTGAGTTTGCTTTGAATCAGGAGACTTATGATCTCATTAAGTCCAATAAACCCTTTCTACCCCCATGTCTGCTGTAATGCCTCTCTCTCCTATCTCTCACCACTATACCTTTCTCTCTGCCAACACTTTCTCATGATTCTTTTCTGTTACCTGGATATATCCAGGACTTCTACTTGATCTCATTATATTTCCAACTTGCATTTTTTTTTTTTTCAAACAGATCACATCAGTATGTGTAGTTTCAAGAATTACAAAGTGTTAGGTCACAATATGGCTGGCCACAATTCTCTTTCTCACTACCAAATATTTATACTTGGATCTAAATCAATCTCAGCACATATATTGATTTCCTATTGCTGCTATAAAAAACTACCAGAGGGGCTGGGGTTGTGGCTCAGTGGTAGAGCACTTGCCTAGCATATGTGAGGCACTGGGTTCAATTCTCAGCACCACATATAAATAAATGAATAAAATGAAAGGTCTATCAACAACTAAAAAATATTTTTAAAAAAAACTTCCAGAAACTTCGTTACTTAAAATAATCCAAATTTATTTTGTAATTTCAAAGGTCCTAAGTCTAAACAGGTATTTAGTGAGACTGTATTAAATTTTTTTTAAAAAATAAAAATAAAAAGGAGGCTGGGGCCTTAGTTTAGTGGTAAAGTGCCCCTTGGTTAAATCCTCAGTACCAAAAGAAAAACAAAAAATCAAGGTGATCAAAGTGTCAGCAGATGTGCACTCCTCCTGGAGTCTAGAGGAGAATCCATTTCCTTGATTCTTCCACTTATAAAAAGTGCCTTAATTTCTTGCCTTATGGCCCCTTCTTCCATCTTTAAAGCCAGCAGCATAGCATCTTTAAATCTCTTCTCTCTCTTTCACTGACTTCTTCTGACCTCTACTTCTATTCTCATATTTTTTTCTAACTCTCCTGCCTCTTTCTTTCCCTTATAAAAAACATTGTGATTACCTTGGTTCATCTAGATGATTCAAACAAGTCCTCCTTCTTGGCATCTGTAGTTTTTTCATATCTACAAAGTCACTTTTGGCATTTAAAGTAATATATTCATAGGTTAGAAGATTAAAATGTGGACATATTTGGGCAAACTATTATTTTTGCATAATTCATCACTCAAACTTATAAAAGTGTTTCATTTTTTACCCATATACCAGTGTTTCTTAACTTCTTAGTGACATTGTCAAATGGCAATTCCTTGTGTATTTTCGTATGCAATTGTCTTATGCTATCTGAGAAGCAAGGGGTGTCCTGTTGATTCTAATATATTTAGCAGCATCTCTGGCCTTTATTCAAGATGACAGTCACATGGTTCCCTAGTTACAACCACTAAAATGTTTCTAGATATTGCCAGATTGTGTGGGGGCAAAATTATCCTAAGCTGAAAACCACTACCATAAACCTCTTTCTTTCTGTCTTTTCCATAATTCAATGAAACAAGCCTTAATCTATCCAGCTCTAAATTAGGAAACTAAGAGTTAATCTTTACCTCTCTCTCCTCCTCCCCTCCCCAGCCAGTGGTCACTGGCTACTATCAACACTATCTGCTTAGCTCTTCCTTTACATCCACCTTACCACTGACATGTTAGGCTCTTTTTTTTCTCAAGTGGATTATTGCAATAGTCTTTCCTGACTACCACATACTATTTATTTCTATTTCTCAATTGCCCTCAGGCTCTCACTCAGCTGCTGCATTTCCTTAAGACTTTGATTCATCAGTTCATAGAAGAAATTATGAGCAAATACTAAAGTTCCTTTTGTTATTTAAGACTTGAAATGAGATTAGATATGGACTTTTACAAGTGAGTCTTTATTAATCTTAGATTACTTTAGTGATTTTTGCCATGTACAGTTTCTCTGTGTACTTAGAAATATTAGAAATTTTGAAACTAAAAGAGAGAATGCTAAGCAACCACACCCTCATCTTGTTCTCATATCTGATTGGCTCATGTTGTCTGCAGTGCTTGAATTGAATGTTTATGTTTGACAGTATGATTAGTGTCATGTAGACAAGGTTGCCACCATTAGCTGCAGTTTTACACAAGGACTATTGCTTTTGTACATTCTTTTATCTGGGTACTGCTCATAAAAATGTAAATTGTTCTGAATTCATAGGTCATACATTAACTTTAAAAATTATAGTCTCAATGAGAAATAAATATAAATGGAACATTTTGTAAATAAATATAAATGAAGGACTGGAACTTGGAAAATATATTTCAATTGACATATAATGCATATCCAAATAAAATGTAGAACTGATATTTTTTCAAGGTTATATATATTTTTGATATATCTGAAGAAGACAAATGTGAGTTAGAAGGAATTATTGCATGGGTATACTTTGTCAATGTCATTCTTCTATCCACTTATAGTCTTAAGTGACCACTGAAAAATTTCATATTAAAATACTTATTCAAAGATGGAAGCTAAATACAAGTAATGTAAAGTATTTCTTCGTGAAAAGGCAAATACAGTATGATAGTATAATATTGTAAGAATAGAACTTGCAAATTGTTTTAAGCCAATTACTGTATCAGTAATATTTCTTTTGAAAAGCTTTACATAATAAATGTATAATGTATCCCACATATACTTAACAAAAATATGTTAACAGTAATTTTGTCTGTAATCTGATCTTTGACAGGAACATTCTTTCTCTACAATAAAGCAGAAGCAAAATATGACAACTAAGAATAGGAAAGATACTTATTTCAGGATTCCAATCCCATTCTTAAATGGCATTTTTATTTGTTTTCTTTTTCTGAACACCAAAATGATAATAAAAAATTAAAGTAAAAATACAATTATAATGCACACATTAATTATTGCTGACATTTTCCTATAATATGCGTTATATATTTTTCAGATTATTATGATTTATGGTAGTTCCTTGAAAAATAAAAAGACAAGTACCATATTATCTGGTAATCCCACTACTGAGTATACATCCAAAGGACATGAATTCAAGTTGTTGAAAAGATACCTACATGTTCACTGCATCATTATTTACAATAACCAACATATGGAAACATGTGATGGATAAAGAAAATCTCTCTCTCTCTCTCATACACACACACACACACACGTATATATTCCATATGTAGGATGTATGAATATTCAGACTTAAGAAGAAATAAATGCTTGTCATTGGAGACAACATGGATAAAAACGAAGAACATGATATTAAGTGAAATATGGCTGAAATACGGCAAGTACAGAAAGATAAATGCTACATGATGTCATCATATGTGGAATTTAAACATATTAAACTCACAGAAGTAGGGAATAGAATGGTGATTATGAGAGGCTGGGGGTATGGATAATGGTGAAGTGTTGGTTAAAATTTTTCAAATTACAGTTAGATGAGAGAAATAAATTCAAGAGATCTATTGTACACTGTGGTGACTACAGTTAGTAACAGTACATTATATACTTGAAAATTGCTAAGATAGTAGATGCTGAACATTTTTTCATATATTTGTTGGCCATTTATATTTCTTCTGTGAAGTGCCTGGTTGGTTATTTTGCCCATTTATTGATAGAGTGGCATTATTATTATTATTATTATTATTATTTGGTGTTAAGTTTTTTGAGTTATTTGTATATCCTGGAAATTAATGCTCTATCTGAGGTGCAGGTGGCAAAGATTTCCTCCCATTCTGTAGGCTCTCTATTCACATTCTTGATTGTTTCCTTTGCTGTGAAGAAGTTTTTTAGTTTGAGACTATCCCATTTATAGATTCTTGATTTTACTTTTTGCACTTTAGGAGTCTTGTTGAGGAATTCGATTCCTAAGCTGCCATGATGGAAAGTTGGACTTACATTTTCTTATAGTAGGCACAGGGTCATTGATGACACAAACTCTTACAGACATTAAAAATGTGAGTGTATGTGTGCATAAACATGCATTATTTATTAGCTTTAATTCTGTTTTAGCATGGATAATGAAGAGTTAACTATAAAAGACTTAATTTTATCTGATAAGAAACTCAGAGTTATTTCTTATTTCCACATTGCTGATGAGTAAATGTTCTTCTGTAAATTCAAGGTTAAAGAGATAAAACATAGATTTTGTACTAAGATTTCTACCTAAATTTTTAGAAGCCCTTTTAAGCAGGCTTTTCACAATTAAATGCATGGTTATAAATCTTATTTATTATAACTCACTTTATATTTCATTTTATCTCTTCCTTTTTTCTATTTTTATAAATAAGATTATCACCCTTTTAAAAATTTACAGTGATAATTTGTAGCAGTTTATGATGACATTTGAAGCATACATTACCTTTATCTATTTGAATCTAGATATTCATATGAAAAATGAATAGTTTACCATGTGTCTCATGTCACAATATAATTTCTTCTACTGAAGAATATTTTTCCCTTAAAGATCAGTTTTATCCACTAGAACACAGTGTGATATTAAAATGAAGATGAAGAGACATTTAAAAATAGTATAGTGTTCTTAGTTTAAAAATAAAATATAAAAATCAATAATCAATTTCTACCTAGAAATGACTCACATGACTTTTAAGAATAATTCATCTCCTTTTTCTCCTGCACATTTGATACATTTTACCTTAAATCAGCCATATGATTTCTATAGTCAATATATTTCTCAAATTTTGTTTTACTCAAAATAAAATTTTTTTATTAATACATAATCTCAATTGTAATTCTATTGCTCCAAATCTTTTTAGGGTGCCATTGAAGAACATGCCCTTCCCTCTCACATACATTTAGCTTTGTATGTTTGTCACCATTGATGTGAAACCTATGGCCAGACAGGCATACCCAGCTCTTTAGTTCTTATAAACTGTGTCTTGCTCACTTGTAGAGTCCTTGTGTTTTTATGGACTGTCTTCTTGGCTTTAAAGTTTTTTTCTATAGCTTGTTTGGCTTAATAAACTTTGATTGCAGAAACCAACTCAAAATTCACCTACTCTATTATGTCAACATTGGCTCGACAAGTAATATTTTATTCTGTTCCTTGTGAAGATGGATGACATCAAATCCTTCTTCTATACTCATCTATTCTCTCCTGTCTTCTTTCCTCTTCTCCTCTTTCTCTCTCTCTCCCTAAGAACAATGGATACCTTAAGGTTAAAGGTCTTATGTGTTCCTTAATCTAGCCATCAAAAGCATGAGTTTTTACAATTACAGAAACTTGTAATTACAGCCAAATTAGAATGCCAGTTTTGTGGGATAAAACATATTTGTTTGTTTTTCCCTCCTAGTGTATACTCTAACCCTATAAAAGCAGAGACAAATATTTACCTAGAACTTAACTTCCACTTATATGTTTCTTTACCAGTACCTAATCGTACCTAATTCATCAGATTGCCGAAATGAATAAAGAAAACATCAGGGGCTGGGATTATGGCGCAGTGGTGGCGTGCTCACCTAGCATGCGTGAGGCACTGGGTTCGATCCTCAGCACCACATAAAAATAAAAAAATAAAGATATTCTGTCCACCCACAACTAAAAAAATAAATAAAATTAAAAAAAAAAAAAAAGAAAAGAAAACATCACAGAGGCCAGTACTTGGTAAGTGTACTATAAGTCCGAGATAATTTATTATTTTTATTGATTTTATTTTTACATATAATAAAGTCCTCACATTTGGTCAAAACAACATGCATTTTTAAAACTATATTATATACTTAAAGAATATAAAAAGTGAATTGAACCAAAAGAGTTCATCTGAAAGCTGTTTGTTTTCTTCATTTAATCTATAAGAAAATTGAAGCAGAGAAATTAAGTAATGTTGCAGTTGAAGATTATGAAAGAGGAAGAACTCAAAGTCCCTTTTATTTAGTAATATTGTAATTTTACAAACTCTCACACATTCAAAATAGGCTTACTAACGGTTTACATTTCTTGGACTACTTTTCATAGTTACCTATAACCCAATTTTAAGATGAATTTGTTGGACTTCTGTACCACCATCATTATTATTGCTGGAATCTGGCTTCATGATGGCAAGAATGATGTGAGGCATTTTAATTACTCCTTAAAGAGTACTCTGGTAATTGTATAGGTCCATTAACTATTGCAGAAGCTATAGCTATCTTTATTTCACGGTTTTGTAAAAAGGGTCCCTCGAGCGTACATCTAAATTGGCTTGACTTCCTAGGATTTATTAATTGATTTTCTAGTAGTTGGGCTTTAACATAGTTTGTCTCTCAAAACATTAGCTATTATCCTCCATATCCAGAACCCACTGGTTGCATGTTTCTCTAAAGTTATCTACTTTTCACAAGACATTTCCTTGAACCTGAAACTTGAAGATACCATTTCAGGTCTCTGTAAATAGGACTACATTTATAAGGAATCAAGAAATTTCTCTTACATAATACTCTTAAACAACCACACTGACACTGACTCCATGCAGACTTTCTTTTATAAAGTATCTTGAATTATCTTTTCTTAGAAACTTTAGAAATATTTCATTTTTCACTTCCTATAAGTGGATAAACAATTATATGGAAATTAGTATAATTCCTTTCCCCTTCACCCCAAACACACCTATTTTCTGTCTTCCTCTTCTCTACAATAACTAGGATATATATATCTGTCCATGTACGAGGGGAGAAAGAGAAAAATTGAGTTGGGATCCATCTCCTTAGCAAACTTCTATCCAAGAGGCTTCAATTAAGATTCAGCTGAGGAAGATGTATTCTTCTCAGAAAGTGATGAGTGAGAATTTTGAATTTATTATCTGCCATATTAAGATGAAATGTCTTATTTATTCTTAAAATGGCAGCACTTTGAACAGAGCCTCAGGCATCACAGATCCTCAACAGTTTTTTCTTGACCTTAATTCTAGAATACATTTTCTAAACCCAACAACAATTTCTTAATCTATTTTATGATTAAAACATCCTCTGAAACTCATATGATAACTTTTGACCGTGAAATTTAGAACCAGTTGGATTCCTCTGTTGTTCATTTTTAAATTTAAGACAAGTGATATACATATATGGATGCATGATTAAATTTTGTATGATTTAATGATTGTTATTTTGTTCGTAAACAAAGAAATGCAATTAGCAAAATATGTTTAGATTATTCAAATTGTTTTTCATTTAAGTTAATAATAACTGTCTACATTATTTGAGCATTTAGTTTGTTCTAGGCAAGTATATTTATAAACTATTTGAATCTTTACACAATATTTTTATTATCCTATTTTTAATGGTGAGAGATTTGAATATTTTATGAAAGAGGAGATATGCAAAGATTACATTACTTCTATGTTTTTATTCATAAGCTTTACTTTCAATAGTGTTCTTTTTACCAAGCTGATTAAATGACTATATTAGTAGTTGACTGAAAAAGACCAGTGTGCTAAATCAGTAAGCCAGCTTCCTATCTCACATCAAAGACAAAACATTAGGCTGCTCTGGGCAATGTTCTCTTCCCACTAGCAACACACATGCATGCATATACACACATACACAGTGTCTCCAAACTTAGCTCTTATTCATACCTCATTCATACATATCACCTAAACTAGCCTCCTTGCCCTTCTCTAAACTCGTTAAACTCACTCTTGCTGCAAGGTTTACATATTCTATATTTCTGACTTAAATGCATTTACAGATTTTCATAAGTTGACCTATTTCCCTTCTCAAATGAAACTTCACTAGAGACTCTGGTCAAGTTTGAACAGCCTCTCTCCCCACAGCGCTCCCATCATACCTACCTTTTCTATGTTCTTCTACAGCACTTTTAAATATCAGACAGATTTTTATCTTATTTTAAAAATATATGTTCTCTTTCTAAATTGTTAATATGGGTAAGGATTTTGTCTCTTTGGTCTAATTTTAAATAGCTGAGAGTAGTTCATAGTTGGGCTCATAGTAAGTACTCAAATATTTTGTGGGATGAATGAATAAGTGGATGTACAATGTCTGAAGAAGCCTGATGTCCCCAATAAATTAGTTAAAACCACAATGATCTTCACAGAATCAATTACGTTAAGAGCTATATAATTAGTGCAAAATCATGTCCTTGATAGTTAGGTTTAAATTTATATTCATCCCTGTTTTTCTCCTTACTGTGATCACATGATAGTACTTTCTCCAAGCCTTGTATCTTCTAATGTGAAACACTAACAATCTCGTCAAAGCTTTATTTGGAGTAATGAATTAGAAAACTTGTAACAGTTCATGCCATTTCCTTCTCTTCACTACACCCTATTGGGTAAGATGCAGATAAATAAAGGTGAAGTGAATGTGGATTTATCTGCTAAGCCAAAACTCATGTAAGAATGGAAAAAGGTCTTATTTTTAATGATAGAAAGATAACAAACACACATCATGACATCAGAACATATGGTTAACTTACCTGATGGGCTTAACATAAATTCAGACAACAAAAGGGATTAAGAGCACACCAAGTGGGCTTGGCAGAGTGGTCTGGCACTTGGAATCATTTGTATCATTTCCAAAGTTTGGAAATCTACAATCATTTCCCAAGGCAACTCTCAATCAGGTGTTTTAATACAAGTTAGGTGTCAGTTAAATGTACAGTTTGAGATTTTAAGGAAGAAGTTCAGGGAAGAACCTTCTTGGTTTGCTTTAGCTGTTGCTGCAGACTAGGACATGATACTGAGACTTTGCAAAAGAGGCCAGTGTCTAGCCACTCACTTTGTGGTTGCTGAGTGGAAGCTGTGCAGTAGTGTTTCCTGATCCCTGGATCTCAGTGTTATTTTCTTGATGTCAGACAGAGATAGTAGCTCCCTGAAAAATCTATTCTGGATGGAGTGGTTCTTAGTATTAGCTCTAGAGACCCTTCAAATAATGGGTGAGCATCTACATTCTTATGTTGAATCCCTTTCTGCTAATAATTACTTGGACAGGTTTCTGTTTTGTGGAACTGACAGCATACTAAGATGTACTACACAGCTTCCTGATTCACAGCACTGATAATACAATCTTTCCATAAGTGAGTGAGTGGTCTTGACTAGTCTGCCTAAGTATCCTACTAATGAAGGCTGATACATGTCTTCACTTCAATCATGGATCTAGAATAATTATCACTCTCTTTAACTGGTTGCTCTTCAGGAAGTTTTACCTCACGTAGATTGGCTATGCATAAATATTTCTGGGAGAAATTCTCTTGATTTACATGAAAATCACACAGATTCATTAACAATTTTATCTACTTCTATTTTTGTGATATTGAAAATATATAACAAGTCAAGTTATTAACAATGAATGGATATGCTGTCCTGTATAGATAAAATTACACTCAACTTGTGGAAGTCAGACACTGCATATCCACAGGATTAATCTTTAATTAGTAGTTGACTCAGCCTGATATATCCTGGCTTCTTTTATTAGCAGGAAAAGACATGCTCACTGTCTTATAGATTTTCTAGAATAAAAATCTCTGGTGTAGCTTTCTGTGATAAGTAGGAGCTTTTGCTTACATCTTCTACTTCTTAAGTTGTCATAATGCATATTAGTTAAGAACTTTTCACAGGTCAGCATAAAAGTATTGAATTTATTTTGTCTTAAAAGTGCCTGGACAGCATTATTGTTGATTATATCACAAGATGATCACATATATACTTATACAAAGATTAGTACAATATTTTCAAATGTTCATGGTTGAGACAAATGTTGCATTTGCTGATAGAAATGACAGTCTTTATGACACTATATTTTTGTGCAGTTCATAACTTTGAATATAAAATGAGCAATGCTTTTTAATAATTTAATAATTCAGTAAGATATTTTGGCCCTCGGTGAAGATGAATCAAGGGAACTTGATATGGTGCTTACATCTCACAGCCAGGAGAACAAAGCTGTTTGGGGTAATTTGTTTGATTTAAGATTGAATGAGATCCAATGATGACCACCCCATGATTATAATTATGTAAAATTCATGAGTACAAATGGACAACAGTTGGTAGAGAACAGAAATTTCATTGTAGATGATTTGATAGACTAGTAAGATTTACAAAATTGTAATTTTATTTTTAGGTTATTGGTATGATGAACACATAAAAATCTAGTGAATTAAAATTCTGTCTAGTGTTTCATTCCCAAAGATGTTATGATGACATCTGAACACTTACTATGTTATGAACAACCATCTGAGGTTTACAGTCTGGTCAAGCATCCTGGTGACAGCTGATGAATTGATTCAATTACGCTTAAATTAAAAATGGAAAACAGAGCCCCAAGTAGACAGGGTTACTTAGAGTGTCTCCCTGACTGTATCAGGTAATGGTTAAAAAAAAAAAAAAAAAGGAATGATTGTAACCCAGTTTGCATTCAGATTTTCTCAGGTCACTCATGCACATCTAACGAAAAGTATTTTGAGAATAGAACTTCCTTACAGTTAAAGACCACACAAATAAAAACACACAATAACATTTCCTACCACGTTTCCTGCAATATAAATACAGATAGGAAAATGGCATAAACTGGGAAAGAATATTCAAGGGAAAATAAGAACATTAAAATTACATTATATTGCCTCTGGCTTACACAAACTATTTTAAAGATGCAATGACCTCTTTCATAAAAAATTTTAGAAAATCAAAATCAGAATAGTTCCTCTGTAAGAAATGTTCAGAAAGTTTGTGTTTTAAATAGCATTATGCCTTCAGGACTATATATTTCATACAAAACACTAAGAAACCAGAAAACAAAGTAAAAGACCCCTAGGGATTTCAGATCTCTTACATTTACTTTAAAATGTTTTTTGCTTTTTGTTTTTTTTCCCCAGGAAATGAGTTTCCAATAAAGGGACACTCAGGGTATCAAAACATCTCTTGAAATGAAAGTAAATAAAATATTCAGTGACTTTTCTCTCAATAACAAAAGTAATAAAGAAAACCATTGGCAACAGCAACCCATTTTAAAGGCAAAACTCCTTTCAGTCTGAGCTTTTTATTTTTCCTCTGTCTTCATTTCAGTGGTAATATCTGCCACTGAATGACTGAATTCCTTTATAGGGGTCAACACATCTGCAATAAATACCAACATCAGCTTTTAAGCTTTGCATTTTCAAGTTTAATACTGTACATAAATGGCAGAGAAAGTTTAACTATTCTTTTATTCTACTCTGAGAGAATAAATAAAATTTGCACACTGAAGTTTTACCTTACTTAAGCAGTCATTCTATGAAAATGAGTTCTGTATATATTGAAATCTATTACCCTTTATGAATAGTTCAAAATCTTAAGAAGGAAAATTAAAATTAAATTATTTGAATAAATTTTTATACTATTTAAAACTGGAAAAATATTTTAAATTACATCATTTATTGTATTCCTACACAATAATCTCAGACATTCTTAATGCTTTGCAGTCCTCAATATTGAGAAATCATTTTAAATTACCTAGCAGCTAGATTTTCATCTCTAATTGAAATAACAATAGAAGTATAGGTTTATTTTGAGATACTTAAATATATACTCAGTTTTCATCAAACATATCATACTCAGGAAATAATATGAATAAATATATGGGTCAAATGTATTATAAAACAATTTAAAACTCACTAACAATCCAATAGATACTCATTCACATATTGAGTGTATATATATGTCAAGTGCCATGAAACACAAAAAAGATGGAGGTAAAATGCTTCATATTAGATTGGAATTTTTTGGGGGGGGTACTGGGCATTGAACTCAGGGGTACTCAACCACTGAGCCACATCCCCAGCCCTATTTTGTGTTTTTATGTAGAGACAGGGTCTCACTGAGTTGCTTAGTGCCTTGCTGTTGCTGAGGCTGGCTTTGAACTCGCCATTCTCCTGTCTCAGCTTCTCTAAGTGCTCGGATTATAGGCTTACGCCACCGCGCCGGGAGTAGATTGGAAATATTTTAAAAACAACATTGTATCAATGAGTTTGTGGACAATTTGGAAATCTCAAATGATATAAATTAATTATAAATACTTATAACAATATTTTTTAAAAATTTGATCATAATATTAAACATTTAATTATATAATTTTTGACTCAGCAATTATTTTTTCCCTGTGGAGCAATTATAAGTCTTTTTAAAAAAATAATATTATATGAAAGTATTATTTTGTATCTTGCTTTTCTTACTTTCCAATGTATTTTTCTTGAACTAATTTTATATATTTATTTCTCAGATTACTAATTCATCAAAATTTATTTGATATTCACCTATTGATGGATATTGATTGCTTTTAATGTTTTTTAAAATTTCAAATAAACTATAATAAAAATCCTTTGAGCACAGTATTTCTGTATGATGACACTTCAATTTCTTTTGTATCAAGGTCCAGAATGTAATTGCCGGGTTAGGGGGTATGTTTGCTTTAATGTTCAAAATTCTACTAGTCAAATTACACCAACTTTGGAATAAAGTCCAATTTCATTGGATGGAAGTCACTGTTGTGCTGTATCCTTGTGGTACTTTATATGATCAGTCTTAGATTTCTGTTAACCTGAAATTTAAAAAGATCTCACTGTTTCAATTATCATGTCTTTGATAACTAGGGAAATGGACCCTATTTTCATGGATGATCATTTGCAGTTTCTCTTCTTTGGGTTTCCTGATTATATTTGCTCATTTCTCTTCAATTTCACCATCAAATTTTGGTGTAAAATGGAAATATTAACTGCTTATGTTAAATATATCAAATATCAGGTACAGCCATATGTATTTGTCAATTTGTTAGAAACTTTGTTGTATAAAAAGGTAACTAAGAATAGCTGAACCAAATATTCATTTTATTTCACATTACTTCAGTATATCATCTGCCATTTCTCTTTGCTTATAGTTTTTTAACAAATAAAAAATTTAATTTCAGGCAAACTACATATATATTATATAATACATTATATATATTCTCTTATGTTTTGTTTTTACATTGCTATAGTTTTACAGCTTCACAGGCATTATAAAATGGGACTTTTCCTTTCAAATAGATAGCTGTCTTTCTTCAAAATTAATTCATCATTAATAAACTTAACTAATATTATTTCCATTTATTTGTAGAATTGAAAAATTATTCCAAACCAAAATTATTGCAGGTTTCCAGAGTTAAGTTCAATTTTAAAGCTTACTTAAATATGTAGAATGTAAAAAAAAACTAGGTATTTAATTTTATTTACTATGGCACCCACATAAGGTGAAAGGCAAAATAATAATAGGTTGAATGTAAATTTTCAAGAACAATAATAAAACCCAAACAGAATAATTAAATATGACAAATGATGTTTTTCAGTATAGAATTCCCTTTATCCTGTGAAAATGGTATTGATAGTTATAGT
The DNA here is from genome assembly GCA_028644305.1 of Xerus rutilus. Lineage (NCBI taxonomy): Eukaryota > Metazoa > Chordata > Mammalia > Rodentia > Sciuridae > Xerus > Xerus rutilus. The sequence continues at coordinate 30,297,644 of CM053403.1, read as the reverse complement.
TTCTTTCTCAGGAGACTGACTTAGCTGGACTTCAGTGGACATATGATAGCACAATAGTCCTAGCCTTTTCGGCTTCTGAAAGCTGTGCTCAGTTTACAGCTTATTGTGATATCATTCAAGCTTCAGTTGTCACTAAAGCATCATGAAGACCATTGTACTTTTTCAAACAGTCTGCATGTTGTAAAATAATACTATGGAAGTAATATGATTCTAAGCACATCAGTTATCCAATGATTCAGAATAGGCTTTTGCATTTTAAAACTCATTAAAAGAAAGTAATGGATTTACAATATTTTATTTACAATATTTTATTATTACCACTATAAATACTATGAAGTATGACTACTATTACAGCTACTACCAAAAAAACAAAAACAAAAGCAAAAATAACGTACAACATGTAAACATATCATACAGAACTTCTAGAAGCATATGAATAAGTTGAGGGAATAGTTGATAGAATACCGATGGTTCATCCTCGGTTTTCCTTTAATAAAGGAAATATAGCTGTGTAGATAAAAATCAGAGTAAAAATAAACCACATGCATTCTACACCAGTAATATGTAAACTCTCCCTAGGTGCTCACTAGCCACAGTCCCTTCATAAGCCCTATGCATAGACATTATCATGACCATTTACCAAGGATGAAACTGAAACTTGGAGATGTTTTAAGAATTCCCCTGAACTATGTAATTACTAGGCAAGTGACTTAGTTTTCATACCTACATTGTCTTATTCAAAGCCCCTGTATTTTTGCTACCCCAACCTTGTAGCAGTAACTTTTAGCAGAGTGTCTGCTATTTAACTAGTTCCTGCTCACTGCATATAGCTCCATTTCACTGCTCTCATATTTGCTGAAAAATGTTAGAAAAGGCAAACAACTTATTGAAGAAATGAGCCTATGGCAGTCTATTTAATTCCAAAGCTCTTTCAAAACCTCGCCAATAAGGTTAGCTCTTTTTTCCTCATACATGTATGACATCGTATTTGCAAAAAAATATATGAAAAACATATTTTGACATAATTAACAGCAATATGATTATACAGATGGTCTAAAGTTACACAAGCATACAACAAAATGACATATATGCAGAAATAAAAAAATTGGGGCATCAGACTGGCATGCTTAATTCCCTGAATTTTAACCTTAATTGAATTTGGTGTTACTTTCAGAAAAATTCCCCCCTGCTTTACACCTGAAAGCAGATGGAAGCAGATTGCATCATGAGTTCAGTCCTTTCAAATTACAATAGTTTATGATGCTCATCTGCATTTTAATCAGATACAAAGGATTTATTCTTGAAATGCATCAAGAAAGCCTATTTTCAGCACTTGGAAATGCATCAGAGGGTTTATAGCCAATCAAGTAAAATATGTTGCACATTTTTACTTTGTATCTCTTTCTCATGAGTATATAATATTACATGGTGAGAGGTGTCAGCAGTTTTATTAGAAGCTGTGCATAATCCTCTAGAATAGAAATGGGAAGTCTATTTAATTCCAAAGCTCTTTCAAAACCTTGCCAATAAGGTTAGCTCTTTTTCACATGTATGACACCATATTTACAAAAAAATATATGACTTCAAACTCAAACTCAAAATTCATTTTCATTAGAATTAACTTCTGTTTTAAGGGGAGGTATATTTTGTCATCTAATTTAATAATTTATTTAAAATGTGCTAAAGTCTAATAACAAATAGTGTAGTCAGCAGATAAGAGTTTGCATCTGCTACAATCTTCTTCAGATCAAATATGAATTGGTCAGCCTGTGGCTACTCTTGAAAATTAAGTAGGGAATCAGAATAATATTTTTGTGGCAAAAGAAAAAATATCATCATTTGTAAGAGAAGATGTCAAACTTTAGATGATACCATTTACTTTTAAAAATTCATGCCTATCAATAATGAAATAAGATCATAATATTCATTAGAATACCTTTGCTTTATATAAATAAAACATATTTTAGCTTCCTGTCTAATATTCTGATTACTAAAATTTTTGGAATGCATTGCTACTTTGTTTCACTAGCTTTTTATATAGTAACTGAAAGTGAATAGGAAACAAAAGGGTAAAAAATGCAAATAAATCACTAAGGTTTCAAAGTAAATGTTGAAAATTAAGAGAATACTAATACTTAATAGCATGGTTTTATGAAGATGTATTTAAAATAATGCATATTAACTTGTAATATTTATGCCTTTAAATAAATTTTTAAAAAAAATTTTAGTTATAAATGGACATATCTTTATTTTATTTATTTTTATGTGGTGCTGAGAATCGAACCCAGTGCCTCACATGTGATGGGCAAGTGCTCTGCCACTGAGCCACAACCCTACCTCCAGTTTAAATAAATTTCAAGAAGTAGATATATGGATGTTTCAGAATTTAACGCACCACATATAGTCCAATACTATATTACCTCCTGGCAAATGTAATCACATAAAGACATTAATTGCTAATATGAAATTCAAACCTCAATTTTTCTGGTATTCAAATTATTTACTTATATGAAGTTTATCAAATGGGAATGTATTATATTACCATTTTATCTCTTTAGGTGTTTAGTATTCTATTGTTAAAAAAACAGCAAAGAGAGAATGTTGTCAATAAATCAAACTTAGTTATCCCTGAATTAATTCAGACAGTCTTTCAATAAATAAGTGCACAATTTTTAATGAATTTATTCATCTTCTTATAGTTATATGGAAAAGATAATGAGAGAAATTCAATTGTCTAGAGAAGCAAGCTTTTGTTCAGGAAAATATAAATAGAATAGACCTTTGTAATCATAGGTCTAACATTTATTTCATCAGTAGAGATTGATTAAACAAATCTTAAATCAAATACAGGTTTCACTCTGTAGAAAGTGGAACACAGAGAATAACTTTAGCAGGATGAAAGCACTTGAGAGGCAATGTAATTCCACACCTTTTGCTAAAGACCTAAAGTTTGTTTCAGCTTTGATACTTGCTGTGTGATTTTCTTTTCTTTTCTTTTCTTTTTTTTTTGGGGGGGGGTACCAGAGGTTGAACTCAGGGGTACTCGACCACTGAGCCACATCCCCAGCCCTATTTTGTGTTTTATTTAGAGACAGGGTCTCACTGAGTTGCTTAGTGCCTCGGCTTCGCTGTTGCTGAGACTGGCTGGGATTACAGGCTTGTCTTTCAGGACTACTGAAACTCAGTATGCCTACCTGCTAAATAAGCATTATATTTACCTTCCAAAGTAGTTGTGCAATATTTAATGATATAATGTTGTATTAGCTCCCCATTGCTGTGACAAAATCAATACGATAAACAGTTCAAAGGAGGAAAATTTATTCTGGCTCATTTTACAGAGGTCTCAGCTGTGGTCCTTTGACCTTGCTATGTGGGCCTATGGCCAAAGAGTAGATCATGGCAGGAATGAGGGCAGAGGCTTGTTTACCTTATGGTAGCCAGCCAACAAAGAGAAAATCAGAAAGACACCAGGATCTCAATATCCCCTTCAAGAGCAGGCACCCAGTGACCTAACTACTCCACGTAGTCCCCATCTCTTTTTGTTATAATATCATCACATATTCATTTTACAAATTAATGGCTTTCATTGTGAAATTTACATACATGCATCTATCATGTCCACCTTCCTTTCTTCCCTATCTTGTACTCTCCATTTTCCCACTTTGTCCCCTTCCCTCATAGTCCCTTTTCTAGTTTCAGTTCATCTTTTTTTTAGTGTCACATATGAGAGAAAATATATGATTCCTATATTTCTGTTTCTGGCTTATTTCACTTAATATGATGTCTTTTATTTCCATTCATATTCCTGCCAATGACAAGCTTTCACTCTTCTTTATGGCTAATACTCTGTGTGTACATATATATACCATATTTTCTTTACCCATTTGTTTGTTGATGGGCAAGTAGATGATTTCATAACTTAGTGATTGTGAATAGTGCCACAATAAACAGCATGCAGGGAACTCTTTTGTATGCTGATTTCACTCCCTTTGGATATACATCAGGAGTGGTATAGCTGGATTAGGCCTCTTAAGTGTTTCACCATCCCCCAGTAGCTGCACAGGCTGAGATTAAGCCATTAACACATGGGGCTTTGGAGGATATTCCACATTCAAGCTACAGAAAATATATACAAAAGTCTTACAGAACTTTATGATTAGAAATGTAAAGTATCTCATGTTGTCTTTTTATAGTCATTCTTACCATATTCTAAAGTCTCTGTCCATTTTCCAGAAACTACTTTTTCTAGACTCCTACTCAGATTTCTCAAGGACATGTACATGTCCAACATTTGGAAACTAGAAGAGGACATGTAATTAAATCCGTAGCCAGACGCAGCCATAGCCACCCATAGTGTGTGGGCAGAAGTCAAATTCCAGGCAGATTCCTGGTGCTCTTAGGAGCCACTGGCCTTCATGGTTCATGCTGAAAATTTTACTTTTGATTCCTCCCAAAATGATTTAGTTTCTCCATGGTTGTTCCTCCCCTAAATTATTTTTATTTTTTATTTTTATTTGTTCTTTATAGCTATACATGATAAGAGAATAAATTTTGATATATTATATATACACAGAGTATACTTCCCATTCTTGTGATTGCACACTGGTTGTGTATTTATATATGAACATAGGAAAGTTATGTTAGATTCATTCTCCTGACTTTCCTATTCCCATCTTCCCTCCCTTGTCTTCATTTCCCTTTGTCTAATCCAATGAATTTCTATTCTCCTCCCCTAATTTTCCCAAACATTTTGTGTTTTTCTAATATTAACTACTTTATACCTGAAATTATTGAATGATTTCTGTTCTCTCAGTCAAACTCTTAATATTTTCCTTTATGTTTTACTATAGAAACTGTTGGTGATTAAAAGAATGCAAAGCAGTCATTTATATCAATCAGTACTATCCAGAGTTTTTAAAATACACAGTCATAATTAAAGCAATTTGTCAGTATTCCTAAGCTGTACATCATGATGCTACCTTTTTCCTATCTTCTTTTAATTCCCAATGTCTACGGATTTTTTTTTACTGTGTCTCCCTGATTTCCTTCATTTTTCCCGAAAACTTGTCCATTTCATCTAAGTTGTATGATTATGAACACACAATTGTTCATAGTATTCCTTTATAACTTACTCTTTTTATTTCAGCAAGTTCAGAGTAATGTCCTGTCTTCCATTTTTGACCCTTGGAGTTTTATATAGTCTTTTCCCTTTTGTTCTTGCTTAACCTAGCTAACGTTTATTAATTTTATTAGTTTTTAAAATTTTTATTTTTCCATTTATTTTTCTTTACTGTTTTCCTATTCTCTATTTCACTGATTTTGACTCTAATCTTTATGCCTTCCTTCCTTGTGATAGCTTTATGCTTAAATTACTCTTTATCAAATGCCATGAGTTGAAAATTCAAATCTTCTTTCTTTTTGAATATTGGCATTTGCAGCTAATATATTCCCCTCTATGCACTGCTCTAGCTGCGTCCTTCCAATTTTGGTATACTGTTCTTATTTTTTTCATTTCAAAGTATTTTATAATTTTCTTTGTGATTTCTTCCTTCAGCTATTATTTGGCCTTATGCTGTTTAATTTCTACATATTTGCATGTTTCTCAATTATTTTTTGTTATTGATTTCTAATTTCATTTCATTGTGCTTAAATAACATGCCTTCTAAATTATTTTTATCATTTTAAATGAATTGAAATGTGATTTTATGGCTGAGCATATGTTCTATTCTGGTAAACATCCCACGTGTACTTGAGAAGAGCATGTATTCTGCTGTCATTGGGTAAATTGTTCCATAGATGTCCATTACAATTAGTTGGTAAGGATTGAGAGTATCTTCTTATATCTACTTCTCTCCCAGTCATAATCTCTGAACCATGACTCTGGTGCTTTTAGAGTGACTTCTCCAGTTTAGGAGCTGAGAAACTGGTACACAATAAGGCAGTGTCTATAGGTCCCTTAGTAATTTGCCTTCCTCAGCAAGAAACCTCTGTCAGAAAAGCTGAGGCAATGGTAGTTGAGAACCCAGTGTATTCAGGAGTGCACCAAAGATGGAGCCTCTGTTCCACCAGAAAGAGCTAGACAGATGAAGGGAGTCCTCTATCCCTGCACTCTACTCCTGAGACCTTAGTTTCAGCATTGTGTAAGTAGGACAGAATGGAAAATGTTGATATCACTCCTGGAAAAACACCCCATCACCTGGAATCTGAGGGTAGAAGGAGTTCCATTTTTTGGGTGTATCACTCTGAACTGGAGTACCATTTCCCTAAGCTGGAAAGAACTGAGATGGTGCCAGTATTAGTTCAAATAACAGATTCAGTAGGACATGGTGGTACACACGCATAATCCCAGGGACTTGGGAGGCTGAGGCAGGAGGATCACAAGTTTGAGGGCAGCCTCAGCAACCTAGCAAGGTCCTAAGGAACTTAGCAACACCCTGTATCAAAATTTACAAAAAAAAAAAGGGCTGGGGATGTAGCTTAGTGGTAAAGTACCCCTGGCAACATTACCCAGTACCAAAACAAACAGAAAACAAACAAAAACAAAACTACAAAAGAACTCCTAAGTAACACAGACTTGCAATTCAGGTTTAGTACTCACATTACCAAATTTTAGTAGATTTTCTTAAATATTCCTTTATTTGTCATATGTCCTTAGGGGTGTTGACTTTAAACGTGGTGGTGGTTGGTTTATAATGTTCCTTACTTTCATTGTACATTATTAGAATCCCTCCCTGACTTGTCGAACTCACTAATTATGAAATCATTATAAAGCAATGAATTCTAAGAAGGAGTTAATGAAGAGAAAAAGCACATCCCCATTGATTAGCTTCTCTCTATGCATATAGGACAAATGGTCCCAGGGCTTGAAATTAGGGGGTCAGCATTCAGGTTTTGTCCCAGGATTGGTATCTTTTTGTCCATTGTTTCTCAAAATACCATGTGTGTACCAATAACTGGGAGATCTTGTTAAAATAAAGGTTCTGGCTCAAGAGAGTCTTTCTGAGGCTTAAGATGTTTTTCTGTAATTTCTCGTGATACTGATGACACTGGTCTATGAATCATTCTTAAATTGCAAGGACTATATCATCTCAGATAGTCTCTTTATAAGTCATTTACTAAATAAATTCACACTAGATTTTTTATTTCTAATGAGGAAGTCAGTATGTTAGGAATATTTTCATACTGGAAAAAAGGAAAGTAACAACAAAAATCCAGATGCACAATTCAATCTTTTCAATGAAATTATTTAACTGATAATAAGACAGTGAAAGAGATATTTTGGCTGTGTATGTGTGGTCTCCATTTAAATATGCAGATATTTAGCCTATAAGAATGCTGCTATTAATACATAATGCTACAAATTAATCCATAATTTATGGTTTTGTCTCATCTGTTTATTAATTTTCTATTTCTCCAGAACAAATTACCACAGATCTAGCAGCTTAGTGTAACAACTATTTCTTACTTCACAGTTTCATAATGTCAGAAATCCAAGCTAGTTGCAACTGGATTCTCTGCTCAAGGTCTCACCAGGGTGAAATTAAGATGCCAACCAGAGCTTTTATCTCATCTGAGCTTGAGGCCCTCTTTCAGATTTATTCAGGTTATCGGCAGAATTAAGTTCCTTGTAGTTGTCACATAGAGGTCCCTATTCTCTTGATAGCTGTTAACTAGGGTTTACACTTAACATTTGAAGCATGCTCTCAGGTCGTAGCCAAATGACTGTCTTACAACAAGGTAGCTTACTTCTTCAAGGTCAGCAGTAGATTCTTCTACTCTAGTCTTTTCAGAAAGAATTTGATCATAAGATAATCACAGGAGTGACTCCTCATCACCTTTGACATATAATGTAACATAACCAGGAAAATGACTGTCCTATCATGTGAGGTTCTCTCCACCCTAGAGAGAAGGGGATCATACCAGAGCATGGGTTACTATGAGTCATTTCAAAATTGTGCAAATCTCGACCAGCAATCAGGACTTGTGGAGCTCATGTCCATTTTTAACTTTATAGGAGGTCCTCAATCACTCATCTTATTTAGGATTCACAGTCCTAGTCTTCTATTAGCATATTCCCTTAGTTTTCCAAACAACCAAAAAGAAAGAACAAACCTTAATAATTCAATATTTTAACACAATACATTCGTGACAAAGGTTTTAATTATTTCTTTTTAATTTCCTTTTAACTGAAATGCTGCAGAATAATCTTTTTAGTTACATTTTCTGTATTTTTGACATTCTTATTTGTCAACTTATACTAGTTCTATCCACTTATACTACTATCAATGAAAAATTATCGCTTTTTTATTGTATTTTAAATTTTTATTCAATTTAAATTATCAGGAATCATAATAACTATAATATCAGATGAAAATTAATAAGCTCTCTTAAACATTTCTCAGATTCAAATATGTTAATACAAAAAATATACTTTGCAAATAGAAATATCCAACACAAATATTTTGACTTTTGTCATAGACATCAATAAGGATATGTTGAAAGATTTATTTCTCATGGTCAGGTGCCAGAATACTATGGATAAAATATTTAAAGGGAAAGATTTTAAAGTCAATATTTACTCAGAGAGTCCTCATATGCAACATCATTGCACAAATATAGATTTTTGTTCTATTTTGTTTTGTTTTTTGGTACAGGGATGGAACCCTGGGGTACTCAACCACTGAGCCAAATCCTCAGTACTTTTTTATATTTTATTTAGAGAGAGTGTCTCAATGAATTGCTTAGAGTCTTGCTAAATTGCAGAGGTTGGATTTGAACTCACAATCCTCCTGCCTCAGCCTCCCAAGCCACTGAAATTACAGGCATGTGCCACCACTCTCGGTATAAATATAGGTTTTTAAATATGAAATAATGATTTATAAATTTTTACAATAATTTCTATGTATAATTCAGATGACAAATAATTTTACTATTGATATTAGACTCTTTTAAAAATATCACTGAGAATTAATTATGTTAATCCTTTTCATACTAAGAAATAAATGTATTCATCTATCTTCTTTAAAAATCCAAGAATTTTATTGTAATGCTAAATTCTATCACCAGATTATGGGAGTAGGGTAGATAAACTGGGTATAAAAAGAAATGGAAAGATTTCTTTCAGATGTTTGGCCTACAAAAAAACATGAGTACTTCTTTTGCTATCTAAATGTTCTGCATTATGCATTTCAAAATATATGTAATATAAATGATTATGGAGACCCAGAGGAACATCATATTTTAAACAAAACTTCTAGGTGTAATTATTTTATATGTAATTTAGGTAATTATTACTCTTCTGTAAACCATTATGATAGCTATCTAATTATATAGATGTAGAAAAGCATTTTCCTTAAAGATTTTTACTTATATGCAAATAATTCAGTCTTTTATCTTTTCTTTAGTAGTGATTAACAATGTATTATTTATATATAACTTTTAAACGATCAAAAAATAAATTCAAGGTATGCTTATTCATTTCATAAGAAATAAGTAAGAAATACAGATTAACCTCATATGTCAATATAAGTGTGTGTATATATCACATTAAATATATCATACCCTTCTACATTTTGAAAAAACAATCTATTGAATTCTGGTTTCCTGTTAGATTAGAGCAAGTTAAACCTTTAAGTCTTCAAATTGAAAGGCACTTCTTTTTCTAATTGTGCAGGTAAAAATTACCAGAAATTCTCTTTCATGACAAAACCTAAACATATTATGGTGTAATTATTTACACACCTGTGCCACAATAATTACATAAGATCATCAAGGAAATTCATTTTCAATGACTTTCTCCGAGTCATCAAAATAATAGTATTATAATGACTTTAGTAAAATAAGTTAATCATTTTACTATGAAACCAAAACTTGTCAGGGCCTCCACTCTACCTAATGGATAAAGTTTCAACACTTTGTAGGTAAAGGTCCTCCAATTACCTCTTTTGCTTTATTTGATGATGGTCAAATAAATTAATAAGTTAAAGTAAATTGTATACATCTGGTAATCAGTCAAAAATATTTCTAGCACGGTAGTGCACACCTGTAATCCCAGCACTTTGGGAGGCTGAGACAGGAGGATTGATTGCAAGTTCAAAGCTAACCTCAGCAACAGTGAGGTGCTAAGCAACTCAGTGAGGCCCTGTCTCTAAATAAAACACAAAATAGGGCTGGGAATGTGGCTTAGTGGTTGAATACCCCTGTGTTCAATCCTCAGTACCAAATATATGCATTTCTAGTCTTTGGATTTTTCTAAGAGGTCTATTTCCTTATCTGATTCTCAACTTCCCATTTGAACAATCTCACTGTCCAGGTCATTAGCCATCTAGCAATCATTAGTTTGAAAATGATATAGATCTTTCATTAAGGCTATCCATTCAGAAGAAGTGGACAATGATAACTACTTTTGGAACTTCTGACCAATTGGAGGACTTCCTTTTAGTGTGAAACTCTGCAGCATTCCATCCCCAGCAAGTGCTGGAATAGCATGGAGAATCATTGTTAACTTAAATCAAGTTATATTTTTCACTTTTCTTAGCTAAATAGAACCTGCTAAGAGAAAGTATGCATATGTAGGGAGCAACTGTGTAACAACTATATAGTACATGGGCAACTCTGTAATGTATGTAGACATAAAGGAAATATGAACTATGACTTTTGCTATATCTCCTGTTTATTGCATTTCTGTACCACTAGAATTTTAATGCAATGTGGGCATAGAAAAATATATTTTTTATTTTTAAAATTTTACATAATTATTTTATTCTCATATCATCTTCAGTGCCACATGGTATGCAAATGTGTAAAATAACAAAAATACAGATTATGTAGTCTTCTATCAGTTCTTTCTAACTAGTAGCAGTTCTAATCAGCAGCTTGCTTGCTGATTGAGAATTTCCTAACTCCAGTCCCTGTTAACTCACTCAGAAAACACAGCTGTTCATATTACCTCTGAATGCCCACCTCAGAAAAAAGTGTTTTAAACAGCCACTGTCCTCATTGGAATTCAGCGTTACTTGATTAAAACAAACAACTACCAGAATTGCTGGATAGAAAAGGCCACATTTCCATACATAAAACAAATCTTTTGGCACTGAAACTCTACCCACTTAGAGACCACACTGACATGTAGTTTCTGTAAAAATTTCTCCTAAATAAAATTGTGGAGTGTGCACATAGTAGTTTTTGTATATTTCTTAATTTTAAACCTACCTATAGTATTCAGATACTTAAATGATTCTTAACATGTCTCAATAGTATACACAATGAATTTTTAAACTCCATTTCTGGGTATTGAAACTGTTTTCTACTTTTTGGAAAGCCTATCAGATGCACTGCAACTATAAAGAAGCAGAATCTTCTTAGATGACTAATTTATGAAGAGTAAGTAATCACAGAGGAAAAGGGAAATTCTTCCCTTTTCTTTTTATTAGAAATACATACCAGTTAGCTTTCTTTTTCTTTTTAATTTTTTTTTTTCTTTTTTTTTTTTTGGTGATCCTGGGGATCAACTCTATGCACATGCTAGGTAAGCACTCTACCACTGAACTACATTCCTAGCCCTTCATTTAGTGCTTTTAGAATATAAAAGTACTAAAACAAACAAACAAAAAACACACTTATATAAATGGCTTTGTGAAAATTTGAAGCTAATATTTTAAAATCAGATTTAGCATTTGTTTGAAACAATCTTTGGTTCCTAAAATCTTAGGCAATGATTATTAAAAATAAGAAAAAATCTTAATGTTTATACTTAAAATCTCTGATATTATCACTAAAAATTCTTTTAAAGTTTATATACCAACTGAATTTAAGTCATTCCTGTATATAAGTATATTTTGAATATCTCTTGTGCTTCTTTGGTATTTGTTTCCCTATTTTGTCATGTCCGTAATTAAATCTATACTAGCTTGAGACATTGTTCTCAGCCACACAGAACTTCTTTTTACAATTTCCTGTCATGTGTGCAGTACACAATGGGAATAGTGGTTCTTTGAGTTATGCTACTTGAAAGTTACTAACATCTGTTCTCCTTATTATGCAAGTAACACATTTAGAGAAAAAAAATAAGGGTGAAACTATAGATATGGTTGACCTTTGAAAATCTAAATAAGAAAGTAGGTTTTGATTCATTTGACATAGTTTATTACTATCAATTGTTTTTTAATGATCCTTCTCACTCCATGAATTTTGCCCAATATAAAAGTTCATTAAAATAGATTTGAGTCATGCCACTTGAAAAAAATCCATGGCATGTGTTGCATTTTTCTATACCATCAAAATTTTAATATGCACCCTGTGTTCAGTATAATTTCTGTTAATCGGAGATGAAGATATCTTTCGTGATTTGGCATGAATTACATGGAGAATTACATGGAGAAAATTTAAAATCTTTAAATGTTGCTCTTGTTGATGAAAATAAGAAAAGTATCACAAGATTGAACACAGTATTGGACATTCTTGGCCTTTTTCGCATTTGTTTTGCTCTTGATTCTGACTACTATTCTATAAGTCAAAAAATAGCTGAAAATGTTATGAAAAATGAAATGAAAACCAATCAAATAAAAAAGAAATTTCAGTTAAATAAACTAAAGTGTTTAAACAAAGAACATATTGAAGGAATTATATGTGCTGAAGGTGGTATGAAAAATGCATTGTCAAGGTATGTACTACAATGATAAATAGTGAAATGGCCTTCTTTTCATTATTGATGAAGGTGAGAATACAGCATTTATCATGAAGATGAGAACACAGCATCCTGTGTTGGGAAAACATGCAAATTCTTGGAAGAATGGCTTGAGAGACAGAATGGTCAGGGACTCAGATTCTCTACAAGTTGACTCTGAAGAAAATAACATTTGAAGTTCAAGGTAAAGGTGATGGCAAATGAAAAGGAGTTGCCAACAGAGTTGTCTTTCAAAGTAACCCTTAGAAGATCAACAGAATCAAGTTTTAAGCTATACTCATGGGATCAACGTTACAGTAGAAGCTACATTAACTCAATGAGAAAACTGCTATTTGCCTGTCATATTTGTAATTTCTTTATTTTTTCTTCTTTTTGTACCAGGGATTGAACCCAGGGGCACTTAACCACTGTGCCACATCCGCAGCACCCCCGACCCCTTTTTAAAATTTTGATACAGGGTCTTGCTCAATTGCTTAGGTCTTCACTTATTTGCTGAGGCTGGCTTTAAACTTGCAGTCCTCCTAATTCAGCCTTCCAAGCTGCTGGGATTACAGGCATGATCCACCACACCTATAACCTGTTCTATTTTTTAAATAATCAAAAAGAAGATACACTGCTAAATGAAATGCCATTGTCAATGAGACAGAGCACTTTGGGAAGCAAATATTGTTCTATCTATCTCTCAGAAGAAAATTATCTGGTTCCAGCAGACACTTCTAACAGGCTGACTCCATTGATCCTGGTTTGTGCTAAAAATACTGTTGAAACCCAGACTGGTCTATCATTCTTAAAAACAATGTTTACTCACAGGAATAGCTAGAGGAAATAGCCAGTTATCTAGAGGTTCTCAAAGCCTGCTTGACAAAGAAGGATTTTTGAGGATTAGGTACAATCATATTTCTTTATTAATATAAAGGTATATATGGGCAAAAATATTCTTGCAAATAAATCCCTTAACAGTATTGATCCTTTAAGCTCAACCTTTGATATGGAATATAGCCCTCCCTAAAATGTAGGTGATTTTCTTCCCTCCACATATGACATTGCTTTTGCAACACATAGATCATGAGGTTATGGCTTATAAAGTTATCATAGTTGCAAATACTTATTACTTCATTCAATACAAATACATTACTTATTACTTATTCAAAACCTGGTCTAGAGTGCAGAAGTTAAACAAGAAGTCTTACTAAAAATATTTTTTATATTATTTTGACATAAAAAAAGCTTTAGAATTTACTGAGCAGGCATGGTAGAAATGTTTTTATTTATTTTTTCTCATCAGCACCAAGGGTCATATAATAAGATACTAATGCCACAATTTATGGTTGATTTAAAAGGCTTTGTAAAGGTGGTTGAGGATGGAATGAAAATTGTTCTTGAAGAAGAATGTTAACTTTGAAGAGCTTGGTAAAAAGATGCTGAAGAGCTCTTGAAATCCCATGCTGAGAAATTAACTTCTGTACTTATTCAGGAGGGTATATGAGCCTGGTTTGAAGAAGATGAAGATGATAATTCTCAGAGGCACATAGTCAAACCACAGCTGTCATCTACTTTGAAGGAATGCAGGACCATGCAAATATAATGCTAAATACTATCTTAAATGTGTTGGGCATATGCTAAAACGTCCTCTTTTTAATACTGCCTAATGTCTCTTACTGTTCCAATTCAGATTCTTCAGAAAGTAGACACCCACCGTGGAAGAATGAAAAGTTCAACAGATTTGTTTACAGACACACCAGTTAAAGTAAAGGAGGCATACAATGCAGATCTGATATCTGTGAACAAAGAAAGAAAAGGAAGAAAAGGAAGAAAGATTGTATGTAAAGAGCTTCAGGCTCTAAGTTTGAGCCTCAAAATCTGGCTGGCTGATCAGCATCCCTAGAATTGAGATTTCCCAATCCATTAGAGGCATTATATGTGGATTAGACATGGCCAATTCTGTAGGTTTCCTTGCCGTGCTGACTCAAAGGCCAGAGGAATCCAAAGGTGTATAGTTCTAGTGTGAACATGGTTGTTTTAGTCAGTTATTTCATTTCTGTGAGCAAAAGACCTGACCAGAACCAAATAGAGGAGGAAAAGTTTATTTGCAGCTCACAGTTTCAGAGTCTCAGTCTATAGATGGCCAAGTCCAATACTATGTGGGTAAGATAAAGCAGAATATCATAGTGGAAGTGTGTAAAGGAGGAAATTAGATCAGGACATGACTATTCAGAAGGTTAGAGAGCTCTCACTCATCAGGAACAGAATATATACCCCAAAGGCATGCGCCCAATGACCTCCTGCAGCCACATCATATCTACTTAAGAGTTAACTTCTAGTTAAATCAAGAGATTAATAGACTGATCAGGTTAAAACACTCATAATTCAATCATTTCACCTCTAAACTTTCTTGCATTGTCTCACATGTGAGCTTTTGTGGGACACCTCATATATAAACCATAACATTCTGCCTTGGTCCCCAAAAGCTCATTCCCATCTCACAATGAAAAATACATTTAGTTCATTTTCAAGAGTCCCCACAGTATTAACATTTTTATTTTTTCCTTGTCTGAAAATACAAGTTCAAAATCTCTTCTGAGACTCAAGCAAATTCTCAGCATAAACCCCCATAAAATTCAAAAGCAAGTCACAGCTAGGCATGCTACTGCATGTCTCTAATCCCACCAACTCTGGAGGCTGAAGCAGAAGAATGGCAAGTTTGAGGCTAACCTCAGCAATTCAGTGAGGCCCTCAGGAACCTACCAAGACACTAAGCAACTTAGTGAGACTCTGGCTTAGAATTTTCAAAAGAGCTGGGGATATAGCTAAGTGGTAAAGTGCCTCTGGATTCAAGTCCCAGTGCATAGGGGCATAGAAAGAAGGAATAAAAGCAAAAAAAGCCCCAAATCCAACCAGGTAAACAAGTCCTATAGCTCCATATCCAGCATCTGGGGCACATGGCATCATGATGTTCTTTTCAAAGGACTTGTGTATCTCCACTCCTATGGCTTTGCTGGATACAACTCACAAGGTGTCTCTCTTAGCTTGTCTCTGCTCATCCTTGCAGCTTTCCTCAGCAGACACCTCATGGTACTGGCATCTCTTAATCTAGGAGGTCTCTGATTCAATTTTAGCTCCCTTCTCATATCTCCATGAATTACCCTCTCAAGCAGCCCACAGGCACGTAGACCCTACTACATGTAGTCTGGCTTACCAGGCCTTCCATTGAAATCTTGGCAGAAGCTTCCATGACTCCCTAAGTCCAACATCCTACAATCCTGTGGAACCAACACTACATTGTTGACACCAAGGTGTGCCACAATCTCAAACAGTAGCCAAATCTCTGGGGATCCTGGCTGGAGCAGTCTCTGAGTCCTAGGAAGCTATGCATGGTGAAGCAACTTTCTGGGCCTTCCCATGCAAGTATGGTGGCCCACCAGTCTCTTCTCAAAGGGATTTTTAACTTCACAACCTTGAGCCTGAGATAAGAGTGGTCTTGATAATTCCTAAGATGACCTCAAGCCATCTTTCCTGTTGTCTCTGGCTAAAGGACTTAGCATTTCTTTCATGGCCATAATATAAACCCATCTTTCTTAGTTCCAGTTTTACTGGCATTTTTCTGGCCAAACTAAAAGTTTTTCAGATCTTTCTGCTTTACTCTTTGGTCCTTGTTATCAAAGTAAACTTGACTAAAAGCTGCCAGCAATACCATGCCACTCCCTGAAGGCTATGCTGTCTTGAAATTTCCTCTACCAGGTTAATTAGTCTGTCACCTTTAAATTCAGCCTCACAGAAAGTCTCAGACATGGGGCATTATGTAGACAACTTCTTAAACAGAACATAACATGAAGGAACTCTAGTTTTCAATAGAGTCCTCCTTGTCCTCTGAAGCCTCATGAGGTCAGTCTTTACTGTTCACAGTTCTATTGGCATTCTGATCTTCTGAGCTCCCACCAGAATTGCCCATTAAGCTCTATTTACAACATTCTAAAGCTTTTCCAGCTTGCATCTCTAAACTTTTCAAAATTCCTCCCCCTACAAATGTTCCACAGGCTTTGAACAACATGATCAGTTTGGTCACAGCATTGACCCCACTTCTCAGCACCAATTTCCTATTCAGTAAGCTTTTTTATTGCTGTGACCAAAAGATCTGAGAAGAACAACATGAAGGAGGAAATTTTTTTGGCTCTTAGTTTCAGAGGTCGCAGTTCATAGATGGTTGACTCTATTGCCCTGGACCCAAGATGAAGCAGAACATCAGGGCAGAAGGATGTGAAGGAGGAAAGCAGCTCATGACATTATAAGGGGATAGATGAGAAGAGTGTAACATGAAATTAAGAGAATAATTCTATAAAATGGGCCTACTGTGCTGACCCCCACCTACTTTCTTTGTGAAAAAGCAAGACTATAGTCATATCTGGCTTAAGCGGACAGGCTATGTCACATTCCTTATCAAACAAAGGCAGGGGCAAAAGTCAGGCAGTCAGTGTAGGTAATGAATGATGGGGTGAAGAGAGGATGATGACTGGTTATCAAAGAGAGAACAATGGGTTATTAATCTCCAAGATTGTGCTCCTGGGCACTTTGGGTTGCTAAAAATTAACCTCCACATCCCAGCTCTCAGGCAGGTAGGTACACAAGGAAGAAAGAAAAGACAATAATTTAAAAGAGCAGTTCTGGGGTTTATAAAAGAACTAGACATAATCCCTCCCATGGGTTTTTTGCTCTAAACTCTCCTTCTTGTCAGAGAAGTTGTCTCTATCACTTTCTTAACTAAAACTTGCTATTTGCATTTGCCCTGCCACTTCTTGGATGTTTAATCTTCAACACTGGAGAATAAAGACTTGTTCCTAATCTCTCAGAATGATATCAAGATGACCACAAGAAGTAGAGAGATAGACTAAGCTGAGCTCACACAATATATACACCAAAGCAAGCCCCCCAATGACCCACCTCTTCCAGCCATACCCTACCTGCTCATAGTTACAGCCCAAATAATCCCTATCAGAGAAGTATTGTACTGATGAGGTTAAAGCTCTCATAACCCACTTATTTCACCTTTAAACTTTCTTTCATTTTCTCACATATGAGAAAAATGGAGGACACTTCGTATCTAAACCATAACAATGGTAGTACGTCTTGAAGGCCTAGTACCTGTCAGCTAACTATTCCCTAGAATAGATTCTCTCTTGAAGGAAACTCTGAGGGGCACATTTGCATGGCTTCTGCACTTAGAGGACCATACAAAAAACAATATTTAAGATAATAAATAAAGTGAATAAAAACCAATTTTATCCAAAACATTCTGTGCTTTTTTGAAGCTTACAGTTCTGGGGTCTCTATATAAGAAACAGAATGATAGGGAATACATATCAGCTCTTCTGGTTCTGATAGTTTGCTTTATATTGCCTTTCCTCCCCCAACAGCTCTGCAAGTCACCTTCAGCATTGCTTGTCTCCTCCATGTCAGTTTTCTCCAGTATCAATCTCATCAAATTTGGTGAATTAGTAATGATTCCACACAGGAAATAGCCTTTTATAAATTATATTTTCCTGAATAATTTATTGTAATGTTTTATTTGTGGTGTTTATTTTAAATATAAACTGTATGTTTTAGCATTAATTGTGTGGGTTTTACTATTTAGAATGCAACTGTTAGTGAACATTGTCATTGTTCAGTGATCAAGAAATAATATTGACTTTATGATTTATTATTATAATTTGATATACATAAAGATTATTTAATATCTTAAATACATTTTAAGAAATTAACTTAGGATTTGGATTTATGTGGAAAGTTTTAAAAAATGTTAGTTTAAGGTCCTTGGCAACTTGGATGACTTCTAAACTTTAGCAATCCTTGGTCTTATATATTTCAAACTTTGAACGTGTTATTCTATAACTTCTATTTTTCTAGTCAACCTCATCTTTCAATATTTGTATCTCACATTTTCTGTACTAGTGATACTGAGGAACTTGAGAGCATTATAGTCGAATGTACTACAGCACTCCATATTTGCACTTCTTTAATTATACTATGTTCTAGGATCCCATATATATCCATCTTTTGCAACCTGGTAAAATCATAAACATGCTCAAAACCTTGGTTTTACTACCATTTCTACCAGCTATCTACACACTCTCTTCTGTTCTTTATGCTCCATAGATACCTGCTATATATTTGTCTTAGTCCTTAGTTTTACAGATCCAGAATAAAGATTTATTTTTAAAATTTTTTTTAGTTGTAGATAGACACAATGCCTTTATTTTGTTTATTTATTTTTGTGTGGTGCTGAGGCTCAAACCCAATGCCTCACACATGCTAAGCAAGTGCTCTACCACTGGGCCACAGTTTATGTTCTGACAAACAAGAAGACTGCATTAAAATGGTAACTGTGCCATAAAAAAGAACAATCAAGCTTGTTTTCCAAGAAGTTTAAAATTCTGCTCACCAAAATCCCAGTCATTTATCATGTTATAATTTTACAAAGCTCTCATGTAACTGCAAAAATTGTTATCATTAATGTTCAACTTTCTACTCTAAAGTGCTTACCAAATGATTAGAAAATATGATCAATGGAATTTGCATTCCTTTTATGATAACATGACCAAACTTATTACTGAATGATGTGTATCTAAAGCTCATTTTTCTCTAAAAGGATTAATTACATAATTTTTCACTGTAAATGATATATGTTAATGATTTGAACTTTGATGTTATATATCTAAATTAAAATAGTCATTTGGAGCAAATTGAAAGCTTTTTAATTAATATATGAGGATGACTCTACCAATTTGTATGAAATCTCTGCTGTCTACAATTGTCAATAAAAAATTTAATTAGCAAACTGTCTTATTAGCATAAAATATGAACATCCACATTTACATATATATCATCTCCTGATAGGTAATTGAAATAGAAAATATACTTGTATTTTTCAAATTACTTGATTTCATGTTATATATTTATTCTGTTCATCTCAGCTTTTGAATAACATGGCTTGACTCGGACAAGATGGATATCAGGACTTAATTAATGAGGAAACAATGGATGCTCTGGTTCTGTTGTATATAAGCCAGAATTGACAAAATATCCACTCTATACTAGCAAGAAGTCATATTTCACAGTTATGATGTAATTATATTATTATTTCACAGCTGTCAAAAAGCATAGTCTTGAAATCTGACTTTTTAAAGTAGATACTTAAAAACCTTTCTCAACATTTTACAGAGAATCATTTAGAGTCCTTGTGGTTATTATAACTAGAAGCACATTAAGTAGAAAGTCTTTATATAATTTTCAAGAGAATTTTTAAAATTCTATATTCTAGATTTAATGTACATCAAAACATTTTTCTTATAAATCAAACAACAAAATTCTAGGTATTTAGTCTAGTAAAGACAAATTGAAGAGTTGGGATACCAATCAAAATGAGAAATCAGTGTAAAACATAGTAAGAAATATTTTAAAAAATTTATTTTATACACAACAAAACCCACCATTCTGTATAATTTAGATGCACCAATGCAAATCTTTTATAATTCTCAGAAATAGTTTGGTCCTAAAGTGAAAGACAGATAAAGATACAATATAAAAGATACATGAGAAGACTAGGGATAAGGGCTGTGTGATTAATGAACAGGACTCAAGCTAATTTTAGCGCACAAAGTCTATGACATGACATACTCTTCAAGTACTGAACATGGATTGTTAGTGAGTTTTTGAACTTCGTAACAGGCAATATAAGACACTGCAAGAAGATAAGGTATTTACAGTATCCATGATGTAAAATACCAGATTCTTAGAAGTTAAGTTCTAACTGAGTACAGAAATCATTTCACTACATTATTACAGGCCACTCTGTATCAAGTAGATTACATATTCTATAAATTACCTAATATCAATATTATTTGAGTTTCAGATAAGTATTTCTTATAAAATTACTGTAGCACAAATAATACTGTATTTGGGTCAGGATATGGAAGACATCTCTGAGAGATGAAAGAAAGTTAGGTAAGCTCTCTATGCTTTGATATTGTGGAGAATGTGTGGATAAAACCATTCATTTTTATTTGTCATTTTAATAATTGGTTATTAATTATTAAAACAAGAATTAAAGGGATTATGGATAATATATGCTTCCAGCAGTTTCCATGAATTATTATGCTTAAAATTATTATCATAGTCATAAACATTTTTTATTTAAAATTGTGCAGGAAAGTGAGACAATTTTAGATATATAATATTGAGTAGGAGCAAAAAAATAATAAGAAAAATCTAGATATGCACAGAATACCTTAGATGGTGATAATTTAGTCCTGAAACCAGCATTCATATGCTACGAGAGCTTAACATCTGTTTTTGTTACTAATAACCTTGGACACTTAAAGTAACTGATATGAAAATTTCTAGATTGTCTTTAAAAATTCCTGCTATAGTTGCAAAATTGCTTCTTTTTTCTTTCTTTTTTCTTTTTTTTTGGGGGAGAAGGGATACCAGGGAAGGAACTCAGGGACATTCAACTACTGAGCCACATTCCCAGGACTATTTTGTATTTTTTTTAAATTTTAGATATAGAGTCACATTGAGTTGCTTAACACCTCGCCATTGCTGAGGCTGGCTTTGACCTTGTGATCAATCTGTCTCAGCTTCCTATACCGCTGGAATTACAGGCATACACCACCGCACCTGGCAAAAATTGCTTATTTTTCTTAATACTTGGATTTTTTAAGTAGATAAGTGTTTTGCATAAAATAAATAATTCTGGATTAGAAAAATCCAAAATTTACCAGAATGTTCTTTATAATCAAATTGTTACTCAAATCAACATCCCTATAAACATAAGTAAACATAAATAACCACAATATTTGAATTAATTTTTTTAAGAATGAGAGCAAGAAGAATGAAAAAAAAATGAGTTTTGACACTCATGAGGACATTTCCAAGTAAAGTTTATGTAAAAGTTACTATTTTATGACACAAAAGGCATTATTACAGTTTTGCTCACCTTGGAAAAATGCAAATAATTAAAATCATCTCCAAAATCTAGATTTTTCATGGAACATGCTACTCATTTATTTCTGTACACTTCTATGAACTATCTTTTATTAGAATTGACAGGACTTTTTTTCCCCAACCTTCAAGTTCAGTGAAAACAGTTTTCTCTCAAAATGTTTGCCACAATCTTTGGACATAAAAAAGGCCACTGAGAGAAAAATAAACATAGGTATATACACATCTATCAGTTCTTTGATATTGCAAACCATTCAGGCAGAAGGATAGATATTTTGAACACTAGCAGAGGGACATCAGTCTTTTGCTTCTATGTCCCTCTAGAAAGCTTATTTCTCAAAACATTACTTACGTTCAACTATCAGCAAGAGATCACTGGAAAAATAGTAATAATTTTAGAAGTTGAACACAAATGCATTAATACATCACAATATGAATTAATCACATTTCTAAAATATTATTTTTACATAAAGGACCTGCTTCTCCTCATGGATTGAAACAGATTGGCCTAGTTGGCTAAAAACCTAGTAAAAAAAACTGATGTCAGAGCAAGCTCTAATTGTCCATAATCTTGACCAGTTTTCTAATAGTTTTACATTATGATTTAGATAAACATAGTACTTGCAAAACTACTTAAGACATTATGTTCTCAGAAAATATTATCTCTACATATCTTGTTTTCACTAAAATTAAACCTTAATTTTTCTCTTTTAAACCTTCTTGACCTCCTGACTCCTTTAATCTATTAATAATCCCGTTTTCCCACAGGAGCCTCAGCATGAAATTCTTAAAATTTCCTCACTTCAGTGTGTCTCCCTATCTATAGCTATGGGTCAATTTCATATTACAAAAGTCTGAGAAACAGTTGTATGTCAGCCCAATTCTAATGACCTCCCTTTTCCCATTTAACTGTTCACAGATGAAGTTCTATCACAAAATACAGATGCTCATGTTGTCCAAATTATTTTATCCTTCTGTGGAGCTTTGCCTTCTTGCATTTTCCTCATATATTCTGTAGAAGAAATACATCAGGCTATTAGCCCTTATTTCCCTACTCCACCTCATCCATCTATTCCTTCTTGCCTCTTTTTGTATTGCTTTCTCTCTCTTTTTTCCATTAAAAGATATACTCTGTATTTTTTGCCTGTTAAAATCCTAGGAGGAGTCCAAGGAAAAACTTTATTATTTTCCTTCTCATCGATGTTATTATTTTGAGTGATCATGTTTTTATTTTAAAGGTATGTTTGGTTTGTGATCATAAAGCATTCTACTAATAACTAATTCTAAGACATGTAATTAGGCTATATTTGCTCATTCTTGTCATTTTAAGTATCTTAGTCATTTTAGAATTAACTGTCCTTCCTTTTTAGCCTTACAGGGATACTTAAATAGTTTAGCATCCTCTAATTCTCAAAGTTGGTATCATATTTTTCAGTGATTAGCAAGAAAATATGAACACAATCTTTTCAAATACTCATTATTAAAAAAATAATTCAATTTAATCTGAATCTCCCCCTTTAATATACAAGAAAAATACCAGTAATCTCAATTGTAGTTAGACATCATAAATTAGTATAAAATTTCTTTCAACATTTTAGCTTTGTGACTATAGAATAATTTGCTGGTACAATTGCTTTCATACAAATAAATGTATGAGAGTCTCTAAAACTGAAAAAGCTTGGTTTTATTCTTATTGTACTATGGTAAAATGTTAGTTTTATCTGAAACCTAACCAGTAAAAAGACCTTTAAATTAAATCATACTGTGTTATTTAGCTACAACACTAAAAGCACATCTTAGAAGCACCAGGATGAAATGAAATTCTTAGAACATTAAGTAGAATGCTCCATTCTTGCATATTTAATATGTGGATTTCTTTATTCATAGTATTTTTTGCTATAGCAATGGGCAATAAGTAACACAAATTTAGCTTTTCAAGGATGATTCTAACTCTGAGGTGAAAATAAGAGCAGGGGAAGAGAAACACTTTTTGATTAAAGGAGCTTTTATTATATATATACATTAGGGTAAAAACAATAATAACATATTTAAATAGACTTGTTTGAAAATCAGCAAACATTAGTTCTAATGGGTCATAAAGAAAGGAAATCAAGTCATTTGCTGGTGAATGCATAGAATTAGAAAACATTGTGTTAAGTGAAATAAGCCAGACCCAAAAAGTCAAGGGTCAAATATTTTTCCTCATATGAGGAAGCTAGAGAGAAAAAAGAAATTAAAAAAGGATCTCACAAAAATAAAAAAAGGAATACAGCATAGCAGAGGTAGAGGATCAAGGAAGATGGAGGAAGGGAGATAAAGGGAAAAAGAATGGAGGCATAAAATTGACTAAATTATGCTATATGCTTGTTTCTCCCTTTTATGTATAATTATAATATACCAGTGAAGGAAATGAATATGTAAATAAATTGAAGGAAGAACAGAAGAATAGACAAAGAGAAATGGGGAAACAGAGGAAGGGAGGGCAAGGGGAGGTAGTGGGGCCCATCCCAATAATCATTGTTCTCTGCTTCAAATGCTAGTGGTAGCTTGTATGCTTTTCTAGACTCCAACATATGCCTCTCACTGATCTGTAAACAGTTGCCTTCACTATTAGGCAACCTTAAAATTTTCCTGTGAGCTGGCCTCGGTGGTGCACACCTATAATCCCAGCAGCTGGGGAGGGTGAGGCAGGAGGATCACAAATTCAAAGCCAACTTTAGCAAAAATGAGGCCCTAAGCAACTCAGTCAGATCCTGTCTCTAAATAAAATACAAAATAGGGCTGGGGATGTGGCTCAGTGGTCGAGTGCCCCTGAGTTCAATCCCTAGTACTCTCCAAAAAAATTTCTTGTAAGTTCTCTCTTTGAGTCTTTTTCTGGGACACTGATCTCTTGTTCTCTTCTTATCCATCCATAAGGAGAGAGTTTACTTTCCTGGAAATTATGTGATTCTCTGATTTCTGCATTCCTAGAAAATCAAATGTCAATTTTTTTAAGCTTACCAAGGTGAAGAATCAGTCAAATTCTGCTGCTGGATGAAAACAGAAAGTCAATCCCTGTGACCACTCTCAAACATATTAGGACATGAGCAATTCCAGTCAATGCTGGCCTGCATCATAACATGATACAAATATATTTTCTTTAATTACACTCACATATATTTCTTTTATCAGCTTGGTATATTCTCTGAACCATTATTGGTACCAATCTTAGCTCAAAATGTAGGCCGGGTTGAATGGCAGATGAGTGCCTAAATGCTTCCCTCTGAGGTTCTCTCATAAGTAGGTTGAACTCACATTCTTTCTAAAATCTAATACTTAATCATACTTCTTGGCTTGCTACATCCTATAGTCACATTATTAATTCATTACTTTTTATTATTATATATGTTTCACTATAATTATTATAAACCAGATAACATCTCAAATCTTTTTTTATTTCTATGTCACTACATCAAATATCCAATGGGGTAATTGGTATGAAAAATAGTTATCATGTAAATTAACAATAGTCTGTTCCTTCAAAGATAAATTTTCATATTGCTTGAACAACTAAATAATATTTCCTTCACCTTTTCTAAAAAGTTATTACTTTAAGCAAGTAGATTTGCTGATTTGTGACTTTATTAACCATCTTTTATAAAGTGGACAGTTGCTTTTTATATTTTAGAGAGCACCAAGGTTATCATTTTACTTTACCAATGCCAAATAATTACACAGTAATTATTATCAAAATATTTAACATATGAATTCATTATGTCTTACAATAAACCCATAATTATACTTCTTTCAGTATCATTCATCCTTTAAATAATTTTTATTCACACAAAGTGTTGGTCATTATTAGAGATATTTATTGCCAGACGTATCCTCTGTCTTGACACCTGAACCAAGGAGAACGAGGAATACAGAATATCTTCAGTGATTATATTCAAAAATGTTTCTGGGGCCATAATCACTGGCTGATTATTAAAGGACAATTCTGTACAAAAATGAGTTCCAAAGTAGCATTCATTAATTATAGACTGTTGATTGCCCATGGGCATTAGCCTCTGAGTTTATAGTCTGGATCATCCTGCTAATTGTTCATTAAATATAAATATTTATTCATGATAATAAGTATAACTGGTAGGAAGCTATACTGTGGGCTGGAATTTCATTTTCTGTATTTAGGTACTCAGAGGTCCACATCTTTTTCATAATTGTTTTCTTTTAACTTAGTATTCTAGATTTCAGACTACACAATTCCAATTCCATTTCTTTTAGCATAATGAAAATCTCTCCCTGAGTAAATACCCAGCATTATATTAATGTTTGATTTCCAGTCTTATCATCCAAAATTTTGAGGTTAAAATAAGGCCATATTTATAAAGCTTGCTTTCATCATCTTGGAACTCCTGTCCCCAATTTGATATATGCAATAGAAAATATCCCAGAGCCTCTCTCTGGCTTTTTTCTTTCCCATTGCTTATTTTCAACTATATAAGCTGTTCAATTGTTGATGGTCAGGTCAGTCAAAAAGGTACCAGATTTTCCTTCCTGTGATTATGTGCTCTATGCTTTTAAATCTCAGCAAATATTTTTTTAACTTTATTTATTTTTATGTGATGCTGAGGACTTAGAACTTTCCCAAACTATTTCAATCCCTCACACTTCTTTGTTTAGAAGCAGGCAGATTATATCTACATTACCTATATTAGTCTGACAGGATTAAAGAAACTTTCATAATTTTTGATTATGGTTCTTAATACTATGTATAATATATTTTTTGTGTTCCAGTTTTTTTAAGAACAAATAAATAAAGAATTGTACACCATTTTGAGTATTATATTACTTCAAAGGGCACAGCTACACAACATGTAGTTTGACCCTTTGAGAAGTCTCACTTTCTATCATTCTTTGGATGTGAGTTAGCCCTCAAAGATTCATGTGTTGGAAGATGAGTCCACAGTGTGTTGACAGAGATTGTGGATCCTTTGAGATGTGGGATAATTACATTGTTAGGGCTAGATGTGAGAAGGAGTACCATAGTTCTTATAGAACCCAGCTAGTCCCTGTAGAGTGAGGTTGTTATCAAACAGCAAGACCAGCCCCTCTGCTCTATTGCTTCCTGCCTTAACATGTGATCTCTCTCTCTTACGTACACTCTCTTCATGATACCATCTACCCCCAGGTGATGTACATAAGAGGGCCCTCACTAGAGGCTGAACAAATGGGAATGCCTGATCTTGGAATTTTAGACTCTAAAAAGATCCAAAGAGTTAACAAGCTGCTTTTCATTATATATTTCCCAGCCTTAGGTATTTTGTCATAGCAATGGGAAATGGATGAATGCAATTTCTCATTGTTCACTTTTCTTCTGCACTCTCTTCCTTTATCTTTTTATCATTTTATTACTTTCATCCATAAACAATTTACCTTTTGAATGAATCTAATAAAGAATCACATGATGAGCTCACTGCATATAATATGGCAGGAATTTAATTTTTGAAGAAATATAACTATACTCTTAGGACATGCAGTAGCCTTTTATTTCTCGCCCCTTCGCATCTTCCTGAAAATACCTGTTCAATTTAATTATAGAGCTTTGTTGAGCAGGGAATTCCTTATGAGAAAGGCTTCCATATATCATCTAGGACATCTAATCATATCTCTCAAAATGACAAATCAGCACACCTCGAGTCCTTGTTATGGTATGAATGCTTGTACCATTCAAATCCTTGTCGTGAAGTTCTAACTCCCAAAGTTATGGTAATTAGAGGTGAAACCATAATTTTACATTAGATGCGGTAATGAGGGTGGTGGAGCCACATGATGAGATTAGTGTGTATCTATAAAGAAAATTTAGGAAACTTACTCCTTTCTATACTGAGGAGAAGTCATGTGAGTAACTAGCCAGAGACATCTTCTTGTCAGGGAAACAGCACTAACGAGAAACCAAATTAACAAATATCTTAATCTTAGTTGTCCCTGCCTCCAGAACTGTGAGAAGTTTCTACTGTTGAAGAAAGGCAGTTTATGGTGCTTTTGTTATGGCAACTCATCCTGAATAATGCAGTCACAAATATGTGTACGGACTTTCCAAAATCCACAAAGCCCTGGTAAGCATGGTTCTTATTTTGAAGTGGTCCAAATCTTGAAATAAATTATTAGAGCATATTTCTGATAACTATAACCGAACTAAGCTCTTCTTTTAACCTTTCATTATTTAAACTCCCAGTCGTAATTCTACCCTGTCATAGGAGCAACTATTAATTTCAAAATTATTTTTGGTGTATTTAGTAATTGTTAATGTTGTCAATAGAGTTGAGTAAAAATGGTGGTGATATCACTGAATCTAAGACATCTGGCCCTAGTTGATTATACCAGGTATCCTTGAAACAGTATTATGAAAATGTATTGCATATCTATATAAAAGTAAAATGGGATTTGATTCTTTCCTACATTGCAGTTGTAAAAGAAAAACTACTTTGTTTTCAGATCAATGACAGTATTTTTTTTTTTCAAATGAAACCCAGGAGGGCTTTACCACTGAGTTACACTTCCAGATCTTTTTTACATTTTTTTTTTTCTTTTCTTTTGAGACAGGGTCTCACTAAGATGCTTAGGACCTTGCTAAGTGTCTGAAACTGGTCTGGAACTTGGGATCCTCCTGCCTTAACCTCCTATATTGCTGGGAGTACAGATGTGCGCCACCATTTCCAGCTCTATGACTATTTAATATTGTGAAAGGGTGTACTGGTTTCCACTTTCTACTAAATTATTCAATATCAATGGAGAATTGCTCTCAATAGAGGTGATTTTGTTCCCAGGGTACATTTGGAAATGTCTGGAGACATCTTTGGCTATCACAACTGTGGCATATGTATGTGTGGTTGCTAATGGCATTAAGTGGTTAGAGAACTAGTATACTTCTAAGCATCCTACAATGGCAGAGTCTCCCATAACACCTTAGGGCCCAAACCAAAATGTCAGCACTATTGAGCTTGGAAATCCAGACTTTTTTTTTTTATTCTTCGGTATCAAGGAGTGAACTCAGGGGCGCTTAACTACTGAGGAGCATCCCTAGCCCTTGTTTATGTTTTATTTAGAGACAAGGTCTCACTGAGTTGCTTAGGTCCTCACAAACTTGCTGAGGCTGGCTTTGAACTGATGATCCTCTGGGCTCAGGCTCCCATGTTGCTGGAATTACAGGCATATTCTAACATACCCAGCTTCTAAACCTTTTTATATAAATAAAAGATGAGTATCCCTCCCCACAAAAGAAAAAAAAAACAGCAAAAATAAAATTACTAACAAAAAATATTTTCCATAAGTTCTTCAGATAAAGCCTGCATTTTGCCCTATTACAAATCCTGTACTTATTTACATATTCCACAGTATTTTTATGTAATTTTAGTATAGCTGAATATTTTCCACTTATCATATCTAATGATTATATAAAAGCTACAGTTTTCTCCCTCCAGACTCTAATTTCCTTTGAAATTAAATTTTTATTAAGCAATAGATTCATCCAAATATCATCTTTTGGAAGAATAACACTGTATTACATTTGTGGTACATCTTGCTCCACAAGATACTGACACAGACTGGTTTCCCTCAGAAAATTTATCTCTATAAATTCTCAGATCAACCACAGCCCTTCAGTATGATATAGAATTTTTATATCATTATATTAGTTTCCCATTGATTCCATAACAAATTAGCACAAATGTAGCAGCTCCAAATAAAGTAAATATGTTTTTCACTAGGTGTGGAATAAAAGGTAAACATATATCTCCATTGAGATAAAATCAAGGGAATGTTAGTGTTGCATTATTTCTAAAAATTCTGAGATAGAATCTGAATTCTAGATAAATTAGGTAAAATTGCTTAATGTAATTGTGGAACTAAGATTTCTGTTTCTCTGTTGGTAGTCAGCCAGAGTATGATTTTTAGCTTCCAAGATGCATTTCAATTTCTTGATTCTGGTCCACTTTCTTCCATCTTTGAAGTAATCAATGGTGGGTGCACTCCTCATGTTTTAAATTTCTATGACTTCATCTTCTGCTTCATTTCTTCTGTGCTTTACTCTTCTGCTATGTGATTTCTGACTATCTCTTCTGGTTTCCTCTTTTGCTTTTAAAGACTCATACAATAACATTAGGCCTACTTGAGTAATACAGGATACTTTTAAGATCAGCCAGTTATTGACCATAAATACATGGACAAAATTGCCTTCAAATGCCTTCACACCAGAATTCCAGATTAGTGAATATCTAGAAACTGGGAACCTTTGGAAACAGTTTTAGAATTTTGTCTACCTAGCTGCATTATCATTTGAATATTAAGCATATTTTTTTTCCAAAAACTATATGACATAATGCCTCAGATTCCCCATGATTCCCTATTAGAGGTTTTGCAAGAGCATCCATCATTCCCCCAAAACAGAGATAGTCCTAGAACTTTAATCTTCTCCCTTCATACTTAAGAGTCCATTCACTTTGAGTCTACCACTTTTAAAGAAGGAAGAGGTCACTAAAATTCTGTTTTCAAAAAAAAAAAAAATCCACAATCTCACTTTCCCCTTCTAAGCCTCATTTAGAATCTTCTTTAATGCTTACTGTAACCCAAGATAGATCCTGAAATTCTGGATGAGCAAAACACTGGAATTTCTGTTTTTTATCACCGACATGCTCTTGCTTAGTCTTATCTTTGTTTGCCAGGTCCTAGTGCATTAATTGTCCAGAGGCTACAAATATCCAAATGAAGTCTTGAATTAATTTATTGAAGCTTCTGTCTATATTTATAGTTGGGTTACATTTGTAGATGTTCCGTTTTTAAAATCTCCTTTCATTCTTTTGCCACCAAACACAATTTCTTCACCTACTACAATCATAAATCAAGTAGATGGTCCACCGTTACACTACCTTACTTCTGTTGTCAGTTGCTATCTCAGTGTTTTAACCCCACATAAGACCTTTTCCCCTGACATACCCAAAAACTGTTTTCAACTCTCTTCTATATTACATACTTCTATTTTACAGGCTAAAAAAAATTACATAAATCTTTTTAAATGCAAAAATTCTGAAGGTCAAAATTTAAGACCATTATTTTACTTATTAGGTAAGATTTTGGTAAGTGTTAAGTTAGAGCCTGTTAGGGTGGACATAGTTTGAAGTATTTGATTTTGGTACTTATGAGAGTCTTTGAGTGGATGTGGAAAACAGATGGAGGAGCCAGAAGTATGAACGTGGTACTGATATAAGTGATTTGGTTTAATTAGAGGCAGGAAGCTGTTAAAGTTTTCCTACTTTTACTTTTTTAAAAGCATTCATTCATTTTAATTTCATTGTCAATAGTTCTTAACTGAGCATCTACTTGGTGTAAGGTGCTATATTAGGTACTGGTGATACAATGCTAAGTAGAACAGATACCCACCATTTACTAAGTGCTTATTAGTTACCAGCTAAATAGTTTTTTACACCATTAAAATGAATACTCACAAAATCATATGAGTTAACTAAAATTTTTCCCTATCTTACACAGAGGTTTTATAATTAATAAATGCTGTGGACATAATATGCTTTTTTTCTTATACACATTGTGAACCATAAAAATATGTCCCTGCCCTCAGGTTAGCCAGGCCTGAAGCCCATTTTCCATTTTATTTGTATGGTATAACCATACCTCTATTATAGCACTCATGACATAGGATTCAATTATTGTTTTCCTCTTTCCAAATCTTCACAGTAAACTTTTTTATAACTCTATAATCTCTCCCTGTTACAATGTAATATAATGTAAAAAACTGGAGAAGATTCTTGACTTTTTATACAGAATCATAAAGAAGAATAAGTGGAAAGTGTCAGTAACCACATTGGCCGTTTTTGTTCTAAGACTGAATTCCAGTTTCTTCATAGTTTGGTCTACTGCATGATGTCATATACAAAATTATTTTTCTCTACTCAACACATAATTGTATTTTGGTTTCTTATAAAATTTATCTGATAATAAAAGAGAAATTTCAAAACAGTAGAATTATTATTGTTACACAGTGATTTACATTTTAAAACATCAAGCAATCTATTCCTTAGTTTTACACTAATGCTATTTTAAAAAAAAAAGATAATTTGATGCAGGTGAATTTGAAAATATCACTAAGAGAACTTTGTAATAATTTTCTCTGTTATTATTTTTGACTCATTGTTGATGGAAAGAAGACTATACTTTTCATTTGAATTACCAAGTCGATTTAAGTGGAATGAAAAATAAAAAATTATGTCAATCTAGCAAAGACTTTAGAAAAACTCAAATGAAGACAGCCAGAACTCTAAAATTTATTTGATAAAAAATTTTAAAAAGAATCATCATTATTTGAACTTCAAAATATGGCCCATCCCTAGACTCGTTGGGCAGAATTATCATTTGCAATCATTCATAATGTATGTTTATGTTTATATTGTGTGTGTGTGTGTGTGTGTGTGTGTGTGTGTGTGTGTTGCTAGGTATTGAACCCAGGGCCTCATTCATGCTAAATACACTCTCAACCACTAAGCAGCAATTCCATCTCCTTATGTTTGTATGTCATATGCTTAAAAACAATCAAACATCTTTTCAATGTGAATATTGAAAATAAATTAATATTACTATGTAGTAGGGATCCAATAGGTGTTAATATTTTCTAACTGTTTAATCATAGTTTTGACTAGAATCAATAACTCATAGTTTCCAACTCTATTTTAGAAAATTTAGCAGCATCAAGATTATAAAGCTTCTTTGAACATTGGTCTCCTGTACTGGCTGCCTGATCAGATAGTGACAGATCTAGTCAGGTACAAGTCTTCTGAAATTCTAAATTAAATAATATTATATCTGTAGTTATTTTTTAATTACTGTAAATTATCCCATTTTTGTTATCTCTGCTCAATTTTGTCTCATTTATTCAAAAAGATACTTCTTACAAATCAATGTAAACATGTAAAATCATCACACTGTATCTCATAATGATATTTTAAAATGAATATTTCAGATAAACAAAATTAGTATATGAACATAAAGATCAGTTTTACTTACTACATGGAAGTATTTTACACTCAAATAGCACTTCTTTTTATAGCCAGTGTTAACCAATTATTCCCAAGTCAAATGCAATAACGTAATTAACTATGGTAATACATTGTTATTTTGATTAAATTAATATTAAATTTAAATATGGCAAGCTTTCCTAAAGTTAGAAATCCTAAAATAAATAAAGAATTATCTCAACCTGCCCATAAGTTTTAAGAATTCTAAGAAGAGGCCCTGATCTCTGATAGGAATATGTGAGGGAAGAGATTGACAGCACTATTTTTTATTGCTTTTTCTCTTACTGAAGAAACAATGGAGAAGTATTACAGGGCTCTATAGGCAATCATGCTTAGCAGGGAACAAGATTTGTATGATAAAACCAGAAAGAGAGACAAGTAATCAGCAAATCAGCCAAAAGTATCTGTTGAAATCAAAAGAAAACATAACTTCCCTAACAAAGAAAAATTGATATGTTATTGGAAGATAGTTCTGGTTGAAAAGAGATGTTAGTATTTAAATAAAAATGAATCATTAGGTTGTATAATGTGTGGGAATAGAAACATGGTGGTGGTTCTGTGCATGGTCATGTTTGGAAGTTTTTTGCATTGTTTTAATTAAAAGTAATTTAATTAAAACATAATATATATTTAGTTAATAAAATGTTCAGTTAATAAGAGCATATTTGGGTCAGAAAGAGCATACCTTCCTTGAGACTGCAAGAATGAAGTACAAATGACAGAGAAAAAGAACATGCAGTTGCATGGTTATCATGACTACAAACCAAAAAGTAACTGATGCTGAGATAAAGATGAACTAATGCTGTAAACAAAAGCTGAGATTATATAGATAAGATTATGAGAGATGGATGACAAAATACTCAATCTATTTGCTAAAGAACATCTTGGGAAATCCTTTCTTGCTCTTTCTCTTGTTGGTATGATCATGACCAATGTAAATGACTAAGTGTACATGAATGTACAGTGCCTCTTCATTCTTGCCCCATTGACAATGTTGATTAGATGGCTATGAACAAGTTAGCAGAATACCTAATCCACCAATTTGAAATAATTTTAATTAGACTATAACAAGATAGAATACTATGTATTACATGAGTCACAATAAAATGCTATTTTGAACATTGAAGAGTAGGCAATGTATCTGGCATTTAGCCCAATAAAGACAAAAAGGGATTTTTCAAATGAAGTGTTGTGGCAGGATGACAGGAAAGGAACTGGTAGACCGTTATACCAGTCACTAGACATTTGAAAAGAGGGAAGTCATTCAAACTATTAGGAATTCAACTTCATGTTTGAATTATTTCTTTCACTTTCTGTTTTAGACTACATTACTATTCATAACATCCAAGTTTTGAAAATATCAGTTTTGCGTTTTGCTGCATGTAGTATATGTATGTATATGTACACATGGTCCACAATTTATACTGTAAATTTGCAATTTACAATGGGGTTATATCCTCAAAAAACTCAATAATTTGAAAACATAGTAAGTAAAAAATGAATTTCACACCCCTAACCTACTAAATCTCATAGTTTAGCAACAGAGTACACTGTAGAATATCAGTTGTTTGCCCTCATGATTACATGGCTGATTGGGAGCTGTCACTCACTGCCATGGGCAAGAAAGTATCATACCATATGTTGATAGCCCAGGAAAAAATAAAAATTAAAAATTCAAAGTAGAGTTTCTACTGAAGGATTATCTCTGTCATACGATTCCAAAGTCAAAAAATCATGAGTCAAACCATCATAAATTGGAGACC
Source organism: Xerus rutilus (assembly GCA_028644305.1). NCBI lineage: Eukaryota > Metazoa > Chordata > Mammalia > Rodentia > Sciuridae > Xerus > Xerus rutilus. The sequence goes on along the minus strand of CM053403.1, from coordinate 30,263,139 downwards.
ACTTTTCTATATCTATGAAATGTCACATATCCATTAGGATAGCTATAGAAAAACACAGAAAATAGTAAGTTTTGATGAGGTTGTAGAGAAATTGAATTTCCATGCATTGACGATAGAGATATAAAATGTGCATTTTCATTGACAAATTATTTGATGGTCCTCAGAAAATTAAAGAAATTTAACTCCAAGTATGTATCTGAGATAAACACTAGAAATTTCACTCCAAGTATGTATCTGAGATAAACACAAGCAAACATCAAGCATGTACATATATGTTCATAGCCACATTAATAATAATAATCAATAGTGGAAATAACCTGAAAGCCCATTAACTGATGCACAAGTAAAATGTAGACTATATACAAAATGGACAAATACTGAACTATAAAAAGAAATGAAATACTGGCACATACCACAACACAGATTAACCTTGAAATCATTATGCTGAATGAAAGAAGCCAGACACAAAGGCCAATATTCAGAAATATTCAGAGTAGATAAATACAGTATTCAGAATAGATAAATCCATAGAGACAGAAAGTTTAGTGATTGCAAGGGGATGGAAAGAAGAGGGAAATGAGAAGTGACAGCTAATTGTATTTGGTTTCTTTTGGTGTTTATGAAAATATTTTACACAGTGTAATTGTTACACACTTTTGTGAATATGCATAAAAGCCACTGACTTATGTTCTTTTTAAAATTTTATGTATCTGTAATTTAGCTCAGGGATGCTTAACCACTAAACCATATCCCCAGCCCTTTTTAAAAAATATTTTATTTAGGGACAGGGTCTTGCTAAGTTGCTTTAGGGCCTAAGTTGCTGAGGATGGTTTTGAACTCTCAATCCTCCAAACTGCATGGTGGCATGTGCCACCATGTCTGGCTGAATTATACATTTCAATGGGTGAATGTGATTATATAAATTGTATCTCAGTAATAATAATAATAATAATAATAATAAAACAACTAAGGGAGGATTTATGTTCTAAAGAAAGTTCTAAACTTCATTTAGAGTAAAAAACAACAAATATAAAATTATTTGAAATGTTTAATAACTTTTACTGCATTAGAACAAGATGCTCTTGTTTCAAATAAACTACATGTGAGTAAAAAGTAATTCAAAAGTTGAAGAAGATATTCACAATTGGCAGAGTTTTATTTTCAGAATACAATAAAGTTTTCACATATCAATAAGAATGAAAAATAACCTTATCATAAATTGGTAAACAGACTTCAATAGGAATTCTCAAAGATAATATACAAATTATCCATAAATATATTTAATAGTGGTTAATCACATTACAAAATGTTCATTTCTCCTTAGGAAATTAAACTGAAAACCAAAAGCATCTACTACTGCTTAAAGAGCAGTAAAATTAAATTATATAAACAATAGAATTGAAAGGAACAGCAACCTCAAGTACCAGCAGCAACAATGTACAGCATTAGCATTGTCTCTATATGGCTGGTGGAAGTTCAAATTTGTACTGTTGCTTAGGAAAACTTCTAGGTGTAATCTACTAAAGATGGACATATTTGTACATTGGAATCTAGTAATTCTTCTCTGATGTGTCACTCATCAAGAAGAATGTCTGTGTATGCCATAAACCATGAGAAGAATGTGCACTGTTTTGGTCTTTTAACTCAAAATTCATCAACTAATAGTATCTATACAATGTCTGGATGTAAAAAGAAATAAAATCATTAAGTAGAAATACATGTAAACATAACTATGGTATTAGAATCATGGTCCTCATTAAGTTTAGGAAGAAAGGAACATGCATTCATTACAAGAGGTCATGAATAAGAACTTCTCAGATTCTGCTAAGGTTTTGTAGTTTGAGTTAGGACATGGTTATGCCATCACTGAACTGTCCTGTTATGACTTCTGCATTCTTCTCTGGGTTGTATTTCAATATAAATAATTTTAAATATTTAATTCGATGAATAACATATTAATATAATAAAATAGTGTGTGATTCCATATGTATGAGTACCTCCAAACAGAATGATAGTCATAAATTGTTTATATATTTAATATATTGTGTTCAGAGTTAACACATGCATTACACATATGCAATATAGCAAACATAGAGTTTATAAGTACTGAAAAAAGATCTAGTTGGATGAAAGATCATTTTTAGCATTGCTTAACTCTGGATACTGGCCTAAGATGATGGAGACAAGCAGAAACTTTCTGAGTAATTTATATTTTATTTTACTGAGATCACTTATGTACTACATATATACTTTTAAATGAAAAATTATAAACAACGTTAAATACATTTTTTTTCTCATTAATGTTTCTGAATTATAAGTTTAAATGATCTAAATATAATGTGGCACTGTTAATAAGGAAATGCACTGTGGTAAAAATCAGTCACCACGTCAAGGCATTTTCAGGCAATGAACGATATTCAGAGCAAGCAATAAAGTAAAATCTTAGTAATAATTTCTATCTCAATTCTCCGTACCAACTCAAATCTGCAAGCTTTAAAAATTTCAGCAAGTTTTTAACATTATTCATGACAGTGGAATTACATAGAAGTATTTCTTTCATAAATATGTTTTAAAATTTTACAATTCAATATTTTAGGATCCCGTATCAATTCTATATGGCAGGCATTTTCTAAATTCCATTCCTCTTGACAGCGGTGGCATTTATGCTTGTTTTCAAAAGTGAAATGTGACCACACCAGGAATTTCGAAACAGTATTATTTGTGAAATTCTAGTTATTTTTGTTTCTACTAAACATAGGTAATACCTGTGCTTTAAGTGTTCCATGACACTCTTTAGCAATTATGAGAATTTCCTCAAAGAAAAGGATTCTTGTTCTTCAACTTATATTCAGTCATGTCCTGGTTAGTTGCATTAGACCTGGAAGAATAACTGTAACTTTTTGTCATCATGTAAAGAGTAATAAACTGCTTTTGTTTTAAGCCACTAAACTTTGGGGTGAATTTTATGCAGAAAAATAATCTGATTCAACTATTTTGCTATTGTATCCCGTACATCACCATCTAGGATTTTATTTTTAATTCAAATCTAAATCAAACTCACTCAGTGAAAGAGGAATTATTTTGCTTCACTTAATTCTGAAATTCAGAGAAACAGTTCTGTGTTTTTATGTGACTCAGTGTTCCAAATGCTACTGACTGAATGGGACCTGATTTTTATCTTTTTTTAGTTTTGTACTCTGTCATCTGAATTCAATTTTAAGCTAAGTGTTTACCTGTCTTCAAGTGATTATACTTTTAGAATTCCTAGGACTTTCTCTTTGACTTAGTTGACCTTGGGATGCCCAAATTATCTTTAGTCTAGGTCACAAGATACAATCCTTAGCCGTTTACCAAACATATACATATGGATATAGATATACATACAGAATATATGTTTACTTAGAGTGATAACAGGTATTTTATTAGATTAAGCATGAGTAAATTCTTGTTAAGAACACCAAATATTCGCTATATGAACAATTAACTGACTTGCTAATGTTAAAATATATAAATGTCAGTATTTCAGTATCATTTCCTCCCAGGTATCTTCCTTCATCTCCAATATTAGGTTGGGCATTAAAGTTAAATATTCATGAAATACTTTGGTGTTTCTTTGTTTATAAATTTGGTTAATTTCCTGTTTATCCTATAGACAGTAAAATCCATGAAAGTAGGTGTCATATTTATCTTGTTCCCAATTATGACCTCAGGATCTAACAATGTTTGCCAAATAAGTCTTCAAGAAATGAATGTAAATTTTACTGTTTCCAAATTTAAGTTTCTAGTGAACAAATAAAGATCCATTTTAGGTTTATGTTTTAGAATTTACTTCTCAATTATTTTTTTAAACAACCTTTATTTTATTTATTTATGTATGTATTTTGTATGTGGTGCTGAGGATCGAACCCAGTGCCTCACACGTGAGGGGCAAGCGGTCTACCACTGAGCCATGACCCCAGCCCCTCAATTATTTGTATTATCTACAAAGATATAAATTTAGTTTGAAAATATAAAGACCAGTTATTGTGGAAAAAATTTATATTGTTTCAAATTCAATATTGTGTTTGATCATTCATCCAATTGCTTTGCCAACATGTATTAAAATGCAACTTTTGGGAAAAAAAATAAAATTATTAAAAAAAAAAAAGAAAACAAAACAAAGGAAAAAAAATAAATAAATAAAAATCATTTAATAGTAAAAAAAAATTCTTATCTTTATCTGACAGCATTGATATTTTAACAATGTAATTACATATAATTTTGATATAGCTTAATGGTCAAGAATAAAACACATATGTTACTAATTCTTTGAAATTGTGGGAATTTCCTTTGTTGTCTTGTACATGATCAATTTTCATAGTGTTACTGGATATTAAGAAATATATAGTTTCTGTTTTCAGTAAAATTCTATTATTGGTAGTTATTTTATGTGAATATTATATATCCTTATTAACTTTTTAGCTGCTTGAGCTCTATATATCATTAGAAGAAATTTGTTTAAATTTTCCTTTGCCACAGTTGTCAATTTCTTCTTATTGCTATCAATTTTACTTCTTTAAACTAATGTTACCTTTGCAATACCATTTATAATTTCTAAATCTTTCAGATAAAACTTTTACTAATATATATTATTTTGATTCTGAAATGTTTTGTCTAATACTGCTACTTAGTATGAAAGGGATCTTAAAAATATAATGAAATTTGGTCTGAATTAGTCTTTTATCTTCAAAGGAAAGAAAAGAAAATACATGTTTTAGAAAGTAAAAAATGTATTTTAGAAAGTGAAAAATGTAGTAAGAAGGAAATGAAATTGAGTATTAAATAGTATTGATGGTACCTGTGAGATAGTTCTGGCATGTGAAAAACTTCTCATGGAGGTATTTGAAATACATTGTGTGGTCACCAACTGTTAGGCACTTTTATGTAAAATGAGAATACTTAACCAAAACCAAACATACATGCTTTTCATTTAATCTTTGGAATTCCACATGGACTGAATGATTCTTTTCCCCTAAAATTCGTATATTGAATTCCTAATTCACAATGAGATGTCATTTGGACATGGAGATTTTGGTGTTAGATTAGGTCATGAGGATGGTGCACTTACGATTGAACTAATGCCCTTATGGAAGAGACACAAGATATCTCTTTCCACAAGTGCAGGCACCTATCTGAAAACCAGAAAATGGGATCTTACCAGATGCTGAAAATCAGCAGGAAAACAAATGGATGGGCACCTTGATCTTGGATTTCCTATTTTCCAGGAATCTCATAAATAAGTGTTATTTAAGTCAAACACTTTATGATATTTTGTTATAGTAGCCAGAACTAAAAAAGCATTTTAATTCAATCATGAGTCACATTATGCTATTCAAGATAAATTATTTACATAATGTTTTAAATTAGTTATTTTAGTGATTAATGTCACTCCTGAAAACTTTTATGTAATTGCAAATAATATCAATTTCTTATGTTCTAAAATTGTTCTCCTTTACAATTTTTCAAATGCATGCTATAAAATTTGATGTCCTTCATTTCAGTTTATGCTGTATATTTTTCCATTGCAGTGATTTTATCTGGCAACTTCATATGGCCATTCCTTCTTATATTTAACAGAAATTTAAAGACATGTAAATTTTTTCATGGTAAATAGTGATAATCAACACTAAATAGCATTATTGAAAAACTGTGTATCTTCACAAACCTAATATTTATAATTATACATCTTTCGAGAGACAACAAAAATATTACTTTCTCCACAATGTTACTTCAGACCACTTTGATTATCCTTCTCTTAGCTGCTAAACTTCAGGGAATTCCTCTATCATAATAGTTTTAGATCTTATTGAAATAATCTATTTGAAGATACTATTCACTCAATAGGCTATAAGCTTATTGAGGAGAGGGGCAAAATATTGTTAAAATTTTTTTCTATTTATTACCACATGATTTAATGTAGTTAAGAAACACTTTGAACACAAGTAGTTTACTTAGATATTAGATGGTTATTTCTAATATGTACTATAGGAAAGAGTTTAAATTCTCAGTAGAATGCAGATGTATAGACAAATATAAATATACAACTGTTATATGTATATAAAAACTACATAAGAAGAAACTAAGACATGTAGATGCTGCTGTGTTCCCTTCTAACATATACTTTATATATAAAATGAGATTGAGCATATTTAAGCCTGTCTTTGACCACGAGTCGTATCCAAATAAGATGTAATATTTAACTAAAGAACTGGTCTCATTTTAATACAAGGGTAGTTATTTCATAAATTCTTTTAAAATTTTGAACCAAATGTCTTGTAATATACCAATATAATAGTAAAATATTTGTAGGATATTGAGAATGTACACACAGCAAAACTTCTGCTTCATATATTTGGTATCATATGTTTGAATTCCTTATATGATTTTATAAATTAGAACATTTAAAGTATTTTAAAATATTAAAAATGTTAAAAGAATTTCAAAGTCAGTAGGACAACCCTTGTCAGACTTTCCCTACTGCAATGCACCATCAGTCTGGAAAATTGAAAAAAGTCAAGGTTTGCTAAATAACTGCTGCAGACCACAATTCTTAATTAAGTCATGCTTTTGGAGTTATAAACTTAATATACTTTTTCATGGCATTTTGTATTTTACAAAAGTTGCTCCACTCAGAATATATTTCCTCTGACAACATTGGGTATATTAGTCATTAATAAATGACTTCATGTTAGGAAAAAATTCTAAAGGAAAGATCTCCACAGAAAATAATTCAGTCAGAGAGCAGGTTAACAATCCTACTAAGCTTATAGTTCTGTGAGTGGAACTACAGTGTTCCTTCTGGTTCTTCAAATGAAATAGTACTTTTGCTTCAGTAGAATTCTATGCTAGACACTTAGCTACAGACTTAAAAAAAAATCAGCCTCTTTGTATAAAGGGAGCTTTACTGGTAAAGCAAGAATATTGCATTGTATCCCTTTCTACAACATCACAACAAATATGTCTTGAGAGCTCTATTAAGCACACAAGAATTCAACAGTGACACATTTAAATGCCAAATGTAGGAGAAAAAGTACCACTAGCATTTCTAAGGGACTGAAATTGGGTGGCTCAGATTTAAACTGTTGTTCTACTGTGAATAATGATCCTCTTGCCCTCTAGTGGCTCTAAAAGTTGAAAATGGATGTCTGTATTATTATATATTAACTGAGATTCTTTGAGAAACTGAACTGGAGAAGAAAAATCCTCAGTGTTCAGTCCTAGAGAAGCCCTCATTGACTTAAGAGGAATTTATCAATGTAAAGGGACTGGTTTATTACTACTTTAAACCCCTCATGCATCACAAAGGGATTTGCTAAATACTTTCATGGGGACTGCCTGATGCTGCTAAGGGGCTTCAGAAAGACATTGAACCTTCTGGTGATTGAAATGTACACTCCTGCTGCAGTGAATTAGCATAACTGGAATCAGGACTAGATGTTTTTATAGCAGCTGATTATGTGCAGTTCCAATAGTAACATTACTTTAAGCTGTCTTATCCTTGAGAGCATATAAAGTCTTGGAAACAGGTTTTAAATATGATGCCTACTGAGCAGGTGAGCAAAACTTTGGCAAGAGGTACATTAGCTGTAATTTATAAAGTGCACTTGGTGGCATTTAACATTCTAATTATATGTAATGTTAAGATATGTTAAGTAGTAATATATTGTGTGTGCTATCCACCTTGGAAAAAAGTTCCAGCCTATCTATATTACTGTGATCTACTGGAGGAGCACAAGATTATTCTTCATGGTATATTAATCAAATGAAATGTTAGGGTAATTGAGGCCAGAATCCCTGTGATTGTAGTTATGTATCTAAAGTAAGCATTGGTAGCCAGGTGCAGTGGTGCACACTTATCATCTCAGCTACTCAGGAGGCTTAAGAACGAGGATCAGAAGTTGGAGGCCAGCATGGGCAATTTAGCAAGTCTCTTCCTTAAAACAGAATTTAAATAAAGGGCTGGAGATGCAGCTCAATGGTAGTATGTAGTGTGTTTAACTGGTATTTACTAGATCCTAGGTTCAATCACCAGTACAAACACACTCTCTTTCTCTCTCTCTCTCTTTCTACATATATATATAGAGAGAGAGAGAGAGAAAGTACATACAGACTCTCTTTCACTGTCTCTCTTTCTATATATATATATATATGCATTATATATATATATATTTATAAAATAATTGGTAGATCCAGTTTGAACAAAATGCACATGTAGACACACATTAGCAAGTCAAACAAATAAAACAAAACTCACAACCACTTAAGTTTCATACTAGCAGTTTCATCACTAACATCCTCATGGAATTCTTTTGTTTCAAAGATTTTTTAATACAATTTTGAATACTGTTTATTAAAACTTAGAATCTAGACTTCATCTCCAGTATGGACTTGCTCATTTCTTACCAGTACATATAATAGTTGTGAAAAATAAATCCTGTATATTATTTGATGAAGATTTTACTTCCCCAAGATGCCTAATGTTATAAAGAATAGCCTTAGGAATATATTTTTCTAGCCTAAGTAACCAGCAACTTTATTTTATAATCATCTTACTTTTCCTTACAAGGTGAATGGGTTATTAAAACAAATGAAATTACTGGATTTTATTTAGATTGACACTGTACTCAATGAATCAATGAATATTTAATTATGGTATAGGATTGTTTATAATGGCTGAATAATTAAAATTTATAGAATAACTGTGAATAACAGAAAATAAGTTATAGATATTTATTTTTATAAAAAGTAGCTAAGTAAATAAAGTAAAAAAGAAAAAAAATTAATGTTATCTTATTAGAGACCATGACCTAATGACTAAGTGAAAATATTTGAAGATAATTTTATTAGATACCAAGCCAGGCCAGGTTGTTTGAGGACACATTTGATTGATTCTGAAGTACTTTCAAATATTTTGCATTCCCCAGTAAATAATTTTATTGCAACTTATTTGCATTACTTATGTTTACAGTAACAGCTATCTCCTCATCCATAAAATTCCCTTTCAAACTTAAAATGATCACAATAATGCAATGACCATAAATGTAGAAAAAACACAAATCTAATTCTTATTTTAAATATGGATTATGGATAGAAATAATCAAACCTACATGTGTCCTCCCTTTTACCATAGACACATTTTATTCTTCAGACAACTCTAAACTAAAATATGGTAACTGCCTATATCCCAAATAACTCAAATATAAAATAAGTAATAGATCCATTGCATGCACAATACATCCAGCACATGTTATAATGAAAATACTTAATATGCAGAATCAGGACAAAATTTTTAAAGCTACAAGAAAAATATGAATGGGCACATTTATAGTTCAACAAATCTGTTTTAACTTATTTCTCAATGCACATCCTAAAAGTCAGGAGGGCTAGGATTGATATATACCAAACTCTGAAAGAAAATGGACACAAATCAATATTATTATACCCAGCAAAATTATTTTTCAGAGTTGAAAATGAAATAAAAAACTTGCATAATAAACAGAAACTAAAAGAATTCATAACCACAAATTCTACACTATAAAACCTACTCAAAATATTCCACGAACAAAAACTGAAAAAAATTAAAATGAAAACCATGATAGGGAAGAATTACACTAGAAGAATAATCTTTAAAAGATAATTTTGAATTAACATCAGAAATAAAGCAAAATGGCAGGAAATAAAAAACATTTCTGTTTTAGTTAGCTTTTCACTACTATGACTAAAAGACCTGACAAGAATAATTTTAGAAGAGGAAAAGTTTATTTAGGGGCTCATAGTTTCAGGGATCTAAGTTCATAGACAGATGGCTTCATTCCTCAGGGCTTGGGGTCAGGCTGAACATCATGGCAGAAGAGTATGGCAGAGGGAAGGGGCTCACATAATGGTTAAGAAGTAGAGAGAGAAAGATTGCACTCTCCAGATACAAAGTATACACCAGGCACAACCCCCAATGACTTGCCTTCTCCAGCCACACTCTATCAGCTGATAGTTACCAATCAGTTAATTGCTATTATATTATAAACTCACAGATTCAATAAAGGCTCTCATAACTCAAACATTTCACTTTTGAATGAAATACATTGTCTTACACATGAGCTTTTGGGGTACACCTAACATCTAAACCATAACAAACTCTCTATAATATCATTGAATGTAAATGGTCTAAACTCTTTAATCAAAAGACATAGATTGACAAATTGGATTAAAAACAAGATCAAACAATATGTTATTTGTAAGACACACAACTTACAGACAAAGAAATCAACAGACTGAAGCAAAAGGATGGGAAAAATATACCATGCAAATGATAGCCAAAAGCAAGTAGAGGTAGCTATTCTCACATCAGATAAAGTGGACTTCAAGACAAAATTAATCAGAAGAGACAAAAAAGGTCACTTATTCTGGTTAAGAGAATATCCAACAACAAGAAATAATGATTGTAAATATGAATGCCCCAAATAATAATGCATCTAAATACATAAAACAAACCCTACTCAATATTAAGAATCAAATTGACAATACAAAAATAAAAAAAATTAAAAAATTGACAATAATACAATAATACTGTGTGATTTCAACACACAATTCTCATCACTAGATAGATCATCCAGAAATAAACTAAGTAAAGATTTTTTCTGAACTAACAAAATACTATTAATCAAATGGATCTAACAGGTATCTATAGAATATTCCGTCCTTTGGTGACTAAATTCACTTTCTTTCCAGCAGCACATGGAACATTTTCTAAAATAGACCATATTTTAAGTCACAAAGCAAGTCTTAACAAAAACTAGAGATAATTCCTTGCATCCTATCAGATCATAATAGAGTAAAATTAGAAATAAGTGACAAGATAAAAAATAGAAACTACTCTAACATCTGGAGACTAAATTATACACTTTTGAATGACAAATTAATGGCAGAAGAAATCAGGGAGAAATAAAAATTTCTAACAAACAAGAACAAGGAATGACATCAAAACTTCTGAGACATATGAAGGCAGTTCTAAGAGGAAAGGTTTTAGGGCTGAGTTCATATATTTAAAAAAAGACAGTAAATTAATAATGTAACATTACACTTCAGGCCACTAGGATTAGACCAGAAACTCTACAATTGCTAAAAGAAAATACAGGCCTAATACTCGGAAATGTTGGCACAGTAATCAACTTCCTTAACTAGATGCCTAAAGCATAGAAATAGAACCAAAAATTAATAACTAGAATAGCATCAAATTAAAAAGCTTCTTACCATAAAGGAAACAAGAGAGTAGAGAGCCTACAGAATGGGAGGTTTTTGTCAGCTGCTCTTTACACAGAGCATTGTTATCCAGAATATATAAAGAACTCAAAAAAACTTGGTAACACACACACACACCCATACACATGCACATACAGACTCACAATTAATAAATCTGCAAAAGAACTAAACAGAAATCTCTCAAAAGAAGAAATACAAATGGCCATCAAATATATGATACGTTCTTAACATCTCTAGTAATTAGGGAAATGCAAATTAAAATTATATTGAAATTTCATCTCACTATAGTCAGAATGGCAATTGTCAAGAATACAAGTAACAATAAATGTTGGTGAGGATGGGATAGGGGAAGGTACACTCATACATTGTTGGTGGAACTGCAAATTAGTACCATCACTCTGGAAATTAGTATGAAAATTCCTCAAGAAAAAAAAAAGAATGAAACCACCATAATATTCAGCTATCCCTCTCCTCAGAACATATTCTGAAGATCTACAATCAGCATGCTATAAAGATACAGCCACCTCAATATGTATAGCAGCACATTTCAAAATATCCTAGCCATGGAACCAAACTAGGAGCCCTTCAACAGATTAATGGATAAGGAAAAAGTGGTATATATATACACAATGGAGTATTACTCTGCTATAAAGAAGAAGGAAATTATGGAATTCAGTGGTAAATGGATCAAGTTGTTGGAGATTATCATGCTAAGTGAAAAAATTCAGAAGTTAAAGGTTGAATTTTTTTTCTAATATGCAGAAGTTAGTCCAAAATAAAGGTGTGTATGTGTGTATGTGTGTGAGTGTGTGTGTGTGTGTGTGTGTGTGTGTGTGTGTGTGTGTATGTGAGAGAGAGAGAGAGAGAGCAGTAGGGGAGGAGGGAGATTCTGTCATAATAGAAGACTGATGGACTAGATTAAGGGGGTTGAGGGGGAGGGAGAATGTCCAGGATAGGAGAATAGTGGAATGAATGTGGCCTAACTTTCCTATGTACATATATGAATGCATCACAATGAATCTCCCCATCATGCACATGCACAAGACACTAATAACAACTAAAAACCTATAGGTAAAACAAGAGAAAGATCTGTAGATGGAAGAGAGTAAGCAAGAGGGAGAAGAAGAGAGACAAGGGAAATACTGGGGACTGAAATTATGTTTCAAGCTTTTATAAATATGTTAAAATGAATCCTAAAGTTATTTATAAATTAAAATGAACCAATACAAAAAAGATTTTAATTTGATTTTAATTTGTCCTATCTCCTCCCACCCTTTATTTAAATTTGTTATTGAAAATTCCTGACATCATCTCCCTGGAAAACACATCCAATACAGAATGGGACGAGTGGAGGAACTTTGAATGGGGTAAAAGGGAAAAACAGGGAGGGGACGTGGGGGTAGGAAAGATGGTGGAATGAGACAGACATCATTACCCTAGGTATATGCATGACTGCACAAATGGTGTGACTCTACTTCATGTACAACCAGAGAAGTAAAAAATTCTGCTTCATTTGTATACAACGAATCAAAGAACTTTCTGCTTCCATATATAACTAATTAGAACTAATAATTTTAAAAAAGCATTCATATTATTGGTACTGTTGTTTATGCCATAATAGTGTTATTTTTGCCATAATAGTGTAGAAGCAGCTTTAATAATGTTAATAATATTGTTGGTGTCAGTGACAGATAAATAAATGGTCAAGTAAAATTTTGAGAAATAAAACATAAAACACTCTGCCTAAGCCAATCTTCAGGGTGAAAAACTGAACAGAGGCATATGGGGATGAGATGAAAAGGCTTGCAGACACAGAAAGAGAGACAGATGTTTTGCAGGTGGACATTTCTCCTGTGGTCATCATGTATTTTTCACAATTATTTCTTCTTTTCCATATTTCAATACACTCCAACCTCACTGAACTCATTTGAGTGGGTATCTATTATTTGATAACAAGATATACATGATTATGACACTGTATTAATAAAGATAATCATACCTATATGTTATTTCTTGAATGACTCAGAATGACTCTTTTCTAGAGAATTGAAGGTTATATGGACTTCTTATTTTGACATTTTTTATACAATATTTTCTAATTTTAAATTAAAAGTTCATTGATATTTTGCCTGTGGGGCATACTGGAGAATTATTTTAGAGACCAAAATAATATTATGATCCTTAATTTTGTCATTTGCAATATAAATTTTTTGTTGTAATTCTTTTGTATATATTTTTCCTACATAATGATAATACTTAGAAATCATAGGTTGACAGAAGCGATCATGCCAGGGATTTTATCAATTCTCAATTAAATGTTTTTTACTCATTTAAAGATTCTACTTCATTTATAAATATTAATAAATATAAAACTAACTTAAAATATATTTTAATACAGCAAAATATGAAATAAAATGATTCATTAACTTTCTAAAGATCATCACAGTCCATCATTCTCCTCATAGAGCTTTTCTTATTATAAATAACAGTATTATAGGCTTGTTAGAATAGGAAAACAAATTCTGAAATAAAAATAAAATAAAATATTATACAAATTAGACTAAGTTGTCATTTTTGCCATAATAGTGTAGAAGCAGCTTTAATAATGTTAGCATTAAATAAGAAACTATCTCAACTCTTAAAAACACTATGGTTCCAAAATTTTAACCACTGATTAACAAGGGCCTATGGCTTAGCAGAAACTAGAGAAATCAAAAATGAAATGGTGTTCCTTGGATTAGAAAAATATTCACCTTTTGATTCTCCATTTCATTTACACTGATTGCATCAGACAAGGAGAGTAAACTCTACAAATTGTGGCTGATGAAAGAAAGATAAAAAAAAAAATCCTAATGTAGAAGTTAGAAACCATTGGGAAATATGTTTGGAGTTTTTTCTTTTCCCCTCAAAGCTAAGGAAATCAGTTTTCTTTTCAAAGTGGTAGAGAAACAGAATGATATTAAAGCAGTAAAATATACATGACTATATATATACATATATATATATATATAGATATAGATATATAGATATCCAAATGTCTTTATTCACTTTAATGGAAATTTTTAGTTCTAAATTTCAAAGCATAAAATGAAAAATTCTTCAGTTGGATTTTAGAATCAAAATGAAGTAGAATGAGCTGTCCAAATAAATTTGGTTACAAACCTATTTTATTTGGCTTCTTTGTATAATCTTTCTTTAGTTTAGCTATTAGAACATAAATTTAGAATGAAGAGTCCCAGATTATCTTCCTGCAATGTCATAATGATTTGGGGCAAGATATTCTTTTTCCTGTATCTATATGTTCCCTAGATTTTTCTCCACTGTTAAAGTTTTATGATAGGCAGGGCCATTGTTGACATATAATATCATACAAATTATGGAAAATGAGTAAACTTTTGCAATATTTACAATGAAAGGCAAGAAATACATGATTGTGCCCATTTTATCAGCTTTAGCTCTTGACCTGTATATATCTCATAATAGTTTTCAGTTCCTAATTGCTTTTCTTCCCTGTTCCTTTTCACTAAACTTCATTAAACTCTAAAAACCATATTTGTACAATGTGGATTTAACTGTGCCTTTCATGCACAAAACAAAAATATTGCATACTATAAATCCTTTGAAACCTGCTTTGCCTTTATGGTCTCCCCACCTTCAATATACCTCCTTGGCCTTCAGTCCTAGGCTTTCTTGCCCTTCCTTTCTCACAGGACGTTTTACAGTCCATTACTGCATTCCTACAACTTGAGAGTCACATTTAATTAAACAAAGCTTTGTTTGTTCAGCTAAACTTGCTTTGTCTACAGCTCCTTAAGCATGCTCCTGTAGCAGAAGTAGAAGAATGTGTGACTTAGATTATCATCCCATAGGCATCGTATTAAATAATCAGCTTTCTCCAGGTTAGGTGCTCATATCTTCCCTCTGAATTTGAGACTAGTTAAGAGAACAAAGTCTAGAGTTCTGTTTTTTTATTTCAAACCCTATTTCTACCATTTAGTATTACATAAAGAAGTAAAATTAGGGCTGGGATTATGGCGCAGTGGTAGCGTGCTCGCCTAGCACGCATAAGGCACTGGGTTCGATCCTCAGCACCACATAAAAATAAAATAAAGATATTCTGTCACCTACAACTAAAAATTAAACATTTAAAAAAAAAAGTAAAATTAATGTCTTCTTTTATTACTAATATTTGAGTTGAAAAGTGTTAGAAGCGGAGGGCAGCGGAAAACTTAGCCAAGCAGAGCTGAATTTGAATTCTGACTGATTCTCATTAGTTGTGAAAACTGGAGGAAAGACTCCTTGCTATCATTGACAGTTTCTTCATGTGGGAATATGAGATAAAACCTAGTGAAGCTGTGGTAAGGATCAATAATCACACACACAAAATGACTAGTACACAGACATCACTAAAAATTGTAGGTACTACTGTCCTCGGCACATACAAAGGAAAAAATTAAGAAAGAAGATATAAAAAGAGTTTTAAGTAATATTTGATGCAAAAATAACATGCAAGGAGGGCTGAGTATAGCTCATTGATAGAGTACTTGTCTAGCACTTGTGAGGCCCTGGGTTTAATCTCTAGCCCCACAAACACACAAACAAATAAAAGAAAGCTAGTAGTCAACATTCATTCAACAAATATTTTTAGTTTACTTGTAAGGATCCAGGCACAGAATGGTGCAGTACAGAATGAGTAACAGCAGGCATTGCCCTTCGCTCCCATTAATCACACTCAGTGTGCTTTCTAGGGGAAGGAAGGAAGGAAAGAAAGAAGAAATGGAATGAAGAGGAGAAGGAAGAGAGAGGAAAGGAAGGGTAGCCTCTCATTGCCTATAGAAACATTCTGGAAAAGACAAAAAGAGAATGGTTCTATTCCACTAACGTGGATTCTAGAGAAACTTAGGCAAATAATTAGCATAATTATTTTTCTTCCTCAAGACTAATAGTCTTTCTATGATCAATCATAACAGTGTTGTTGAACTTCTGGACATACAGACTTTTAGAAGTAAGTTGAAAAAGCATTTCAACATGAAGAAAATAAGTATATTTATTTACAGAAGCATTTTAACAAAACAACAAGCTTGTGACTGATTTGTATATTTTAAAGAATTCAGTATTAATTTTAAAAAAAGAAAAATCAGCTTTCAACAAAGGAGAGACATTGGAGATGTGAGAGGCCAACTCGTCTATGATACTGTAATTCCTAAACCCCTATACTTTTCTTTCTGAATCAGTATTCTTGGTTGACTTGGAAAAAGCATTAAACAATTCACATGAAGATCAGTTTTCTAAACGGGAAAATTTCAGACATGTATACTGGACTTTTTAAGGCATATACCATTTCCTTGATTTAATATCCAAAAATGATTTAACAGTTCCAGAAAACATACTAAGGAATATAGTTGAGTGTGTAGAACATATTACAAGTTGCAAATATACTGAAAACTTGTGTTTGTGTGGAGTACTAGAGAATATATATCTTTTGATACTAACATAAATATATTCTGAGCCAAAGGTGACTTTGCTTTTCAAATTTAATACCTGATATTTTAATACCTGATTAATTTAAACTTACTCAGAAATAGAGCTTCTAAATGGGATTGAATCAATAAGATGAATGAGTCTAGATAGAATTCATGTGAAATTAAAGATGAAAGTTTGAGTTAAAACAATACTCCAGGTGAGGCAAAAAGTAATGGGGTTTTTCTTATTCCTTCAACTTAACACTGAATTCCTTCAACTTAATACTGAAATTCTTGATAATAGAAGGTCTTCATCCCAGCACTTCAGGAGGCTGAGACAGGAGAATCGTGAGTTCAAAGCCAGCCTCAGCAATGGCAAGGTGCTAAGCAACTCAGTGAGACCCTGTCTCTATATAAAACACAAAATAGGGCTGGGGATGTGGCTCAGTGGTCAAGTGCCCCTGAGTTCAATCCCCAGTACCAAAAAAAAAAAAAAAAAGGTCTTCATGGCCACAGAGAGAATGTTATCTCAAAGGGATATTTCACAAAAGAAAAAATAATGAGAGCAAGAAAGGAGAAGAGAGGAGGTGTTGAAGAGAGTTCTGATGCTCAGATATAAACACCCCCCACCAAGCATTGAACTATAGGAGACAGAAGAGAAAAAAAAAAGGAAAATTAATTGCTGAGGCAACTGGACAATCTAAAATGGGTCAATAAAATCAAGTTTTAGTTCTTTAAAATACATTAAATTGTTACGTTTCTGGCAGCTCTAATCAAGAGCGAAAAAGTTTATAGAGTGTTTAATGAGAACGATTATAACTACAATGGGAGCAATTAAAAATATGAGAATGTTATGAACACTGCTACATTAGTAAATTCACTTGATGTTTGCATAGAAAAATGTGGTTGAAAAGCATAAATCTAATGCTTAAACCAACAAAGAATTAAAATATGGTGAAATGATATCAGTAAATAAGCATCATGGTCAAGAATTTTTATGAAAATAAGAGGACATAATCTGCAAACAGTGGTTCCCTGGGTTTACAGATTCTTATGATTGGAGACAATCTTTATAAACTATCCAACACTTTAAAAATACTCTATGAAGAATATAGCTTACTTTAATATGATGTAAAAACTTAAGATAAATCTCTGTCTTGAAAAAGCTTTAAAGACAGCATGTTAATTAATGATCACATTTATTCATATAAACAAAGCAGAGTATTGAAATGAGAAAAAACACATAGCTTTATGAACAGTTTTCATTAAGGTATTTATATTGTGTTTACTGTTTGTATCAGGTGTTAAATAAAATTAAATTTATACTGATTCATAAATTCAGTCTCTATATAATTAAAAAATTTATGAGGCAATTAATTGAATAACAGAGATTTGAATAAGAATTTCTCAATGGATGGAACAGATGGATCTGACAAAGTATTTCACAAAAAATTATACTTTAAGAATATTTTGTTTAAAACATAAACTTTCATTAAGATTCAAGAGAGGGAAGCGTTTAAGGATATTCTTATCCTCTTGTCTATTTGAATCATCATTCACTAGAAGATATAATTATTAGAAGATTCATCCAATTCATTTTCTTCACAGGCTAACTATACATGGCATGACATATCGCAGCAATTACTGTCAAGAGAATTACTATTAAAAGAATCATTTTCTCTGCACTTAAAGTGTTTTCACTTAAAACAAAAAGAATAAAAGTAGTGATTATGTGCCTATTATGGAATGATCTGCCCCTAGATATCCTCACAACTCTCCTTTACTTCTTTCTGGTCTTCAGATATGGGTGATTAAATGTCATTTTCTCAAAAAGGGTTTTCTTTGTCACTTATGTTAGATTGTATTTTGTACACAATCATTCCCTATTCCAGGGGGGTAATACTTTCTTGCCCACTGCCTCCAGGTGGGCCTTCTAACTTGCTTTGTCCAATAGGATGTGAAAGGATGTGATTCTTCCTTCTGGAAGAAGCCTTAAGCATCTTCACATTGCTGTCCAGGACACATTTTACCAGAATGCGTTCTAGTGGTCCAGACAGAAGCAACCCCATCAGCCTGAATCCTCAAGGGAAGACAACATGGAAAAACACCATGCTTGACCTGGGATCAACCCATAATATCAGTCGTAATTGAACTTGCTGCAGTAAACCTCAAAAGTTGAGGTTTGTTATCAGAGTATATCCTCGCCTATTTTCAGGAAAATAGCTACCTCATGTAAAATAGCAGACAAAACTCCTTTAACCTGCTTTATTACTTTTATAGCACTTTTTTCAATTATTATACATCTCTGTATATATTTACTTCTATGTTCATCCATAATAATATAAACTTTTATGAGAACAGAGACTTTTTTTCCTCTTCATCATTGAATTTCTGTTGCTTAGTTAAGTCTCTAGTGATCATTAACCAAATGGAAGGTGTATGGAAAGAGGAAGAGCATGGAAAGCTAAGGTCAAAATCTTCCTAAAAGGTCTAAGAAGAAATACAAGCTGCTGAATTATAGCAACTTCATTTAGTTTTTCTGATAAAGAGGAAAAAAAATGAATCAAAGCGGGAGGGACAGAAAATCAGAGGACTGGGTGATTGTGTTTATCCAAGCAGTCTTTATCTGATCAGGGAGAAGAACTACTCAGAAATTTGAGCAAGACAAGTTTAGTGTACAGAAAAATTAACTCTAACAGAGAATTAGAATAAAGGGACTGTCAAGTAAGAGACAAAGAGAACTGCAAAGAATATAAGATTAGCAAATACAAGAAATACCCACACTTATACACACACACAAATATAAGATTCAAGAAAGAGCTTCAGCTCTTTCTTTCCTCAACCATAGCAGAGATTACACTTCATCAGTGAATATTGTTCTTATGACTTACTTCATGGTAGAGATGTCACTCTGTTGCTATCCCTGTGGAACTTGTTGGAAATGCATCATCAATGGCTCACTATGACATTCTGTTTCTCAACTACCCAAGAGAGTATGCCAAGTTAAATGCTGATTAGTGAACTGCAAGAGCAGAGCAATGAAGAAGCCCAATCAATAAATGGGCTAAGGAGTTAAACAGACACTTCCCAGAAGAAGATAAATAATTAGTCAACAAATATATGAAAAAATGTTCAACATCATTAGTAATTAAAGAAATGCAAATTAAAGCTACTCTAAGATTTCATCTCATGCCAGTCAAAATGGCAGTTATCAAGAACAACAGTAAGTGCTGGTGAGGATGTGGGGGAAAAGGCACACACATACATTGCTGATGGGTCTGTAATTGGTGCAACAAATCTGGAAAGTAGTATGGAGATTCGTTAAAAAACTTGGAATGGAACCACCATGTGACCCAGCTATCTCACTCCTCGGTCTATACTCAAAGGACTTACAAACAGCTTACTACAGTGACGCAGGCACTTCAGTGTTTATAGCAGCTCAATTCACAATAGCTAAACTGTGGAACCAAACTAGATGACCTTCAATAGATGAATGGATAAAGAAACTGTGGTATATATACACAAGGGAATATTACTCAGAATTAAAAGGGAATAAAATCATGGCATTTGAATGGAAATGGATGGAGTTGGAGAGTATTGTGCTAAGCAAAGTAAGCCAATCCCCAAAAACAAGGGGCCGAATGTTTCTCTGGTAAGTAGATGCTAATCCATAATGGGGAGGAGGGTGTCATGGGATGAGGGGAGGAACTTTGGATGGGCAAAGGGGAGGAAAGGAAGGGGACATAAAAAAAAAAAAAAAAAGAACCTGTGTTGGAAAACCACAACGAGGAAACAAGAAGCCTTTCCTCTTGCAATATCTATCCACCACCTTCTACATGCAAAGCCTAAAATCACACTGGCAAAAATAAATAATAACTAAAAGGTCCAGATTTATTTTCATAGGTCAGGTGATGCAGCTAAATTTGGAGTTAAGAGGCTTATAATTGACACTCAGGGCAACAGATATTGATGATGGTTCTAAAGAATTGGAAAAGAGGGTGGATACTGTGGAGAGATGTAGAGCCATTAACAAAGTCGACTTGACAGGATTTAGTAACAGATTGGATTGTGTGATTGAAGACAGAGGAGTCAGAAACTCCTAGATTGCCCTGGGAAGGATTAGTTTCCTGATCTAAGGAATTCAGGAAGAAAATCATCTTGGAGATTCAAACAGATTTACAGAGAGAATGAAGACAGTAAAGCTATATACTAAATATCCAGGGGGAACTGTCGTTTGGGTAACTGGCTATAAGGATCTGGAGCTCAGGAGAAAGACCCAAACTAGGATGTAGATTTTACACTTTCTATTCAAAATAATCATTAAACATTTGATATTCAAATCAGCATAGAGTTGTTAGTAATATAATTAAAATTGGATGATCTCATCAAGAATGAAAAGAGAAGTCTGGAAAGGAAAAGTACCCCTGATGATACTAATATTTAGTAGTCTCCTTTGTTACCTTGTCTTCTCTCAGGATGGTTAGTATCACTTATTCCCTTACAACATTAGGCCTTATGATGTCCATGGGCTTTGTTTCCCTAGTTAAAACATTCCACATGCACCTTTTCTTTTCTCATTTATGGCTACCATGACAGGGGCACCTTATCCATGAGCAGATCATGGATTTTTATAATTTCTCATACAATGAATGATGTGAGCTGTCAGGAAGCAACATCATCTCAATAAATTAAGAGCACCATATGCCTGGGGTACATGGCCCTAGGTAGAAAAGACTTGTACTCCCAAGGAAGTTTCATGGGTAACAATTGTTAAGTAAGTTACAAGATGCCCTGGAGAAGCCAGAGGGCTATGGTTAATTTATAGTCACATTCAAGTCAGTAATTTTTATAAAAGCAAAATTGTATAGTTAAGAATAATTTCTAAGAATCTGATAAAAGAGGAAAAAGATAAAAGCCAAATGAAAATGAGTAAGTAAAAAGAATAATTATATAAGAAAATTAAAGCTAAGTTTTCAAGATAAAGCACAAAAATGAGATAAATAATTTCACACAAGTAAACATAAATAAAATATAAATTAAAATTAACAACTAAAGCAATGAGATTTAAAGATTCTAATAAATAAGATGCATATTTAAAGATGTGAAAGAAATGAGTATTCTTAAAATCCTTGGGCAAAATGTAAATATGAAGTTCATGACCAAATAATTATAAAATATAAAACTATATATCTTACAGTTAGAAAATACATAATTCATAGCTTTAAAAAATAAAAACTATGAGCTGATAAATAAATGCTAGAGCTACAAAGAATATGCCAAGATCAGTTAATATAGTATATTTGAGTGGAAGACTGGCAGAGAATAAATGAAGAAATCAAATATGATCAGGGCAGGGATACACATCCTTACTGAGATCTTCTGTGTGTATACATTTTTGGTATCCATTCCACCACCTTGGGCTAACCTGGCCTAATATGAAGAATGGCAAAAAATCTTTTTTATTATAGTCTTTATTTCAAGTCATAACAATAAGAAGACCTCCACTGATGTACAAATACTCAAACATTAGTAAGTTCTAGGCTCTCAGAAACTCTAGCAGTCTCCAAAAATTAGAGAAATAGCAGATTTACTCATGTATACCCTAAGTCATTGATATATATTGAGCTCAATCACAAAATTACATTTGGAGGAAAGACAAATTAAAACATGAATGGAAAAAATTAAACTTGGCAAAGAGTATTGACTAGCAGAAAATTCATAGCTTCTGGTGGAATATTCATATTTGTATACTGTATATTTATCTCAAGATGACTTGAAAAGTAATTTCCTTATGAAGATTAGAAACAGGGAAGCATTGGCAATTACCTATGTACATGATCATAGCTCATACTTCCTCCATTATTTAATAAATCATTGGAACATTTGTAACAGAATGAAATAGAATTCCGATATTATAAATGTGTGGCTTTAAATCTCAATTATATTTTTATTGACAGTAAAGATTTTCTCTCCCTAATATGTCAGATCTTCAGTCTTCTAATGTTTAAATGAGGATAGGCTATAACCTGTTGGGCTACACTAAAGTTTAAAAATAATGCCTGTGAAGCATCTGGCACAGTGTAGGGAAGCAGAGTGGTATCTCTCATTTTTGTTCTACTTATAGCTACTGCATTAGCCTTGCTCTGCAGAAGCATTAACCTTCAACCATAAACTAACTTGATCAACAAGCAGGGGTTTGAAAGGCCAAAAGCAAGGCAATTAACTATGTTAATGGGTGTCAAAAAAATGAACACTGCTCTTTTTAGAAATATTTTCAGTGACTTTCCCTCTAAATTAAATTGGAAACATTAGTAAAATAAAATAAATATTTGAAAGTTACGGTTCAAACAATTTTCATGCTGACTAATTCATTCATTGAAGTGTCTTTCACAGTAGTGAACTCTTATTCAGTAAGAACAACTAGCATTGTCAGAATTAATTGATCAGATGACCATTCATATAAAAACAGGGGGACACAGTAAGTCAGACATGACAGGGTCAGAGGACATGAGGAACTTAGTCATTCACCACAATAGGATTTGCCTCTAAGGTAAGAAAAAGTTGTTTTAAGTATTATTGATTTTTACTTGGAAAATGTGTCCTATTGATTTTTCCATCTAGATCCTTAACTATGGCTTTTACTACACTATTCTTGTCTATAATGACTAACAATGGAAAAGAGAAGGACAGAAATGGGATGGTCAAACGTGGAAGAAAGATAAAATGGGACTTCAAAATTACGACTGAAAAGGTTACCCTCACCCCTGCCCCTAGCACATGCAATATTATTTCAGAGTTCTACTTACTTCTGAAAGGGAAATAACAGTTTTTAGGTTCTTAGTTTAAGTGAAATGGTGTGGTGAGTTTACAGAGTATGCAACTGAACTTGCTATTTCAAAGCTCCTATGCTTGTGAGCAAAGAATTCCTGGATTTCTGCCAAAAATGAAGTTCAAATTATTTGAAGGAATAGGCTGTTGAAGGCTTTCCATTTCTTTTAACCAGGCTTTGTTTTTCACAACTGTCATTAGTCGATTCTAGTTTATTACCTGTTGGGACTTGGCATTCTGGTATTTGAAAATGTATTTATTCAGTCAATGTAAAAAACAAAAAACAAACTGTCGCAATTCTGAAGAAGGTTGTTCATCATCTGGCAGTGCACAGGCAACAGTCTTTGTGCTTCAAATACCTTCTTCTACACATCTACCCAGGAGAAACTTCTGGAAACAGTACCTTTATTTTCCTTTTATTTCTTTTCTCCATAAATCCCTCCTACTTTTCTTTTATATCCCTCCCCCACCCTCTGTCTCATACTCTACCTTTTCTTATTCTTTCTTCTTTCCCTTTCCTTCTTTTTTTCAGAGTTCTATCTCTTTTTATTTAAATTTGAAAGCTCTGAAGAAATCACTTGACTTAAAAGTTCAATATCTGTGCCAAATGGCTTTGATAGAAAACAGAGTTTATTATTTGTGTCAGACTGAGCAGGACAAAGTGAATTCTACAAACATGCTGATAGACACCATCCTTTATCTCAGCAGTTTATGGTTTTAGTTTATGTCTATGAAACAATTTCTTGTCATTTAAGTGCTCTTGAAAAGTTCAGATTCATTTAGTTAAGAATGCTACAGTGATATGTTTGGGGGTTCTTCTGAGCAATTTTTCCAGACATTGATTACTGCCCGAAAGAAAGAAAGTTAAAGGAACAAAGAAGCACCTACTAACTAGACAATTTATCAACCTACAGAACATTGAGCTTATTGTCATTCCAAAATATTAAAAATCTATAGTTATAGTTGTGGTCTAAAGGCTCTTATAAATGCATTACTATAGAAAAAAAATTCTGAGCTTCTGTTTTGCAGTTTTGGTTAACTTTATATTTTATGTTTAGCTTTTCGTACTGGGGATTGAACCCAGGGGTGTTTAATCACTGAGCAACATCCCCAGCTCTTCAGTTCGAGACAGGGTCTCACTAAATTGCTTAGGGCCTCACTATGTTGCTGAGGCTGGCATTGAACATGCAATCCTCCTGCCTTAGCCTCCTGAGTCAATAGGATTATAGCTGTGCACCACTGCCCCCACTTGTAGTTAACATTAAATGCCAACCTGAATATGGTAATTTATGTAAAATAATAATACACATATTATTCAGATTCCTAGGCCTTTGAATTAGTTGTGTTACAATATTTGATTAAGGTTTATATTATTTTGTACATTTGTATACTTTATTTTCTGCTTGATGACCACTGAGGCAATGTAAATTGCTGTGGTCACATGGTAAAAAAATGAATAATTTAGCCCTCTTGCTCTTTCCAGTCCTTATTGTGTCTTAGTTGTTTTAAAAAATAGATATACTGCCTTTAAGAAGATGACATACAGAAGTAGCTTATTTTAACTGAGTCAAGTAGCAAAATTAGCAATAATCCACTGCATAAGAGGTATAATTAACCTATGGGATGCAGTGGTCAGTGGGAGGCCAGCCTCAGGTGAGACAATACAATTTCAATAGATTTGAAAAGTAGTCCTCTGCTTCTCTAAAGAGTGCTTCTAACCAGTTTCTGGGAAGGAATGAGATAACTTGAAACCCATTAGACATTTTATATAAGCTCTTCTTTTATGCTTGGAATCATATTAGGGAAAGAGTATAAGAGTGGTTAGCACAGGGATGTTTAAGCAAGTGATCATCTTCCTCAGGCAATATTGGAGACGACTAATTATTTTGCCTAAGTTTAAGTATATTTGTGCTGGCCTCTTGATTTAAGAAGAGACTTTCAGAAGTAGTTCCAAAAAGTAAATGGAATAAACAGCAACAATTGTTTTTTTTTTTCTTTTTCTTCACAGTCTTCTGATTCAAGGAAGCATACATATTTAAAAGCATATTTTACAAAGCTGTTTTCCTTACTCATTTAATCTAGTGAATGTGGAAAACTGGAGATCAAAACCACAATTCTGTAAACAAATTCGATACCATTTAGAATTTAAACATTAAAAAGATTTACAAACGTTATACCATCTCACATTGCTCTCCCTGTTCGCACACCATGTCACAAAGGTGCTGCACGTCAGAGAAGGCCTCTGAAGCAAACCATTAGATCACACCTCGTTATAAGCCTCAGATTTTTAGTCGGTCTACTGAAACCCTGCACTTTGACACCATTAGCCTAATTATATTTTATAGTTCTAAGATCATCGTTGTCCTTTAAATTAACATAATACAATACAATACAATATTTACCTTCAAAAGTCCTCACAACAAAGAATGAAACTTTGCTATTATCTTCAAATCCTCAACCATTTAAATCTTTTTCTAATACAAGCCAGTTATTCATTCAACCTTAAAATATTAGTGAGGCGTCATGCCACATTTAGAAAAGCATCCTATTTTTTCACAACCCTTTTTTTGTTCTCTTAAGATCTTTTGGTATTCTGTTGCTTGCCTTTTCAAAAGAAAAACTACACAAAATATTCTGAGTTCACAGAGAATTATTACTTTATTAATCTTCATTTTCACAAACTATCATCTTCTTTGATGTGAATCACAAATAAAATTATCATCTTATGAATAGCAACAAGGATCATAAGGAGGAAATTCCTTGTTCTTCCACAAGTGTTTCAGTAATTGGAAACACAAAGACAGGTAAAAATCCTTCTGTGAAAAAGGTTTTGAGTATTTTCTGTGAGGTGTCATGAGCTTTGCACCCTGACCAGTCTTTCTGACACAGGGTGAGTCAGACATCCCTAGGCATAAAAACAGCAACTTTCTCCAGAACTGGTATTTTGTAAACATCTATCAGTCTAATAAATGCTAACCAGATCACATTAGTAAATACACAGCTCTCGAAAATGTGTTATCACCATTCAAATTCACTTTTATAGAACATCATTTCTCCTGGCAGGCACAGCTGTCAGGAGAATCAACAGGAGCTGACACTGAATGATTGGGTGCCTGCTGGGAAAGGATGTGTGATGTATACATTTGGGAAGCATTTTGATCATGGAACATAGAGATATTGCTCTATGCAACTGTTTAATGCCCATTTCCCATATTTTATTAAACTTCCATAATCCAAAAGAGATTAGGTCATTTAAGTATAATCTATAACATACACACAGTGGAAATTTGTTCACAAAATACAAGACATATACTTAAAAGAAAAAGGATTGTAGGTAAAATCGGGTATATGAACTAAGAATAGAATCCTGTGAAGCCCCAGGAAAGGCTTGCGGTGAGAGCAGGGGATTGGGAACACACCTGTCACCTGGTAAAGACAGGTTAGATTATGCAGAGCTGACACAGCAACCAAGTGCAAATCCAGGCCAACACGTAAAACTGGTTTTTAATTTTAAGACGGTAAAACCAAAGGTCAGAAATTCACAAACGTAGATGGGAAATCCTGCAAATCACTAAAATACATACTCATTTTCTGAACAGGCCAGCAAACATGGTTTACCCTAAGGAAAGAAGATATTAGCATATAAAGATATAATGTATAAAGCAGGCTTTAGCTAATATTTTCCATAAACTTTAGTAGTATATTTGCAGTTTCTTCAGTCTCTGTTACTACTGCTTAGCTCTGCTCTTATAATGAGGGTTACAGCCATCCACAATAAACATGAGTGTGGCTGGGTTCCAATGGAATGCTATTTATGAATACTAAAATTTGAATTTTTACATGACTAAAAGTTTTATTCTGTTTTGGTTATTTTTTTTCAATCATTTGAAGCCATGTAAAAATATTTCTTAGCCTATAGGTTACATGAAACAGACTTTGACCTGTGTATTATAGTTTGTTGATCCTAGTACAGACAAAAGAAATCTATGTAATAAGTGAGAATCCTTCTCTGACGCTGGGGATATGTAAAAGCCATGTTGATTGTTTTTAGAGATTTTCTATTCTGAACTTATTTTCCAAAATTCAATAGCATCAGTGATTTGCAGTATTCTAATTCAATTCTTCTGACTCAAGAGCCTATGGCTTAATTTAGTAAAAAATTAAAGAATCTAAATAACTTTGGCAGATTCAGCCTAGTATTAATTTAGTTTCTTTTTATCTTAATCCAATTACTATTATAAAGCTATCTTAGAGAACCAAAGGACATTTTAAAAGTCATATTTTTTCTATAAAATTTCTACAGATCTAATGTATATCTAAATATAACAAAATGTATAATTTATCACATAGCAGTCACTTGAATCTCAGGCTTCAGTTTCCAAATAATAACTACTGTACTAATTTTAAAGACAATATTCATGTTTTACAAGGTATATAGGTTGTTAAGGGACTAGTCAATAGAGACAGATTACTTGTACAAATCAGAGTTCTATTCCTTATTACTATAGGAAATTTGATAAATTCTGTAGCTTAAATCTTAGGTGTCCCTCAAATGCCCATGTGTTAAAGGCTTTGTCCTCAGAGAGGTGGTGGAAACTTTAGGATGGGAAGCCTAGGGGAAGGTTTTCAGGTCACTGGGTGTGCCCTTGAAACAGGTAGTGGGATCCAACCACATCTTCTTTTTCACTTCCAGCCCTGAGAGAGAAACTTCTTCTGCCCTGAACTCTTTGCCCTGATGCATAGTCACAGGCTCAAAGCAATGAAGCCAATTGATTATGGATTGATTTGGCCCAAAATTGTGGGCCAAAATAAACCTGTGTATAGATCAGTGATACAAGGTAATTTTTATAGTAACAGAAAGCTGACAAACATGGCAAGTTACCTGAACCCTGTACATCAGTTTATTCACCTACAAAACAGAACTGTTCCATAGGGTTGTTTTAAAGTCACTATATAAAAGGCTAAGAATAAGGTCTGACACAAATTTGGTGTTAGGGAGTTGTTTGGCTTATTATCATTATCAGAAACCATCTTTTCATGTGTCATCTGCTCATTATCACAAACTCCCTGATCAAGCATAGTTAACAGTCGCATGCGCGCGCGCGCACACACACACACACACACACACACACACAAGCCATTTTGGTAAGCATTATAAATTAAGTGATTCATATAAATGTATCTTAGTGAGCTTTAAAGGATGTTGACCAACTCTAAATACAACAGTCATTTACTAATTAAATTCCTCACCTAAATCATAGAAAGAGAACTTGTTCACTCATGCATTGCTGGTGGCACTACAAATTGGTGCAACCACTATGGAAAGCAGTATGGAGATTCCTTAAAAAACTTGGAATGGAACCACCATTTGACTCAGCTATCTCACTCTTATTCTATACTCAAATGACTTAAAAACAGCATACTACAGTGATGCAGCCACATCAATGTTAATAGGAGCTCAATTCACAATAGCTAAACTGTGGAACCAACCTAGATGCCCTTCAACAGATGAATGGATCAAGAAACTGTAATATATATATATATATATGAATATTATTCAGCATTAAAAGAGAATAAAATTATGGCATTTGTAGGTAAATGGATGGAGTTGGAGAATATCATGCTAAGCAAAATAAAGCAATCCCCAAAAAACTAAAGGCCAGATGTTTTCTCTGATAAGTGGATGCTGATCCACTAAGGGGAGAGGAGGTTGCATGAGGAGAATGGAGAAACTTTGCTTGGGCAAAGGGGAGGGAAAGGAGGAGAGGGGGCATGGGGGCTGGAAAGATGGTAGAATGAAATGAACATGTATGACTGCACATATTGTGTGACTATATATCATGTACAACCAGAGAAATCAAATTTGTGCTCCATTTGTGTACAGTGAATCAAAATGCATTCTGCTATCATGTGTAACTAATTAGAACTAATAAAAAAGAGTAAAAAAAAAAAAAGAAATAGACCTTGTTCAAAGCATTCAGGAATACTTAATCTAACAGTTACTAGAGGAAGAAGAAAACATTTGACTTTCACTAAATAGTTACTTAATGATTTTGTGGACATAGATTTGAGCAAAGGAGAGCAATATCAAACAACCACCTTTGATTATAATGAAAAGAAATAGCATAATGCTATTTCACTAACAGTTTACTCTTCATCTTATTTAAATAGGTCTGTACCTCTGGTTGAACATTATATATGTATTTCTATGTTTAGAATATTATTTGTGCTACAGATAATTCAGTAAAAAGCTAAAAATAGTAATGATTCCCAACTCCCATATTTATGAATTTGCCTTTAGGTAAAGTAGTTCAACAATTTGGTTGCTGTTTTCAGCTTCAAATGTTTATATATTATGAATGACAGTACTTCTCACTAAAGTATAAAACTTTCTATATTCTTGTCTTCAGAATCTTTTAAAAAATAAATTCTAAAATGAATGCTTACAAGTCTAACATCACATAAAACTCAAATTTTGAGACACACAAAACAAAACAATCATAAAAACAAAATTGTGGTCAAAACTCCAGCTGGATTATGTATAATATGTGAAATATCTGAATGAATAAAGTAGGGTTAAATTCTTAAAATTCCACTTAGATATACAGATTTAAAATATCTCTTAAAATATTGAGGATATATTTTCCAATATTTTCATATTGCATGCAGATAATGATATTCAACAATTTTCAATGTTTTTCTAAATGAAATTCTTTGACAAAGGTGGAAGAATATTCCAAATTTCTTTTCTTTTTCTTTTTTTTTTTCTTGTATGGGGATTGCACTCAGGGGTGCTTAAATACTGAGCCACATCCACAGCCCTTTTTTATATTTTATTTTTTAGACAGGGTCTCACTAACTTGCTTATGGCCTCCTTAAGTTGCTGAGGCTGGCTTTGAACTCTCTATCCTCCTGCCTCAGCCTCCCAGGCTGTTGGGATTAATAGATAGGTATGTGCCACTGCACCAGGTGATATTCTACATTTCTATAATGGAATTTCTTTCTATCTATAGATTCATCATAGGGAAATTTCTCAGCAATCAATGACAGATTTTTCAGGGACAATATATGATTTTAAAGATCAATAGAACTCTGCTCTAATCACTCATCACAACCAGCCCTAAAGTATTTATTTTGTGGGAATATATAGTTCATAATAAAAAGATGTAATTAAGAATAATACATAGCAATCACATTTGAAGATGGTTATAGTATTCACTAGATATTACTGAATCTTCTGTTTATTCAATTCTGATCATTTGAATTACATAATTTTGCTATTGTGTTTTTATCTAGCCTCTTGGTATTCCTTTTATAACAGAAACAAACATACTTAACCTTACTTTGTCTTCATTATTCTATTAGGTTTTTATCATTTTTTTCTGTCTTTAAGTGAGGGAACATAAAAGTATGACAAAGATTATGTCTCATCTTCCAGATTGTGCTGCAAATACATGCCATTGTCAAAATTTGAATGTAGGTTTTGAATGATGGTCCAGGTCTCTTTCCACTCCACAAAAGATGACCCAGTACTGAAGGGGAATGGATCTAGTGAATGTTCCAAAAGTGGAAATTGCCTCTTGGGTCCTATGGAAACATTTATTTTAATCATTTTTTGATAGACATCTCTGGAAGACTATTAACACTTGCTTGTCTTCACAAAAGAGGTCACTAAAGGGAATTTACTGTTATCTTGATGACTCACAGTCTCCATCATGAACAGCCATTATCACACCCTGCAGCAAGGCAGCGCCTGTCAAGCCTTCAGCTGTCACATCTGCAATCATCCCGCTTGCTTCTAACAGCCTTCTGCTCTGATTCTGCTCAATGACTCCGGGTCAGGGAACCAGATGACCAAGGCTTTTAAAAATTATATGTAAAAGTTTTCAGCTTTCTCAACTGTAAAATGAGGTTACTTTACCAGACCAGTGGTGCTCAACTCTGGCTACATATTTGAATCACTGTGCTCAGACTCCAGTCTAGGAGATAACTGGTCTGAAATGAGGATTTAACATTGGTAGTTTTTGAAATATTCTTGAATTTTTAATATGCAAACAGACTTAAGAAACATAATGATAAAATGTCTTTAAATCTAAAATGTAACATTTCCACAACTTGAAGAATTTAAGTTCCTAAATGAAGTGCTATACCCTATACAGTATTCTATGTCTAGCCTAGTTTAGACACACACAGAGACAAAGACACATAAAACCTTTTCATCATTGGTACACAGTTCTGCATATTTAGGCAGAGACTTTGTAACAAACCTATTCAGCATTTCTTCCTTAATCTTTCTCAATTCTCTTCTCTGTTTCTCCAGCTAAATGTTTAGATTAGGTAGTTGCAAAAAGATAACGTACATATAAATTTAACATTTCCAAGTCTATATGTATAATTTAAAAATGTATAATTTAAAAATATAAATTTATATTTTAAAACTGAAATTTTTAATTTATACATTATTGTATCTTCCTTTCTCCCTCCCTTCCTCGACTTCTTGTTTCCATCTTTCTGTACCATTTTATTTCTCTTACTATGCACTTGGTATTCACAGATATGAAAAGAACAATAGTCCAAAATCTCTGTTGTAATGGAATTCATTGACAAATGTGATAACATGATCAGGTAAACAGACAATTGTAATCTATATGGCAAAGACATCTGTAGGTTTCTACAGCAGCACATAGATGGGAACGTGCAACCAGCCGGGGAGTGTAGCAGAATAAGGATATTAAGAGGAACCCAGAGTTTAGTTTAACCCTGAAAAAACTCATCCAGGTGATAAAAAGAAAAAATCATAGGAAATACTATCAATAAGGAGGAAAATCTGTAAAGTTTAAAAGATGTAATAATATAGGATATTTGAGGGAATTCCAAGTATGCAGTTCAGTATGAGTGTCAAGTAGTAAAAATGGAAAGCACAGACACCTGTGTTCATTAATGATCTTGGAGCTTGCTTACAGGGGAACTTGTACATCCTGCCAAGGATGGCAATTAATCAAACTTTCTTTCCTTCCTTCTTTCCTTCCTTCCTTCCTTCCTTCCTTCCTTCCTTCCTTCCTCTCTCTTTCCTTCCTCCCTCCCTCTCTCTTTTCTCTCTCTCTCTCTCCTTCCTTAAAAGCAATAGGAAGACATCGAGAAAACCAAATACACAAAGGGAATCTACATCCTATGTTCATTACAGAAATATTAAAACATGATTGTCTTTTAATAATATATGTCATTTGTGATTTTAATGAAATACTAATGCTATAACCTGATTCAGAATGGGCATTCAGAATTAATTGCAATAATCAAGAACAACAGGTAATTAGCAATTCTGTTAGAGTAACAGTGTAGATAAGCTTACTATTTATAATCCCTGAGGCATGGAGTATAGGAGTCAATTTAGGAGGACTTGTCAGTGTTAAAGTGGTGAGAATGAGACAGAGGAATGAACATGTTGCACATCTACATTGGAAGGCTGACCCCAGGAAGGCAGTGCATATTAGCATGGAGAAGCAGGACTACAGGACATTTTTAACCATGGCTTCATAAAATGAACATAGAGATCAAAGTCCAAGACCAGAACTCTCAAAAGCATAAATATTTTAAGAAGAAAGTGGGAAGTAGTACTCTGTAAAGACATGGGGCAGGGGAGGATTAGAAATGTAAGAGGAAAATTAGTGTAGGCCAATGTTAGGTAATTTTAAGTAGAAGAACCTTTTTAGATCCTGTGTAGTCAGGAGTGTCAAGTGCTGTCAACAGTAAAGATTACTGGTGGAGATTAGCAGCTACACTGGAGAGAAGTGAGAAATAGACAATATTTGAGGTAGTATTCTCCCCCCCCCCCAGGACCAGGGATTGAACCCAGGGATGCTTAACCCCAGCCTTTTATATTTTATATTTATATTTTTTTTTAAATTTTGAGACAGGGTTTCACTAAGGTGCTCAGGGCCTCACTAAGTTGCTGACACTGGCTTTGAATTTAGATCCTCCTGCCTCAGCCTCCCAAGCTGCTAGGGTTACAGGTATGTGTCACTGCTCCAGGCAGAAGTATTTCCTTTTTAAAAATTACTTTACGAACACTTAATTACATAAAATCTTACTTTATAAACCATGTTGTAAATGATAAATGCCTTCTTGAATTAAATAGTTACCTTCTTTCATATCAATTAACCTCACCCCTCCTCAATTGCAGAAATACCCATAATGTCATTGATCTCCTGTTTATTATTAGACAGCAAATTCCCAAGTGGTAAATTAGTGCCAACTGTATCTTTCACTTCTTTTTGTAAAATTTGATCAATGGTTATAGAGTTTTGGACATGACAGCTACTCAGAAACATCCTTGCTAGGATAACTCTTTTAGTTAAGGAATCAGGGAGTTAGGTCACATTTTCTAAATTCCATGCTATTCCTAACAACAGTTTGTAAAACCATCCATAATATAAATGTTTGGAAATATTGTGCAGCTTTTTAAAGACATTAATATTTTTCATTTCTAGAAAAGTTGCCAAGGAATGGTAGAAGTTTAATATAATTTTTTTTCTTAAAGAAAAGACTAAAAGAATAGCTATTCTTTGATTATTCTAAATAATGAAGCTTTCATAAATGTATGATATCACAAGTTAATGAGTTTTATATATATTAGTTTATTGAGGTTAAATAGCTGAAATTCACTGTTAAAAATTAAAATACTAAATAGAACAGGCACAATACTAATGCAGTCATTAGTTTGGCCATGCCAATATTGAATAAATCTTTCTTCATTCTTTAGAAAATAAATGATTAGTATTATTAAACAGAATTTGTCCGGTGTTCAACAGATTATTAAAGGTCTTAAGTGTCCAGTTCTTAGAACTCTTTATTTTTACCCATTTTTCCTAGGAAATAGCATATAGTTCCATGGCTTTAAATACCAAATGTATGCTGATGAGTCTCACATCTGTATCACCAGTGCCAAACACACCCAGATGTGCACATTCACTTCTACTACAGAAAACATTTCTCTGTTTGGATATCTCTGGTAAGAACCACAAATGTACACTGAAGGGAGAACAAATCAAAACAAGCCATTCCTTCCTTTTTTTTTTTTTTTTTTACCATGGCCCAAAGCACAAAGCTCATACTTTCTGCCTTGGTTTACCTTACTCCACCTTGACACTCAATGGCTTGAGACCTCCTGCCTCATCATTTGTATGAGGGCTGTCTAGTTTTGGT
The DNA here is from genome assembly GCA_028644305.1 of Xerus rutilus. Lineage (NCBI taxonomy): Eukaryota > Metazoa > Chordata > Mammalia > Rodentia > Sciuridae > Xerus > Xerus rutilus. Next base: position 30,228,352 of record CM053403.1, on the reverse strand, counting down.
TATATCATCCATTACCTACTTACTTCAACAACCTCTGAACCACTGTTTCCCTTTTTACTTTTTTAAAGTTTTCTAAACATAGTAGACAGCATGATCTTTGAAACACAAACCAGATCATGTCTTCTTGGTCAAAATTTTCTGATGGTTTTATATCACAACAACAACAACAAAATGCACCAGAAATGCAAACTCTTAACCCACTATGTATTTTTATGATGTTTTCATGGTTTTTGACATATGACAAGATTATTACATCTTTAGGGAGCAGACAGTTGTATCCTCCAACCAAGAAATAAATCATACAAAAATCCTAGTCTACAAAAATTAGGATTATACCTCCTAATACCACAAGGTGGGACCTTTAGGAGTGATTAAATCATGATGATGGAGTCCTCCTAAATGGGATTATTACACTTTTTAAAAAAGACCACAGAAAGCTAATTGGTCCCCTCTACCATGTGAGCAGACAGCAAGAAGGTGACATTCTACTCTATGACCAAGAACTAGGCCATCACTGGACATGGAATCTTAGACTTCTCAGCATCCAGAAATTTTAGAAATTAATTTCTGTTCTTTATAAATACTCAGTATATAGTATTTTGTTATGGCAGGCTGAATAGATTGAAACTAGTTGAGATTTGCCACCTGAATAGAAACAACATACTTTTTAAGATTGGCCTGTGCAATTATTTTCCCTTTGCAATAGATATCCTCAACCATCCAGGGTTTGGAAAAATGTCACTGATTCAAACAAATTTCCTCACTATCTTGGTATACCCTCATGTTGAAGTTATATATTTTTTGCTTATGTTTATTTTCTCTCCTGAAACATAAGCCCATAAAGCAGAGAATTTGGCCAAATTCCCAGTAGGTTGACACACAGTAGGTGATATATAAATTCTATTAGATGAATGAATGCAGTATTTTTAAATGCATTCAGACACACTATAGGTGGAGATGGTTAATCTACTTTTGGTAGAATTTGGTATTTTTATTGCAGTATATAGATCTAATTGAATATGTCATAAGGCCCTAGATTTTGCAAAATTCTTTCACAGGTTATCTGATACAATTATCATAGTTTAGACAGATTTAAGGAGAATGGGGTAAAAGAAGTTAACTGACATTTAATGAATTGTTGGAATTAGAGAAGAATCCTAGCTCTTACAGACCTTTTCAAAAGTAGCTGAGCTTCAGGATTGATGTGTAATTGTTTTGTGTTTAATGTAGTTTAAAAGATACATAGAATAGCAAATCCTGTCCATATGGTTACATAGTTTCTAAGACAAGTCTGCATTTTTAAAAAGCAAGCAATTCAAATAGCTTATCCTTTAAATAAACAATGGTTTAGAGACATAATAGCAATTAACCCATCTAATTTCCTGGCATAAAAGAAACATTACATTCATTGTTACAGTGCTTTGAAGGTAAATTCATGATCATGTACTTGCAACACAATGAGATTGATATTACTGAATGTGATAGGACAATTCTACATATTTATAAATGCTAGGGTCCTACATTGTGGGTCTTTTCATTTCTTTTTTTCTATGGCTATGAATTTAAAGCTGTTTGAATCCACAACTTCAGGAAGAAGCAGAAAAAGAAAGCAAGTCTATTTATTATACATCTGCAAGCACTGTTTTTCTGGGATGTGATACATCATGCTCCTGAGACTACTTGTGCATTCTGCTTTCAAGATGTTGGTAATTTATTTCAAAACCTCCTTAGCATACTTATTTAAATAAAAATTATGAGAAAGGACCTATTACTCACAAAGGAGAAAATGTACACTACTTAGAAATTCCTGTGAAATATGTTGTTCTCCATGTACAGATACTGTATTTATAATCCATAAAACATTCCATCATCATATCTTTGAGAATTTAGATTTCATTATGAATTCTGCAGTGCCATAATAGCCTCTATAATAACTTTCAGGACTAACTAGCTTGTCATTGATGTGATTAAAAAATACACACTACGTATCAGAAAAGGTGCACACTACAGAGCTTGATTTAAAGGAAGCCAGTCTCTTACATTAATTACTTTATAGGCTATGACAATTCCAATCCCTGTAGAATATGAGATTTTCCCCTCTGCATAGGATATTTATATTAAAAGATTATGTGGGCTGGGGTTGTGGCTCAGTGGTAGAGCGCTTGCCTTGCATGCATGAGGCACTGGGTTCGGTCCTCGGCGCCACATAGAAACAAATAAATAAAGATATTGTGTCCATCTACAACTAAAAAAATGTTTTTAAAAAAAGATTATGTACACTATGCTCTGAAAAATCAAATTAGTTAGGTTTTCTTTTAATTGTAAATTATCACTTAAGATAATGCCACCCAAATTCATTTACTCACTCATTTATCAAATACTTTTTTACTTGTTGAGTACTATGCTAGTTACTTGGAGTAAAAACATGAATGTGAAATGATAAATCTTCTATAGGAAATTCTATAAACTAGTGAGACAAGCGAAAAAATTGTTATCTTGTCATTTTCTATCCATGTGACACCTGCTCAGAAAACAGGTATATTTTGTCTCATTCCATTAAATTAGAGTCTTAATTATAAATTACTACATTGGAATTCTGATATGTAAAGTTTTAAAGAGGTTAACAGGAACTCAATCATGAAAAATTGGTTCTTTCTTAAACTGAAAGCAAAAGAAAGTTTCTGAGTTCTAGAACCTTGAAAAGTAGAAATTTAAAGACGAAACATGATTTGAAATCTGGGCAACTTTTACTGCTACCATTATTTTTCTATCTCACATTCTTTAGTGTATACTTGACATGCAAACATAATATAGTTTTGAAGGGAACATGCGTAACATGGTAATTAGAGCACACAAAAATAACTTCTGGTGACTTATAAAAATACAGATTTCAGATTTTTAAATTGAAGTCTTAATGTGGTGCATGATTATTAAGTAAAATAGAATGGGAAATATAAATAGTTGCAAATATATTTCTAATGATTCACAAACAACCTTTATGGTTTAGGAAATAATATGTGTGTGCTCCTTCATTAAACTAAAATTTTAGTAGAGGTAAAACATGGCAGTAGATAGGAACTTATTTTTAATAAATGATATGACATATAATTTTATTTTAAATGTACTCTTTTTTCCTAATAAAATTCTTAGTTGAGGGTCAGAGTAAAGTGGTAACTTGTTTAAGACAGAAGATAAGAGATTTACTATAACATATATTTCATAAGGAAAAAAAATCTGTATAAATTTTTACTTTTCTTTGTATGTCTAGTACCTAGAATAATATCTACAATATAAATACTTGAATAATAAATCCCTGAGGGTACAGAAATATTTAGCTTATAGCAATGTTTTTTTGATCATGTTAAAGTTTTTAAAAAGAACTAATCTATATAGAAGAAGAGAAACCCTAAAGCCCAACCTTATTATGATAATGACGGCAAAGGACAAACAATTTTGCCCAGTGTTTTCTGTGACTCAAATGCTTTTATTTTGGAGAGTTCTGGAATATTTTTAGCACCATTAAAGAAATTGTGTTTATTTAAATCATAATGTAACTTCCAAGTAATTAATAAGTAAAACATTTATAATTTTTTTTTTTTTGCCTCTGTGAACCATTACATAAGAAGTACATTTGTAAGCAATCTTGACCCTTTTCATTGGTACCTGGTATATTTAGCTGTAGCTCAGTTTTGGACAAATACTACATTCTCTGAACTTCTTAGTAAATGAGCTAGTACAAAATGCACTTGGATACATTATAGACAAAGATAAACATCTCATAGCCTGCAAAGAGAAATATTATACCAAATATATTTTATGAAATATGTACAACATGTCCAAACACAGAAATATGTGTGTGTATGTAATAGAAGCAAAGTCATAGGAAACCTATATAATAGAGTTATATAGATCTTGAAATAAATGTTTACATATTTAAATGGCAATGCAGAATTTTTTTAGAGAACAAGTCTTCTGAGTATGTAGAAAGAACTAAATGAAAAACAAGGAAAAATATAATTTAAACTATCAGTGAATAGATTCAGTATCATAGTAGTCATAGTTGAAGAGAGAATTATTACAATGGAAGATGAGCCAGAAGGAAAGTATGCTATATAAGGATGGAGCCATGTGAATGACCCTGGATTTGTGTGCCTTGATCCTGTGGCTAGGAGGCTGGTTACTGAATCATCCACATAGGGTTTTTTAATGGACTCATAAAAGCTCTTAGCTTCCTCTGGGGGTCAGGAGAGTTGTTGAATCTTAATTGTTTTTTTAATGTATGAGTTTTGTATAAATAATAAAGAAGTCTTTCATTTGTATTATAGCTAATGCTTCCAATATTGGTCTTATAAAGCTGATATTTATGTAGGAGATGGACTTTGAAAAACATTCCATTAATGCAGTGGAGAGCCTCTTAGTGATTGTGTCTGCAGTATTATTGTAGTATATTGACATTTCCTTTTCTACGTAATGTTTAAATAGTTCCTATTTTGACTTTTCAGCCAGTAGCTTATTTGTCTGAGTCTCTTCATGGAAGTGGCAGTAAAAAGTATGTTGAGTGCTAATTTTGGTGACTCTAACCAATTTCATCTTGCTAAATTAATATTCTGTACAATTTCTGAACTATATACATTTTGTTAGAGTATACTTTTTTACAGTTCCAGTAAATTATGAAAATGAATTTAATGTAGAAAAAATATAAAAAAGCATGAAGAGAAATTTTCAAAAGTCAGAGAAGATATAGTTAATACTATGAAAGGTATATGGGCTCTGTTAGAAATGTCAAATGTATTTGTAACTTGAGTTTCTTCCACTCCTAAGAGGGCACAAAAAGAGGATAAGGAGAATGAGACAAAGCAGTATTCGAAGAAAGACTATTTGGGAATCTTTAAACATGAAAACACAGTAGGTCATTAATTAAACAGTATAAATCCAAAGAAAACTATACCGGATATATTATATAATTATATGCTATCAAATAAATATGCACAGATATGTAACTATATTTAAATTGTCAAAAACACCAACTATATCAGAAAGAACATTTGGGCTTTGGTGTTTTGGGTTTGGCTTATATCATTTAGTATGATAGTCTCCACTCCAGTTCCTTCCATTTACTGGCAAATGCCATAATTTCAGTCTTTTTTTTTTTTTTTTTTTTGGTACCAAGGTTTGAACTCAGAGGTACTCAAACACTGAGCCACATCACCAGCCCTATTTTGTTTAGAGAGAGGGTCTGAATGAGTTGCTTAGTGCCTCTCAGTTGTTGAGGCTGGCTTTGATCTCAGGATTTTCCAGTCTCAGTCTCCCAAAGTGCTGAGATTACAGGTGTGCGCAACGGCAATCAGCAACTTCAGTCTTCTTTATGGTTAAGTAGTATTCCATTTTGTATATATATCACATGGAGGGTGGGGTTGGGAAGAATAGAAATCCATTTAATTAGATAAAAGGGAAGGAAGGGAAGGGAGGGGGATAGGAATAGGAAGGACAGTAAAATTAATTGGACATAACTTTCTTATCTTTGTATTTGAATACATGACCAGGGTAACTCTGCATCATGTCCAACCACAAGAATAGGATCCTAAATACAATAAGTTAAACTCTCTGTATGTATAATTCACCAAAGTACATTCTACTGTCACGTATAACTAAAAAGAAAAAAATACAAAACAAACACCAACTAAGAACTTAATAAAAATATACAAACTTTTTACAAAAAAACTAAATCCTTCTTGAAAAATATTGAAGTCATAAATAAATGGAATGCTATGTCATGTTATAGATTAAAAGACTCAGTTTTGTAGAGTTTATTCCTCACCAATTTGTTTTAAATTCAACATAATGCTGATAAAAACCCAGCATGATTTTGGGGACTTTGAATGCTTAAAGAAGTGAAAAAAGACACAAATGATTAAAATCATCTTGAAGAAAAATAAGATTACCATTTTAAATGTCAAGATTTATTCTAGCCGGGCGCGGTGGCTCACGCTTGTAATCCCAGCACTTAGGGAGGCTGAGACAGGAGAATTGCGAGTTCAAAGCCAGCCTCAGCAATGGCGAGGCACTAAGCAACTCAGTGAGACCCTGTCTCTACATAAAACACAAAATAGGGCTGGGAATGTGGCTCAGGGGTCGAGTGCTCCTGAGTTCAATCCCCGGTACCAAAAAAAAAAAAAAAAAAAAAAAAAGATTTATTCTAAGCTCTAGTAACTAAGAGAGAACAACAATGGTACAATGATTTTAAAATTTAGACTAGATTACCACAAAGACACCAATTTGTACATAGTCTTTTAAATTATGGAAAGGTGGTACTACAGAGCCCAGGAAATTTATCTTTTTTCAGTGAAGAGTGCTCAATTGGAGAACTCTAAAATGGGTTGTAGCAGGCAGAGTGCTCATTAAGGAGTGTGCTTGGGATCAACATAGATGGCAGAGAAGGACATCCAACAGGATTAGACTGAGGTAAAAATCTACCTGTGGTGCGGGCCCAACAGCCTTGAACGTCCTCAGGATCTTTTGTAACTAGAGTGGCCCATGTCCGTGGTCTTCACTGTCAAGATCAGACCTTTATGCACCTGCTTGGGTCAGAATTTTCTTGTGGGCCACCCTTAGAGAAGGGTACTTTAGAGTAAATCAGTGCTTTGTAGCTGAGTTAACCCATGAAGGAATTGATATTGAAGTCCATCTTCAGATAACACTCTTTGCAGGTGAGGCAGTTCACCAAGTGTCTAACTCATTCTGTTTCATTCTTTATGTCATTTGTCACTATATGTTGTTTACATATTGATTGTTAAACTTAATGAGGACAAGGAAATTATCTCTTGGTTATTTTGTCTCTAGTACTAATACTAAGAATTGTGTCAAAAACTGTTTATTTCATAAATAATATTAAATGAATGAATGAGGCTGAAAATTAATTAAAGGCCAAACTGTGAAGTATATTGTAAATACTGTTAAAATATGTCAGTATCTGGTTAATTATGACCTCTTTTATGTCAAGCTGATCTAATCTCTAGTTCTTATGTGTATTAGCTAACTGGCCTTGGATACATAACTTTGTGTGTGTGTGTGAAAATACTTTGTTATATAGACAGAAAAAAATGTTATTCTTACAAAACACATAATAGTTATAGTCATTAGGAGCAAAGAAAAAGTAGCAAGATTTAAAGTAACAATTTTATTTAACTGTCATTTCCTAATTGGTCACTTTAATCTTAAAACTATAAGTAATGGGAAGAAATTTTAGATATTGGATTATTTTAACTATAAATTAGTTTTGTTCCTATCTCCTCTGTGAACCTTGTGTCTGACATGAAGTCTGTTTTCTCTGTGCTATTAGAAACTCTTCAGTTTACTCCTTTTTGCCAATAAATACTAGTGTCTAAATGTCTAGGAGCATTAGTTAAAGTGGTACACATTTCTTTCCAATATTTTTTTCTCAATTTTGGACCTAAAAATACATATGTGTTTTATTTTTCCCCAGTTCCCAGAAATAGAGGGATAAAAACACTTTTAACATGTAACTTTTAGATTCTTCTTCCACAGATATTGTCTCCAAATAAATGATGATTAATTTCCAGACACATTTCCAAAACCATTGAATGAAATATCTATCTGTTGTGTCTTTCCACATTCCAGGTTTCTTAGTGAATGTTAAATCAGATATTTTATTTCAGATCTGCTTTTTTCTCTTCTTGGACACTACCTCTACCATAATTACTCCTTATAAGCTACTCATTTTCTTTTTCTATTGTACTTTTGATAAATGGCATTTCTTACATGTTCAAAATAGATTCTGATATAAGAAAACATGGGAGGCCAATGGAAAAACTAGTTTCCTTAACATAATTTTAGAATTTTCAGGTTATAATACCTATATTGACATGAAGAAACCAGAAATGCAAAAATGTTTAACTGGGAAGTATGGAAGAACTAAAATTGCACCTTCTTATAACAATGAAGAATTAGTATATTACCAGTATTTACTCTTGACTTATATAATTAAAATGAGATATCTCTTTCAAAATTTACTTGAAAGGGATCAAAGCACATCTATAAGGGTTACTTGGAAAAGTGACTGCAATGTTCCCTTGACAATAGCATTTGAATTATTAAGAATATTTACATGTCAAAAAGAAGTTGTTAGTTAAAAGATGAGATTGGTGTACAAAAAGCCTATGTGATAAATTATTAAATAAAATCTGTAAGTCTTCCCAAGCACTATTCTCCCATAAATAAACTTTGAGAAAAGGCATTTGGGAAATATAGACCTAGTGCCAAGTCCATCCCTTTTTGTAAGTAGATGCAAAAAGGACTCTGCAAATCCTGATGCCATTTTTGTGATTATCTCATTTGTTTAAAAGGATATTTTAGTATGTATTAAACCTAATTTCACTCTTAACATTACAAAGCTGTGCTTTCCAGACAACCTTCTGATTTTGATTTAGCTTTTGTTATAGATCTACCTAGATAAAAATAACACTAGTCATGTGGCATTATAATTAATTAACATTATCTAAATGAGTTCATTTTACATGTGGCCACTAAACAAAAATAAATCTGTTTTAGTGTGCAGTTTAAATCAGATTTCAAGCCTGTATAGAACAAGGCTGTCTTCTGAACTATTGCAAATTCTTCAAAGTAATGTAGGCAATAACCTGCATTTTGCCTGTCTTGTTTTCTTTCTCTCTCCTTATCATTATGTGATTTCCTCAAACTTTATAGTGTATAGTTGATCAATATTTATTTTAATGTCTTCACATAGCACAATAGATCAATACAGCAAATTCCGTATACAAGAATGGATACCTCCTTTTGTTGGTAATGCAGCCAGCCCTTGGACAGGCTCCATGAGCTCTACACAGGTGATCAGTAATATAACTTATGTGTACTATTGGTTAGAATTACTTAAATGTATAGACTAAAGCAGATATTACCTACAACTTTTCTATTTTTAGTCTCACAAATGCATGTCATTTACCTGTGTGATACTGCCATTTTACCGTTGACTTAATGCTGAGTGTTTCTGCTGTCTTGACCACTTGATGATATTAAAATAGAACAGCTGGGGAATCACAGAGAGCTGGTGAAAATGGTAACCTAAATTTTGGTGAGTCCAAATTTATTATCTTATAGCTTCAGTATGATTTGGATCCTGGGAAATAGAATTCAGATTAGCATCGCCAAAGACAAAGTAACAACTAAAAAATCAGAACAAGAATTTATCCTCCAAAGGGCTTGCAAAAATTGTTTTACCATTCCAAGTGCTTCCTATTCACTTATTTTACTTTTTAAATGAATTTCTGTTCCAGATATTTTGTTTTAGAAAATGAAAAACTAGGAAATTTAAGTGATAAAACTCAAGTAAATACAAATTCACGATAATTAGCTAAACAAGAGTAATTCTGTGAGCAATGATAAGAATGACAACTGCAATGTGGATGTTGATGGTGGAAGTGAGAAAGATAATGGAAGTTCATTGTGTTACATTAAAATAATACTGAAGGCTAATAATGAGCTGGAATACTTTTATCCCTGCTCCTACTCTCTACTTGCCCCTAAAATCACTCTTCATTATTCTCTCTCCCATACTGTATCTTAAATATCACAAATAGATCTGCTTCATCCTTTAAAATAGCTTTGTATTCTATTGGATATATATCCATAATGTGTCCAATCAGGATTGTATTCACCAAATTTGTGTGAACTCTAGTTCTTAGCTTTTGCCAATGACACAACAATGCATAGAGTTCCCCATATAGTTGTTGGATACATTCAGGAATGAAATAATATCTGTGTCATAGTGAAATCTGAAACCTGAGAAAAATCTGCCACACAAATGATGAAAGACTCAATTATTTAAATGAAATTGAGCTCTTACAAAGAAAAAGGAAATGAAAAAACAATCCCACTCAAACTGTAAAGAAAGAGTCATGAATAGATTCACAAAGAAACCATAATAGCTAATAAACATGTAAAAAATGCTTAACACTTCTGAACCTGGAGTGGAAGCAGTGTGTGTGTGCGTGTGTGTATGTGTGTGTGTTTTAACTGAACTGATTGGCAAAGACAAAAATATTCACTATCACCCAGCACTGGTAAAGCTGTGGGACCATAGTGTCTATCTTACATCTCTTATGTTGGAAACAATGTAACATATGTAACATCTTTCCCAGTTAATATGGTGATATCTATACATAATTACAATTACTATATTTATATTGAACCAAGGCTTTTAAAATGTTCTTTGGAAGATTAAAAAATACAACTTTCAAAAAGTCACTAGAATAGGAAACGTATGCTGTAAGCATGTACAGTGGGGATGTGTGCTGGGGTATCCTATTGATTTATGCATGAGTGCCACATAAGTTCATTTCAATCACATTTAGTTTATTCACTTGGTTTCATTCTGAAGGAATGAATTCATTCTGATCATTTTGTCTGTGGTTGAGAAAATTGAACTCTAACAGATTGCAGTCCCAGAAGAAATTGCCTAGTGTTAGAGCTGCAAGTAATTGCTAAACTCCCACGTGCCTCAGGGGAGAAAGTATGTCCTTGATTAGAAAAATATGCAAGGAAAAGAGGCAGTAAGCTTGTAGTTAATGGGCAAGATAGCATTCTCTGTTAAGTGCTTTGGAGCAACCAGGCACATTTTTCTCCATTTTTACTAACTAGAGGATTAATTTATATTCCAAAAGAAATGTTAAAATTCTAATCATTCTTCATCATTAAGTAGGGATTCTATATCTTCTCATTACCATACAGAAGGGAAGTTTAATTCAAATAAAGAAGATAAATAAATAAATCCAAGGGACTTATTTAAATTCATTTAGTATATAATTCTAAATTACATACTTCTGACAACACAGCCACAAATTAAATAGGATATTTTACTGTCCAATCATGATGAATCCCTACAGTCAGAAAATCAATATGCTGTAGCAATATAAGCACTTAAATTGTTTTTAGTGTACTATAGAGTATTGTTTCTAAGTCTTTCAAGGGGGGAAATATATTTTTTTATTTATTCACTCCATTTCTGATTAGGTTTTGATCATAAATGGACACATAATTTATTTATAAACTTAGGTCATCAGAGCATGTATTGCTTCAAAGTCATACAACATTGACCAAAACAAAAGTAATTTTACAGTGTGTGCATAGGCCTTGGTATTTACTTCTCATCAAAAATTTATTTTTCTCCAATATCTACAAATAACTGCAAAGAAATCCCGAAGAGATCTAAACCAAGAGATGCAAAATGCAAAAGAATGTACATCACATAAACGTGCCCATATTGGAACCAGATGAGCAGTGCCTGACAAGTATGTAGTTAAATAAAATCAGAGCAATTCAAACATTCACAACATGAAGTATTTTTATATATGTATATATCTCTCTAGTGCATATATATAGTTTTGGAGTGTATCAAAAATTCTTTCAAGGAAAAAGCAAACTGTTCCCTCAAAGAACCAAAAATTTCTATGATGAATAGCTAAACCACACTTATAATTCACTTAAATATTAAAAACAGAATTGCCAGTAACAAAAATAACATATAAAATAGCAACATTAACTTTCATGCTAATTGCATGGTCTTTTTATATACATAGACCTGATCATACAGAAGTTAAATTGTGAATATTATTTTCTGCACCTTGGTTCCTTAAAATATGTCACATACAGGAAGAAACAATGTAAAGCAAGTTAAGCTTTTCAGAGCCATGTGACTATGCTTTCATCTAATAACTCTCAAAGGAAATGATATTATTTAAATGAAATGACATTTTGACAGTATTATTTCTATATAATAAATCTTCTAATGAAGACCAAGAAGAAGTGATACATATATAACAATAGGTTCATATACAGGGCATTATGCGTTATCTACAGAGAGCTAGTAAAGAGGATGCTTTGATTAAAACAAGATAATATAAGACGATAATTTTAGAATAGTCTGTTTCAGTAGTTGAGTAATGCTGACTCTTCTTGTTATTCTAAATATTGATCTTACAACTTATTTCAATTTTAAAAATCTAATACCATTTAGAGCACTGTATGCATTACTTCATTATCTTTTCTGAAAATCATATTATGAAGAAAGTAGTATTATTTTCCTCCTACAAAAGTGAGAAAAATAAGCTTTAATGATATTAAAGAACTTAACACTATGGAACTGAAAAATGACAGCCAATTTTATCAAATTGTAATATAAAATCTTCTAAGGAATGTAAATACAACAAAAACATGTATATGAAAAATTTGTGAAGAGGTTATATGAAAACTCTATTGTTCAATATTTTAACTAGAGGCCTAGGCTGAAAATTGTACCATTTCATGTTTTCTATCCATTTTGAGGAACATGGAAAGATCCAACTATTTTAAAGTACAAAATTAATATATTTGATTAAGGATTAAAGAAATGCAAGGCTCTTACTCAAAATTTTGAAAGCAAAGTTCTTTCATATTTTTGTCACTTAAAGTCCTTGTTTTGTAAGCAACAAAGTGTAACTGTGCCTAATTCAATGCAAATGGCTTAAATATCGAATGCATATTGTGAGTTCTGAGAATTTGGGGATGATAAAAGAAACAGATGTAAGAGAAGTTCTGGAAGCAGCTATTTTTAACATAGTTTTGTTAAAGTAGCCCAAAGGCAATATGATGATAAATATGATATTTTACAGCAATAAGTCAGTAATTCAGAGCTCATTTTAATGATCTGTAATCATATTCAGGGGTGTAAGCTCTCTGCTTAAACTTTTTTATCTAATCTTTTAAACAATCTATGAAAAAGTTATAATATCCTATTAAGTAAGTTCTCTCTGTTTTGGGTAACAAGTTTTACCCTCTTGGAAGAGAATATTATTCCAATTTAAGTTATGAGTTAGCCTTCTATCTGTGCTGGGCTTTAAGTGGGAGAAGCTGAACTCTGGCTTCTATTATGTAGGACAGGCTTCACCCTCATCTCCCCACATGATACAAAATGAGAAGTTTGAATAATATGTAAGTAGGGATTTTTGCATGCTGGAAAGCAAAACAAACGTGTTTATATTATCATTAAATTATAAATTCTATCATTTCTATGAATGAATCCATTGATCACAAAATAGAAGTATTTCAGTTAATTTTATATGCTCATCATTGTACTAATAAATATTTACAGAATAATCTATGAGGGAGAAAGAAAAGCAGGAAACTAGGGAAGTAAAGTACATAATATTTGTACTAGGCAACTATACTATTTCCTTCAGTTTTAATAATCATTGTATAAAGCAAATTTTATTTTCCAATATTTAAAAAGTCAATTTCATTAGTGATATGTAGTGAAATTAATTTTCTTGCTAAAAGTCATCCTATGGAGCAGAACTTTGAACTCAGCAGGTTTGTATGAAGAAGCGTAGCACATGATATTTTAATTCTAATATTTAAATGATTTTAGTAATAACAAGATAAACATACAATAAAACCCATGCAATCATATAGTGAATGTTTTTCATGTTTTGTGCTCCTTCCTCATTCACACTGAATAGTTTCATGCTTAGGTAACTGGCCATATTTTGTTCCTACCTTCTCAAATTATAAACAGAAGGAGTATTTGAAGCTGTTCTCAGAGATAGGTGCAAGTGTGTAATTAAGCCCCACGAGTAAGACTCAAACTCAAGAAACCTTTGATTTATTACTGAGATTTGTCTAGGGCAGGTACATTTTCCTTTCCCATTTTAATATATTGTTCCTGCCAGCATAGACTTCAAAATGTATGACTTTAGTCTTTAGAAAACTACTTGATTTCCTGCCTTCCTTTCCTCTCTCCCTCCCTTCTTCCCTTCTCCTCCTCTCTACTCCTCTCTTCTTTCCTCTCCTTTCCCCTCTCCTCCTATGCATTGAATAGAATGCATTGTATTATTTGCAACTAAGAAGTTGGGTTAGTCATGGAAAAATATATGATTAAGTTACAAATTTTATAATGTACACTATTAAGATTAGTCAAACCTCAAAGGAGAATAAGAAGTTAGAAGAGGTTTTATAGTAGTATAGAAATCCACTGGGCCTTGGAAAGGTGACACAGGGTGAAGTATGGGTTTAGAAGAGGAAAAGGCAGTCTAGCAAAAGGAAAAAAGTATTTTTCTCTTTTTTTGGTGGTGCTTGGGTTACAGCCCAGGGCTCCATTCAACACTAGGGAAGTGTTCTACCATGGAGCTGCATACTTAACACAGTATTAAAAAAAAAAAACGATCATGGACTAAAATGTAGAACTATGTGAACTATTGGTGGGACAAGAAGATGTACTTGAGTAAAAATCATAAGGATCAGGCTGAATTTGAATCTAGAATTAAGCTTCATTGATATAGTGTAATCAAATTTGTGAACTGTAAAAAAGGAATTAGGATTCATGCTTAGGAGGAAGTTACTTTAGAGACTAGAAAGCTATAAGAGAAAACACAATATAGTTGAAAAATTGTTGAGACTCAAGAGAGCAGACTAATTACTACAGTGGACACTGGACAAGTTACTTCACTTTTGTGACCTACTGTATCCTTATCTGAGAAAAGAAGGTAGTGATATACATATTGAACACCTTTTGAATGTATGATGCTATAACTAAAGTTCTCTTAAAGAAACCTTCCTGTGGTCTAACAAATGGAAGTAGGGAGAATCATTGAATCAATCTCTGTTACAATGACAAGACTTCTAAGACAGTCCTTACCTTCGATGATGACCTCAGTGGGAAGAGTGAACACTACAAGGAGGGTTTTCTGTGTAACGGAAAACAAAACAAATACATGTGTGTTGCAATGGTCCTAGACAAGGGTAGATACTGAGGGACTGGAAAGAGGATAATACAGGGGAAGACTTACAGACTTTTAAGAGAAGTAGGATTTCATTGAAAGATGAGAATTTGAAGGAGAGACACAATCAGCATTAAGATGCTAAATTATAATACATGAACAGTAAGATGGGTTTTGGAGGGCTATCTTCACACAATGTCTAGCAAGTAATAATAAAATAGCTTTCATTATTTGATGCTAATTCTTCCAACAAAATAACACTTGCCCACATACATTGGGTCATATAGCAGCTAGAGAAGTAAGGCAATCTCTTATCTCAGAGAATACAATCTCTTATCTCAAAGAAAGGCATTTTTACTTCCCAGACAAAAGGGGCATAAAGTCCACTAGAATCTTCAAATGGTACAATAAAACACTAGACAATATTTTCCTTTTGAAGTGTTTTATTTGTCTGAAATATCCTTCCATCACTTATTTTATACTTCTAGCATTGTGCATTTGCCAATAAAAGTATGATTTTTGTGTATGGAAACAGAGATACTTTAAAATGTCTATGTTTATAAACTCTAGGAAATAACTATTATTACAAGCAGATATAGTAGATTTATTATTAACTATGTATGGAATGAATTTTAAAAATGTGCTAAATTGAGTCTCTGAATCCCTAAAAGGACTTTGGGAGCTTCATAGGCCCATTTAAGATCCTCATAGTCAATCTCAACAGTCAGTTTCCTGTTTTCAGACATAGGGAAGGAAACATCATAAAGGACTTTTATTTAGTTGTGTTAACACTCTTGATTGGCATAAGTTCTTCTTTCATACATACAAAAGAAAAAAAAATCCTAGTTCTATGAGTATAATTATTTTTTTTCTGATCTTAACAACTGAAATGTATTGATCAATGACCTTCATAAAATTCTCCTTCAAATAAAAGTAGTTATGAGATTTCCATATGATAAAATAAACTAATTCTTACTTCTATGCAATACAAATCCAAAGAATATGTAATAATGGCCAACAGAAGTATTAAAAATCTTTCAAATTCACTAAGCATTGAAATATAGTAAGTGACATTAAAAAGGAAATGTCATTTTTCACTCTCAAATTGGATATCCCCTATTTTCTTTCTTCACAGAAACAATTGATGTTATGATAAACATGTGGTGAACTCTTGAACTTCTGACAGTATGACATTATGTAA
The DNA here is from genome assembly GCA_028644305.1 of Xerus rutilus. Lineage (NCBI taxonomy): Eukaryota > Metazoa > Chordata > Mammalia > Rodentia > Sciuridae > Xerus > Xerus rutilus. The sequence continues at coordinate 30,212,365 of CM053403.1, read as the reverse complement.
TATTTCTAGAAGCCAATTTCTCCAATCATAACAATAATTGTCTGTTTCCACTGCCAGGAATATATTGTCTTACAATTGCTTCCTAAAGACTTAAACTATCAAGTCTACTTCAGATTTTAATAAAAAAGTCAAATGAAAGGATTTCAGTACAAATAATTTATTGATTCTGATGGCAGGAAGTGAAGTGGGGTAGTGAAGGAGAAAGAGCCCAAACCAGGGTAAAATGCGTCTAAGGTAAAGTCTGTCTCTCACTCTCCTGCATTACCCCTTAGCTGTCAGAAGAGTAAGCAGGGAGTAGGCTAAACTTGGACATTAGCATCCAACTTATAGTGCCTCAGAGATGGGTGCTTGGACCAAATAATAAAGGGGATTTGGGTGATGTTCACTAGCAGATCTACCAAAGTTTTGCTTTTGGAAATAATCACAAATACAAACTCAAAATTTCGTGTCAATGGTCCCCACACTGTTAAACTCACTGTTAAACTCATTGTTTTTATTACTTTTCTTTTTAGTGATGTTTTTAAAATTTAATTTAGATTTTGATTTCTTTTCCTTTTTTTTTGGCAAGTAAAAGAAGATTCCACTTATTTGGAATAAAGGATAAGAGGAAGAGGAAAAAGATATGGAAACCAGATTTGCTTTCACTTTACAAAATAAGTTAGTTTTTCAAATTGGTATTTATATATTAAAATTCCTAACATATTGAAATACACAAATTCAGAGAGTTTGGCATTTTCTTTTCTTTTCTTTTCTTTTTGGTACCAGAGATTGAACTCAGGGGCACTCGACCACTGAGCCACATCTCCAGCCCTATTTTGTGTTTTATGTAGGGACAGGGTCTCACTGAGTTGCTTAGCACCTCACTGTTGCTGAGGCTGGCTTTGAACTCACGATTCTCCTGTCTCAGCCTCCCAAAGTGCTGGGATTACAGGCTTGCGCCACTGCGCCCAGCTGAGTTTGGCATTTTCTATAATTTAACTAATTATAATTATAATTTAACTAATTTAATTTAAGATATACTATTTGAATGACCCAGGATAAAGTGAAAATGTGAAACTTCTTGATAAAAATTCTCAAGTATCCCAAGACAACAGCAGAGTCCAAACCAAGCAAGGGAACTTCTGGTTATGAAGCTCTGTTCTGAATAGTTCACATAGCTACAGAGCCTATTCTGCCTGGTAGCAGATACTACAGTTCAAAATGGAGAGATTTTCAAATTTTATACGTTGCCATATGCTGAAGAATGTTTCTCATGTTTTATAAATACCTACATAAAGGATAAAATCCTTTAGATTCTAAACTAATGGTGGTTTCTTAGTTAATTAATTTGTAAAATATGAACATATTCAGTTTAAGAATATAGTAGAAACAATTGGAGAATACATGCACTAAACACATTATATACTAAAAAAATCCCAAAATTTTTGAAAGTTAATAATTTAGAAATGTATAAATATAAAATCTATTCCTCTATACCCAGAATCAAAAAATCACATAATATTCTAACTCAAGAAACAATAAAAAAGTAAAATATTTTTAGAAAACTGTTTTCCAAAATTAAGACGTTTGCCTGCTCTTGACCTATGAAGAACAAAATCAATGCCTGACTATAACAAATAAAAAATAAATCTTTGGACAGTTTGTAAAAGTCAGAAGGAGAAACTCATAAACCTCAGGGCATTCAGTGTGCTCTGGGATGTACATTATCAGCACAGAAGAAATGAGCCTTTAGGGAATACTGGAATCTTCTGAGCTGTGTCCAACATTTCATGAGTGAAAAGCTACTTGACAAAATTTTGGGGTCATTTTATGTCACTGAGTCATGACATATTTTGAAAACTGGCTTTTACTTTGGGTATTAATCATTAAAATTAAACATTTAATTTTTTTTTACTTGCTAGCCACAACAAAAAGTAAAACAAAATTAATATTGGAGTAAGTTGCAAATAAAATAACCAGGGTGCTTGTAGTCTCAAGTGTTATGTTAAACCTACAAAGAAGCTAGTAGTTGTATACAATTTTACCTCCCCTGGTTCACGTCCCTAAGAAATCTATAGTTTTCCTATTTTCTCTATTTTTATTTTCTATTTTCCTATTTTACTTGTTAATCTATAGTCCTTACACTAGAAAACAAAAAGGCACACCCATCTCCATGAGTGTAATAATGAGCATTGCTAGAACTCTTTAATGGAAAGAGATTTTGTTCAAAGGTTAGTGGTACAACAGTTTAGTCCATCTGTAATTGCCAATTATTTATTCTGAAAATCTCTGTAGACCAAGTTTTCACTCTATATTTTTTTTAATTTTTAAATTTTTTTTATTTATTTATTCTACTTAGATATACATGATAGTAGTGTGCATTTTGATTTATTGTACACAGATGGAGCACAGCTTTTCATTTATCTGGTTGTATGTGATGAAGAATCACAACATATATGCAGTCATACATAAAGCTAGGGCTATGATGTCCATCATATTCCACATTTATTTATTTATATGTTTAATACCGGGGATTGAACTCAGGGTTACTCAACCACTGAGCCACATCCCCAGCCCTATTTTGTGTTTTATGTAGAGACAGGGTCTCACTGAGTTGCTTAGTGCCTCACCATTGCTGGGGCTGGCTTTGAACTCTCGATTCTCCTGTCTCAGCCTCCCAAAGTGCGGGGATTACAGGCGTGTGCCACCACATCTGGCATCACTCTATTTAATTACTGTGAAATTGTTCTACTCAAATACATAGGACTGAAACACAAATACAAACAATAGACACACAATGACATTTGTACTATGATGCTCAGCACTTCTGCTTATATGGAAAACAACAGTGTTATAGTTAACTTGTGTCTTCTTATCCATAACAGATGGTTTGAGTGAGGGAATTTTTTAGAGATTTATATAAGGTATCTATGAGACCGTGCAATTCCCTTTGTGAAATTGTTGATTTCCATGAAATGGTTATCTTCCCTCAAAATGACAATATTGTTCAAAAAGCTGTTGAACATTTCAACCAACAAGTATTATGTTGACAAATTTCATACATGGAACCACAGAACAAAATTCCTTTCAGAAAAATAAATGGGTATCATTTAAGAAGTATTAAATACAATACAGTTATTGATTAGAAAAGAGAGCTGCAAGAAAAAAAATGAAGAAAATTCATCTTTGCTAAGATCATCTCATATCAAATCTGAAGACTAACTATGATGTGGTGACAAGTCCATCATAAGTCCCATGACAGTCAACCTCATTATGTTAGAATCAAACTCTCTAAAATTATATATCATTTCTAAATATTTCTCTACTTTTAAAAATGGGTAACACTATAGCAGTAAAACTTTGATTTATTCAAATATGTTAACTAACATGCAAGTCTTTTAAAAAGGGTCTCAAAAATATAAATTTTGGTTGCAGCATCATTTTTATGATATAACCACATTTTCCTATGATATGTTTTTCAGGCAAACTACCATACCCAAAACAAAATCAAAACAAAAATAAAGATCAAATGTAGTAATTCATGTACTTGGAAGTCCGGAGAGGTTATTCTTGGAGTGGGTGTGGTGATGACTAACAGGTAAGGAACACAAGGAGAGATTTTGTTACTGTAATGTTGTTTCTTACCTGGGCCTGGTGACATGATTTTGTTTGACTTGTGGACATTTGTCAAGTTGTATGTTTTTCTATATGTATGTTGTGCTTGAAAAACATGTCTAAAATTTCATTGACTCAATTGTTGTCTATTCGGGGTTACATGTGGACACAAAGACAATTGGAGAAGTAATCACAAAAAGATAAAATTTCAAATCTAAGCTCTCAAAGCTGCTAGATTTCAACATTTTGGCTCTTAAGCATCATTCCTTTATTAGTTTTTCAATCAATATTTATTTTACACACATCCATAATCTATTCCTTTTACTTTGAAACTATAAGATACATTTTCTGGACTTATTTGATGTCTTAAGCTAGCATACTTTAAGGTTATTGTTCTTATTTCTGAATACTTAAAAGATTAGTAATCATGTTTACTGAATTTTAAAAGGGAATGCATTTGTCTTTTACAAAGATTTATTTTCAAATTAAATAGTTTTGATGTGTTTGATAGAAAAACAGCAAGCAAAACTAAAAATTATGTTCTTATTTTCTATTTCAATTTATTCACCTGAAATTAATCAATCCATTTACAGTCTAAGACCTACTGTTTTAGGCAGATCAATATGTGTGAGTAGATTGTCCTCCTGATTTTCTAAAAGGTACAAATTGTCCACTAATTGCCAATCACATTTATAAACTCTTAGTAATCTGCTAAAGGAGGTACATATAGGTACTAAGTAGGACAAGAAATTACTTTAATATTAATCAAAACTATTTAATATATGCCAACTTAACTCATATAGTAATTAACATTAAATAAGAAAGCATTTTGATAAACCAAGTGCAATGCCATTTCATTTTTAGTTAGTAACTACTGTCTTTCCTTCATAACATGCCTTTACCTACTATTAACTATTAACTTTTTGATTCCTCTGGTTGGTGTTCATTAATCTTTGTGAGAAAATATGACAAAATACAAATTATCTCATCTCATTTAGCATATTTCAATTGGAAAAGAAGAAAGTAACATTAAAAAGAGCAGTAACATAAGGGTAAATATACTGCCATGCCAGATGTATCTAGCTTTACAACTCCTTTCCATCCTGAAGAATGTATGGAATAAATTCGTCCAGAAGTTATGAATAGTTTACAAATTAATTTATATGTCATTGCACTATGTAATGATGGTAAAAAGGAGAAAAATGGTTTTAATCTATTTGAATTTTCTGGGCAATGAATGTCCTCTGATAAGTGTACTTTATCAATTGATGACAGATATATGCCTTATAGTGGTGCATATCAATGACCAGGAAAATGATAATGTCTCATATTTGAGAGGTAAATCTGAAATATGAGGAGGTAGGCAACAGCTTACTGGAACTTCTACTTGAACAAAAGCATGCTAATACTTGGGGAGTAGATGAATCCCTGCCCTTTAAATACGCAGCTGATTCTTCTCACTTTCTAGCAGTATACACTACACTCTGAGCTGCTTTTATTGTTCTGGTGATGGATTTGCACTGTCCAGTAGTGAAGATGGATTTGCACTAATCCACTCATGGTTTCTCATAGCTGTGACAGCACAACATTGGAAACAGAACTGTTAGGAAATAAGAGCACCATCATTGGCCTCAGGATGGTGAAAAAGAAAAAAAAAAAAGCAAACTATTTTGCTCTCTTTTTACCCAATCTCCTCAGGCCTATAATAAAAGTCAAGAGTGGGCACAAGAGAGAGGGGAGGGAGAGAGAGAGAGAGAGAAACATAATTATTACCATGACCCCAGGTGTTCAGAGAGAAAAATTTGAAGTAAATATAACAAATTACTGCAAACCACACAGTCCATTATTAATTACCTTCCATAAAAATATGGATTCAACAAAAACAAAAAATTAGGAATGTGAATTATTTAAAACATTAATAATTCAGGAGTAACATGGATGCTTACTAAGACTTCAGTCCCCTCACCCCCAAATCTAACTTCTTTGTTCCTTTTTCATGACTAACAATTCAGATAGTGTTTCTCTTTTGAGTTGTAAATTCATGTAATTATTATCATCAAAATTTGAAGCATTAGATTATGCTGTCAGAAATATACACCATATGACATTAGTCTCAATTAGTGATTATTTCTTGATAAGTAGTTTTAAAACCCCAAAATGCTAAACTATGGGGTTATCTGAGGGACACAACTCATATCTTAGAAAGTATTTTTGATAAAAGTATTTTTATTGAAAAATATAGAATATAACATCAAAAATCAGTTGAAGCATAAAGAGGAAAAAATCCAGAAATTTATCAAACAATTAGTCAGGTTAACCTTAATAATCCCCATACTTAATGGAAATCTACTACTATGTGTTTACGTAAGGGTAGCATGTACCTCTTATGAACTTTGTAAACACAATGCCTAATTTTGGAATTTGCTTGTTTCAGTTTTCTTTATTTCCTGGTTTATTACTAGGAGATTTGATATAAATTTTTGACTATGTAAATTGTAAATTTTATTATATTATAAATTATTATATATATTTTTTCTGACTCTTTTTCTCCTCCTACTCATTTCTTAAATTTAGCTAAACAGTTTGTTATGGTTTAGCTATGACATGTCGCCCAGAAACTCATGTATGAGACAATGCAAAAAAATTTATGGGTGAAATGACTGGGTTATGACAGCCTTAACCTAATTAATTCATTGATTCACTGATACGGACTAATTGGGTGGTAATTGTAAGCAGGTAGTGTGTGGCTAGAAGTAGGTCACTGGGGGTGTGCCTTGGGGTTTATATTTTGGCCCTGGTCAGCAGAACTTTCTGCTTTTGGTTGCCCTGTCCTGAGACACTTTCCTCTACCATGCCCTTCCACCAGGATGTTCTGCCTTACCTCAGGCCAGAGATATGGCACTGGCAAAACTGTGAGACAAAATAAACTTTTCCTCATCTAAGTTGATCTTGTCAGGTCTTTGGGTAAATGCAGTGAAACTAAAATGCAAGAGATTCTCAATCAGTAGTAATTTGATCCCCGGAGGTCATTTTACCATGTCTTCGGACATTTTTGGTAGTCCTAACTGATGCAGAGAATGGTTATAAGCAATTGGCATCTGACAAGGGTTGCTGCTAAATAACATATAGGGCAACCTCACAACAAAAACTATCTGATAAGCAGTGCCACTGTTTAGGAACTTTAATCTAGACCATATTCATAAAATAAACTCTACAGGGCTTATTATTCACATATTTTGCAATGCAAAAAGAATTATTTCAATAATTCTTGCTCTGATTATCTAATGCTGTGCAATAACTCCAAACAGCACTCTAAAACAATATCAATCATTTATTTTGTTTATGATTCCAGTTGGTAAGTGGAGTCAGCTAGTCAACATTCCTGCATCTGGCCTGTCTCTCAAGAAGGAGCAGTCACATAGTGCCTAGGGATGGGGTTGCTGATGGTTCTCAGCCAGTTTCTTTTGCAGAAAAACTCTAGAATCCAACTTGTCTTTTAATTTTATACTTTCTCTATCTTTTTGGTCCTACTTGATAAAATCAGTTTAAAATTATGTGAGGTTTAAAAATGTCACAAAGGCCAAATGTTTTCTCTGATAAGCAGATGTTGATCCATAGTCAGGGGTGGAAAGGTAGGGACGAAGGAACTTTGGATTGTGCAGAGGGGAATAAAGGGAGGGGTGGTGCTATGAGGATGGGAAAGACGGTAGAATAAAACAGACATACATTACATGTATGATTACAGTACTGGTGTGACTCAGCACCATGTATAGCCAGAAGAATAAGAAGTTATGCTCCACTTGTATACAATGTGAAAATGAGAAATGCAGTTAACATCTTCAGAAGACATTTTACCAGAGAGAGCTTGACCTTGGACATTTTTAGGTTCTTAATAAAAGACCATTTTGAATTTTATCCTTGATTGGAATTGACACCTTATTTGAAAATATTTTTGAAGTTTAGAGATCCTGAAGTTGAGAAACATTTTCTAGGGAAGTAGGGGCTAGTGAGGAAGGTTCAAGAAAATCCTAACTTATTCACATTTCCTTTAAATTTGAACTAATATTTAATATTTTCTTTTCTGATTTTCTTTCTTTCCTTTTTTTTTTTTTTTGGTACCAGGGATTGAACTTAGGGGTACTGGATCACTGAGCCACATCCCCAGCCCTATTTTGTGTTTTATGTAGAGACAGGGTCTCACTGAGTTGCTGAGTGCCTTGCCTTTGCTGAGGCTGGCTTTGAACTCGCAATTCTCCTGTCTCAGCCTCCCAAAGTGCTGGGATTACAAGCGTGAGCCACCACACCCCGCTTGATTTTCTTTCTTTATTAACTCTCCACATGGCATCCTTCTGGTAAGTGGATTTATTGGCAGACTTTTGTAATATAGCATCAGAAATATGAAATATCAGTTATTCTTCAATATATCCACAGAGGCTGCCACACGTCACCCAAGTGCAACAGAAATAGACTCACACTTGACTTCTTGATGAGAAGAGAATCAAAGAATTTGTGACATATTTTAAAATGACTGCAGTGTTCTATAAGTATCATTCTTTTGAAGAAGTACCCCAATTAGGTCTTGTTAATATTAATGTCTATACCTTGCCTGTGATTTAGCCTTTCCCTTTCAGGATCTAGCTCTCAACTCTTGTTTTTCCCTTTTTAAAACCTAAATCCATCATCTATACAAAATTGTTAATAATGATTTATTTGTATCAGGAGCATATATAAAGAAAAATTTTAAAAATTAAGTACATAATTCATGACCTTGAGGCACCGACTAGTTAGTTCAGGGGAATTCAAAAATACAAAACATATTTCTAGAATATAAGCTAATATGATGACATATTAAATACAAAATATTGGCCTAATCACCAATATAAAATGTAATGATCATTTATAGAAGTTCAAGCAGAGAATTAAAATGAATCCCTTTACTCAAATCAAAGACATAAGCTGGTAAAGGTTTTCAAATAAAGAAAGAAAATAGAAGAAAGATTTCTTTGGACGAAGTTGAGCAGTGAATTGCACACTGTGCCCTCCCCTATAATCCCATTTAAATATCAAAAATTAAGAGTAAAACTAATCCCAAGTTAGCCAGAGAAACTTAGCAGACCAGCTAGCAAAAGTGATGTGTGTTCACTGATGGTATTCAGGCTCTGTAGAATGGTTCTTGACTTATGCTTGAGAAAACTAAAGCAGAAACAGTAGAAGGTGACAGGTGCAAAATAATCAGACTTACCCTGATAACAGGTAGAAGGGAGAATGTGCAAGAATCTAGTGCAGTATGTATGGATCTTGCAAGATGAACACTGACTGGTTGCTATCATTTAGAAAGGGATCTTGTTCAACAGAATGACTTCCAGGACCTGGAGATCTAGGCTTCCAGGACCTGGAGATCTAGCCAAGGCTGGGGGTATGTATGATGTCAGTGTGTGAGGGTTAACTAGAAGAAATAATTAAGAGAGATCCTGCTTTTTCCAAGGAAGGGATCCCCAAGAGTAACTTGAGATACTCACAGAGATGCTTCATAGGAAATAAAATTTCAACTAAGTAGTCTATCTGGCCCAGAAGATATGAATTCACCTTTGAAATGTTCTTGTTCACTTTCTTCTCTTCCCTTAAATACTCTGATCATAGATTCAGAAAAATTTTCAGCTAACAAAGTGTTTTTTAGTCAGCTTTTTCATTTCTGTGACCAAAAGACCTGACAAGAACAATTTTAGAGAAGGTAAAGTGTATTTGGCACTCACAGTTTAAGAGATCTCAGTCCATGAACAGCTAAGTTCTTCGCTCTAAGCCCAAGGAGAGGCAGAACATCATGGCAGAAGGGTGTGGTGGACTTAAGCAGCTTAGAACAAGGCAATTAGGAAGCAAATATACTTATTAGGGACAAAATAGAAACCCCAGAGGCAGGCCCCCATTTACCCACCTCCTTCATTCACGTCCTACCTGCCTATGGTTATCACCAGTTAATCCCTATTGGTGGATAAATCAACTCATAATCCAATCATTTCACATTTGACTATTCTTGCATTGTCTCCCCAGCTTTTGGAGGTCACCTCCTATCTAAACAAAAATACAAACCCAGTATGGGTGGTAGAATGCTAGCTAGGAAAGTGTGAAGAATCACCTCTTAGCCTTACATAATAGAAAGTCCCTGAGGTGGGAAAGAAAAATCCTGAAGTTACATTTAGAAATTAATTCTTATATTGTGTGAACCAATCTTTTAATACATAAGGATTGTGTTTTAGCCTCAAAGTGACCACAAGGCTTTTGATAACATACTACTATGGAACAAAAACAGCAAGAGGCCTTCCAGGGGGTCCAATATGGTTTGCCAAGTGTTTAAGTCTATTCTCTTTATGGTGTATAGCACACTATGCTTTAATAGCATCTTCTACGGTATATTTTAAAAGAGTAAATCCAAAGATGTTATTGTGATATTTGATGTGAGTAGAATCATTAGCCTAGATATTATTAATGACATGTCATTTAATGATAGAAAGAATTGTGGATAATATTTATTTCAGTGGAGTTGCTAAATCACCCAATAACTCAAGCTCTTACATCCTAGATTAAGCAAATATCAACATAAATAACAAGGGCAGTAAATAGAAGAATCTTATGGCTGAATGAGCACTTTAGCACTTTGCAGTCATTGTTTAGTAATGGTTCTCTTCTCCCATCAGTGAACTCAGGAACTAAAGAAATGAGGATGACAGCAGGAGGGAGGGCACTGTTAACTATGCATTACAGGAAGCAAGCAGGGTGTAAACTGAAAGACAGAAACCTAGCATTGCTGCAGGCTAGATAGGACTCTGCATGCAGTTTCTCCAAAGATCCTAAAAGACATTGAAAAAGAAAGCTAATGTCGTGAAAACAGTTAAGCATCTTAAACAGATGTCCATTCTTTAGATTTCAAGGAAAGACTGAAAATTTGCAATTAGATTAAGGACCTTGTCCTGGTAATTAGTTTACCCTCTGAAGAAATTATACATTAGCATGCATGCACATGCATACTCACACAAACACATACACACATAAAGTGGGAAAGCATGTATCTACGTGCTTCCTTAGTCTAAAAAATTTTGGGAAAAATCTAGATTGTCATAAAGCAGCACTGAGATGCAGTCAAACATACTATCAGGACTACCTCAGAGAATGACATGGAAGTCCCAAACTATCATATCACACCAAGTCAATAGATCTTTGGTGGATTTATCAAGAAACAACCCCCAATGTACTCTTAACTTCTGTGAGATAAACTTTTTTAGATTCCACCTATGAGTGAGATCATGAGGCACATGTCTTTCTGTGGTTGTCTTATTTCAGTTAAAACAGTCATCTCCAGTATCCATGTTGGATAGTTATAATAAAAAGTTCAGATGTGCTATTGCAGAGTGGCATGACTAGAGACAATGACAATGTACTGCATATTTTAAAAAGAGGAGTTTGAATGATTTCACCATAAAGAAATGGTAAATGGTTGATGAGACAATGTATGTTTAATGCAATTTAAAGATTTTATTATGTATATACCAGTATCCCATAAACATATGCAATTTTAAATGTAAATTAAAAGACAAAAATCAATCCCAAATAATAGATATTTTAAGCAAATCTGGTGGCTGATGATGATGAAAAGATTCTAGGTTTCTCAGTAGAGCCTCTGTCTCTATGTATATGTTAGCTTTGCTTTACTCTGTTCCCCGAGAGTAGCCAACAGGAACAAGAGCAGTGACCTAATTTGTTTCTTTCACACACTCCTAAACAAATCTCTCTGATCAAGGGAGCAATGAACTCTAATTTTATAGACCTGAGTCATTCATCCATCTGTCATTTTGGTTTTGAAGGTTAGAAAGGATAAAAGCTTGGTCTCTACTAATTAATACACATGAATGATCTTGGTTATTTTAGTGGGGTAATTATATATTTATATGAAAACTGTATCTTTATCATATTCTGATGTATTCTACTGCTTATTATTGCCACTTCTTAAGAAGAATGTAGAAACATATACAGCATTGAGGTGAAATTCATGTTCTAAGTCTACACAATTAATTTATACACTAATAGACTCATCACACAATGCTTATTCAGAATTTATAAACAATTGGCTAGAATAGTTGGCTCTTACTACTCTGAGTTTTCAGATAATTAACAAATATTGCTGGCTTCATCACTTCTCTTCAGAAATTTCAGTAATAAATACTTTCTGTGTCCAATGTTCTGTACAGATTCCCTTGATCCAGTATGGATGCTGTGGAAGTAAAATCTCTACCTCAGTCATGAAATGTTTCTTAGGATTATATATTGATTTTCTAGGTATGCTACAACAAATACCAAAAGTAAAACAGAAATTTATTGTCTCACCATTGTGAGATCCAGAAGTCTGAAATCAAGTCTCTTCTAAGATTTAAGGAAAAGATCTATTCTAGGCCCATCTTCTACTTTTGGTAGTCTTGGATATTCCTTGGTTTCTAGATGGCCCTTATCTCTATGTCTGCTTACATTGTTTTCCTTCTAAGCCTATGTGTTCAATTTTTCTCTTTCTATGACAACATCTATTGTATTGGACTAGACCCCAACCCAAAGACTTCATGTTGATTTGATCACCTCTGTAAAGATATTGTTTCTAAATAAGTTTGTATTTTCAGGTTCTGGGAGACTATATGAATTTAGGAAGGACATAATTCAAATTGTGGCAGTTTCCCTTTTCCTTACAATTTTCTCCATCCAACAGTTTAACTTTTAAAAGATTTCAGTAATAATTTTTAAACTACTATTATGATCTTTTTTAGTCCCATGGAGGTTATGAAAAAAAGTAAAATGTAGTAACTACAACAAAGTTCACTGGCAAATATGCAAGCAGTATGTAATTAAATCATTCATCTCTAAAATACTTTCTTAAATTGTATACTAGCAAATTATGCATGAGTATGTCTTTACTTGTTTAGGTAACAAAAGAATAAAGCAAAGTTTTCCTATTTCAGGCAATATTTTTGTTCTCAATACCCATGCATTGTGAATTTAACTTTATTCCTGATTTTTTTAAAAAATTATATTTTAAATGAACAGATATCTGTTCATTTATATGCAATTTTACTGTAAAAATGTTTTAAAGTATATATACATTGTTGAATGCCTGATATAGCTAATATATGTATTGCTCAACATACTTATAATTTGTGGACTGATAATACTTTGTATGTATTCTTTCAGTGTTTTTCAAGAAAGCAATAGATTATTAACTATAATCAGAATGTAGTATAATTAATCTCTTGAAATTATTCTTCCTATCTGACATTTTGAATCCTTTGACTAATATCTTCCCAGCCCATATCTCCAGCTACCCCAGCCACTGGGGTAACCATCATTTAATTTCTACTTCTATATCAACTATGTTTACAACATTCTGATAAAATCCAAACTAAAATACAAATCCTTTTAATCAAATTTTTACCATATATGTATATAATTTTAAATTATGAAATATTATTATAATTCAAAATTAACGTCACCATTTATATTTTAAAACACTTAATGAAAATGAGCACCCCAACTGTAAATCTCTTAAATTTTGACTTCATAAAGTAAGCACAAGGTGACAATCTTTATCATTTCTTTGGCCTGCTGTCCCTCCTTATATTGTGAACCTTTACTTATTTTGGTCATCCTTTGATGGAATTATATAAGTCTAACATTTTTTCTGAAATCAATTTTTGTTCATTAATGATAAATTTAAAACAGTAATCCAACACTTTTACTTTATTAATTTCAGAGCTTTTATGGAGCCTTTACCTTTACTGGCCTAGAACCAGTTTCAAGGAATTTTAAGCAACAGCTTTGGAAACAGATATTCTATGATTAAAATGTTTTTAATTTTAAAAATGACTTTTTTTGGGAGGATACTGGGGATTGAACTCTGAGGCACTTGACCACTGAGCCACATCCCTAGCCCTAGTTTGTATTTTATTTAGAGACAGGGTCTCACTGAGTTACTTAACAATTCCTTTTTGCTGAAACTGGCTTTGAATTCGTGATCCTCCCGCCTTGGCCTCCCCAACCAAGCCACTGGTGTTACAGGGAAGCGGCACTGTGCCTCAGAAAAATTACTCTTAATAATTGTCTAAACTTCTCACTATATGTTCAGTAACAAAAATAGTTCATTCATCTTTGTCACTACAAAATGAAAATAAAAAGATGCTAATTTTGAAAAATAGAGATTGAAGTTGGAAAATGTCATTTTCATAATGTTAACCTAAATAATTTGTTAAAATTACTGAAAGCTTAAATGTCAACAGTACCTAATTTTAGCAGGATCTCTATTGGTAATTAATAGTTTAAAGACTAGTGACTTCAAAGTCAAAATGTTTCTTATGGAATGAGCTATTACTTTCTGTAATTATTATACATTATAAAAGAAGAGATTGGAACTGAGGAATCTACCTCCTTACAAGATAGAGTACACCAGATTTTCCTGTTTTTCCTTTCTTTAAACAAGAAATTATTGTTACTTAATTGGTTCTCTGTTGGATGTATTCTAGTTTGCTGAATTTCAGGGGAAAACACTACCATCCTTAAACATTTTGGGTGAAAATGGTAATAATTTTGAGTTAGAACAGTCCAGATGAAAGTCTCTATAAGAAACTGGACAGAAGCTGAAATCACCAATCTTCCCTTCTTATCCTGTACACCTTCATGCAGTCACCACACCTGTGATTAAAATGTTAAGCCTATATTATGACTTTAAAGTAAAATGGTAAAAAAATTGTTCCTTCTCAAGCTCCTTTGCATGATTGGAACAATATTCTAAATTACGGTATGATGGCATTTTCCCTAAATGTTTAGGAATTAACCTTTTTGTTTTATATCTATGAACAAATACATTAGAATACATCTAAATAGTTGAGAAAATAATCATACTTCAGAATAGTCACAGAAAATGTCCAGTATCTAAAGATTATGGTTACTTCTCCAATCAACAGTGGAGAATAAGCTTTAGATGTACATCTCAAAAATTCAAATAATCATGACAGAACAATCTTCTATCACTTGACAAAAACAGAAATAGTTGAAATCAGAGGTCATCTCATGAATATAACTATATCTTTGTCTATAAATTGTCTATAAACTTGAAAATATGAATAAGTTGATTAAAAATGTATATATTTCTAAATATTGTATTTAAATTTTTTCTGAATCAAATATTTGATTATTCGTAATTTTCTACAGAGGACATGGAGGTATATTCTCCATTTGGAATAAAATACTATGATCTGTACAAACTGTGATGTGAATCATATTTTAATCCAATCTGCATTAAACATATTAAAAGATCCCATTTCAATTATGTCACAAATACATTTTCCCTATTCTCAGTTATCTTGAATCCTTAAACTGCATTTCTAATTTTTGAGAGTGTTAAATTTAAATTCTTTGTGGAAACTAAGTATCTAAAGCAAATTATGTCTCAACATACAGTACTTGATGGATGGTTTCAAAACGGTATATAGTACTTACCCATACAAGAAGATGTAACAGCAGCTGATAAGCTGTCAAGGAGAAAAATGCCAAAAGAATTAATAAATTATATTGCTATTACAGGATGATGAGAATTATAAGCAGCTATGTAAAAATTAGGTTACTGGTAGTCAGATGACCTAGCTTCTTTAGCCTCAGTAGTAAAGCTGTGTATATTTATTTTTCAATATGCAGTAGTAAGTAGTTAGCAAGTTTGGAATATATAAACATTGCTTGAAGACATCATGATTGGCTTGGATCCTGAAAATGTCCTCTGATGTACCGTGAACTATCAGAGATCATAAATATTACTGTAGATGATTGAGGAGGCAAAGAAAGCCAGAAGTCAAAGAAAGGGACTGATAAAAGACGAGATGATAATTAGGAAATAAAGCATGCACGTTTAATGATACAAGAATTCTAAAACAAATTAATGAATAATAATTTGTTCATTATAGTCCATAAGGAAGAGTGACTATTAAAGTATGTCATTAAAATGTAAAAATAGGGCTGGGATTGTGGCTCAGTGGTAGAGCGCCTGCCTCACATGTAGGAGGCACTGGGTTCGATCCTCAGCACCGCATATAAAAAGTGAATAAATAAAGGTCAATCAACAACTAAAAAAAAAAAAAAAATTAAAAAAAAATTTTAAATGTAAAAATAAACGAAATATGCATAGTGGGGATTAAAGACATTTTTTAATCTTTTAAGTTTTTAAAATATTTCTTATAAATAGAAACCAATGTTCCTAAAATACATTTCTTGTTATATATGAAAAGATGTGTGTTGTTTTTTCACTTTTATTAATTGTGACTGTATATAAAAGTAGTGATGATATACCAGGAAAAAATTTTTACTTAATTGTAAACTCCCATTCAGTTAACTGCAGAAGTTCTGAAGAAAGCCAAGCAATAAATTAAAACTGTGATGTACCACATTTAGTTTGGTGATCTATACATGCCCTCACAGATATGGTCTTTTATTGATAGGTAAATTTATGGAAATAAAATTTAAATATGTTTATATAATTTTAACAGAAAAAAATGTATGAGGAATGAGATATGTTTTTAAGTGTCATAAATGACATTTTTGAATATCAGTCTATTAAAATAATTCTATATTATATTACATATATTCATAACCCTTAATCATGAACGTAGATTTTAAAACCATAGTCAAGAAGAAATTTAATATCATCTATATCATCTGTATCATGATATATTTAATATCATCTATAGTATTATGCTTGAGAGTTTAGTCATTATTAATACATAAGATTATATGCCTCATATTTCCCCCATGTCTTATTATTTAAAAAGTTGGCTATTCTATCAAACCAAAAGAAAATAATATGTAAAATTAAGGAATGAATGTTCACTATTATCCTAGTCAAGAAATGACTACTTTCGAGTTTGTTCCATATGATACCATATTTTTTTCTACATACATGCCAATATGTTTTAACAATTATCTAATACAAATATATCTATGCATACTGCTATGCAATTATGAAAATACACAAATTCACTTTTTGGTCTTAAAACTGTATCTTAGATATCTTTCAATATTAGGTCAAATATGTCTAATTATTTAATGATTGTACAGTTTTCATAAAAAATAAAAATAATTTATATATTATTTTGGTAATAGAATAATTCTGCACTTAATAAGAACTATCTATTATTAATTATGTTTTTATAGTTAAAACAACAAAAGTATGTTATTTAACAAGAAAACAAGGACAAAGTCCTTAAGGAGAATTTTTGTCAGGTATAATTTGCAATGATAGATATTATCATTAAGAAAATAAAATAACTAAGGAAGATAAAATAACTAAGATAAAATAACTAAGGAAGCTCAGCAATTACTCAGAAGAAAGCACATTTGAGAGGTTTACAATAAAATACAAAAAAGAAAGAAAAATGCATATTGGCAGATTAATTATAAAGTAGATTTTCCTATGTTGATGCTAAAAAATGCTTGAAGTCATTTCCCCAAATCAAGAGTCAGTGCTTTGAAACAATGGAGCTATTCCAACATTGATGAATTTTTATTTCAACTAATTTACTTTGTCAACTTTATTACTGATATATATATATGTATAATATATATATTAGTTTAATATAAACATGTTATAATCATCAAGTGTTCAAAGGACTCAATAGGATGACCTGCATTTGAAGAATAGATGCTTAATCTCATAATAAAATCCCTGAAAAACTGTAATATATTACTTCTCCATATTTACCATCATGGAGTCATTCTCCAGAATGGGAACAGAATATCTGATTTAATTTTTCCTTAAGTGATGACTTTTTAAAAAATATTTACTCCACACAACCTTCAATAGTTGTGCTATTATTCTTAATGGCATCTTCAAAAATCACATGCTTTATGTTGTTCAACCAAAATTTCTAAAAAGAAAATACCTCTCAGTTTTTGAGATTAATCATGATATAATTTTATTGTTGAATCTTAGGTGATTGGAAAATAAATCACATGTGCTACAAATATCCTTTGAACAACAAGCACTGCAAATTGACATTACAGCGTGGATTTTTCATCTTGACAGTTTATCATAGGAGCCAAGTAGACCCAGATTTTCATTAAAGGAGATGACGATAAATCAGAACAAACATCGAGAATAAAACATAGTACTTGTTTATTCCTGAAAAGCAATCAAATTGTACATCAGATTCAATATCAGATTTATTCCAATTGCTATTCCATAGATGGAAAATTTTATTCATAAAAAATTAGCAGTAATTTTGCTCTTTTCAAAGAGCCAAGATAAAAATAAGTGGGAGGAGTTAATTTAATTGAGTAATTACACCTTAGCTTGTTCTCAGGTTAGAAAGAAAATAACAGACTCAAGAAGAACTTTTAGTCTTTTCAGGGCACAGATGAAAAACATGTTGTTTAATGTTATTTGGTTAACAGTGAATGCTTTTGTCAATAAACCCTTAGTTCTAGAATCTATAGTCGTTCTGTTAATGTAGTGTTCGGATAAAAAGAATCAATGTTGATATATCCCAAAATAAGTAGACCCAGGAATGATGTAACTGAAAATATGTGTTACATTGCCACAAAATGAAAGATCAACAATTTTATTCTACCATACATGCATACAGAAAGAGGAAAAGTCAAGGACCTCTGATATCACAGAACACATATATTCCATTAAAGGTAAACTTCCAGTGAAATACTATTTTACTTTTGGAAGGGGAATTAGGCTCAGCATGTACAATGGTCAGAAAATGTCTTAGAAACAGTGGGTTAAAGAGCATATTAAAATATATGTATAGAAAAAGAGGAGATAGAAGGTAATTTAAGGATTATGATTATGATCCTCTTCTCCCTTTTTAATAGTATTTTATATCAGTTAATAGTTACTATTGTCATATAATAGGTACTATGCTAAACTCTTCAGATACATTCATCCTATTTAATTCTCCACAGTAATACTACAAGATGGTTATTTTTAATGCTACTCTAGAATTGAGAAAAATGAATACAGAGAGACTTAGCAATTTGCTTTGGGTCAACTAGTTAGTGATGAGTCAGAGGGACAAGTCAACTAAGATTATCTGACTCCAGGGACTGAGCTTTTGATCTTTTTCCTGTCAAAATAATTAATTTTTGTATAATATTTAGTAGTTCTTAAAGAAATTTCATACCCGTGATCTCATTCTACCTTTAGAGCCATTATATTGTTGGCAGGGGTAGGAGTAGCTATTCTGTGGAATAGATAGAAATACAAAAAAAAAAAAAAAAAAGTTTTTTTTTAGTGGTAATTTTTGGAGTTATTAGCACTAAAATTCATGATATATTCAGCTAAGGCTTTTATTGTAACTGCATCTCCCTTGCTTTCTGCCCAGTCCAGCTTTTCCTTTCTGCCTTAGACATGTTTTTCCCTACGAATAAACCTAAATAAACTTCCTGCATGCAAATATTTTTTTCAGAGTCTGTTTCCAGGGATCTTGACTTCAAATAGTAGTTTTCAATATCATGGCATTCTCATGAGTCTTATACCAACTCCTCTTGGTCTCTAATATTATTCCTTGTATTTTTTTAAAAAAATTTTCAGGACCTTCATTTATTTATGCAACCTATGAAGTACATTTTATGTATCATTCATCATATTCTGTCTCTTATTTCAGGAGACTCCAACAGGTAGTTTCTTATTTCCTTGAATGTTTCATGCTTTTTTTTTTTTATATATATACTTGTATTTCTTAAGATTTTAATTGTGGGAATAATTTATGTCGTGGTCTGCATACAAATTCTTCCAGAGGAAATCTGCAATTGTTTCTTCCAGGTCCCTTGGGCTTATACCAACCTAGGAGCAGTTTAAACTGTGATATTGCACTAATGAGATTTTCATAGCACAAGTCAAGTCACACTAGAATTGAACTTAAAGCCTGGATTTTAGCTAGAAGGATTAGTTTCCCCCACTTCGTTTAGTACTAGGATTCAGGACAGGAATATCCTCTTGTAAAACTCTTAGTAGTGGACATTTATTCCAACTTAGACTTATTTGAGAGTCTTACCTATTTGGTAGGCCTAATTTTATGATGGAATTATACTTCTTAATTGAAGCCACAACTGGACTTTTCTCCTTATTCCCTATACTTTTATAAATCTTTGAAAACTAAAACTCAGGTTCACTAGAATTTATAATTACTCTCAAGGTGGAATCTAATATTAGTATTCAGGTTATCATTTTTTATTTTATCCTTTCATTCAGTTTTGTTTCAGAATATTTTTTACTTTCTAATTTGCTCATCAATGCATTTAAATGTTTTAATATATTCAACATTTATGGGCAGATTAATCATTTTGTCATACTGCAGAAATATGACTCTCTCCTCTTAATCATCAAATATCTTCTAATTTTAACATGTGATCCCTTTTTCTCTAAGCCCAGCAAGCTATAATGAAGTGAAAATAGAGACCTAAGGGCAGAGATGCCAAATCTTTGAATTTTATTTTAATGAAAGCTATATTACTGATACAATAGACACAGAATTAGAAGAATGGAAAAATTAAATCACTCTTACCTCTTATTAGAAAAAAAGGATAATTACTTTCTCTGGACAGAGAATGGTTGAAAAAAATGCATTAAAGAGAAAACTTAGAACCTGTAGGACCTAAATGTTAGGTCGGTTCAGGGTTCAGGGTGTCCAGTTAGGGGGGCCCAGTCAGGGCAGCTGCGGAACAGAGCAGCCAGCCAGACGCTGACGTAAGCAGTAGAGGCGCTTCCTGTCATTCAGTGGGCTTTTCCTGACTCATCCAGGAAGCACTCTGACCTCAACAGGATCCTTGGACCTTCTCTTCCTGCCTTACGCCCGCCCCTTCTTGACTGGGAGTTTTAAAATTTCCGTACCCCGGAACACCTGCGCGATTCTCCTAACACACATTCTGATGGACGGGAGAGTTCAGCCCGAGAGCATGTATTTCCAATAAAGCCTTGCCCAGTGGTTTTAATTCACCTCCTTTTAGTCATCTGGTTTTACAAATGGTGCCAAAACCCGGGAGGGTTTTTTGGATCTCCTTTGCAGGAGTCGAGATCCACCCTTTTCTGTGACATTAAAAACTAGATACAATGTTTACATGCCTTGTCCTCTCCAGCCTTGTTATGGGGACAAATTCTCAACCCTTATACTTCCTACATTTTAGACTGTTTCCTCTGTGCAAGTTTGGATCATAACTGTGATTCCCATTGATGTTCCTCAATTAACTGTACAGTGAGTCTGAATTACCATGACTTGGTACTACCTCCCTTTCTAGGGCAAAAAGGGCCATCTTTCTACTGGTAATATTTGGGTTCTCCTTGGCCCCCATTCACTTCCTCTAGGCTGGGGGCAGGAGGACTTGGGTATATGGTAACCACTACTCAGAAACTTGAACAAATTTTATTACAGAACCGACCAGCCTTGGACTCCTACCATGCTGGACTCCCATCAAACTCAAAATTTCTCAGCAGCCCCCTTCTTTTTCTGCTAATCAGTAATTTCTCCCAAGCCTCTGTTCCTACCCACAGGTAGTGCTTCTACATTCAAGCAACATGACTGACAACCAGAGGCTCCCACAACCCTGAGTCTGCCTCCCTGCCTGACCAACACCCGAGCCATCGCCCCCTCTCTGACGCCCTCAATCCCTCAAGAAGAAGCCAGACCAAATCTTCTGTCTTATATCATCAAAAAGGCTGGGATGTTAGGTCCATTCAGGGCTCAGTGTGTCCAGTTAGGGGGTCTGGTCAGGGCAGCTGCAGAACAGAGCAACCAGCCAGATGCTGACGTAAGCAGTAGAGGCGCCTCCTGTCAATCAGCGGGCTTTTCCTGACTCATCCAGGAAAGATTCTGACCTCAGCAGGATCCTCGGACCTTCTCTTCCTGCCTTAAGCCCACCCCTTCTTGACTGGGCCTTTTAAAAGTTTCCTTACCCTGGAACATGTGTGCGATTCTCCCGGACACACTCTGATGGACGGGAGAGTTCAGCCTGAGAGCGTGTATTTCCAATAAAGCTTGCCCAGTGGTTTTAATTTGCCTCCTTTTGGTCACCTGGTTTTACACTAAAAAGAAGCTCTATTTATTATGTAGTCTGCTGTTAAGTTAGTGAAGAGTACAAGAGATGCGGACAGGACCCACACAGCTGTTTGGAGATCCTATAATCTTTTCTGGAACAGTGGAAAGAAATATTCTCTTAGAATTCCTTAGTAACTCAATGAAACAACAGCAAAAGGGCTAGGATAAGTGCTTAGTGCTAGAGAGGAGAGGATACAGGCAGCTTACCTGCAGTCAATCCCCCACCAGGCAGGTCCCCTGGGGTCCTTGAGCAACAAGAGAGAACAAGAAGATTTCCTTTTGCCTCTTATAAGACACTTTGCAGAAAGCAGGCAGATGTTGAAGGGGGTCTGTGGTAACATCATGAGAGGAAATTATAACAAAGATCAATGTAGAATGCATTTCAAGAAACCAGGTGGGAATACAGAAACCATACCAGATGCCAATGTGGTGAGTGTATGTGACATGATTGTACATTTCATAAGTCAATGTCAGACAAAGAAAGGCTGAAACGCAAATGCCTCACCATCTGATATTACTGTACTATGTGAACTTTCCAGAAATTAAACTGATCCAGGAAGAAAGAAAGAAGGATGGTAGGGAGGTTTTGAATTAACTGAATTAAAACCTGAAAGTCCTGAGAATATTATGAAGAAACTGAATTTACTTAGAATTGATTCAGTTAACTTTTTCTCCTATCAAGCAAGATAGGATCTCCATCAGAATCTAACAGTGTCTATAAAGAAATAAATAACAAACAGAATTACATATTGTGTTTACTTCAATTTTAGAATTACACACTGGAAGATGCAGAAGACAGTCTTTCAAGAGAAAAGTAGTTGTCCATTGTGCACTGCTGGGAATTAAAGTAGGATGGGAACATCTTGAATTCAGCAGCAGGTCACCACTGGGAGAAGAACCTTAGGCAAGGGTAGACAATTAGATGAAAGGTGAAAAAGTTAAAGTAATATATGTAAAAAAGAAAATGCACAAATTACCTTGAAAAGCTTCATCTTCTGATTGTAGCCCTCATGGCACTGAGGCTTATTGTTTTATAGAACACTGTTTCCCCTCTCTCTTTTCCCTTCTCCCCCTTCCTAACAAGATTAGGAAGACAGTGTTATCTTTTCTTCCCCTAGTTAATTGCCCTTGAACACACCCACTATAGGAAGGAGATGCCTGCTGAGGATCTGGGAAAGGAAAATCTCCCAAATTAACAAGTGAATCCTACCTAACACAGCATCCCAGCACCCTGGGACCCCCTACCAGAGCACACCTGGAATGTAACCCCTGAAGAGTTTCTTTAAAACTCTCCTGTCCCTCCTCTTGGGGAGAATTGCAGCCTTTGGGACAAGAGTCCCCTGTGTTTCTCCTTTGTTAGCAAAGCAATAAACCTTCTTTTTTCCTTTTTCTCAAAACCATGTCCTCATTATTGGATTGGCATTGAGGACAAGGACCAAGCTTTCAGTTACAGTTATAAAGAGAACTAAAAAATAGAAAACTAAAGCATTAACTAAAGGAAGATATGGGGTCAAGTCTAGGGTTGTTTTGCTGTGTTTAGGATTATGGTGCTAGTCATATTTGAATGACCCCAGGGAGTAAGTAGTAGAAACCAAGATGCTGAAGATTCAGGAGAGAAAAAAGAGCTTGAGAGGCAGTGGGACCAAGTGCAGGTGAAGTGGCCAGATTGGAATGTTTCATTCATGGTAAAGGGAAGAATTTGTGCTATGAACTGAATATTTGTGTGTTCCCCTACTTAAATTCATATGTTGAAACCCTAACCTCAATGTGTTGCCCTTATAAGAGGGATATTCGGAATATTATTAAGTCATGACAGTAGAGCACTCATTAGTGGAATTAGTGCCCCTATACAAGAAGAACCCAGCAATCTTGCTTTTCTATTCTTTCTGCTCTGTACACTATAAGTCCATAAGAAAAAGATAACCACCTGCAAGCCAGTGTTCTTACCAGACATTAGATCTGCTGGGTCAGTAACTATGGACTTCTTAGCCCCCAGAACTGAGCAATAAATAATTATTGCTGAAACCACCTAGTCTATGGTATCTTTTTTATAGGTGCCTGACTTGACTCCTATAAATGGTAAGAAACCAGGCTGATTATCAGATACAGTGGCGAAAATATAAAGTTCTGTTGTTACAATCTGATGTATTCAGTCTTGTAAGAAGTGAAATCATGCACTGGCGTTAGTAGAGGGATTAAGAAAGTAATAAAAGATTTAAGTAGAGTAGATAAAATGTGATTTTATGTAGGAACTCAGTGTAAACTTGCCAAGAAAACATTGTTTCTTGTGTGTATCTGGAAAGTCCAGGGGAGTCTGGTGAACGGAAAAACTTTTGTGACTCCATTTTACTGTTCAGAGCTTAGCTGTTTGGGTAAAATAGAGAAAGCCTTCTTCAGAGTTTCAGTCCTGGCCAGTAGTATAAGATTATAACCATGGAGTCAAGAAAACTTTCAAAAGAGTAATAGCAAGGGGCTGAGATTGTGGCGCAGTGGTAGTGTGCTCGCCTAGCACACGGGAGGCACTGGGTTCGATCCTCAGCACCACATAAAAATAAAATAAAGATATTGTGTCCACCTACAACTAAAGAATAAATATTTTTTTAAAAAAGGAGTAATAGCAAGTGTGGTACAACAGAAGGCTTGGAGGAAGAATGTGGAAGTAGTGAGATAGGGGATAAGGAAGATGGCAATTGGATACTGAAGTTGCTTGTGCTGGTATATTGCCCACATCCTGGGTGGGCAATGGAAATGAAATTCCCTCCCATGGAATGGGCTGGCTAGGAAATAAAAGCTAAGGAAAATAAAATGATAAAATAACCTCAGAACAAAAGTGAGGGCAAGATGGGCAAGCTGACCAGACAGGTCCAACTTCTAACAAAGAAAGAAGCCTGCATCTGCTTTATTGATATTGGAAGACATCAAAGAAGTTCCATGAAATGTTCTTTACCAAAATAGAATAAAGGTGGGGGCGGGTAGTTGCTTAGTTCCTAATGGGTTATGGCCATCCCAGATGCTGCTGTGCTGGACCATTCTGGAAAAGCAGAGGGGAAGGTCATGTGCATGGGAGGTCTCTGTGGGAGTGCCATGGGAAGTTCCCAATGCCAGACCTATCCTCTTCATGGCTGCAGTGCCAGAAGAGGTCCTCACACATTCCATGGATGGCTTCCCACACTGGTGGTGGCTGTTAGGGTGGTCAGTTGATAGAAATTATTAATGATCTAAAACAAATACCTAGGGGATTTGTAAATATGCATCCTCAGAAAGGAAAAGATGAGGAAGCCAGATAATTTCAATGTGTGGTAAAAAGAAGAGCAAGAGAACACAAGAGAGACTCATACTCATGAAAAGTCAGTGGTGTGTAGACTTATAGTTGACTGTAGGATAAATGGCAATAATTTTGAAAATAGAAAAATATCTCATTTTTGGAATATGTAGATCAGTGGTAGTTATATAGTTCAGAGGCTTTGGGATATAAGCTTAGATTATATCATTTCTGAAAGTCCTTCCATTCCAATGTCTCCTCTGAAACTGAATGTCCACTCACCATCTACATTTTCTTTTCCCTCCAATTCAGACATTAGAAAAATAGACTTTATCTTTAACCTCTTCCTTCAACCTCTCTCTCACGGTCTTTGTCTTACTCAAACCTATTTATTGCCTATGGATTGTTTCTTCCCCATACTTCATATGTTTGAGCCTTCAAAGTAGCCTATCTGTCATCTTATTATCGACAATTAGATCTCTTTTCTTGTGTTAGTTTTCAGTCACTATAACATATACTTGAGTTAATTAGTTTATAAATAGAAAAAATTTATTTTGACTCATACTTTTGGAGGCTCAGTCCATGACAGAAGGATCTCATTGCTGTGGGGAGCTAGCTCTATGCTATGCCCTTATGACTAGCCATTGTGTGTAAATGGGAAAGGCACAAAGGAAGGAGGAACTATGTAATTGGTTTACTGTTGGTTCCATGAACATGATCAGCTCCTGGACAGAATTCAGGGGGCTGACGTGCCTTGCCACACGGACAGCTGTTGCCTACGCGCATTGTCTCTGATAGGCCGAATGGCCCTATAAGTTGAATGCTTGTTCGGCAAATATATGAGTACTTGCTTTGACTTGACTCCCTGGTGTGTCTGATTGTCCTGTGGCAGAGGGCTGGGAACAGGCAACCAGTCGGCTCCAACTCTTCCCAACTTCCACTGCTAGGTGAATGTGGGGGTGCCCCTTTGACTCACTGGCTTGGGATGGACTGCAACCCCTGCACATTGCTTTTAGGCCTGTGGCAAGGCAGCGCATTATAGAGAAAGTGTGTGCAAGAGAACCACCACTTGCTTCGTGGCCAAGAAGTGAAAAAGAGGGAAAGGAAGCGGCTGGGGTCCCACCATCCCTTTGAGGGCACACCCTCAGGGAACTAAGACCTCTCTTCCTGAACCCACTCTCAAAGCTTCTACAACTTCTGAACAGCACCAATCTTGGGGCCAAAATTGTAGCACATGGGCCTTTGGGGAATCTTCCAGATCTGAATTAGAGCACTCCTCTAGGAAAGACCTTCCCTGTGGCTGTCATCTAAGATGCCCTTTTCTCTTTGAGAATTTTTGTTCTGACTCATCACAAGTATCTCCAACACTAATTGTGTAGCAGTGAATTCAAAGACCTGGCTCTTCCATTCCACTCAATGAATAGTGCCCACCTGAATGCTAAAACTAACTTCTGTCATTACATCCAGCCTTTTTAAATCAACAAATCTCCCAAAATCTGTTTCAAACATGTCTTGCTGCAATTTTCTTCCAGTTCACTGCTGTATATGGGAGCCCAATTTCAGTAATCTTTTGAAGACACCGAGACTTTACTATTTATATTTATCTTGCCTTCTTCACTTAACATCCATACTTCCCTCATGTTCCAGCTCCGATTTCACTGATAAATATTATAAAGTCCCTCCCTTAAATGAAACATCAACTTCTTTGATTCCTATCATATTTTTGTACTTTACAAACTGAAAAACAACCATAGGTAATCCAGTGCTCCATATTCTGTGTATCTGCACCTCCAGTGTTCCAATAGAGAAAAATTACAAACTACCAGAACTGGATTTACTCTAAATTCATGTGCAGTAGCTCACTGTATTTCCCTAGACCATTGACTCTTTTTTAATGTATTATTGGACTAATTTGCACTATGTATTCTTGCCTTAAGTTTATTTCACTCTCAGCTGGTGACATTTTTTTTCTTTCCTATTTTACACAAGAAAACAAAGCATTCAAAAGAAAAAATTTAGCCAGTCGTGGTGGCACCCACCAGTAATCACAGCTACCTGGGAGACTGAGGCAGGAGGATTGCAAATTCAAAACCAGCCTTAAAATCTTAATGAGGCCCTAATCAACTTAAGGAGACCCTGTCTCAAAATAAAAAACTTTAAAAAGGGTTGAGGATGTGGCTCAGTGATTAAGGGCCCCTGAGTTCAATTGCCAATATAAAAATAAATAAATAAATAAATAAATAAGAAAGAATTCCACTAACTGCTCCTTTTTGTGTTTACCTTTGAATGCTCTAACTTATCTTCTGTTATGGGATGGACTGCAGTCCACGTAAATATAGCCCTTCCATTGTATACCTAAGCCTGTCACTTTTTCTCTCCTCTCTTAACATTGCTTTGGTAATCTTCCCATTCATCTCTCGAATTACCAAATGTTCCCCATCAACTGGATCATGCCCATCTGTACTAAGACGATATGCTGCAAATCCTATAAAAATACATTATTTTGACCTCACTTTACGTTCCAGGTATGATTTCATTTCTCTCCTCTCCATGAAGTAAAAATTTTTAAACTAGCTGTCTGTATGATTCATTAATTTTTTTCTTTCCATTCTATGTTGAACTCACTAAATATTGATCCCTCTGACTCGACAAAAACTGCTCCTTTTGTTGTGGAGATTGGTTTCCACATTGTTAAATCCAATGGTCAGTTCTAGTCCTCCCGTTTTTGGACCTATCAGAAGCAGTCAGCACCACTAATCATCCTATCCAACTTAAAATATGCCATCATTTAGCCCCTCTCCTAAGAATGCACAGATCTGGTTTTTATTCTATTTCATTGACCATTTTTCTTCAGTCTTCTTTAAAGAAACCATCTCACAATTACCTAGAGACTATACTACCCTGAAATTCAGACTTTGAACTGTACCTCTATATTAATTCCTCTAAAGATTTTTTGTTTTAAAGACATAAATCTCATTCCCAGTCTAATGTAAATATCTCTAACTACTAATTCTTCCTGTGTTCTAGACTCATTTATCCAGCTACATAATTCAGTCATGTCAAATTTAACAGACTGCAAACTAAGACCTTTATACCTCCCCTAAAATCTATCCCACCTGTGTCTCCAACACAGTCAATGAATTTTGTTTTTCACTTTCAGTTGCCCAGTTAGAAAATAACAATCCTCCTTTTAGTCTTTCCCTCTCACAAGACACATTTTTCATCAGAAAACCCTATTTGTACTTCTTTCAAAATATTACTTCAGTAATTTTTGTTTGCACAAAAATCTAAGCCAATGTCAGTTCTTGCCTAGAGTTTGGAATGACCTTCCACCTATTCCCCTGCTTCCTCCTCTATCCTGCTCCCACCTTTCAGTCTACTTTATATGAGGAGACAAAGTCACCCTGGAAACACTCAGGACAGATCAAAATACTCTGCTAGGAAGCCTTCAATCAATCATTGTTTCATGCTTAAAATGAATGTTGCAGTCTTCGTTTGTCAAACCACTTATGATCTGACTCCCTGTCCTTGTAGAACTCACCTACCACAACCCTTCTCAATCTCTGTGCCTCCTTCAAATTTTCAAAACTGCAAACAACATACCCACATTACGTCCTTACTCTAAGTACCTTTTGCCTGGGATGAGCTTCCCAAACACATCTGTGTTTCCTTCATATCTTGTATTTTTTAAAGAACCATGTTTTACATAAGACTTTACAGCCTATCTTACAACTCTTCCACTTAATGTCCTATCTGCCTTTTTTTTTTGTAATACTTGTCACAATTTAATATATGGAATATATTTTACATTGTTTCTTGTTTATTTTCTATTTCCCCACCAGAATAAATGTGTTCATGAAGGTGGGGATTTTTCCCTATTTTATGCTAATGGATCTATAAAGCCAATACATGTAGTAGGTACTCAATAAATATTTGTTAGATGAATAAGCAATGAATAGCACCACTTGTTTCATTTTATAATCAATCTCAAGTACAAAATTTAATCTATATTCATTGAACTTCTACATGAAGTATATTTTTCAATTATATCATTGCTTTTGGAACTCAAGGTCTCTATCAATAAAATATCAGATTTCATAACCAATGGAAATAGTGCTAAGGATCTGACACATACTTTTTTGTGTTTTAATTGTAGAACAAGTTCATAGTGCAAAACACTGAACTTATTAGGAATTTGGAGTTGAATTTCTTGCTAGCCACAAAATTAGCTGCTCTTAAATCACTCATTTCTAAAAATTAAGAAGTTAACATAAAGCATTGCAGAACTCTTTCATCATAAAATATTACTAAATGTCTACCTACATTTAGAGCTGAAGAAGAAAAAAAGATATTTTAATGATTATGTTCAAATTTTTCTTTAATAATGCTTTCTAGGTATAAAGCATAGTGCCTAGTAAGCACTGCTCCTTTGTCTATAAAAAATCCTATGTTAAAATTAAGATAAAAATAAATAACATATAAGTATCATAAACTTAAGTGCAAAACAAACATTGGCAAATCATTGTATCTGTCCTCAGAAAGTAAAATTATAACTACAAGTCTATGTTTCATTCATTGTTAGAGAAAACATGCAAATTCAACTACATTTTTATCTGATTCTGAATTAAAATTTATATGTTCATATGTGTAATTTAAATATATTTCCTCAATAACTTTCAAATCATTTCCAATGTATATTATTTATGGTAAAAATACATAAGTAATATATACATATTTACATATATAAATTCTAAATTATATGTACAAATATCTATTTGTATCCCAAAATATACCACATATAGGTAATATATATATTTTTTTACCTTAATTGAAAGAGTCTATTCATAACCTAATGTTCCTTAAGAGCTACCCATAGCTAAAAAACTTTTCTAAGGACGCCGAAAAGTACCACTTTTACTCTTCAGTTCATAACTGTTGCTGATTCATAAGCATTATTTTAAAAAGAAATTATAAAAGTATTTGAAGCAAAATGTTCACTTTCATTTTAATAAGAACGCTTCATTATCTCAATCCTTTTCCAAATTCTTTTCAGCCACTATTGAAAGCTATGCTCTCTTTTATGAGGACAAATGAATCGATTTTATTTCAGAATATTGTAAGAAAGCTTAGATATTTTAACCTTTCTTTTTCTATGAGAATAATAAAATTATTTTTATGAAACGCAATTCATGTTGTCCCTGTTAAATACATATGATTATATTGATTAATTGTATATCTTAGTAACTAAATTTTTAAAAAGTTGTAAAATAGTCACAAAGTCATGAAAATGAATATTGAATTGATGATCAACTTTTTTGGAATTAATTTCCAAAGAGAGTGACTGAAGTTTTCTGTCTTGTTCTTAATCGTGATGTCTTAGAAGTATTAAGTTAAAAGTAGAAAAACGAAGGTATTTGGTTTGTGCAATTTTATATATCCAAAATGTAAATAATGCATGGATATTTTTTATATAACTGACAAGAAGCAATGTATTTTCAAATCAGAATACAAAGACTAGCCAGGAGCAATCTGACTCTACCCATTGAAGATATCCTTGAAGATTTCAGAAAATTAATGGAGAAATAGTTTTGCTTGTGCACAATGAATCATCTTCCTCTTCTTCCTCCATAGCTGCCTGAGATTCTTATGTCATCTAAGGACTCTTCCAAACCTGAGATGTTACCTTTAAATAGAAAGTCTCTTTCAATCACTAAATATAATAGAGAACTATAATTAATAAGGGCTTATTTAATACTTTCAAAAATTTGTAAACAAATATTTAAAAGTAAATAACAGCTTCCAAAAAAGCTTCCTATATTCCATTTAAATAAGATCATTATCACATATTTGGATGTTTGTTTTTATAAGGTTTATCCATTTATGTAAGCATTGATAATTAATCAAGTACAGGTAGTTAATGGTTCTTTTGAGTCATTTCATGTACTAACCTTGAATTTATTTTTATCTGTGTTGTGCTCTTGCATCTCCTTGGGGGCTTAAGGATATTAATGATTTATATATCATTTATCTCAAACTTCACTTGCTTTGGTACTAATTTCTGAAACCTATCAAAGCGTAATAAATATTGGTTGAATAAAACCAACTAAATGCAGCGAGAAAGCCCTATTTTGTAGATTGTATTATATATCTATATTTGTTCTTCTCTCCAAGCGCTCCCTGTCAAGATTCAGTGTGCTTCCATAAATGATTAATACTAAATTGACTTTGTGACTTACTTTAACCAATGAGGAAGTAATAAGTGACACATCTGGGTTGATAACCTAACAGAATTGGCACTATGTGCTTCCTTATCCACGTTGTTCCATGAGTATGACATATTTTAATTAGCCATTCCTATTCAGTCAAGATATAAGAATGATTACACATAAACCTTAAGCCTATGATCCATTTTAGCCCCATTTTTCCTGGGTGAAATTAGCTGACCTGCAGAATGATGAGATTAAATAAGTCATTGTTGGGCATTGGAGTTCTGGAGTATTATTAAGCAGTATTATCCCAGCAGAAAATAGACTAACACTCCTTAGCAGGCAAACTGGTACACATAAGAAATACTGGAAGATAGTACTGACTTAAGTAAGATGATTAAAAAAAAATTATGAATCTTCCATCTTAATTAAATAATGCTCACAGGTGATGAATTATTCTCAGATTAAACCTATAAAACTTTAAAGATGTTTTTAGAATATCTCAAAGACTGAAGTGTCCTTTACCTCTTGATTTTCCTAAAAAATAGAAGAATCACATTAGGTCAAGAAAATATGTGTACACACACATAAACACACAATTACTTTAGATGTCATTCCCACATTGTTCTCTGGCTTCCATTCAGATATCATGGGTACTGGAGAGTTAAAGCAAGCATTTCTTCACAGAGAACTAAGAAAATAGTCACACTGTATAAATTTCTGAAAGTTTTTAACATTATATATGTGTTATGTACAAAGAAAATATATTCTCTATTATATATTGCCCTAAATAGTAATGTATTTCAGTGATTTGATAATTTATGGTACATATGCACTATAGGTTTGAAGATATAATATATATTACAAGAAGATAAGCTTTCCCTTAAAGACACTGCTTTACACTTGATGTAATTGCTTGGGAAATATTGGCACAACATAACCCATCTCAGCTTTCACATAAGTTTTACTGGATTTCTGAGTGTCTTAAGTTTCTTCTTTTCTAATTAGCATGATAGTATAAAATATAGGCTCACAGGGATGGAAGCACAGATAAAAATAATCAATACATTTTCATAATTTTATAGAATGTTAAAAGAAGCCCATATATTCCCAGGTTCATAAACTTCAGTAATCTTCAAATCAAATATCCATCCCTGATATGCATTCTTTCTTCCGTCCCTACAGAACTACAAGTAAGACATTTGACTTCTGAGATACTAGTCATCTATTTGAAATTTGACAGTTGTGAAATCAAATTCACTTCTATTTTTCATAGTTAAGTGTGGCCCTCTTATTTTTAACTCAATTAAGTAGTTATTAAGTATGAATTAGAATTAATGTGGGTATCAGTCAGGGTTATAGCAGGAAAATGTAGCACATTCAAATGTAGTAATTCAAAGAATTTAAAGCAGGGGCAGCTTATAAATTTGAGGGCACATTCACAGAAAACCAACAAGGCATATTGAAGCACCTGAGTTTAGTCACAGCAGAGGTACATTGATATCATTTGGTTTAAGGAAGCAGTGGACAGAAACACATACTGAAACTCAGAGTTGGCTGCATGTGGTGTTGGAGCTGCAACTCTCAGATAGTACTGCTGCACAGGAACTGTGGAAGGTGTGCAAGAAGTCAGCAAAGGCTAATTCATAACTGGCTGGCAAACAATCACAAAACAAAATAGCTCCAGTCCTCCTGCCACACTTGTCCTGACCATGGTTTCCATTATCAGACCTAGTAGGATGCGGAGGACAAAGCAAAGGTCATTGATAAAGTGAGATAAGAGTGAGAAGTAGATTTAGAGGGGTAAAGGTAGTATATTTATCATACATGATCAGTGTTTCAAAAGAAATCAAAGAACTTTCTCAAATATCTCCCTATGTTTCACCCCATCCAGGTTCAAAGAGTATTTTTTAAAAAATTTTTGGTACCGGAGATTGAACTCAGGAGCACTCAACCACTGAGCCATATCCTTGGTCCTATTTTGTATTGTATTAAGAGACAGGGTCTCACTGAGTTGCTTAGTGCCTCACTTTTGCTGAAGCTAACTTTAAACTCTAGATCCTCCTGCCTCAGCCTCCTGAGCCATTGGGATTACAGGTGGGCACCATTGCACCCGGCTTAAAGAACATTTTTATTTATCTAAAATATACATGCAATTCTGCCCCTCCCTAGAGTGATTTAATGGGCTAATGCAACCACAGGCACTTAACCTATCAGCTCTCAATGCTTCTCAAAGTGAGGTAAAAATCAGAAGGGATTGTGATATTTCATCATTCTTTTATTATTATTATTATTATTTTGAGGTAGCTTTGATATGAAAGCCAGGACATGCACAGCATAACAAGGTCAGAGTTACAGATCTGTAAGTATGAGTGAGGATGTGTCTTTATAAAATGCACTGTGAAATTCAATGTATTAAAAACTTCTCCATGTGTGCCACTAGGTAAAAGTAACTATGTCAGGATCACCACATTTGAGATCCCTCCACCAGAATATCAACAATTTCATACCAGTGACCTGAACCCTAAAAGAAAAAAAAAGAAGAACTTAATACCTTATATTGGATTTAGGTTTGGGAAGGGACTGAAGTGACTTGAGAAAGAAGTATCATGATGCAAGCCCACTCTGCATGGCCTTAAGTAATCCTGGGCAGTGACGAGAATATCTGCAGGTAATTATTGAGCTGGAGAAATAGTAAGGCTGTTCACCCAACCTTCTCTTCCCTAGAGGGTAGTTAGAGCTACACCCTATGGGGCAGAGAGGAAAGGGCGTACCACCTGTGTTACACCTGTGTAAAAAAAAAAAATTAAAAACTCTTGTCAGCTATTGAAAAACATTTCATCTTTTAAAATGGCATAGAAAATCTGGAATAACTAAATTGTATATTCAGATTCAAAACGGTCATGCAAATGAAGCAGTTTGCATCTGGAAAATGAGGAAATCTCCTATTTCTGTGCAATCACAGTATTTTGAAGATCTAAAGACAAATTTGGTATAAATGAAGTACCAATTTCAGAAGATATTCACATATGACTATGAATATAATCTATGCTTTGAATTTCTAGTTCTGATTTTGGAGGCTAAACTTTACCATGTAGTAGGCATAAATTCCTAGTGTGGATAAGTTTCAAAGGAAGTACAAACACAAAAATAATATAGTTATTTTTGGAAATATCAAGAAAAATATTGAGAAACATTTGCCTATAAAGAGTAAACTTTGACCATGATTTGTATCTATCTGGTGCTTAATCCGATGCTCACAATGAATCTCTTTTGATTAATAGTAAACTGATGGATGGATGGTTGTCTGTATGCATGGATGAAATAAAGAAGGTGTTAATAAATCTGGATCCATGAAAGAATCTTAAAAAAAAAATACTGAAATATAAACTGAAAAAGCCCCTGTCTCTTGTAATGACTTTGTGTCAGATGCAAGATACAGAATGACTGAGTACTCCTTTGTGAATCAATAAGGGTTTCTTCCAGCTTTAGAAATAGAAATTCAACCTCAGGACTTTAATCAAAAATTTCAGGCATATTTTTAATGAGGCAAAATTGTAAAGCTGTCCAATCCTGTGGAAGGAACATTACTCTTCTCTGAAGTGGCTTTTGCTCTAGCCTCTGTAGGACTGTTACTGGAGTTTGTTCTTCTAGCACACTTCATACTCGCTTGTCCCCTATGCTCAAATGAAGCTGACATCCTTGTTTTGCATTCAACAGAGTCGATGTAGTAAAAATTTCTCACCACTGGCCAAATATCTATTGCTCTTTTAGACCTGCCTATGCAAGGTGGAACCAGTACTTGTCTTATTGTTTACTTTAATACTCTCGCCCCATCTCCACAAAGCACCTACATGAATCTTTTTAAATTGGAAATCTTAGGCTGAGGATATAGCTCAGTGATAGAACAATTGCCTAACATGCATGAAACCCTCTGTTCTAGCCCCAGTACCGAAAAAAATTACATGAAAATCTTATTGTGTCCAAGCTCTGCTTAAAACTATTTAGTGGCCCTCAACAGTGCCTCAGAAGAGTGTCCAAACTTCTTGGTTTATTCTCTCAGGCTCTCTGTATTCCTCAGGAGGCCATGATTGTAATTTAAGGGAGAAACTAATTGCCCACTGTAGCTTACTGTACCTGCAGTGAAATCTTGCCCCATTCAGACTAATTTTTGGCAATACGCCCCTCCATCATGGCACTTCATCATAAACACTCATCTTCAGATATTTTCAAATGTTCCTGGGAAGGCTGGGAAACTTCTTCAGTTTAGACTATTCCTCGCTGAAATATTACACTTCAGCTACAATGAATTATTCACAGTTTATGTAGTAAGCAACATTATTCTTACCTCTAATACTTCTATATGCCTCCCACTCTTCTCTTCTGGAATAGTCCTCTATCTCTATAAACTCAACTAATTGTAAGTAGATCAATGAATGCTGCCTTAGGTATCTTCTTTGTGTCCCCTTCAAAATGTTATTGATGAATCCTTCCTAGGTACTATCAGGACACTTTTTGTTTACTCTGCATGTCATTATTTAAAAATTACATGGCCTAATAATTGTTTCACCTGCCCCATTTAAAGCAACGGGAAGAAAAAAAAAAGTACTGTTCTATTTAGATTCCCTAAGTACCTATCCTATGATATATTGAGAAGGCAATGATACTAATTGGGTGCTCAAAAATAAATGAATTGATGGAGGTGGTACTATGAATCAGATAAACTGATTTTGAATCTGTATCTCAATTCCATTTGTGGGATAATGGGAAGATCTCTAATAAATTGAAAGTATCCTCTAATGCTCCTTCTCATCCTGAAAGATCTCAGTGGGCATTAAATGGAGTAATTCATGGAAAATCTCTTTACTGATTTACAGTTATCATCATTATAAGTTCAAGCTATAATTTTCTAAATGTTAGGGGAAATGCTGTTGAAGCTTTAAGTTTTATTTTTCTAAATGGCTTAAAAACTTTCTGGACTGTGCACCTTATTAGAGAATGTAAATGATGGTCCATCTTAGAGTGTATATAAAAACAGTCAATTCTCTATTTAATCAGTCTGTGCTCCTGTGGAGGTTGTTTTAGTTCACATCAAACTATCTACTTGTGGTAGTGACATGAACCAATTTCACAATTATTTCTCCTTAAAAAAAACAAATTTTCGGGGCTGGGGTCATGGCTCAGTGGTAGAGCGCTTGCCTCGCATGCATGAGGCACTGGGTTCGATCCTCAGCACCACATACAAAATACATACGTAAATACATAAAATAAAGGTTGTTTAAAAAAAATAAATTTTCTCTAAGTCATCTAAACATTTTGGTTTTAAAACTGGACAAAATATATAGCTAAATTTTGAGAAACACAATAGCTTATGCACAGTATGTGCTAATAAAGGCTTCAGGGTAATATTTTTCTTTTTTCTTTCTCAGAGAAAATTTTACTACAATTTTCTCTTAAATAATATAATTGATAACACTTATAGAAATATCTTGCATTTTAATCATGCAGATATGTCTTTTACTGTCTAGAATAAAATTAAAAACTTCCAGCAGTCTTATTTTCAGTGGTAGCTAGAAAAGAAATTAAAAAAAAAAAGAGCTGGTAATAAACGGGTGATATGTTCAATTTGAAAGATCACAGACCTGGGTCACATACATGCAGCAGGGAAGACACAGAATAAGGAGACAAATACACAGAAAAATGTTCTATCCACACAATGAATTTGGAATTACAAAATCTTTAACATTCTGTAACACATTATCCGTCCCAATTATTACCAGTAAATTTAATTTGATTAGAATCAATTTCTTATGTAGATTTAAAACAAATAGGAACCAAACCCTGTATTACTCACTATTCCTGTAATTACCAATTTATCTGTTCCTATATATTATCAATGTTAGTGCATATTTGGTTAACAGGATCTAGATATATATACACAATCCCTTGGCCATGCCATCGGTAGCTCATAAGAGAGTGCTATACATTAATCTATTAATATGCTAAGTGGTAGAACTAAATGGATGATTATCAGACACATTGATATAGATGGTAGAAAACTGTCATAACATATGCAGTTAGAAATGTTGCAAACAACTCTAAATATAGAATTATCTTAGAATTGACCTATGGCATCTGGATAATATCAAGAATCTAAGATAATAAAAGCTAGAAAGTTGGTAAATAGTCTGGAATTCAGCACTTCATTTCCAAATCATTCATTAATAAAAGCAAATCACTGGAGACTTCAGCTCCAGTACCTAACATGCCAAATAATTGACTTTAAACTCTAGAAATGATATAAGATAATAGATGAGGTTATGATTGTACAGGAGTATCAAGAAATAATGTATAAAAAGGAAATAGAGGAATCCTTTAGATGAAACTATAGGGAATACCTGTCTTTGGAAATCAGAATTAGAGAAGATGCAACCAGGTCAGATATACTGAGTGTACGATATCATGTAAACCAAAAAAGAATATTGAAGGGGAATAGTGATCAACCAATGGGTATCTACAGAGACTTTAGCTGATACAAGAAGTGCATTTATACACACACACACACACACACACACACACACACACACATATATATTTAGTTGTAGATACGTTTATTTATTTATTTTTATGCAGTGCTGAGGATCGAACCCAGTGTCTCACATGTGCTAGGCAAGTGCTGTACCACTGAGCCACAATTTCAGCCCAAGAAGTGAATTTTAATATCTTGCTAGGGTCAAAATATTTTTGTTAACATTCACAAAGACATATGTTAACAAAATGATCCAGAAAAAGAGGAACAAAATATCGGAGGTTATCAGATGCCCATATTACTTCATCAGTTAAAAATGTTTTTTAATTTATAAATTTTAACTTAAGGGAATTTTCTTCATCCTTTCCTTATTTGATTGTATTCATGTACCTTGCAAAATAGCTGAAATATTATTTTCTTTTCCTTCCATCTCTCTCATTTGGGTACTCATCCATTTGGGGCCATTGTGAACTGGCCCCTACTCTTCTCTCATTTCGGTAATAATTGTCTGGTCAGCCCAAACAGCAGCCGTCAAGTAAAGAATGATCAGATATGTATAAATGGCAGCTTTTCTCAACATTCAACATCTTTCCCAAGCTTCTTTACTTCTAAGTAATAAACTTCCTCTTTTTATATTTTATTCAATGTTTAATGTTATATAGAAATAAACTAAGACAATGTGA
The DNA here is from genome assembly GCA_028644305.1 of Xerus rutilus. Taxonomy (NCBI): domain Eukaryota; kingdom Metazoa; phylum Chordata; class Mammalia; order Rodentia; family Sciuridae; genus Xerus; species Xerus rutilus. Next base: position 30,173,978 of record CM053403.1, on the reverse strand, counting down.
AATCTATTTAGTACTTAACAGATGATCTGTCTTTTGTTAAGTTTATTGCATTAGCTTGCATAAAATACATAAATACTTGCACTTCAGTAAGAATTCTAATACAAAACCTAATAATCTTTAACTATTTTATAAAGAAATAGTGGCTATCATTGAATGCAAAGTAGTAGATTTTTGTTGGATAACATTTCTTTGTTTTTGAAGACAAATCATTATCCTCAAAGGATCACAGAATTTAACAAAGAAAATAAGAATAGTGTATGTTTACTTTTTTTTCTTTCTTTTTTTTAAATGCTAACAATAATTCCTCTCCCATGCCCCCAACAAGCAAATAATTTAAGACAAACAAGGCTTCAACCCCAAATATCTTGGTTAAGTTGGCTGGGAGAAATAATGTGTCACACAGCAAAGAATGCTGTCAGTGTTAGAGATTATGCAGTGTCAAATTCAGAATTCATGCCTGATACTGCATCAGTTCCAAAGACACGTAAACATCTGAGGGAAGGTTTTCTTTCAGTAATTATAGAGTCCCACTTAGCTGAAATCAGTCCCAACATGTCACGTGTATGTTAAGAACCATGGAGGATAGAAATTTATGTGGCTTGAGTGATAATGATCAAGGTTTATTCAGCTTAATTACGGGAACAACTTTGGTCTTAAACTACAAAGAGCACCTAGGATAAAGTTGAGCATAGGAAGAATCAACATATTTGTTGGGTTGTTGATTTTATTTCCCTGGTGTACATATGAATAAATTGATATGAAGAATATAATGTCAAAATATAGACAAAGGGGAAGCAGCCCTTGATAAGGGCCTATTGAGAGATTTGGTTAAAGTAAGGCCCTAGTAACTATGTAAAAATGCAGTCAATCCTTTACAAGAGCTGAAGTAAAGCCTTATAGGATAGGGATATATTTTCCAGAAACGTGATAGCTAAGCTGAAAACCTGTAGCTACTGATCACTTGTATCACAAAGCTTCCCACCTGGAGCAGACTGAATTCAGCTGGAAGATATGTTTTTGTTTGTATTGTATGGTTTAAAAGTGAACTTGAATATCAATGGGCAGGGGCTATGCTCTCTACTATTATTCCTAGTCAGTTAAAACTAGTTTGGCTTTACTTTTTACATTTTTGACTGACCCCCAAGGCATTAAAGTAGGAGAGCCTTGCTTAGACAAAAAAAACAAAACCAACCTACCCACAGTAATGTTCTAGTTTTGCCTGGAAAATTGATCCTGAGAAAACAATTCAAATGAAAGTAATTTATTTGGGAATGTATTCAAAAAAATATTGTAGTGAGAAACAAATGTGAGAGAAAAAGATGGGCTTAATTACCTAGTAACTTTGGAAATCAGAGGACTTCAGAGTTATCCTAACCTAACAGGGACTTCAGAGCTATCCTAACCTAAAGACAAGCTAGCTAGTCCTATCAATAGGACCATGACTGAAGATTGATGAGGTGGGGATATGGTGGGTCTGTGGCAGGTGTTACTTTTCAGAAAGGCAAGGTCTGGCTTGTGTGCTAGACTCAAGCAATCAGAAGTGTGGTTCAGTGGTAAGCATTTAGAGTTATGGGCTGGCCAGTCAGCATCTGGTAGAGGTGGTGTTTAGGATGCTGTGAAATGGTGGTAAGTTACCTGGATAGTCCATGCCATAAAAGTCTTCACATCAAAAACCAGAGGGATGAAAGCACAGTAAACAGACTTTACCAATGAAAAAATTAGGACACCAATGACAGGAAAGGGACCAAGGACAAGGAATAAGAGTGCCACAGCCCGTGTTCCAGACGGCAATACTGCTTGACAAAGTTCCAGTGGGCCTATATGGATATAGGCTAAAGCGTTTATTCCTTATTTTGTTTTTGCTTGGAGTGATTGTTGGCGGGATAAGAGATAATTATACTAATGAGTTTTTTCTTGCTAACCCTGAAGAAAAAATACTCTTGTCCAATTCTATGCAGAAGTTACCTCAGTCTGGAGTTAATGATTATATCACTCAGGGGCACAAACAGTCTCAGTCTCCTATTATGCCTTCCAGCCTAATAGGAAAGATAGAAAATCCCAAAAGCACATCTAGAAAACCCCCTTTTCGGAAGCCCCCACAATGTATATGACTTCATGAAAACATCTGCTTTTCCTAGGGGAAATATATTCCCGAGCCCATTCAACAGGAAATGTAGGCAGCCGATATGGCAATTGCAGCAGCAGGAATTGTGGGCAACAAATCCTCCTACTGTACCCAAGCCAAAAGCTATAGCTTTGGTACAGCTAAAACCTGAAAAAAGTCCTGGCCCAGGTGGGTTCCTCCCACCAGACATTCAGGATCTTATATAATCTTTGAGATGGGAAAGGGAGTTACATGGCAGGTACCCAGATGAATAGTTACTACTCCAGAACCACCTCCTACAGTCACACAGCCTCCTTTACCTTGGATAGGAGCCTATATATATGGGAAAGATGGGTTTCATGTATAAAACTTTATCACTCTGGGAAGAATCAGGAGACAGAGATCTAGATGTTTACCTAGGGAAGTAGAGTTACAACTATGCAAGCAATGGTTTGAGCAGAACTTAAGTAATGGTAATTTGGGAAGATTTTATACTAGAAATAATATATGTAGATGATAGTATAGAAGATGTGATTTTAGTCACGTAGACCAGCTATATAGAAACTTACTTATTCATTTATAGTAGAAGTAGAAACTTAAGAGTCTGGTGAAAACCACAAACTTCAGTTTCACACCTAATAGATTATTATCAGCTTTGCCTAGTTATTACGTATTAGCACATATTAGCCTCAATGGTTATTCTTAGAAAATTAAGGTAATGGTTTTAAGGGGATAGATGAGACAATTTTAAGGTAGACATTAAGATAGATTAAGAAAAAAATATAAACGTAGAAAACTTCTAGATGAAAGGTAATAAATTAACACTTTGATAGGTCTATTTTTTAGCTTATTAAGGGTATTTTTCTATTTTAAGCTGGCTAAAACTGTCATATGTAGTCGTTAAACATAGAACATATGTTTTATGTATTTCCTTATTGTGGGATCTCATGGAATAACATCTTGCTACATTTGTATAATTAATAATGTATTCATTTATGATGATCTGATGATTTTAATAAAAATAGTCTATGAGAAAAACAAAGTTTGTTGAACATTTTATGGGTATAAATAAAGCCCTGCCACCGAGAAAATTCAGACGCAGGTTGCACCACATCTGGTCTCTGTGTCTCATTCCCGGTCCCCTCACCCACACCACACATCCCACCTTCGAGGACCTCACAACCCGCAGAGGCTGGACCCCTGCATACGAGTGAGAAGTATAGAGAATAGACTAGAAAATACTCATGGGGGAAGATTCTAGAAATTTTTGTTATCATAATGTTCCAGTTACTATATATACACACACACACACATATACACACACACACAAACTATACAATATATGTGTGTGTGTGTGTATATATAGATATAAATATAAATTAAAGGTCACATAGTTGTTGTAATTTTCTTGTAATCTACTCTTTTCCTTAATTTCTTGGGCCTAATAATTTGTGAGGATACTCCTATACTTTTAAATAATATTAACCAGTTAACTATGCAGAAGTCATTGTAAGGGAGATGTCATGCTATAAGGAGATATGAAATTATAATGAAATTGAAGGGGACTAAGAATAGCTAGAAACTATCAAACATAGCTCTTCCTGCTCACTCTGTCAATCCTCCCTGCCCATGCTCAGTTAGTTAATGGGCATCTTAAAGCAGAATAACATTATATTCCAAAGGACGCATTTAAAAGAATTTTTCTGATTTTATCATTCATTAATAACTCTAGGATAACTACTATATTCTCTGAACTTTTTTATAGGAATTTTGGTATCTTGGGAAATTCCAGGCATATTGTTTAATTTAATGATGATTTAGGATAAACTATGCCATACCAATGGGTAAATTTAAGTCTTATGAAAGAAAATGTTAATAAGCCTAACCTCCTTCAACTTTTGTTAAGTAGTTTGCCATAGAATGTGAGAGTGCAAATTATAAGGAATAAATAGAAGAGTATAAAAAATTAGGCATACAAAATCTGAAAATTTTCCTTCTAAGAACCTAGTTCTTAGAAGGAAATTAATTTTCTGTTCAGTAATTAACTGACAGAAACCAGATATTCAATAACATGCATTAGCATTTGAATAATAAATATTATGTAAGTTGAAGAACAAAGAAACACAGAAAAAGTTTTTATAAAAGTATATTAAATATAATAAGGAGCCAGGCATGGTGGCGCACACCTGTAATCCCAACGGCTCAGGAGGCTGAGGCAGGAGGAGAGAGAGTTCAAAGCTAGCCTTACCAAAAGTGAGGCACTAAGCAACTCAGTGAGAACCTGCCTCTAAATAAAACACAAAATAGGGCTGAGGATGTGGCTCAGTGATTGAGTGCCCCTTCAATCCAGTGTACCTCCCCCAATAAGGATAAAGTTTAATGAGATTATTAAAATGTAATGATCATTAAGTAAAAGCCTATAGATATTTGATATTGAAAAAGATTTTGCAGTGTAAAGAGATATTAGTTGAAGAGGTCTATAATTTGGATATATGATTTATCTTCCCAAGATAAAGTTTATATTACTAAATTAAGTGAATCCTGTTACTAGCCCTCATTAATTGAATTAGTGATGCTCAGTCTCATGAATGTTCCAGAGCTTATTAGATTTGAAAAGTTAAACATAAAATTTTATCATTAAATGGAAGCATACATAAGTACAACTCTATTTTGATCACTGCTGTTTCAGAGTTAAGTCCTGAAATCAGATAATGCTTGTCCTCAAGCATTTTCAAATTTGCTTTAGTTATACTAGGTCCTTTGGATTTTCATTTAAGTTCTAGCATTAGCTTGTTTCTTTCTACAAATATCCTTGCTAGGACTATGATTAGGACAGTAGGAATTTATCAATGGATTTAATGACAATAAATATCTTAGAATATTGAATCATCTAATAAACACAATATATTTCTTCATTCAGCTCTTTGTTTTCTTTCAGTAGTCAAGATAGCAGCATACTTAATATAGAATACTAAATCAAGGTCAGAGAATAGAGAGTTTAGAAATAGACCCACACATATCTGTACAAACTGATTTATGATAGGTTGTGAAGGTACTTCATTCAAAAAAGATAGCATTTTCAGGCAGGATGCAGTTCAGTGGCAAAGCGTTTGCCTTGCATTCACAAAGCCCTGGGTTTGACTTCCTGTTCCAAAAAAAACTATAACAATAACAACAAAAACAAAATAAACAAAAAAGATGGCATTTTTAAATAAAAAGATAAAAGAAAAAGAAAAAATGATGTCATTTTTCAATAACGTTACTGGAACAAGTGCCCATCATCTGCATTAAAAAAAAGACTTCATTTTAAACTTCTTTACCACATACAAAAAATAATTTCAAATGGCTCACAGACCTAGATGTCAAAGGTAAGCACTAAAACTTCTATAAAAAATACAAAGGAGAAAATTTTTATGACCTCAATTGAAGAAAATATTTTTTTTAGTTAAAATAACAAAATCATGAGCCATAATGAACAATGATTTTCCATAATGAACTGGACTTTCTTAGTGTTAAAATTTCTGTCTTACAAAAAACATTGGAATGAATGAAAGTCTTAGAATGGGAAACACTATTTACAAAGCATACATCTGACAAATAAAAAATCCTAAAATTTCAATACTGAGAAAACAGTTCAAATTAAATAATAGATAAAAGGTTTGCATGCATGCTTCACCAAAAAAGGTGTATGGATTGCAAATATGTTTATGAAATGACTCTTGATATCATTAGTCATGAGGGAAGTGTAAATTAAATCACAGTGAGATAGCACTATACTTTTAAGAATGTCTAAGACTAAAATGATCAGCCATACCAAATGCTGGCCAAATGTGAACCAAGTGGAACCCTTAGATTCTGTTGGTGGGAGGAGAGTGGCACAATTCTGGAAAGCAATCTGATAGCTGCTGCTGCTGCTGCTTCTCTTTCTTCTTCTTTGTTCTTTTTAGATAAACATGACAGTAGAGTGTATTTTGACATATGTGTGCATGGATTATAACTTATTCTATTAGGATTCCATTTTTGTGGTTGTACATGACGTGCAGTTTCACTGGTGGTGTATGCATATGCGTGCATAGGAAAGTTATGTCTGATTAATTCTGCTCTTTCCTATTCCCATACTCCTACCTTCCCTTCATCCCTCTTTGTATAATCCAATGAACTTCTACTTTTCCCTCCCCTGCCCCTTTCTTGTGTGTTAGCATCCATATATCAGAGAGAACATTTTCAGCCTTTGATTTTTTGGGGACTGGCTTATTTCATTTACCATGATAGTCTTCAGTTCCATCCCTTTACCAGCAAATGACATCATTTCATTCTTATTTATGACTAAGTAATATTCCATTGTGTATATGTATCACATTTTCTTTATCCATTCAGCTATTAAAGGGCACCTAGGTTGGTTCCATACTTTACTATTGCAAACTGAGTTGCTATAAATATTGATGTGGCTGTGTTGTTGTAGTATGCTGATTTTAAGTCCTTTGGGTACATATACTGAAGAGTGGGACAGTGGGTCAAGGTTAGTGTATTATATGGTCCAACTATTCTCCTAAATAATTACTTAAGAGCAATGAAAGTGTATTTGTATACAAAGGCTTGTATATAAATTTTCATATTATTTATAATAACCCCTTACTGGAAACAACTGAAATGTCCTTCAGCAGGATAAACTGGTAAAGAAATAATTGTGCTTTTTCCTTGTAATGAAATATGACTTGCTAATAAAAAGGAATAGATTCTTATTATGTTCAATGACATGGATGAATCTCAAAATAATTATGTTGAAAAGACAAGCAAAAAAGTACATCCTATGTCACCATTTATATAAAATTCTAAAAAAGCTAACTCATCTTTAAGCAGCATGGGAGTGATGGGTGACAAGGATTACAATAGTGCATTACAGATGATCAACTTGATTGTGATATTAGTTTCATGGTTGTATTTATAAGGTAAAATCTACCAAACTGAACACTTAAAATATGTGTAGCCATTTTATGTCTCAATTATTTTCCAATAGAATCTTTCAAAAGACGAATGCACACAATCAGAATGACAATTTTATAAAGACACATGGAAAATAAAACCGTCACATGGATTAGAGCCTGAAAAATGGATATATTTTCCCTGTAAACATGATGTTTAGGAGGCAAATAACTATGTTTATTGATGAAAACTTAGAACAAGAAGAGATGGGAAAAGTACTTGGTAATTTAATAAAATTAGGCTATATGATGCTGTTGTTCCCATATCTTTTTAAGAGTAAAAGGATTTTAAAAATCAATGGTCTTTTTTCTAAAACTTTCTTTCCCTAGACAGTGATGAGAAGATCAGTTCAGTGCTTCACTGTCTTTGCTCCTGTGATAGTCTGAATAGCAATCAGCATTTTATTCCTGTAGCTTTACTCGTGTATCCAGTCAGGCTTGGATCTAGATTTTTACTCATGGGCTTTGCTTTTTAGAGATTTGGAAGAAAACTGTGATGGTTAGTTTCATGTATACACTTAGTTAGGCTACAGTACCCAGTCATTTAATCAGATATCGATCTAAGTGTTGTTGTTAGGACATTTTGTAATGTGGTTAAAATCTACATTCCCTTGACTTTAAGTTGGTTTAAATAAAGGTGATTACTACTCATCACTGTGCATAGTCTCATCAACGAGTTTAATTCTTAAGAATAAAAACTGGGTTGCTCAGAGAAGTAATTCTGTCTCAAGATTGTGAAATCAACCTCTGCTTGAATTTCCTGCTGGGTATCCTGTCCCACAAATTCTGGAGTGGCCAGCTCCCACAATTACATGATCCAATTCCTTATAATAAATCTCTTAACCCACCTAGATTTACTACATCTGTATCTGTATCTTAGTTACATGTACATATCTCTATGCCTGTATTATATTTATTTGGGTTCTCTAGAGAATTTTAACTGATATAATTACTAACATAATATGCACTGTTTTATAGACTTACTATGAGGAGGAATAATATTTCTAATTTGCAAGACCCTCATTCCTTCACTGTAAAGCTAATAATATATTTCTTAACATTTAATGAAATATTTTAAAATAATCATGCTCATTAATATTTAAAGCATGACTTATAATTTTCAAAGTGATTTTGAAAAAAGTAAAAAAAGAAAGAAGCCCAATGTATGTGTGTATATGCATTCAGTTTGGGAGGTCCTAACAAAATTCCACAGACTTGGTGGTTTAAACACAGACAGTTATTTCTCTTGATTCTGTAGTGTCAGATTTTTCATAAGAAATCTAAGATAAAGGTGCTGACAGTTTAGTTTCTGGTGAGTGGCTTTCTTTGTGGCTTTTAGATAGTCACCTCCTTGCTTTGTGACCACTGGCTTTTCCTACATTAGCATGTACAGAGAGAGGGGGAGGGAGAAAGAGCGCATGTGCACAGAAAAGAGCTCTGATTTTTTTTTAAAAAGGGCTCTAATTCCATCATAAGGAACTCATCCTTACAAGTTCATCTAATCCTAATTATCTTCCAGCGTCATTTCACAGTGGGGGTTAGTACTTCAATGTGAGTTTTGAGGTAGTGCCATTCAGTTCACAGAAATATATACTCTCCTCCAAATAACACTAATGACTTATTTTCTTTGAAATTTCATATTTATTAGAATATTAGCACTTATTTTTTTTCATTAAATACTAAAATACACTGTGCTCAGTGATTTGCCCAGCAGCATTGTTATAGCATTAACAAGAACTAGTTCCATTCAATTCATTGTATTATCCTTATATTTGCTTTGCTTTAAAATATCTTCCAATCCATAAAATAAAGGGATGAATATCAGTATGGAGTGGAAAGAATGAAAGGCATCTATTATGTAACTCAGTTCTGGCATTAGTGTTTACTTTGACCTCAAAGTCCTGAGAGATAGCTGTTCTAAAAACTAAGCATTAATAGGTTTTCAGTGAACACAGTGTTAGCTTCATTTCAATTTTAAAATAGTGCAATCGCAATAGGCCATTGCCAGATTGAATAACATATTAAAATTGATATTGTCTTCTAATTTATCTAAAATCTAAAATTTCTAGAATAATTCTCAAAAACTCTGCATAAAGCATATGCACAAATATTAAAAAATTGCTTTGTTCATTGCATAACATAACATGTATCTTCCCCACTTGAAGGGAAAATACTATAAAGTAGAAACTTTGAAATTGGTTTTAGGTAAGAAAATTTTAAAATAAATACTTTACTTAAATGCAGCATGTTAAATAGATTGAAGGTGGCCTCTAATGAAGTGGGAGGGTGGGTGTAAGTTCACATATCTGGACTTGCATCTGTCTACTCTGTTGCCTGATCACTGAGGCTGACCAAAAGAAAACTTAGTTTCTTCATGCTACTAAAAGATTTTCAAAATTCAAGTTTCAAGATACTTGAATACCATTTAATATTTAATATCCAGATTTTTCTTTTCCTGGAGTAGGTATCTATGCTTAAAAATGTAAAGGGTAGTCACAAATGGGTTCATATGCCTGCTCCATCAGAAATAGCTCCTTGCAATATAGTACAATCCTGCAATTCTTGCCCTCCCACTGACTTTAACCTCAAGGCAGCAAAAGATAACCATTCTGCCTAACACTAAGTAGTAATTCAGTTTCCTATTCTGCTAAAACTGTAGCCTCACCTCAATTTTAACAACTGAAATTCTTATGTCCTCTATGGGTCATATCTGGTCACTTTTAAAACCTCTTAAATTTAGTTACGATGGAACCAATGGATATCACATATAGTATCCTCAGGGTGAACTGAAAAGTAAGTCAGAAAATGCCTTTCTCTAATAGCTGCTTTTCAAAATTGTCCAAAGAACATTTTATATTGAGCACAATTTATGGGACACTTTACATTTTTCTTATGATAGGTGGCAGAACTGTTGATTGAGATCTTGCATCATGAGCTTCTACAGAAATTCAACAAACTGCATTTCAATTACCCAAGGTTCCTTTGGTCCTGCATCCGTGTCACAAAAATAAATTGCTATAAAACTTCACAATCATATACCACTAAAGATTTTGCTAGACCAAGTTGGCAGGTTATCAAAGAAGCATGTATTTGGATAAAGATGAATCAAAGGAATTTTGATAAGCTGCAAAATGTTAGAAAACAAAGCTAGCACATATTTTCATCTCTGATTGCTTTTTGAAACAATAAATACATTATGTAACTTTTACTTAGCACAATTCTTAGGTGTAATTCTTTATTAACTAATGAAAACTTTGTCCAATTTTTTGAGAGAAGTACATTTTTTAAATGCTGTTTTATTTGATAGGAAAATGGGGGCACAGAGACTTAGTTTCTCAAATTCATTTAGATAGTAAGTGATGCAATGACAAAATCAAGATTCAAACAGAATTCTGGCTCACAGACTTCTGAATGGATCTGTATTTATGTAACACTGACATTTTCAAACTCAAATTAAAGTACAAGATCAGGTTCAAAGAAGTTGCATCATTTGCATTCACACATGGTAGATATTTTATTAGGCAATCCTGACATCTCTAAGGATTATATCATAAATGTACACAAACTTTCCTTGAGCTTTGCTTATGTTACTAATGCCATGGTACAGATTTCTCTGAGTACAAATATGAGCAGAACACTATAATGATGATAGATTTAGAATGAAATATAAGAACTCATTATGTTTCCTAGTTTGTAAATTAAAAAGTAAGCATCGTTTCAAAGTAGCAAATGGAAAATGCAAAATTGCATGATTCAAGTAATAAATCATATGAGAATTTGGAACTATTGATGGCTTTCACTTCTATTCAGGATGGACTCGGGGATCTTCCTGCCAGAAATAGTCAAAAGATAAAGGGGAAAAAAAAGAAAAACAAAATGCTACACCAAATTGTGACACAAGAGATTTGGAGACCTTGGGTCAGGGAAGAAAGAAGAGTGTTCCCAGAACAATGAGAAAGAAAATAGTGGGTTTCACAATGGCTAAACTCACTGCCCTGAGAAAACAGCCAGATTATTTTCCTTAGCAAAGAAAGAAAAGAGCCCATAGAATTCCAAATATCCCCTGACTTTGCTGAAAGTGCTCTTACTTTAGGGAAAGGAACTGCACCTACAATAATCTCAAAGTAATTAGGGTAAAATAATTAGGGTAAAATAAGTCAGGCAACAGATTACCAAAAGTTTAGGTTACTTAAAATAACACAAATGTGTTCTCTTACATTCCTGGTGATTTGGAAGTATAAAATTAGTTTGACTAAATTAAAGTCAATGTGTAAGGAGCCTATGAGACTGGTTCCTTCTGGATCCACTCACAGAAGAATTTATTTCCTTGTCCTCTTGCAGCTTTGTGGCCACCTGTGTTCCTTGATTTGGTTCCTTCCTCTGTTTTTCAAGTGCATCACTATAATCTCTTCTTCCCTCTTAACACTGCCTGCTGTTCCCTTGACCTTTTTCCTTCCCTCTTATAAGGGCCTTTGTGATTGCATCTACTCTACTGCTTCCCATCCCACCCCAAATATTTGAAGATAATCTTCCCTCTTAAAATACTTAACTCACATCTGCAAAGTCTCTGCCATGTGAGGAACAGACAAGGTTCCTGAGATTAGAACAGGATATTATGGGAAGGACCATTATTCATTCTACCACAAAGATGAACTGTATCCTCTGCTAGGGTCTCAGCAGGGTGAAATCATGATGATGGTCAGGTCTGTAACCTTGTAGGAGGCTCAAGGTCTTCTTCCAAACTCATTTAGGTTTTGGACAGAACTAAGACCAGAGAACAGATTTCATAAGCACTGACCATTGAGGGAATGACTGTTACCTGAAGCTGTTCTCAGGACTTGGTAATACGGCTCTTTGACAACATAGCATCTTGCTCTTTCAAACCAACTAGAGGAAATTTCTCCTTTCACTATAATGGCGTCTTTTACAACAGTATTCTGTGTTACTCAGCAGTTTTTTTCCCATTTAAGTATGCTATGAAAAGCCCATCTAATATATCCATATGTTTTAAGAAAAAGTAGAAGCCGTTTGGAAGGTGGTTTGAAAGTTAAAACTATTGTGTCCTCTTTTAAAGGCTAAATCTGCCACATGTTAAAAAGTAAACAATGAACACATTTCCAAAGTACAAAAACATAGCATCATAAAACAGTAGTAGGTTTAATGTACACAAATAAAGGAGCCACCCTGATGATGCTCAGTGCTCTTTTCTGCCATTTTCAAATTAAAAGCAATACAAAACCCTCTAGTTTGCAGGTGTTCAACATAAATCAGATACTGAGTCATGACATACATTTCTGCTTTCTATGAAATTTATTCTTCTTCAAGAAATTTTGCAACAAATGTCCCTTATTGAATTTTCTGATACTTTGAGAAGAAAGGTATAAAATATGGCAACATAAGAATGTCCTAGGGCTTTGTTTAAAAATAATATTTATTTTTGGTTTAAAAATAGTATAGTTAAGCACATTTTCATGTTCATGTTTGATTTTTGTGAAATCAGAAAGAGAAATTATCTAGAGAAAAGTATTCAACGTTATTGAAAACATAAATTTGTATGTAAATGAGGAGGAATAAAAAACAAAAGTGATACCTGTCCCTTTAGCTTCTGAAAAAATTGTGAATCTGTTGTACAACTCTTAATTAATATTTACCTCTATAAGAATATATTGAGCTAGGTAGGATTAAAAACTTTCCATTCTCTCAGAGTTGTATTCATGTGTATTTTTTCATTTAATTACCATGCAAAAATCTATACTAGTTGAATATAACACTGATTTGCTATCCTATTAGTGTGTTCTACTGAATTTTAATATTTTGCCTACATATTATATCCTTGAGTAAATTGTGAACAGCTAGAGTACACACATTATTTCATATTTCTCTATTTCACATGTTTCTGTATCTGTGCTTTGAATACAACCCTAAAATAATCCATAGTAGTTCTGCAGATAATTGTAATGTTCTGATTAAATTATTTTATATGACTATGTGCATGTTGTAATCTAACAATTTTTCATTGTTATAAACACACATACATTGAACACGTTAATGTATTTGTATATTGTATATTGTTCTGTAATTAGTAATGGTAATTACACTTGAACTGTATGTGTAGACTATAGTTAAGAATGACATTGAAGGCATGCTATTAGAAACTGACACAAATTTGAACATCGGTGTTTATATTTATGATCAATGGAGGAGGATTTAACCTATATTCTGGAATAGCGTACATTATTCATAAAACATTTGAGATTCAGGAACAATTAGGGAAACTTAAGTGGTTTTAATATGAATATTAATTTATTCTATTCCATTGATTTTTGTGTCTATTTGATGCCAATAGCAAGCCTTTTTTTAATTATACCTCTGTAGTATAATTTGAGGTGCAGCATTGCAGGTGATTGCATCTACTCTACTGCTCTAATGCAATTAGAGCATTGCAATGCCTCTAATGTTCCTCTTCTTGTTCAGGATTGTTTTGGTTACACTGGGTCTCTTATTCTTCCAAATGAATTTTAGAATTGTTTTTTATAGTTTTTTGCAGAATGTCATTGGTATTTTGATGGGGATTGCATTGAATCTGTATAATCTCTTGGGTAGTATGTCTATTTTGATAATATTTATTCCACCTATCCAAGAACATGGGAGTTCTTTTCATTTTCTGAGGTCTTCAATTTCTTTCTTTAATGTTCAATGCTTTTCGCTGCTGCAGTCTTTTAACTTCTTGATTGTAAAATAAAATACCTAAGCATTTTATTTTATTTTATGTTCTTTGAGGTTATTGTGAATGAGATAGTTTCCCTAATTTCTTTTTTAGCAGATTATTATTGAAGTATAGGAAACAGATTGATTTATGTGTATTGATCTTGTATCCTGCTACTTTGCTAAATTTATCAGCTCTAGAAGTCTTCTGGTAGTGTTTTTAGGGTCTTCTAAATATAGAATCATGTCATCAGTAAACAGATAATTTTACTTATTCTTTTCTTATTTTTATCCCTTTAATTAACCCACACAAATATAGTCATGTGATACTCAACAATATATTGGAGAAAACAACCTTTTTAACAAACGGTGAAAAAACTGGAAATCCTTATCTAGAAGAATGACACTTGACCTCTGTCTCTCACCTTGCATTAAAGTCAACTCAAATTGAATCAAAGACCTAGGAATTAGACTCAAAACTCTGTAACTGCTAGAAGAAGATGTAGGCTTAAAACTCCAACATACTGGCATGTGCATCAACTTCCTTAACAAGACTTCTAAAACACAAGAAATAAAACCAAGAATCAATAAGTGGGACAGCATCACATTAAAAAGCTCCACAGCAAAGGAAAGGAGAGCATGAAGAGAGAGCCTATAGTATGGGAGAGTATCTTGCCACTTGCTCCTCTGATAGAGAATTAACATCCAGAATAAAAGAAAAAACTCAAAAAATTTAACAGAAGGAAAAAAAAGCACAATTTGCAAGAGTGCAAAAGAACTAAATAGATATTTCTCAAAATAATACAAATTGCCAAAATGTATATGGAAACATGTTCAACATTTCTAGCAATCAGGCAAATGCAAATCAAAACCAACTATATAACATTACCTATCATATACCAAAGAGTTCATTCTTCCTGTTATGCAGCACCTGGCTAAGGATATAGTCCTGGTGAATCGTGGGCTTACAAAGTATATGGCTATCAAGAACAGGTATGCCACATCTAAGTATGCAAAGATCAGCACTCTAGCACAGCTGAATTCTGCGCTAGTTTAAGATTTAGCCAAGGCTATGGCAAAGGTATAACTTGGGAACTTGAGTTGGAATAGTATATCTGCAAATAAAATTGATACCACGTGCCACCTGGACATATTATACTACATTTACATACATTTAAATAAAGGTTATGTCTCTTTTTATTTTTCATAGCTTAATTCATTTTAATATGGTTGATTCCTATTCTTGGGAAACCTGAAAGTTGTCTTAAAATGATGGTGGGGAATATTTTTGAAAATTGCTTTCATTTTACCAAGGGATCCAACTGATGTATATTATTGTTACATATATGTTAATATACTTGTCTTATATACCTGACATTTGCTTTTTTATGAGGTAGTAAAAGTACATAAAACTGTTCTTTCCTTTAAGGATACTGCATGTGAACCAAATCACCTTGGAGAATCTTCTGCCTAGTTCTATCTCACTCCAGTCAGAACTGGCAATTATGAAAAATACAAATAATAATAAATTCTGGCAAGGATGTGGGGGGAAAGTACATGCATATGTTATCCGTGGGACTGCAAATGGGTGCAACAACTTTGGAAAGCAGTATGTGATTCTTCAAAAAACTAGGAATGGAACCACCATATGACCTAACTATCCTACCTCTTGGTATTTGTCAAAACAAACTAAAATCAACAGACTATAGTGATATAGCTATTTCAACACTTACAGCAATACAATCCCTAATAGCCAAATTATGAAATCAGCAGATGCCCATCAATAGATGAATGGATAAAGAAAGTGTGGCACATATACACCATCGAGTTTTAGTTATAAGAAAGAATAAAATTATGGCATTTGCTGTTAAATGGACAGAACTGGAGAACATCATACTAAATGAAATAAGCCAGAGCTAGAAAGTTAAGGGTCAAATGTTATCTCTCATATGTGGATGCTAGACTAAAATAAGAAAAAAAAAGGAAAAGAAAAGGGGTGAAGGAGAATCCCTTGAAAGTAAAAGAGAGATTAGAGGGGTAGAGGAAAGGGATTGGGTGGGAAGGAGGAGGGATGAGAAAAGAGAATGTTGAAGCTTTTGCTGTAACCAACTTTCCTAAGTACATATATGAATATATCAAGGTAAATTTTACCTTTATGGAGATACACAATGCACTAATTTAAAAAAAATTAAATAAATAGGAAAAAGAACAGTGGAGTAGAGAAAAGGGAACCAGGAGAGGAAAGGGAGTAGGGAAAGGGAAAGTGATGGGCAAAAGTTATATTACATGTTTGTATAGTTGTATCAAAATAACCCCACTATTATGTATAACCATAATTAATTAATAGAGAAGGGAAAATAAATACCCATTAATGGTGATAGCAATATTATAGATATTGTGAAATAACTTCATGTGTATACCTAGTATACCAAACTGCTATAAATGCAGACTTTACACTTACTCCCTTAGGAGGTATGCATTGTTTTCATTAATTAATCTTTTATTTCCCAATATTAGTTTAATACTGAAAAAAATGACTATTAAATGACCATATACAATTAATGACATTGTTATTATTTTTTGAGTATTCAAATTCTTGGGGGCAATGTTCTTTGTAGCTTTCTGTAATTTCTCTTTATACATATGTTTAGTCCTTTTGAAACTGTGCCAAAAATTATACATGATACATAAAAATGGGTTTGCAAAAGGCAGTTAAAAATAATTTTAAAAATAATCGTTAGCTTTGTTTTTACATAGATAATGTACTTATTACAGAATATGGAAGTAAAATTCAGGTAATTTATTAATATATATTCAATACCACAGGCATTGGATTATGTATGAATATTTTCAACATTAAGACCAAAATTCAGTCTTGAAAATAGTTAATGACCAACATATTCATTATAAAAATTTAGGTGTTAAATCAGAAAAAAATAAAATAAATATGGAAGAATTTAAGAGTATAAACTTGAGCAGATTTCCTACAAACCTCTAGTTATAAAATAAGGTGTTATGATGTTAATTTGAACAAAGGTATTATGGGCTGAAATGTAAACTCTCCCTCTACTTCATATGTTCAAGTCTTTACCTTTGTTATCTACCTCAGAATATTACTATATTTGGAGACAGGGTCTTCACAGAGGTAATTAAATTAATTTGATGCCATTAGTTTATTCCTAATCTGACTAGTCTCCTTATAAGAAGATGATATTTGGACACAGACATGTACAGAGAGATGATGCAAAGACATAAGGAGAATACACCTAACTCTAAGGGAAGGAGAATGTTCTGGAACAAATCTTTCCTTCATAACCTTCAGAAAAAACAACGCTGACCATGTCTGTACAATTCTAGCTTCCATAACTGTGAGGATAAAATTCCTAATATTTAAGCCTCTTGGTCAGTGACATTGCACTATAGCCAATCTAGCAAAGCTGATACAGATTTTGATACTAGAGAATAAGGTCCTGCTGTGACACCTATTAAAAAATATGGAAATAGCTTTAAAATTGATTAGTGAGTAGAGGTGGAAGAGTTTTATGGCATATGTTAGGTAAAATCTAGATGTCCTTGGAAAGTCTTCTCATGGAAATATGAATGTTAAAGGCATTACTAATAAGAACTCAGAGAAAAAAAGGAGAGCTATTGAGATGGCTTTGGTCACCAGCCTCAGCAACGCCGAGGCGCTAAGCAACTCAGTGAGACCCTGTCTCTATATAAAACACAAAACAGGGCTAGGGATGTGGCTCAGTGGTCAAGTGCCCCTGAGTTCAATCTCCAGTACCCCCCCCCAAAAAAAAAAAAAAAGAGATGGCTTTGGTCATATCAAAGAAGACATCAACCATTAGGTTTAAAATATTGGTGAAAATATCAATGTTAAATATACCTTTGATGAAGTCTCTGGTGGAACTTAGCCAAATTATATTCTACTTTTTTTTTTAAAATAAAATCTTGATATATTTGGATATTTAGCTGGGAAGATTTCTCTTAAAAGTTGCAGATACATTCTGGCTTCTCCTTGAGTCTTATAGTAAAATGTGAAAGGGTGAGATAAATTGAATAAAGAAATCATGAAGCAAAAAGGAATCAGATCTTGAAGATATGGAAGATCCTTGAGTTGCCCATAGTGCATGTGATAAAGCATGTGCTGGAGAGAACATCAAGAGTGCATCTATGAGACCATTTGCTAAAGAGATGTATAGATTGAACCACCTCAGCAGATGTCAGGGATAAAGATGTGTGTATTTAAGAAAGATCTGAATAGGATCTCTTTGATGATTTGGAATTGAATGAGTACAAAAAAGTTTTTGAGTATTTTATAAAGCTTTCACTGAAAGAAACAGAAATAGGACAAAATGAAGGAAGATTATTGGACTTCTGGAATTCTGCAGAAGAGGTCCATGGAGCTAATGTGCTGTGAATATGCATTAGTCTTCAATAAATGTGAAGAATAACCTTGAAATCAGTTCACAGGTTGGTAGGGCTGCCACTACCATAATGAACCCATATAATTCAGGCCTACGGTATATATTTCTCTTTTTTGGTTCCAGGTTGCAAGACTCCTTTTCAGAGGACCAGGAAACTGCCACTCAGGAACAAAGGCGTGGGGCTCCTACCGTTTTGGGTCTAAAACATAGGACTTATATCCCAGGAAACACAATATTGAGCTAAAGAGAACCATTCTTGATTCTTAAAATCTATTGGAATTTGCACTGCTAAATTTTAGATAGGTCTTGGAATGGATAGGTCCTTTCTTCTTTCTAATTTGCCCTTTTTGAAATTGGAATGACTATCCGGCATGTGTTCTACCATTGTATTTTGAGAGCCAACAACTTGTTTTACTTTACAAATTCATGACAGGAAAGAAATTTTGTCTCAGGTTTAATCATACTTGGAGTCTCATTCGTACCTGATTTAGATAATATTTAGATAAGATTTTGTGATTAGAGTTGATGCTGGAATGGGTTAAGATTTTGGGAACTGTCAGAATGCACTGAATTCACTTTGAATGTAAAGGAGGCATGGATTTTGAGGGGCCAAAGAGTTGAGTATTTTGAACTGAGTTATTCCCCTCAAATTTACATGCTGAAGTCTTAACTCCCAATTCCTAAGGATGTATTTTGCAATAATTTTTTAGAGACAATTAAATTACAATAAGATCAGTGGGGTAAGTACTAAACCTATGTCCATGCTGTTATTAGAAGAAAAAACATTGGCATACAAATATATACAAAAAGAAGATGATGTGAAGATAAAAGGAGAAGATAGTTAGCTATAATCCAAAAAGAGAACATTCCTTACAGTCCTCAGAAAGAATCTGCAGTGCCAATACCTTGAGTTTGGACTTAGAATTCCAAAAATGTGAGAAAATAAATGTGTTTTTTTAGACTCCCAGTTTATGGTACTTCAATGTGACAACCATAGCAAACTAATATAGAAGGCAAGTGACTAAAAAAGTTCTTAGAATTTTTCTGACCCCTGCTGGGAAGAAAATTTTTAAAAATTGACATAGGCACTGCAGACTTTATAATTCTACTGTATAATAATATAATAATTTGCATTCATCTCTTAACCATTATCAAACAAGTCCTACATGTTTGTGTGCATATATGAAAGCACATATATCTCAAATTATAAGATTATGTGTATGTGTATACATATATATGATTCTATTTTAAATTATAAGAATATTTGTGTGTGAGATAGTTTCCTCAGTGAAAGTATTCTGTAAATTCTTATTTGTATTTATATAAAATACAGCATACTATGCAATGCATCCAAAGTATTTTGAAAGTTTTGAAAAATAGCTAATTAAATATAGATTTTTAATTTGCAGTAGATGATTAACTGTATTTAGTCAAAACATGTTAGTTTCAAATAAAAGAAATTTTCAAAGTCCCTTATATTTTTACTCAGCCATGCAATTAAACATAAATAAAAGGACAGAAGAAATATTTATTCGAAGCTATTTATCTCACAGTTGGGTTTGATTGGATTCTTAAGTAATTAAGCTTTTCTCATACTTTTCTCTCTTTGAAAAGAAATCTTGTTTATATCAATGCAGTTTATATATGAAATAATTCATTATATTTATCAATATAACTCCAATTAGCTTTCCTGAACCTAAAAATGTAATTCATTACTACTACAAAGGATTTACCTTTGTCATTCAAAATTATTTTAAATATTTTAAGAAGTGTTTTCAAGAAAGTAATTCGAGCAGTTTCAAACTTCGTCTTATTAACAGCACCAAATTAATGATTGAAGATAGAGTTGGTTCTTTAATGAGGCCTCATGAGTACTTCATTATGTGATAAGGTAACACCCTATAGATAAGTGATTCTTAGAAATGTAAGACAGAAGTGTTGGCAAGAAAAGGATCAATATAATAGATTGTCTTTAGGTGAAGCATTCTTGAGCAGAGATAATTGCTGAGTTATTATTTTTATAAATATATAAAAGACTTGCCTTTTTCAATACATATATTATATTATTGAAAACATCAAGAGTACTTCAACGTAGTGTAAAAGGCCATGAAACTGACATTGAAAATGATTTTCTAATGCTTTGCATACAGGCACAAATTATCTTTTCCTGTGGATTAGGTAAATGGTTAATCACCTCTGTTTCTTACTTTTTTTTTTTTTTTTTTTGGTACCAGGGATTGAACTCAGGGGCACTGGACCACTGAGCCACATCCCCAGCCCTATTTTGTGTTTTATGTAGAGACAGGGTCTCACTGAGTTGCTTAGTGCCTCGCCATTGCTGAGGCTGGCTTTGAACTCGTGATTCTCCTGTCTCAGCCTCCCGAAGTGCAGGGATTACAGACGTGCGCCACCACGCCCGGCTACCTCTGTTTCTTTAACTGGGAAAATTTAGAAAGAATTTACCATATCACTGAGCATAGTATAAAACTTTGGAGCTTAATATAAAACTACATGGACAAAAACATCAATTCATTCTTATTCATGTATATATATTTAACATGTATAATAATTACACAAATAGACTATGCATATAATCTTTAGTACACAATTATATGATATAAAATCATTCAATATAGTCATTCATATAGTTGCATTTATTTGGAAATTTAGCAATTATATCTGTTGTATGTCTACTGCAAACTGGTTTCTTACAAGCTAAGTGTCTATTACAGTTTTAAAAAGGCATTGTTCTGACTTCTTAGGAAATGAAAGTCTTGGATAGATGTCAGACATGTAAGTAAATAAAGGAAGTTTGATAAATTCTACCTTAACAGTGTATAAAAGTGCTAAAGGTAGCAATTTGGGAGGCTGAGACAGGAGAATCGCGAGTTCAAAGACAGCCTCAGCAACAGTGAGGCACTAAGCAACTCAGTGAGATCTTGTCTCTAAATAAAACACACACAAAAAATAGGGCTGGGGATGTGGCTCAGTGGTAGAGTACCCCTGAGTTCAAATCCCCTGTCCCCAAAAAAAAGTGCTACAGGAAGGCAAAAGGGGAAAGTAATTTTTGAAAGGTTTAATAAAGATCTCACATAGGCACTGATATTTATTTAATATGAATGATGACCTTTGGAAGAAAAGAGAAGACTGATATGTGGGTTACACAGATGTATAATCTTATCATTTGCTAGATGATGTGATTTACAGTCTCTGAATCTTTGCTTATTCTTGCTTTCCAATGTTCTGGAGTTTAAGGTTATTTTTTTTCCCTTTTTTCTCCTAAAATCAGAATCAATAGAACTTGATGACTGAGTAGATACAGCAGCTAAATAGAAAGAACAAGCATAAGATAGTTCACATTATTATTATTATTATTATTATTATTATTATTATTATTTTAGCATAGGGAGCAAGTTGACAATAGAAATAGTTATCATGGTAGAAAATATTGGAAAAGAGTCAGTTCCAGATAGCAGAAATAGGGAAGACAAAAAAATTCATTATTGACATATTACGTTAAATGCATCTTATAAAATGTTATAATACTTTAGTGTTCCTGAAATTTATAAATTCATAAGAAAACTCAATTAAGCCATTTTTCTTAAATTCTTGGTTTAAATTCAGGGAACTATTTTCAGGCATGAGGTCCTTTATAATGATAAGTGTATTTAAGATGTGCCACCACTCAAAATTTTTATAATTTAACAGAAGTAAAATTTATTTGTAAATAACTCAATACCTTTTCAAAATAGTCATTTTAAATAAATATCCTCAGCAGAGTTTCATATAGGCTAGAATTCAATTAACAAGAGAATTATATCCATTTGCTAATTTGTGACATTGTGCATTTGTAAACTTTGGCTTTACTATCTATAAGACATAAATATCTCTACAATTATTATAGAGCTAATTAGCTAAAATATAGCAAGCTATATTTTCCATGTCATATTACTTCCTTCTAACTTTTCATATTCATATGTCTAATTCAAGTGAGATAAATAGAATATTTCTTAAGTATAACTTTAAAGTTACATACAACATCAGTTATGAAAATATTGTTTTCTTTTTTGGACTGGATATTATATAAAAATTGTATATTTGACTAACTAAAAACTGTAGCCAAGTAAAACTGTACATAGGAGCTATCTAATTCTTCATAAAATGACTTTAAAGAACAAGCTTATCTAATTTGGCAAGATTCATACATGAAATTCAAATGATAAATTTCCAAATCAAGATGTAGTATTGTAGTTAGTGATTTCTTACAGTCATTTTTATTAAATGCAAATATAAGCTTAGCATAATGCTGGAAAATGTTACAAAAACATTTTCTCTGATATATTCTCCTTGTGGAACATCTTATGAATTCTGTCATCTCTGGTTGGTTACAGTATTGACACTTCCCTGCTAGAAGAATATCTAATTTGTTTGCAGATAATTTATCAGAATTGGACCAGTTTTCCTCTTTCACACATTGTTTGGCAGATCAAAAGTGTCCTGGCCTGGTCTGTGTTTGGCTTGAGTCTCTGATGGATATGTTGGAGATAGGAAATTAGAGGCAGCCGGAGCTTGTGAATCCTGAGATTGGAAACATTCCAAGTAGTCTTTGGCACAGATTTTCTCTTATTCAAGGGTGTTAGTCTTGGAAAACTAGAAAGCTGGAATGGAGGAATATGAGAAGTGAAATATATATAGCAGAGAAAGTGAATTCCTTTTGGCCTAGGAAGAAATACACGAATTTAAATTGACTCCCAATTACAGGCAATATCTAGAAATTCTTTGAAATAATATTTATATGTTTTCTGAGTATTTGGAATAGCCTCACATGTGTGAGGCAAGTGCTCTGCCACTGAGCCACAACCTCAGCCCCAGGAGGTGTATCTTAAGTCATGAAAACGTTGACAAAATCAGGAAAATGTAACTATATATAGGAAGTCAGTCTTCCATATATTTTAAAATTAATTCTTCAAGTGGAATTCAAAACTTTGAATTTTGAATAATATTGCTTAATTTGTTTCTATATTTCTTTTGGGGCAGTATATTCATGAAACTTCATATATAAATTATGTATTTCTCTGGGTAGGATATATTTCTTTTAAAATCATACCATTAACATTTTTTCCCCTCTAGAAGGAAAAAGATGAGTGCAGCTTATGGATTCAAATAAACTATGATTCAAATCCCAGTTCCATGCTTTACTAAGAGTGTGGCCTATGTCAAGACCTTTCTCCCTCCAAGCTGAATTCTGTCATATAAAAATGAGGATAATACTATCATTTTAGGAGAGGTGAATAATAGGATCTTGTATGTAGAGTATCAAGCTCAATTAAGATATTGTAATGTTGGGGAGTATTTGTAGTTTTCCATCTTTATTCGTGTGTGTGTGTGTGTGAGAGAGAGAGAGTGAGAGAGAGAGAGAGAGAGAATCAGAGAGAAGTAGCTGTGTAAAAAGATGTATATTTTAGAAATATATTGCATACGTTTAGCACTTTACAAAAGTAAAGTCCAAAATACATTGAAATACTAAGAAATTTCTCCTTCCTAAAATTTAATTAAAGAATGAAAGCTAGTGGGAAAGACTTGAAAGAATTTAAGAAAAAGCTAGCTCTGTTCAAGTGCGATATTTACTGTATCAAAAGAAAATCAAAACTCTATGTATAGATAATGCAACAGAACAAACCTGGCCACCAGAAAACTATCTCCAGGTAAAATTTATCAGGTAAAATTTTTATCTCCAGGTAAAATTTGACAACTATCTAAAGAAAGAAGCCTCTACTACATTCAAAATAGGCAAAGATGGCCTACTTTCTCACATTTGTCACTAACATCCTATGACTGCTAAGCCTGTGAGTGACAAGTAACAGGCAGAAGGTCATAGTCTTATGTCATTTGAATCATCCCTGTTGTGAAATTACAATGTTGAAAACAGCATATCTAGGAGGTAGCTTTCTTATCAAGACGTAGCTTTTATTTTTGTGTTTTCAAAAGCTTTCAGTCCCCCGCATAGTGCAACTATTGTTATTACTTGAGAGATCTATATTGATATTTCTAGTTTTCCTCTCAAGAGAGTCTGACTTGATTCTAATAGAATAAAAGACATATGTAAATGTTCAATATAAAATAAACCAAACTCTTTCAAACAACAAAGCAGGAAAAAAAAAAAAAAAACCTCTACTAGAGGATAGGAGGAGAATCATCTTTATTGTGCCTGACAGTTCATTTTTTTTGGAAGGGGAAACAAAGTGTATAGAAATTGCCAGAGAACACACAGCTGGTAAACCACTTATATCAGAGATTACAATGTAGTTATGTTTAGTTCTAAAATCTGGGTTTAGGCTGAGGGTGCAGCTCAGTTGTGAGCACTTGCCTAGCATGTAAGGGTTCAAAGAGTCAATTCCTAGCACTGCAAAAAAAGTTTTTAAATAAGTAAAAAACAAAATATTGGCCCTTTCTCCTATTGATATGCATTCTGCATATCAATTATGCCATATAAAATATAAATTGTAAAACAGCAAAAGATAGGGTAAAAAATTGTAGATGATTGAGGAATATCCCAAGATTCCCTAGGAATTTCTGTGAAAACTAGTAATTGTTACCTACCAGTAAGGATCATCATTTAATAATACACTATTGAAACAGAGCAATGTCTGTTTTTGGTTGTGTTCTCAAATTAGCACAAAAGAGTTTTCTCACAAAGCCATATTAGTAATACAATTGGCAGATCCTCAGTTTTGGGTAGTTATATTCTTATATTTAACACCAAAACTTTTAAATGGTTGTTTATGAAAATATAATGTTAATTTCAAAGTTAAATATATGGTATATTAATTCTATCCACAATTGTGTAATTGGGAAGTTATGTAACATGAATCTTGGAACAATAATAGAAATTTTAAAAACTAAATAAATATGAAGTATTGAGGAAATAACAAGAAAAGCATGATGGTAGAAAAACTTCTGCCTAAAAATTGTGTAGGTATTTGAAACCAAATCAACTTTTGACTACCTCCTGATATTAGGGTAAGATTCAGATGAATTGTGAAGTGTTATTGGTAGTTTGCCTAAATGATATATGATTTATTCATTGTCTAAATTATGTATGATTTATTCATTCAACATTTTAATATACTTATTTTGAAGAAGGTCTTGTTCCATTTATTAATGACACTGTGGCAAAAAAAGAAAGAAAAGAAGAAAGAGACAATATCATTCATGTGCTCATGGAAATTCTAATGTAGCAATGTCATTTTAGATCATAATCTCAAAATTCAACATTCTCCACCCTAGATCTTTCCTTTTGTACATTAAAAAGTCTAGGGGTGGGGCTGGGATTGTAGCTCAGTGGTAGAGCGCTTGCCTCGCATGCGTGAGGCCCTGGGTTCGATCCTCAGCACCACATACAGAGCAATAAAATAAAGACATTGTGTTCATCAACAACTAAAAAATATTTAAAAAAAAAAAAAAAAAAAGTCTAGGGGTGGACACAAGCTGTTTAAAATTGCATTTCAAAACTTCTCAATTTCATCATGTAGTTATACATATACTTTAGAGGCTTTACCACAAAATTGTTTATGTTTGTATAGAAGCATTCATTATTTTAAAGTTTTTACACAAAATTAAGACAGAATGTTTTTCTGTCTTAGAGTTTAACAGTAGATGATTTGTAGTTAGGATTTATTTGGAATAGGACTAATAAAATACTAAATCTCACAAATGTTACTGATATAAATGTGTTTGGTTTTCAAAATAATGCAAGATTTATGTTATGGACTAAATTCTGTTCCCCCAAAATTCATATATTGAATTTCTTATCTCCAATGTGACTATATTTGGAGATGGGGCCTTTAAGAAGCTAAATATAATTAATGAGATGATTAGATTGAGCACTAACAACAGGGTTTGTGTCTCTTAAGAGGAGGATGGACATCAAGTCTCTTTTTCTTTCTCTGTAGGTGCACAGAGTAAAAATCATGTGCATTCACAGTCAGAGGGCAACTACTTGTCACCCAGGAAGTGAGCCCTGAACAGAAACCAACCTTAGTCTTGGACTTCAAGCTTTCAGAACTATAAGAAGGTACACTTCTGTGTTTGATCTAACCAGTCTTTAGTATTTTGCTATGGAAGCTCCCAAACACTACTACAAGTTAGAGCAGCTAAAGTATTATGTTTTTGTTATTTCTTTCTAAATAATCTCATGTCTTAATGTCTTATGAAAGATGAAGAAATGCAATGCATGTTTTAAGACATAGTTATGAGTTTAAGAATGAAGTGTTAGCTTTCTATAGCTGTGATAGAATATCTGAGAGAAATCAACTTAAAAGTTTATTTTGGCTCATGGTTTCAGAGGTTTTAGTTCATGGTTAGCTAACTCAAATCTGCTCATCTCATGACAGCCAGGAAGCAGAGAGGGAGAAAAAGAGAAAGGGTCAGGGAAAACCTATACCCTTCCAGAGCACATGCCCAATTACCACTTTCTACACTTTCAACTACCTCCTAAATGTTCTACTCAATTATAAACCAATCATGGGGTTACTCCATTGATAAGATCAGAGCCCCATGATCCAATCACTTTCCAAGCCCCACCTCTGAATATTGTAGATCCAATCTTCAGCATAGGAGTTTGGGGAAAATTCCAGATCCAAATCATGACAAATATGTATGACAGCAATTCAGATAACTAGAGAAATAACCTCTTTGGTGGTCGTCTTTGTTTCCTCACAAAGATGAGAATTCTGGTTTGGGGAATGTAAACTCATTGTCACCACCTACACAGATTAAATGAATAAAGACTGAAAGGCTATAAAAGTAAAGTGGAAACATGAATCCAGAAGCAGGCACATAGTTAAAGTTTGATTGACAAAAGAAAATACTAATTTCACCATCATATATTTATATAGTTTAATGCAATTCAGAGTTATTTTAAATGTATTATCTTACTTATCCCACAACTCAAAAAACATTACAAAAAGATTAACAAATATATCCTATTGTACACTCAGTTTCTTATCTATTTTTGCTTCAAGAAAATTGCCACAATTTCAATATTTGTGTGATCCTTTATTGCCTGTCTCTCCCACTAGACTGCAAGTTCCATTATTTGTTTTGCTTTTTTATTATATATACAGTGCCTTGTGAAGAATTGTTTTTAAATTTTTAAAGTTTAAATTCAATGTAAAATCTCCCAAAAGACTATCTGCCCTTTATTTTTTGGTCCGGAAGTTTGGTATTTTGTAAAATCAACAGAAATTTGTTTTTTAATGAAAGTATGATCAAATTTTATGTATGCTAATCATTTCCTTAAAAAATCTGATGTGTCCCACAATAAGCAAATGTAAATTAAATCAATTTAATCTTTATGTTGACTAAAATAAGTTAATAGTACTTACTGACAATTTATTAGGGATATTGAGAAATTCTTTATAAGGGTATAGACTTTATCTGCCTTCCTTCTAATATAGGAGGGGAGATTCCTACACCCTGAGCAATCATCAAGGTTAGTTTATCACTTTTCAAATTTATGGACAATTTGGTGAGATGGTGATAGGAAATAAGTTTTAATTATATTAATACATTGACCTTTGAGTATGTTTTGTCTGTCCCACACACTTCCATTTCCATATTTACGTATGAAATCACTGATAGTGCCTAAATGCGTAATAAAGATATTCACTGAAATCACATAATGCTAGTCCACTTAGGAGGAAATTAGGTAGGGAACAATACTGCAGCAACACTTCCTACTAGCAAAGGCAACAAGATCTGTCTCTAGAGAGTTCAGATAGGAGGTGGCAAGAAAGAAACAATGTCACAGAATTCTAGGATTAGCTTAGAAAGATTTCTCTTGTGTCCAGTAACACAGCATGTGGACCCTTGAAGAATGGCTTAGATGAAGCAACAAGAAGTAAAGACTTGAGTTCTATACACAGGATGCTAATACTAATCTTAAAGAAGAAAAAGAAAAGAAAAACTGTTAGGCGTTGTGGTCTATGCTATTATATTTACATGCAAAACTAAAAAATAGGAAAATATCAAATTTGTTTTTGCAAAGATTTAACTCACATCACAGTGAAGAGATAGGGAAATTATTATAGAAGGCCTTGGATTGAGATGAGAAAACAGTGGTTAGGTTTTTACAGTTAGACAAATCTGGGCCTTATGATCAATGCATTTTATAAATTTGGAATAAAAAATATTTGTTAACTTCTAAGAAACTTCTTTTCTATATACCACTCTTTTTTATATAGTTTGATTAAATGGAAGACAGCATTAACTGCCAAGGATAACTCTATAAATATAGTGGCTAAATTATATAGCTATTTCATGCACTATTTATCATTTCAATATGAGAAAACTAAGCTATCATAAATGTCTGCCTCTATTTGCTGGAAAATGAATGCATTATATTGATTCCAAGATAATGAACAGCAATATTCCCTTGCTCTGACACTAAAATATCTATTCTTCATTTCTGTGCTTTTTCTCTTACCTTCTAAATTGAATGGAAACATTCAAAAGGTAAAATATATGGAAACTATTATACAATTAAAGTATGT
The DNA here is from genome assembly GCA_028644305.1 of Xerus rutilus. Classification (NCBI taxonomy): domain Eukaryota; kingdom Metazoa; phylum Chordata; class Mammalia; order Rodentia; family Sciuridae; genus Xerus; species Xerus rutilus. The sequence goes on along the minus strand of CM053403.1, from coordinate 30,145,204 downwards.
ATACAAAACTACTTGGCAAGTTCATAAAAGAAAATTAGACAAATGTATTTAGCAATTAAATCCAAATCTTAAGGAAAAATTTAAATTCTATTTAGCAATGTGCAAATATTATGCAATTATACATAGGTTAGTTTAGCCACACAACACAATACTTTAGACTATGGAATATCAAGTATAAAATTGATTCATTTAATTTTTATATTTTAGTGAGAACAATATCTAATATTCAATAAATATTGAAAGAGGTTATGTCAATACTTATCAGCCAATGCAAGAAAACTATAATATGTGTCATAATATCATACATTATTTGAAAAAAGCGTAGATTATTTGTGGTAGTCCAAATTTCCCTCTTTTCTCTTTTGATTTATAGTATATTATGAAATGACCAGTGACTAACACCCTAAACAAAAACTAACATTAAATTAACTTAATCTTTTTTAGCCTCTTGGGTCATTGAGCAAAGATCATCAACCTGTGACACAACTTTGTTCCCATCCTTGTTTATGTATAGCACTATAACCCTCCCTCCTTGTAGCCAATCAATATATATAATCACTCAATATTACACCTGCCACATGGCCATCATATGTTACATGTTAAGGGAACAAAAATGAATAAAAGAGTATTCTCAAAATTTAAAAACCCAGGAAAGCAGCAGGTGAAGACTGAGAGGTAAAGAACAGACAAAAATGTAATAACTATTATGAAAGTTTATGAATTAAGATCTATAAGAATATAGTTAAAGGAGTGGCTCATTTTTGTATGGAGTGTACTATAAAGAATGATTTTTAACAAAAGGATTAGTAATGGAGCTTTGAAAGAAAAACAGATACGAACCAGTGATGTCAGTATAGCATTTGTGTTGCTTCATTCAGATAAAAGTAAGAATGAGGCAAAAGATATCTGGGACCTAAATAGGTTGGTATGATTGTGGTGATCTCTTATAATTGGTCCCGGGGTTCTTTTTTCATGAAGTACATTAGATTTCATTTTACTTTCAAACTTCTGCTAAAATTTTTATTCTTTTATGGATAGCATGCATTATCTTAAAAAATAATCTATCTCAAGTAAAACCAGTAAGGATGAAAATCTGTTTTGGCCTAGTACCTATTTAAAGACTATCTTTCCTCTCATTTCAGCTCCATTGCTCTCCTCTCTCCATCTCTAAATTTTTAGAACACTAGTTCTGTGGATTAGTTGCATTAATCCTGTTCACATATTGCTGGGCTTGTTCCTTTTCTTATCTCCATAATTAGTAAACATTTTGAACAAGAGATTTTCTCTGTTAATTTTTTTATAATACCTACAGTATTATGCACAGAGAAGTTTCAAATAAATATTTGTTGCATTGAACTATGTCTCTTTTTAGTAATTCTTAGAATTATGCCCCTCCATTATAAACCTCAGACACACCAAATTATGTGCTTTTTTCAAAGGGAGTTATTCTATCATATGCCCCACATCTTTGCCATGTTTCTCCTTTGAGTGTCCTTATTTCTTACAGTGAGACAAAGTCACAGAGTTTTATCAAAAACTTTAGACACTACTTCCTCCTTGAAATCTCCTTTTCTCTCCAATAGCCATCAGATATCACTCTTGGATGTTAATACATGATTGTGTTAACAACATACCTCTATCAGGGTGTTTAGGATTACACATTTTAATTTTTTTTTACTTTCTGGAGTAAATAGAGTGGAGGTTATTCATCCTTCCCTCCCTAGATGCTAGTATGCGGTAGAACTTATACACTGACTTAAAAAATAATAAATTATCATTTCAAGAAAGGCCTCAAAGTATGTACATTTAACTTGAACTTGCTGATATGAAAGCTATCCCACATTTAAAAAATAATGAAATACGGTTATAAATGTAGGCAAACCTGGTTCCTGCATAGGAGACAGAAAATAGTCCTGCTATGTTGAAATGTAGGCTTAATAAAAGAAAATATTTGTGAAATGTGTAAAAGAAATCTATAGATGAATACTTTGTTGAATTAATCAAAGAGCAGAAGTAGGGCCATAAATTCAGGCTGTGATTAAAACCAAGAATTGTAGAAATGTGTATGATTAAAATCAATTCTTCAATCAAAGGGTAGGAGGAAGACAAAATTATGAGCTTAATGAAGTTTAGAGTGAGAATTTAGGTGCAAGAAGACTAACAGATGATTATTAACTAGTAGATTATAACAGCAGAAGCTGAACTGAGAAAAAATATTATAATAGCAGAACGTGAACTGCTGGGACTAGAACATCACAGGAGACACAGAAGAGGGAATGTGAAAAAGATATTGCCAGGATTAGGCAAGTATTATTTTAATCATCGAGCCATTATTCATTCAATACTATCTTTGCTCTAGGCACGTTTCTATTTGCTATGTAAATTTTTATGTAAACATAGATCCTCCTCTGAATAAATTTGTTTGATGTATGTACACATATCTATTTTTTCTTTTTACTTGTTTTTTTTCCTTTTTTTTCAATTTCACTACCAAGGATTGAACTCAGGGACTTGTGAAGGCTAATCAAGTGCCTTACCACTTAGCTATATCCCCAGCCCAAGAAATTTATGTTTAAAAACAAAGTTGAGCTGGAACTTAATAGAGGAACATTAAAGATCATGAGACTTAGTCAAGAGAGAAGAAAATTCTCTAAAAGCCCCCTAATTAGAAAGGTGTGGACTGTGTGTAGAATGAAGAAAGTTCTGCACATTGGCTATGCTATAAAATAAATTGAGGACAGGTAAATAAAAAAAGATGAGCCTTATCTGAATGATTGGGGTCATGAAGAAGAGAGAATTGAGTTTCTGGTAAGAAGTTAGGCTAGGAATTAGATGAGGTGTGTATTTTTGGTCAGCTTACATTTCTTACCTGCTTTTACTTTATTTTTTATTTAGTATATTTAATTTCCATAAAATATCCTGAATTATCTTCTGGAAATATCCCTTTTCATTGCAGGTTATTCTGACTCTATTTCCTATGAATTTGAACCTTAATCATTGATAAACAAGAAAAAATTGGAGGAGCTGAAACATACCAATTATAGTAGCATGGGTAGATTTCCTTCTTGGACCTGAATACTTCCATGCATTCTGTCCTTTGACAGAGCTTTCTTTTTCCTTTTATCTATGGGTTATTTTGATTCTTTCTACAGTTCCTTTTGTTTCCCTTAAACTAGCTACAGTTGATTTCTGTTGCTTAAAACAAAGGTATTTTTATTCAGAAAGTAACAATTACATCCTACGACTTTTTCATATAAGTAATGAAAGTCAGAATCAAACAATATTGTTTCTCACATGTAGTTTTAAAAGATGAAAACTCTTTTAAATCTGTCTAGTGAAAAACTTATTGTAGTACAGATGTTTTTCCAAGACATCGTTATGTAAAAAATTCTCTTCTAAATTTTGAAAGAAATCTTAAACCAATGTACAAAGCAACTATGACTTGGAAAGGATTTTTGAAAGGAATTAAGTTTCTCAGATTTTCTTGCCAAATCATAAATCAACCATTTACATCGAGAAAACAAGGCTTAGATTATTCTTGGATAGTGTAAAGAAGATATTTTCAATTACTTGAAAAGGTGTAGCTGGCAAGAAGTGCATTCATGTCCAAGTAATTTCATTTAAAAGAATAAAAAGTAAATTACAAACAGGAAAGACTCATAAAAGCAATATTGAGGAAGAAATTTTTCATGATTTAAAATGTCAACTGATTTCAATTATTGTATTCATCACAGCTCTTGCTAATATGGAGCAACTTCTACTACAAATGATAGTTGAAATATATTTAGAATTAACTAACAAGCTATATTGAACACTACAGGTTATCTCATTCAATCTTCAAAGACTACCATAGAACAGGTCATTCTTAAGACTTTTTGATCACACAAGAACAGAAAGCGCAACCAGCATTTACTTTAGTAAGTAGAAAATGTATTGACTAACATTTTTAGGATGGAGTTGTTTTAAATGATAGCTTAATGTGCAGGCTTAATAAATAAGAAATATTTATAGTCTTAACTTTTACTCTGAATCTTTAGTCTTATGAATTTTCATTACCTAAACCTTCATGATTACAAGATGGCTAAGTCTAATTGGACATTCTAACAACTGAGTCCTGAGGAAAGAGAAATGTCTTATCCCTCAACATGATAAAGTCTTCACTTGATTTTCCATGTCTAGAAGAATGGAACTCATTCATATAACAATAAAAAATATGTATTGATGGATTTGTACCAGTTCTTACAATATTTTTGTGTGTAGTTTAATGACAAAAAAGAATCATAATAACAGTAGTGAAAGCTTATAGTACTTCCTGAATTTTGAAGGTTCTGAATAAATGAACTTAGAGATCTTGAAGTAACTATAGTGTACATGTACTATGACTATATTACATGATGAGAAAACAGAGTTTCATTTTACCACACAACATTCATACAGGTGTACATGGCAGAACTTGCATTTGATCAGAAGTTCTCTGCCTCTGAAGTACACAAAGCAGCCATCATTTGTTCTCTGAGCAGATAGTTGTGTAACTCTCTTGCAACCTCATGTAGTAAACATAGTTGAGTGGTGTTACAGGAAATGTGAGTTGAGTTTTCCCAAAAGACAATAAAACCAAGACACAAAGTGTTTAAATAGCTACTCTGAATTAATGAATCAGTGAATGGTTGAGTTAGAATTGAAACTAGGTCTCTCTGATTACAGAGCTGGAAATCCTAACTACTAGAATATGTGAATGCATGTAAACAATGTTACTGAATGTTTCAGTAAAGAGATAAGATTATCAGATTTGTATTTGGAGCCTATTGCCTTGATGAATTTTCAGTTCTCCCATTAATTATGTTCCTTGATAATCTCAGATGCACTATAAGGCTCTCAATCTTTGGAAATGAAATAGAGTCACCGCTATTTAGAAGAAAAAAAGCCATTGGCTGTATTTAAATTTCAATGGGTAGTTTTACTTTTTTGTTTTGCTTCTTGTTAAAAAGTATTGCTCTGCATACCAAAGAAATAATCGTATAATTCAGACTTTACAAGAGATACAGAGCTGTATAATGTACTAGCTTCCATTCACATATGAAGAGCCGATTTGTGTAGATTAAACCATAGAATTTTCCCATAATTTTGAATGTATATCACTGACACTATTAATGCTGACTTAAAAATAAAGTTGCACATGATGTAGGGAGACCTAAGCCACAGGAAAAAAAAGAGAAAGTGGTAAGTCCAAGATTTTGTCAGTACCAAGTCCCAATTACAGACTTACAGACTAATTAAATTGAATCTTGGGTAATTCAATCTGTCTCTCTAATACACACACACACACACACACATATATTCACCCATTAAATATTTATAAATATATATATTTAAATTATATATGCCCATTAAATTATATATTTTATATAACATATATATTAATTACATATGCCCATTAAATTATATATATATTAATTTGGATTATATATAAATAAAATATATATATAAATATTTTTATTTATATATAATTAAATAAAATATATATATATATATTTATCCAGTATATATTCTTGGGTAAATCTATCTCTATATACATACAGAGGGAGAGAGGGGGAGAGAGTGTTTTTAATGTTTAGGCCATGTTGGGAAAATACAATATAGAAAAACCTCACTAAATAATCAATCCCCACATTTTGTAGGCAACAAGAGCAGTACTGAGCTACTGGGAAGTTGCTAGAAAGTTGCCAGGAAGATAAGACTGAGGAACTTCTTCCAATTCTTCCTAGTCTAAGCATAGCCAGTAATGATATGAAAGATACTATATGCTCCATTAAGGGGAAAAGTTTGTGCTGAGAGGGTCAAGGACTGGGGTTCAGACTAAGAGACCTCTGCATTTTGGAGTGTTATAAATGAGGAAAAGGATTAAGGCCCAAGAATACAGGAACCACTCCACAAATATTCAGAATATCATATGCATCTTAGGCCTCCTTGATATATACAAACATCATTAAAAAAATTTTACAGAATGGATATTTGAGCATTTACAAGAAAGTTTTCTAATTTAAACTATGATACTTCAATTAATGTTATTATTTGTTTATTTTATTGTATTTTTAAATGTTAATCCACATCAGGGTGAATATGAAAGCTAATAGAAAGTTCTGGAGCTTGAGAGGAAAAAAAACACTTAAATTATAGAAAATAAAAAGTATATTTCCTCTAAACATTTAGGTGGTACTGTGTTCATTTATTTGACCTACTTATAAGAATTTTAGAGATGTTCTTTTATTCTCCCTGCAGCTTTGAATCCTTTTTCTCCTATTGAAGCACTTAGTAACTTTTCTGCTTCCTTGCTCAAGCGGAAGTTTGTAACTGGAAAGAAAGCTTATCTCCTAACCAAACATGCCTTTCTCAGCCATGACTTCCAGAAGTCCACAATTACTCAGAGCATTTTCTGGAGTTAACTGAGGAAGATGTAAAGAGATAGCTCCATTTCTGAAAAGAAACATCTAAAGGAGAAAATCTAAGAGATGGATAAAAGCCCATGTTCATTGCATGGACTGTGAGCTCAGAAACAACTGAGATGTAGACTGTGGAGGTTTTTAGTAGCACATTAGAGAGGGTCAAAAACATCTGCGTGGAGTCTGCACTGGTGCTTAGGGAAACTGGACTGTAGAAATTTATGCTGGTAAGTGTTGATCAAGATTCCTATGTCAACAATAGATGGCAAAATAGAATACCGCCTCCAGACCACGGGGGGTACCACAAACAATGAGAGCAGTAGTTTCTTCTGGTTTGGTGAGTTTCAGGGCACCATGGAAAATGAAGCCAATTTAAAAAATAAGGTAGTATTTCTTGTATCCTGGGTACTATTCATATTTTTTTACACAATACATAGTTCTGAATTGATTGACTAAATTTATGAACTTTCATTAATTAAGATCTCCAATAATCAATAATTGTTAAAATATTATATAGAGGAAAGATGTATTCTTTTTTTTTTAAGAGTACCTATTTCTAACAAGTATTCTTTTGGAAAAAGCATGCATTCTTCAGTTAGACAAATAGTTATAAGTTTAGCATCATTGGAATAACTTAGAAGCACAATGCAGTCTTTTTAAATATCAATTGTAATATCAATTAGTATGTTTGAGAAACATATTAATTTTCAAATTTCCATAATTACTTATTTTTACTCTAAATTCAGAATTTCTATAGCAAGTTCAGCAATAGGGAAAAAGTTCTCCCCTAAAGTATAAGACAATAAAATAGAATGTGTCAAAGAAAAAGCCTTATATATGGGGTGTATTTTTTAATTTTTAGTTTTTCATTTGTTCTAATTAATTATACATGACAGTAAAAGGCATTTTGACACATCATACATGGAGTGTATGGAGTATAACTTCTCATTCTTCTGGTTGTACATGATGTAGAATCATACTGGTTGTGTATTATATATGTACACAGGGCAATAATTTCTGATTCATTCTACTATCCTTCCTACCACATACCCCTCCTCTCCCTTCACTCCCTAATTCAAAGTACCTTTATTCTTCCCTAGCCACCCTCCCATTGTGAATTATCACCAACATATCAGAGAAAATATTTGGCCTTTGTTTTTTAGGGATTGAATTATTTCACTTAGCATGATACACTCCAGCTCCATCCATTTACCAGCAAATGCCATAATTTCTTCTTTAAGGCTGTGTAACATTCCATTGTATATATATACCACATTTTCTTTATCCATTAATCTGTTGAAGAACATGTAGGCTGGTTCCATAGTTGTGAACAAAAGACCTGACAAGCACATTTTTAGAGAAGGAAAAGTTAATTCAGTGTTCATGGTTTCAGAGGTCCCAGTACATAGATAAGTGAACCTGTGGCTCTGGACCCAAGGTAAGGCAAAACATCATGGAAGAGGGTGTAGATGAGGAAACTAGTTCAGGACTTGGCAACAAGAATAGAGAGAGAGACAGCGAGTTCCACTAACCATGGTCAAAATATGAACCCCAAGGCATACCCCAGTGACTTATCTCCTCCAGTTACACCATGTCTACTGTTACCACCCAGTTAATTCATCAATAGCGTAATCCACTGATTAGGTTATAACTCTCACAACTCAATCATTTCACCTCTGAAAGTGCTTGCATTTTCTCATGCAAGCTATTGGTGGACACCTCATACCTAAATTTTAACATTTGTGCATTTATTTAAAAGTAAAAGGCTGAAATGAACATTTTTACCTAACTAAAAGCTAATTACCTGGAAATCTGAATAATAAGAACATTCTATTTTTCAAATTCTGAGATTACTTCATACCTTACAACACTCTAAAGCTCATCCATTAGGAAATAGTAACTTATCCTCTATATGTCTGAAAACTTGTGAATCATAATCTGACATCTAATTGGCTAATGATTTTGGAATTTGACTAACACATGCTTTAAAGATAATAGTGTAGAGATCCATTTGCTAGTTTAATTTTGCTGAATGCTATCAAAAGATGTTACTGTCATTCAGAGGAGTGCATGATTACTCAGAAAGAAAGTTATTTTTTAAGTAACTAAGGCAAATTAAATCTTCACCAACTGAGTATAAATTATAAATGAATGCTAACTTGGTCTAAGTGGTCTACACCTTTATAGATGTACAAAACAACATTAGTATTTTAACAAGGTTGAATTTTTAGCTGTATTTTATACTTAATTTTTATTTTGTTTTCTCTCTTTTTATTCTGTTTAGATATGCATGACAGTAGATTGTATTTTGACATTATTATATATACATGGAGTATAACTTAGGATCTCATTTTTGTAGTTGTACATGATGTGGATGGGGTTTCACTGGTCACATATTCATTTTTACTTGAATTTTCTAAGAAAAATATACTAAAAATAAGTGTGGGCATTCTTACTGAAATTAGGTGTCATGCCACAAGAAAGCTTAATATTTTTAAAACTATGAAAAAAATAAATATGTAAAATTACATGCATACACACACTCTTTCAGTTAGTACAGACTTCTTATTACACATTTCTGGACTTTGTGATTTTTCTTATAAATATTTAAAAATAAATCTTTCACCTAGCACATAAAAATTGTAATTATTACTGCATTTATTAAATTTGTTCATTCATTGTTCAAATACTGTTTATTAAATTGTAAACAATGTAAATGATCATTGAATTCCCTTCATTCAGTCATGATCTGTAGCATTAGTTTTTATCCATTATTTTTTATAGATTAAATTAAATTGAATGTCTACATTAATACTGGAAAATGTTGCAGAAGATTGGAAAACTCTTCCACATTACCAACAAAAATGTGAAATAATAAATTAATAGATCAAGAAGTTGCAAAGTATCCGGGTACAGTGGCACAGGCCTGTAATCCCAGTAGCTCAGGAGGCTGAGACAGGAGACTCATGAGTTCAAAGCCAGCCTCAGTAATGTAGCAATGCTCTAAGCAACTCAGGGAGACTCCATCTCTCAATAAAAATAAAAAGATCTGGGAATGTGGCTTATTGGTTAAGCACCCCTGGTTTAAATCCTCAGTATCCAAAATTAAACAAAAGAATTTGCCAAGTAAGAGATGCATGAGTGTATGAGTGTGAGGGCTTATATTTTTATATAAATAAAATATTCTTAAGTTCTAACATCTATTAAGGTCCATATTTAAATTTATATCATAAAGAACTAGAGATTATGTAAATATGATTCAAAATAAAATAATTAGTAAATTTTCAATACTAATGATTTCTATCAATATAGACTCAGAATTATAATAAATTTTATAGAACCATAGTATATCCAGACAAAACACTTGCTTACATTGTGGCAGCAGTTTGAATGTTCTTAATTATATTTTACTTAAAAACTGACACTTTTTATGTGTCTTAATTATGTTCAACAAATAAACTAAGAATTAGGATGTTTATTCATTGATATTATAAATTTAAATAAAATGAGGTTTTATAAATGTTTTACTTTATTTAAGGTGATTAGAACATTTTCTTTCCACTGCATATTTCATTCTTCAGTTACAATCTATATTCTAGAAAGAAGTTTATATAATGTTAATGTTTAGTGTGTAGTTAATATCCAGAAGACATTACCATAATTAAATCATTTTACTCTCTTTAAAATACTTCCTTCTAAAAGAAAATCAGTACAGAAAAAAATTTTGAATATAAAGTAACACAAAAAGAAATCATATGCTCTGTGAAATTCCTCAAAATATGCTTTACTTTCGAGAGAACTGCAAGCTCTTTCTCTGTTCTAAAGCCGTAAGATACAGAAAAATTGAGTACAAACAGAAATCAAATATCCTTTTTAGTTTTATAGAATAAAATATGACATCAGATATCTAAACTGTTGTTGTAGTTCTAGCTATGTTTGGACAATACAAAAGCCTATGCCACTGTGCAAGTGAGGAATATTCAATAAAAATCAAATGGCTGCATCCTATGCTTTTGTGAATACTTGTTGAAAGAATGTGTTTAATAATGATTGCATAGGAATGATAGAAAGTGTTTACTATTTTTTTTGTAAATATAATGCTCAATTTAAAGTCTCATTTATTATTATTTTCATGGAAAATATTTAATATATTAATGTGTTTTCAAAATATATAAACCATTTGTTAATAATCTTTTAAGATAAAGATAATAGAAACTCTATTATTTTCAACTTATAATATCATTCTGGTTCTCAATGAAAAGAGAAAAATAACTTATTTGCCTTATAGCTAAGAAAAAGTGAGGAAAAAATAATCTGTGTACTGTTGATGAGTTTATCTTCTTCTGGGCTTAAACTTGTAAATTTTAAGATGATAGTCCTCAATGGCATTTCAATGTTCTCCCTTGGAAAATATTTTGCATCTACACAATCCAAGATATTAAAGCAGAATGTCTCTCATTTGCCTTTACCAGTCCCCAAAACTGAAATTAGATTTTAAAAATTCAATTTTACTTACCTCTTAGATTTATGGATTCAAGCTAAAAAATGCATTTGAAGTCAGTGTATTTAGCCATTTGGGATGTGAGTAGTAAGGACAGATGTTAGATATGATAGAAATAGAGAAAGAGATCAAGATGAAAATAGAGGGATGGAAAGAAGAGAATAAATATGTCTGAGTCACCCTGATTATTTTCAATTACACTTGATATAAGCCACTGTTGTCCTTCTACTTCCCCTCAAAGTTTTCCCAGGAATTACTGGATACACCTAGAAAATTTTTGTGCCTACTTTACTCTAAATGTTTTGGCTATACAGAATGACACAGTTTTTCCCAGCTTAGTAGGTTTTAAATCCTGTGGTTTGCTAGAGGTTTTTACATAAATACCTCCAAAGCTCTTCAGAAGTAGGTTTGAAAATAGAATCATTCACTGCCATATGGAAAATTAGAAACAGAATAATGTGAGATTTGTGATTTTTAAGAGCACAGCTTTGCAAGTAACCTTTTAAAAATTTTATGTTGGCTCAAATATTCTTTGCAGATCCTGATCATGAAAAAAAAATGGTCAGGTTGAATTGGTCTTGAGTCATGAGTACAATAATTCTGACACTGGAAGAAATCTCTGGGACTTGAGCTTTACCTTTAAGTCCTTCTATAACTTCTTTGATGTTTGTTTGTTGTAGGATATTGTTTTATCATATCCATACTTTCACACTTGATGTGCTCCCAATCATACTGAATTATCATTGAACATGCCCGGATGCTTGTCACTCTTACATTTGAATCATGTTCTTTTATCTTTTTCCTTTCTTCTCTAATGAAGAGTACCCATTAAATGCAAGAGTTGGTATTAGAGGTGCGGAGAGACATAATAGAGAACATGCCTTCACAGTATGCAGCAAAGCAATATTGCTATTCTAAAGAAGGAAATCCTGTCATTTGAGTTAAGGATGAATGTGGAAGACATTATGTTAACCAAAACAAGACAGGTGCAGAAAGACAGCCACCCCATGATCTCATTAGATGGGCACTATAAAAATTGATCTTGTAAAAGTAAAGAGTAGAGTGAGATTATAGAGGCTAGAGGATGGAGGGATGTTCATCAAAATATACAAAAATAGGAGAAATAAGTTCAAGAGCTCCGTTGTATAGGGTGGATGTATTATATCATTGAAAAATGCTGACAATGTATATAGTGTTCTGATCACAGAAACAATGAGCATGTGAAGTATATGTTAATTAGCTAGAATGACACAATGTATATATACTCCAAAACATTATGTTGTTCACAGTAAGTACAAACAATGCAAGCATCATTTTAAAAAATAGTAAAACAAATAGAACATGATTAGAAAATTATAAAATGAGCTTGGCACTGTAATGTGCCCCTGTAATACTGGAGGCTTGGGAGGCTTAGACAGGAAGATCGCAAGTTCAAGGCCAGTCTCAGCAAAGTTGTGAGGCCCTAAGCAATTTAGCAACATCTTGTCTTAAAATAAAATAGATAAAAAGGGCTGAGGATTTGGTTCAATTGTTAAGTGCCCCTGGGTTCAATCCCTGGTACACATAAAGAAAGAAAGAAAAGAAAGAAAGAAAGAAAGAAAGAGAGAGAGGGAAGGAAGGAAGGAAGGAAGGAAAGAAGGAAGGAAGGAAGGAAGGAAGGAAGGAAGGAAGGAAGGAAGGAAGGAAGGAAGGAAGGAAGGAAGGAAGGAAGGAAGGAAGGAAGGAAAAAAAAGGATAAGATTCTCAGACCCTGTGCAAGAGTGAGGATGTCTCCGCTTGACTAGTAATAATCCTGAAGTGGTAACATTGCCTAATTTCCTTCTTCCTACACAAAGGGATATAAGTGCAGCAGGAGAAAAAAATAACATCTATTCAAACTACTGCATTCCTCCTTCCATCATTTATATAATCTGTGCTAGACCTTTCTATATAATTTTCCCCTTCTCACTTGTTGGCTTCTTCCTATAATGAAATCAGTAAATAATAAATGAATAAAAAACTGCCTTTCTGATCTCTAGTTATTATTCAATCTGTTTTTCTCTATTTTTCCAATTTTCTTAGTTTCTTGCTATTTTTACTTCCTCACATTTCATTGAACTCTGATTTCAAAACCACTCACTTCTGCATCTACCACATAAATATACTATATCTATACATATGAATGTCAATCATTACCAGATGCAACAAATGCTTTTTTAGTTCAATTAAGTAGTCCAGGTGCACTTATTTTGTACTCTAGTATTTCATCCATGGATACCACAGCTCTTATAACTGCTTGTCCTACCTGTTTCTGTTTGAATGTGTCTTTAATTCTTTAGCATTATGTCCTTGTATAAACGTTTTCTATTTGGGCAATGTAAAGGGCTCTTCAGACTTCAAGTAATGAAAACTTACCATGTGTTATGATTTAAATATGAGATGTCCACCACAGTCTCATCTGGCAGTGCAGAAATGTTTTGAGGTGAAATGATTCAAGTATGAGAGATATATCCTAATCACTGAATTAATGCATTTGATGAATTAGTAATTTGAATGGATTCCAGATGTTAACTACAGGTAGGTGGTCATGGCTGGAGAAAGTGGGTCACTGGAGCCATGCCTTTTGGGAATCACATTTTGCTCTTGGCTTTTCGCTTTTTCCTTCTGCTTTCTTGTCATCATATGCTAAGCAGCTTTGCTCCACCATGCCTTTCCACCCTGATGTCCTGTCATATCTTGGGTCCAGAACAATGGAGCCAGTTGACCATGGACTGAATCTCTGAAATTGTTTGCCCAAAATCAACTTTCTAGTTTTTCATTATCTCCATATTAAAAACTGTTTTGAACATTAGTAACAAACATTTGTCAGTTTTAAACAGTACTTTAAATGTCAGTCCTGGAAGGAATATTCTCTAAAACACATCATTTCTATATTTCTGTGGATATTACAGAGGTCTAAGTTAAATTGTTCTTTATTTCACAGCATTCTTCTTTATCATTATATTAGTTTTCTTATAAACCATTATTTATAATCTTAAGAAAGGATTTTTTTCAGAATTGAAAATAATATTAGAAGCAACTAAAGGGTGAAAAATATTATATTTTGTTCTATGTGATCTTACTTATGGCCTTTAATTTTTTTTTATCCCTAAGGTGGATACTTTATTGTCAGTTATATCTTTTTTTTTATGTGTATTAAGAGTAGTGTTTATCTTTTATATTCTAAGTCGCCAGAGAGTTAAAATTTACACCTGAACTTAATGGGAAGTTCTGCATATTGCATGCAGATAATGACCAGAATTAAACACTTTGACCAGGTGGATTTTTTGCCTGTGAATTTAGGAGAGAGTGCTAGAATCTTCATTTGTGCAATGCATAGTTGTTTCACGTTAGGCAAAGACACTGAGTTATGTCTGAAGTTGTGCTCAATAGGGGTCAAAAGTTGAGAATGGATGCCAAGTGGCAAAATATGTGGTATCTTTGGTCCAGCCTGCCTATGCCCACAAATAAAACCATTACCTTCTTTGCCCTTTCTGCCACTTATTTCAGGATGGTTATACTTTGATTCCAATGTCATCTGTGTTAGGTGTGTGGTTCACTGATAAAGGAATAAGGTAGAGTGTGTTGCTATTTCCTGAGCCTCATGTGGCATATTGATAGTGCTAGTTTACATCTATGGTGATAATTCTCACTACACAGACTATGTAACAGCTTGCACTGGGTGCTTCTGTATCCTGATGTCTACCATATAGTCTCATTCTTTGGTCCCTCCCATCTGGTAGTTATCCTGCTGTTGGTAATCTCAGAATTGTTCTGTGATATCCTGCTTGCTGTCTTCATCATTTTATAACAAATACCTGCATTATATTCCACCTGATCTTAATATCAAAATGGGTTCTGTTTTTACTATTGTACTCTAGTTGATAAATGAATTGGCAACAAGATACTAGGATCAATGAACTAGGGGTCCTGGTGGTACAGGAGATTTGCTGGAAGTTGAGTATCAGAGGAAGTAAACAAGAAAAGAGGAATCTGTAGTCAGACTAAGGAATATATAAAATTGAAACAAAGGGAAGACTGCAGTTATTCATAATGGCTATCAATTTTAGCAATGGAAATTGTTGTCAGAAATACAGAAATGTGTTATCATAAGAGAAGAGCAACTAGAACTGAGGGCGCAGGGTATTGGAAAGAACATGACAAAGACTTTCTCTTTGACCAACTTTATTCAGACTCCTCTGAACCATTTTCTTGACTAACTCAACATTTGGACTTCTGTGTTCATCTTTGCATAGCCCAATTTTACCAAAAAATCCCATTAGTTCAGTTTCATCCAGAATCTCCACCCTCAATATCTGATCACACTTGATAACTGATTAAATTCCTATGCCCTACCATCTTTCAGGTGATAGATGATCATGTTGGCCTATGTTCAGCAAGAAATGTGTTATGTCTGCTTAACCAGAATCTCCCTACCTTTGATATCTTCTCTTTCTTATGTACCAATCTCCACCAATTTGTTTCTTACTACATGTTCCCATGTCTATTCAGAATTGAGTCCATTTCTACACAATATTTTCCCAATTAAAATTTGCTTTTACTACTTTATCTACTTATAGCCCTGTGTCTATTTTTTGTTTGATTTATTTGTTTGTTAGAAAGTTTTTGAATGGATAGTGGAATTAAAAAGAATCTTGGCAGAAGTAGTGCTATTGAGATTGCAAAAAATCCACAAGAATTCAAAATGCTGACCAAGGTCATGGGTTTCTGCAACATAAATGGGTAGTCGGCAGGCATTGGATTTAGAGTTGGGGAAGTGGTTGTTGAGGGAAAAGGATAAAATGTTGGGAAACAGCAATGGAGAATAGAGAAGACAGTGCTCCTCATTTAACCATGTCACTTCCTTAGTAATTGAAATGTTGGAACAAAGAGAACCACCACTTAAGAAAGGTGGAAGAGAAGCAGTGTCCCTAGGGGAGAGCAAGGTTCTAGTAAGATGAAAGAGGAAGGAGAATGGCAAAGAACATGTCAACAACATGTAGCATTTTACTGATGTATACATTGAGCTCTACAGGGCTCAATGGAAAGGTTTTGGAGGTTGGGAAGGTGGGTAATGTGGGTGAGAAAAGCAAATGTGTAAGACCACTATGTAAAAGAGCAACGACAGCACTGGAGATCTTCTGGAAATACTGGTTTTCTTGAATGGAGTTAAGGATTGATTTTTATCTGCTGGTTATAAGGCAGAGAGTGGTATTAAGACTGTAAGTGTTATAGGGGTATAAGGGAGATGGGAGTATGAATGTGTGCAAAATTACTGACAACTCCTGGACATGTTACATTGCTCCTGTTTATGAAGTTGAGATGAATCATTTCTGCTCCTCTCAATTTCCACTTACCACCTTGATGGTCATCTGACATATATTACTTTCTGAGTGGAATTATTTTTTTTTGTCCCATACATGGTCATCTTTTTAGTATTTATAAGACATTCATTGAAAACTGGGAATATCCATTATATCTAAACCTCGTTCTTTTAGAAGAAAGTAATGCAAAATACTGAAGTAAATATTTTATTTTCTCATCTAATGGAGTGTTAGCTTGTAGTGGTTTATGGTTGGAGTTTTAAAAATCAGTCTTATATAAATGAACTACCCAATTGTTTTCTATTATTCAATACCTCTCTCTTCAAAAAACCAATTGGATTTCAATAGTCACTTCAAGTTCTACAAAAGAGTCTGTAACAACATGAAAAACGTATCTCAAGGAATTGAACGAAATGAAGAACCAACACATTATTGAAAATTTAAATTATGATTGAAGAAAAAGAGCAGAATATAACTGGGCAAAAATATTAGCAAAACACAAATGACAAAAGTATTGAATAATGAACTATAAGAGCTCAATTATAAACATGGCATGAAGACAATACCCTTAAAAGTGGGCAAAATATTTAAGCAGATGCTTCACTTCACTAGCATAATTACATGAAATACTAAATAGGCATATGAGCAAATGTTCACTATCAAAATGCAAATGAAAAGTACAAGTACCTACTTACTAGAATGGCAAAAAATAAAGTCTTAAAGTATTGTCAAGGATGTGAAGACAAACCTCATATATCTGGTGCAAATGCAAATGATATAACCACTTTGAAACACTTTGAAATTAGCAAGCTAATGTTGATAGTTTTTATCTTTCTGTTTGTTTGTTTGTTTGTTTGTTTATGGAAGTTTAATCCAGAGGCTCTTTACCACTGAGCCACATCTCCAGCCCTTTTTGTTTTTCATTTTGAGACAGGATTTCCCTAAATTGCTTAGAGTCTCACCAGGGTGTTGAGGGCTGGTCTTGAACTTTTGATCCTCCTGCCTCAACCTCCCAAGTTCTTGGGATGACAGGCATGCACCATCACATCTGGCTTATCTTTTTTCTTAATAGATGAAGAAAACATGTATTTATATTTAGTACTTTCACATATCAGTCACTGAAGATATTTATGTAATTTTTCTTGAGTATTTATATCAGCACTTCTTAAACAGGAAATAAAAAACTGAAGCTAAAATAACTTGCCTAAACCCTCAACAGGTAGTGTTTCAGATACGATAAGAACTTTCCTTTTTGTCTAAACAGTAATGTGGCATATAATGCTATATTTAATCAATTTCCCATTTCCTGTATGGATTTTTGGCATTTAAAAAATGCAAAATCAAAACAACAAACAAACAAAAAATCTATACTACAAATTAAGGTTCATTTTTCCTCTAGAAATTATAGTATTTAAATTTTTTTTTCAAATCATCCAATGAAAAAAAACAGTTTCATAGCCTGTCAATAAGTTGTGTGTAAAAATGGTATTATTTTCAAATATATTGGAGAAAAGCTGAAGTAAATAAGATAACAGTTCATTACTGCAATTTTTTCAACATCCGTGTTATAAAAATTGATATTATATTTCTAAACCAATCTATAGTAAACAGTTTATGTACATATATGTGTATATGTGTGTATGTATATATGTTTCATTTTAGATCCTTTTTTTCATGAAATACTCTGCAGAACTAACTGAAATAATGTGGAATATATTCAACATTTTTCTTAATCAAAATTATAGTGAAAATCAGTTAAATTCACACTACTCAGGCTTAGAATTTAAGGGGTTAGTTAACAAACACATAAAATGTCTTATTCTCCAGTATGAAGAATAATGTTTTATTAAAATGTTTAATAAATATAATAAGTAAAGCTCTTCACAAAAATTGATAATCAGAAAAATATAAAATATTTGAGAATAATTTTAGGTTTGTGATGATTAGAATGTAATGGGATAATTTAGCATATGTTATAGATCCACCTGAGGAAATTTTTTCTTTTCCATTTTAAATTTTTGTCTGCAATTTGGAAAAGAAACTGCTACAAAATATGAAGAGGATTTTCATCAGAGCTTCATCTAGCAAAATTTTAATAGTAAATTTAAAACACAAGAAAGAAATTTCTTATCCTGTTATAATGGGAAATGTTGCATTCCCATAACAAACAAAATAAAATGTGGCTCAATATTTCAACAATTATTTCTAACTGGTGTTATATGTCCACTGTGAGTTGGAAGGAGAACCCTGAATTCTGGGATTCAGTATGACAGAGATATAATTTACACTCATGAGGTTTCTGCATCAAGGAAAGAGAAGATGCAAATTTGACACTGTCAACAAGTCCCTCTCACTATCAGTGGATATATGAACCTTCATATCTGATTACAATGTTCAAAGTGAGTCTAGTGATTATGCCTAAAGTTAAGCAGCAGTCAGCCTCAAGGTAATCACGTGTCTTGAAGAAGAACCACAGTGTATGTTAACCATGAGCAAATGTTATTTAAAAGTATTTTATAAAAATTTCAAAATGACTTTCCAAGTTTAACTTTTCAAAAAATTTAACAATAAAACAATGCAAACATTTCATATGAGTTCCACTATAGAAGGATTAATAAGAAGATAAAAATAGTTACAATACCTTAAAATTTGTTAAGTTGGTTTTTAGGTTGAATGGGGAGGAAATATCTGAGAAAATAGATAAATTATGTTGAACATTATAATATTAGGTCACAGTAGAATTACTTTTATGATTATTTATAAGAAGTTATTATAAATGTTACCTACTTCCCATGCATAACACATTAAGTGAAACTCCACAATATTTGGTGTAATAAATAGAAACACTGAAAGATTCCAGTGGTGAAATGTACTTAAACATGTTAGAGCATTACATTATTAGCAATAAGAAACATGAAATATTTCCCAGGCTTTAGAAAGCTTTGTTTTAAGTATATATTATCTTAGTAAATCATAAAGTTAAGCTTAAATAAATAAGACATATCATTATTTAGCTTAGTCACTAAAGAACTAGCATGCATATAACACATTAGCAGATTGCAGTCGGTAAAAAAGTATCAACAGAATGTCAACCCTTAGAGACCTTGGAAACCATCATTCTGCAGTTGTGTGGCTCCAACTACTATAAAAATACTTAGTGTGCAATGATAAATGAAGGGGAAAATGGAGGTGTCATTGACAAAAAAAGGAAAGTAACTTTTTAAAATGCATTTAGGAAATTTAATTATGGGTTAAGCCATATGCCTGTTTTTAGTAATTGTGAAAAATAGAATTTCATTAAGAATCTGGTCCACTGTGCATTTAAGTTTATTAAGGTAAATTTTGTAAGCCACAAGTGAGCTACACAAATTAAAAAAGAATACCTACAGAAGTCACACAAAAGAAAAAGAAAATGAAATAAAAAGCTTATCAACAAAATAATGTGAACAAAATCAGGAAGATAGTAAGAGAGATAGACAAAGAAACTGTAAGATGGAGAGAATATAATTAACAAAATGACAATAATAAATCTGTATTCTTGACTAATTTAAATATATGTGAAATAAATTTACCAAAAATCTACATATTGATTGGCTGAATACTTTTTTAAAAAAAATCTGACTTATATACTATCCATAAGAAACTCAGTTTAGATATAAGGACACACATAGACTCAAAATAATAGGATGGAAAAACATATTCCATGTAAATAATAAGCAAGAGAACAGAGGTGGTTAAAATAACAGACAAAATAGACTGTAAGTTAGAAAAAGTCAAAAGAAAGAACAGAAGAAGTATATATAATGATAAGTGTGGTCCTGAAGACAAAAGTCTTAAATACATATGCATTCAATATAAGAATACATAAATATGTGCAGCCGATATTGAAAATTTTGAAGGAAGAAATGGATAGCAATACAGTAAGAGTGGAATAATTCAATAACATTCTTAATTATGAGTAGAGCATCCAGGTTTCTTGATTTTGAGAAAATCAAGGAGAAAAGGATTTGAACAACACTATACATTGAATGGAATTTGCAGATACACAGAGCACTCTACCTACAGAAGCAGAACACACATTCTCACCATGATTAATCAACTCAGGTCACAAAACAAATACGAATAAATTTAAGAAAACAAAATCATATGGGTTATTTGTGACCATAACAAAAGAGCAAAGGGAGAACAGAAAAATTCCCAAATGTATGGGAATTAAAAAAAAAAAAAAAACATGCTTGAACAGTCATTGGGCCAAAGAAGAAATAAAAAAGGAAATTGGGTAATACCTTAAGATAAATGAAAATAAAACCAAAATGTAGAAATACTAATGCAATACACAGAAGGAGTACTGAAGAAAGTTTATTGAGATAAATGCCTATGTTAAAAATAAGAAAGATGTTAAATAAACAACCTGGTTTTATGCCTCAACAAATGAAAATAAGAACCATTTAAGCCTAAAGTTAGCAGATAAAAGGAAAAATAAATATCATAACATGAATAAAATAAAGGACAGTCAAAATCCATTAATGGAACAGAGTATGTGTTTTGAAAGCATAAACAAAATTGACAAATTATTTGTGGACTAGAAAAGATAGAGAAAACTCAAAAAATAAATATATAATTTAAAAAGGAAATACTATAATTGATAAGACACAAAGTACTATAAAAGACATTATGAAAAATTACATGCCAACAAACTGGATAACTTAGTAGAAATGGATGTATTCCCAGAGATGTACATCCTACTGTGACAAAATCACAAAAAAATAGAAATTCTGAATAGACCTATAACTGGTATAGACATTGAATTGATAATCAAAATTCTACAAACAAAGAAAAGCCCAGAACCAGATGGCTTCACTGGAAATATTTTGCCAAACATTTAAAGAAGAATTAATGCCAATTCTTCTCAAATTCTTTAAAAATTTGGACTAGAAATAAACTCTTTCAGAATAGCTACATGAAGCTGGCATTACCTTGATACTGAAGCCAAACAAATATGCTATAATTAAACTACAGGCCAGTATCCTTGATAAAGAAAGATACAAAAATATTCCACAAAATACTAGCAAATCAAACACAAAAATACATTAAAAGAACCATATACTATGGACAAATGGGACTTATTCCTAGGATGCCAGATGGTTCCACATATGGAAATCAATTTATGTGACATAACAAATTAACAGAAGAAAATATAAAAATCATACTGCCATTTTAATAGATGCATAAAAAGCATTGGATAAGATGCAATATTTTTATCATAAAAATTCTTAACAAATTCTGTATATAAGAAACTTATCTCAACACCACAAATGCCATATCTAAAAAGTCCACAGCTAACATCCAAACTGAAAAATTGAGAATTTTTCTCTCAATTGATGAACAAGGAAAAGATGTCTCACTTTAGCCACTCCTATTCAACATAATAGTAGAAGTCCTAGCCAAAACAATTAGGCAAGAAAATATAATGCAAGCCATCCAAGTGAGAAGAAAAGAAGTAAAATTGTCACTGTTAGCAGACAATGCAATCTTATTTATTAAAAAATCCTAAAGAATTCCCCCAAGCCTGTTAAAGCTGATAAATAGATTAAGTAAAGCTGCAAGATAGAAAACAGGGCTGGGATTGTAGCTCAGCAGTAGAGTGCTTGCCTCGCATGCGTGAGGCCCTGGGTTTGATCCTCAGCACCACATACAAAGCAATAAAATAAAGACATTGTGTCCATCAACAACTAAAAAAAAAATTTTTTTTAAAGTTTAAAAAAGAGATAGAAAACAGCATATAAAATCAGTTTTTGTATCTCAACATCAAATTATCTCTAAAGAGATATTATTTAGAGATAAATATCTATTATTCTATCTATTATTTCTATTATTTAGAGATACTAATATCTCTAAAGAGATATTAGTATCTCTAAATAATATATAATTTTTATATATTATAAAATATGTTTTATATATTATAAAATAATATTTAGAGATATTATTTATCTCTAAATAATATATAATTTTTCTTTCTTAAAAAATATTGTATATTCTTTAGTTATTTAAAAGCTTATGCATTATTATTGCACATAATAGAATTCATTGTGACATATTTAAATGTACATGCACATAAGATACTTTGTTCAATTATTTAGGCATTAATATTATTAATATTATTAATAATATATTAATATTATTATATATCTCTAAGAGATATAATAATATCTATATTATTATTATATATAATATTATCTATAATAATATCTATATTATTATTAGATATAATAATATCAGATATTATTTCTCTCTAAAGAGAAATCCCATTAAGAATAGTAAAAATTTTGGAAGTGAAATATTATATGCTGAACACTAAAATCTATTAATAAAAGAAATTCAGGGATATACAAGCCAACTGAAAATTACTATGTTCATGGATTAAAAGATTATATTGCTTGAATGTCTATCTTCCCAAATCAGTCTACAGAGTCACTGTTATCCTATCAAATTCCCAATGGCATTTTTTACAGTAATAAAGAAAAAAACTTACATTTTATATGACAGCACAAAACTATGAACACTCAAATCAACTTCGAATAAGATGAAAAAAGGTGAAGACATCAAATTCCTGATTTCAAAACATTACATTACAATGCTATAATGATCAAAACCATACAGTCCTGGCATAGAAACATATAGAGGGCAATGGACTAGAATAGAGCACAGAAATAAATCCACTCATATGCTCTCAACTGATTATTTACAACCATTTCAAAGAATACACATGAAGAAAGGATAGTCTGTTCAACAAATGTTCAACAAATGGTATTAAGATAATTGGATATTCACATGCAAAAGAATTCAATCAGACACACATGCTATACAAACAATTAAGTCAAGAAGGAAATGAGAAGTAATGGGGAATGAAATTGATCAAAGTATCTTATGTGCATGTACATTTAAATATGTCACAATGAATTCTATTATATGCAATAATAATGCATAAGCTTTTAAATAACTAAAGAATATACAATATTTTTAAGAAAGAAAAATCAACTCAAAATGACTTCAAGATTTAACTTAAATCCTTGAAACTGTAAAATTACAGGAAGAAAATGGGGAAAGCATTATAATATTGGACTTGGCAATGATTACATAGGTACAACACTAAAAGTACAGGCAACAAAATGAAAAAACAGGCATACTTTGTTCTAATGTCTTTTACTTTATTGTGCTTTGCAAAAACTGCCTTTTCTACTATATTAAAGTTCACTGCAACTCTGTGTCCAGCAAATCTATTTGTACTATTTTTCTAACAGTGTGTATTCACTTTGTGTACCTGTGATATATATCAGAAATTCTCAGAATATTTTAAACATTTTCATCATTATAACAATTGTTATGTGATCAGTCATCTTTGGGTTTACTATTGCAACTCTCATGGGGTGTCACACAAATCAATGAGATATGGAGAATTTATGTGATAAATGTGTGCTCAGACTGACCTAGGACTGGCTATTCCCCTATTTTTCTCCTTTTTCTTCCTATTCCATGAAACTTAATAATATGAAAAGTAGGCCAATTAATAACTGTATAATGGACTCTATATCTTCAAGTGAAAGAAAAAATTATAAATCTCTCACTTTAAATCAAAAGCTAGAAATACTTAAGACTATTGACAAAGACATGTTGAAAGTTGAGATAGGCTGAATGGCCTTTTGCACCAAACAATCAGGTTGTGAATGCAAAGAAAAAGTTCTTAAAGTCAGTTAAAAGTGTTATTTTAGCAAACACACACGCCATCAGAGTGGGAATCAGCCTTATTACTGTTAAGGAGAAAGTTTGAGCGTTGTGGATAGATTAAACCAGCCACGATGCTTCCTAAAACTAAAATCTAATCTACAGTAAATCTCTAACTCCTTTCAATTCTATGATGCCTGAGAAGAAAAGTTTAAATATAGGAGAGGTTGTTTCATGAGGTTATGAGTGTGTTTGTGTGTATGTGTGTGTATCCTAAAAGTGCAAGTGCAAGATGAAATAGCAAGTGCTTCTGTGGAAGCAGCAGCAATTAATTTGGAAGATCTAGATATGATACAAAAACAGATTTTCAATGCAGATGCAATATTCATGTATTGGAAAAAGATGGCATCCAGGATTTTCACAGCTACAGAGGACATGTTGAGGCCTGTCTTGAAAACTTCAAAGAACATGGGCTGTTGCAGCTGATAGCTTTAATTTGAAGTCAATAGTCATAAACCACTCCAAAAATCCTAGGACTTTTAAGAATTATACTATGTTTACCCTGCCTGTTGTATATAACTACAAAAAGCCTAGAGGTTTGTTCATTGAATGATTTTCTAAATATTTTAAGCCTACTGTTGAGAACAACTTCTCAGAAAAGAAAAAAATTCTCTCAAAAATTTACTGCTCACGACAATACACCTCATCACTTTCAATCTCTTATGGAGATGTAAAATGAGTTTAATATTTTATGCTTGCTAACACAACATACATTCCACAGTCCATGGGTCATTGAGAAATGCTGACTTTTAAGTATTAATAGGAACCACAATGAATAAGGTCATAGATGCCATAGATTGATATTCTGAAGGATCTATGAAAAGTAAAACTTTAATGGATAAGGAGTAGCTTCCTAAGGAATATCAAAGAAAATAGTTCGAGAAAATAGTGAAGATGCTGTGAACATTGTTAAAATAACAAATGATTTAGAATTTTACATAAATTTAGTCAGTAAAGAAGTAGCAGGTGTTGTAAGGATTGACTAAAATTTTGAAAGATGTTCTACTCTGGGTAAAATATTATTAAAGTGCTTCATATGCTATAGATAATTTCCTTATGAACAAAAGTCAATCCATGCTACGAGCTTCATTGTCTTATTTTAAAATTGCCACTGAGACCCCAACCTTCAGCAATTACTGCCATGATCAATTATCAGTCATTAAGACAAGACCCTCCACCAGCACAAAGACTACAACTTGCTGAAGAATAAGATGCTTATTTGAAACATCTGATTCATTTTTAGAAACAAAGAATTTCACAATTAGGGTATATATACATTGCGTTTTTTTCAGACACAATGCTATGCACAGTCAATAGAGTATGATACAGTGTAAATATATTTTTTCATTTTTATATATTTCTAATTAGTCTAATTAGTTATATATGGCAGTAGAATATAATTTTTACATTCACTGGGAAACTTCAAAAATATTGTGTCACTATCTTTATCACCGTATTTACTTCATTGACATGGTCTGAGGTTAAATCTACAATATCTCCACGATATGCCTATAAACAACAAAGATCACATTAAGCAGAAATTCTTTTTGGCAAAGGAAACAATCAAATTCAAAATAAAAAAGTCAAGCTTCAAAATAGAAAAAGATATTAGCAAACAATATAAGTAGTTTCAAAATATGTGTGGAATTCTAAATACAACTAAATAGCAGAAAAACTAAAACCCATATTAAAAAGGGGCTAAGAACTTGAATAAATATTTGGCCAGTGAATACACAAAAGTTTGAGTCGATGATTTATAAACAAATGCTCAATGTTAGTACTCCTTGGGTATGCAAATCACAACTATTATGACAGATCACCTCATACCATTCAAGAAGGCTACTATCAAAGAAAAAGCTAAGTGTTGACAAGGTTGTGGAGAAGTTGAAACTTACAAAAATTATTCTAAAAGAAAATGTAGCTGTTAGAGAAAAACACTATACAGACTTTTCATAAAATTAAAAACTATCATATAATCCAACCATCCCATTTCTGGGATTTTATTCAAAACCATTGAAATCTGGACCTGGAAGAGATATAATCATTGCTATATTTATTGAAGCCCCATTCTCAATAGCCAAGAGGTAGAAAAAATAAATGCTTATCAAAAGATGAGTGAGTAATGTGACATACATATGCAGTGGAATATTCTTCAGCCTTCCAAAAATAAGGAAATCTACAAATTTAGTAACGTAGATGAACTTTTAGTATTTTATACTAAGTGTAATAAGTCATTTGCTGAAAGACAGATGTTGCATTTCAGTACTCATGAGTATATATATATATATTGTTTTATCTCTGAGTACTTATACAGTGCATGTAGGAGTACTCATATGAATTTGAATAGTTAAGTTCATAGACTTTAAGTGGGGCCAATCATTGCCAGAAATTTGGTGTGGGAAAAATGTGAAGTTGGTAGTCAAATGGTGTAACATTTTCATTATGCAAGATGAATAGGTCTATCCTATTCTCTTGAATAGTCAAAGTCAATATTATCAAAAGGGCCACACTACCAAAAGCAATCTATAGATTCAATGCAATCCTCATCAAAATACCAATGACATTCTTTGCAGAATTAGAAAGAGTTCTAAAACTCAAAGTGAATCAAAGACCTAAGAATTAGATTTTTCTTGACTTAAATGATTTTTACTAAAAATATAAAGAGATAATTTGTATCTATAAATAATAGAATCATAAATAATCAAGTTACATAATGGATGTGAGATATTCGAAGGTTCCAATGGTTCTCTGGGAATTATCTGAGGTGAAACTACTCTGTACTGAGGAATTTTAACTATTACATTTAAAATACATGAAGAGTTAAGTAAATAAAAAATATAAAGAATAAATAGCATAAGTAAGTAATAAAAGTATTATTGGATTCCTTAAGCCAAAATTTCTCCTTATAAAATTTCTAGTATAAAATTCTACCTTCCTGATAGAAATGTAGATACAATGTAGTTCTTTATAATATATTCATAATATCCTTGGATTGTCTCTATGGAATCTTTTTATAAGGCAAATAAGTATAATGAGATAAACTCTTCCCACTAGCTCTGTTACCTAAAAAGTCATAATTATGTTTTATGTTTGTTTAATAATTTAAAATAATGCTAAGCTGCCAAATCTTTATTTATTGCAGGAGAATTTGCTAACATTTTATTTTTCTTTATGTTTTAATATAATTTTTAGTTTTATATATATATGTGTGTATATGTATGTATATATATAGAGAGAGGATCAATATATGCCAAACTTACAGAAGCTATAAAAAGGTACCTATAAGGCACATTTCTCTAAAATAAAGAGGTTAATACTTAATAATATTTATTTATTTAATAAGCTAATAAATTTATTTTAAATAATAAAAATAATTATTAAGCACTTAATACTTTTAGACTCCTTGTTAATCATTATACTTAGCCAATTATACCTTATAATCTAAAGAGAAGACAAATAAAATAGCAAAAATAGCCCAGAATGATGAATTGTAAAACAGTGGTGAACAAAAATAAACATATTGGGACTGATTTAAATTGAGTCAACAGGGGAGATCTTTATGAGGAAAATAAGAATATGATGAACAGTGTTAGTAGAATACAAAGTTTCATAACTTAAGGAATGTAAGGTAAAAACATGTACTATTTCAAGGGCTAGAAAAAAATAGTTTTGGAGTCTGTCATATTTGACAAGAATCTTGAACTATGCATATAATATTAGTAAGACAAAAGAGAGAATCATGTATAAAAATGAGTGTTCATAAACAAAACAATTAATTAGAAAGAGGCAGGATGCAACAAAAGACACATTACAAAACACCAGGCTGATGAAATGTCATTCCTGCCAAAGAGCAATGGGAGGTTACACAAGTTCAGATCAGAGTGTTAAGGATCTGGTACATCATGATGGAGCTTTTGAAATGGAATTTAGAAGACCAGTATCAAAATAAATTAATAAAAGAAGCACCTCAGGAAGTGACAATAATTTTGTGACAGAGAGGGATCTAAGATGCCTAACTGAAGAAGCATCAGTTAAGTTGTGTTTGAAAAATAGAATCTTTGCAAAAATGTGAGGAAAAAAATAGTCATTCTAGGTATATCCAAGAGTGTCATAAGGGTAAAGAAGCAATATGAAGCCAGGCATGTGCCAACTACTCAAGAGCCTGAGGCAGAAGATTACAAATTCAAAGCCAGATTGGGTAATTTAGAGAAACCCGATGGAGCCTGGGTCCAATTATGGACAGTGAGGATCATCTTAAGGACTTCATCTTGTTGATTAAAAAATAAGCAATCATTTGCAGGTAAATGGATGGAGTTGAAGAATATCATGCTAAGTGAAGTAAGCCAAACCCAAAGATTAGTGGATGCTGATCCATAATGCAGGTGGGGGTGGGGAGCATAGGAAAATGGAGGAAATCTGGATAAGGCAAAGGGGAAGGGGGAAGGAAGGAGGCATGGGGGTAGGAAAGATGGTGAAATGAGATGGACATCACTACCCTAGGTACATGTATGAAGACATGAATGGTGTGACTCTACCATGTTTACAACCAGAGAAATGGAAAATTGTGCTCTGTATGTGTACTATGACTTCAAATACATACTGCTGTTTTAAAAAATAAAAATAAATAAATTTTAAAAATCTTAACATTTAAATAGCCTAACTTAAAACTGTTGAAATTATCAAATCCAATTTCCCCCAAATTAAATATTATTATTAATTTTGTGGCTGTTCACACATTAGGAAAAATGTAGGATAAGTTTTTTTTAAAAAAATAGAGGAGTAAAAAAAGAAAAACAAGAGTGATTTAATTCAATATTGAAGGTAAGAGCATTACTGAGGGTAGGTCCTTAAAATTGTGTCTCTTTCAGTTATTGCAAACCACTTGAAAGGCAGCTCTAATTTGAAGTATTATATATAAATATATATGTATCCAAAAAAAGCAATCATTAGAAAATGTTGACTAAGTGTAGACCAATCAGATATACAGCTTTAGAATATGAGATTAGAGAATTTCTGTTTGAATATAGAGAATACATTAGGCATTTCTCTTTTTCTTTATCTTTCTCACTGAAAAAATGGTCCAAAAGCAATAAGAAGGACAGGAAATTAAGAGCACAAAGTTCCACTTTTGATGAAATCAAGTGAAAGTTGAAAGCCCAAATACAAAATACAGCGAAGAAGAAAGAACAGTATAAAAACAGATGGCACAAAAAAAATGCACAAGTCTAGAAATTTCATAAGGTGCCAGCAAAGCACCTTCTCAAATATAATACCACAGGTTTAGATGTTAAGCTCTAGATTTTGTTTGTGAAAGTAGGGATGGGGGCATGAATTAGAGGTAAGAAATGTGCAGGAACAGTTTGATCATAGAAAACAAGCATGGGATTTCCAAATAATAAATCACAAGGAAAAAGTATGTTTGCAAAACTTGTCTCTATGGCTATGTAAACTGGAGAAACTTTGCATTGTAATAAGTCTTAAAGCCACCTATTTTCATTACCGAGATGTGTAGGCTAACTTCACTCATATACAAAATCATAGGTCTGGAGGCTGGGAGTGTAATTCAGTGCTAGAGAATAGGTCTACATCAGGAAGCTCTGGCTTCATTTCCCAGCATCCAATCAATCAAAGAAAATCCTGAGTCATAAGTAAACATCTGCCTAGCCTGGGACACAGCTCTGAATACCCAACACAGCTCTGGATACCCAACACAACTTACTTGCAGATTAATGGTTTAAGATAATTAAATTTATAAAATATAAGCAAACAAAATCAGTAACAATAAAATTTCTACAAATAATTTAATAAGAGAAAGGAAAACCAAAGTAATAGAACAAGAAAAAAA
Organism: Xerus rutilus; assembly: GCA_028644305.1. NCBI lineage: Eukaryota > Metazoa > Chordata > Mammalia > Rodentia > Sciuridae > Xerus > Xerus rutilus. The sequence goes on along the minus strand of CM053403.1, from coordinate 30,115,294 downwards.
TTATGGATAAATTGAAATAAAGTAGAGATGAGGGAGGTTTTGTCAAATCTTCTCAAGTAAAATGCTAACTTCCTGCCTTTGTGATTTCAGACTATATTTTTTTCCCTAAAATATAAAGAAAAATAAAATTATTTTTGTTCAAAAAAGGTTAGTTCTACAATAAATGGGACAGATTCACACTAAAAAGCTCCTTCTCAGCAAAAGAAACAATCAGTGAGGTGAACAGAGAGCCTACATTTTGGGAGCAAATTTCTGTCACATGCGCATCAGATGGAACACTAATCTCCAGGATATATAAAAAACTCAAACAACTTAACACCAAAAAACAAACAACTCAATCAGTAAACGAGCTGTGGAGATGAACAGATACTTCTCAGAAGAACATATACAATTGATCAACAAATACATGAAAAAATGTTCAACATCTCAAGCAATTAGAGAAATGCAAATCAAAATTACTCTAAGATTTCATCTCATGGCAGTCAGAATGGCAGTTATCAAGAATACAAACAACAAAACTGGAAATCCATATGCAACAAAATGAAACTAAACCCCCATCTCTCACCATGCACAAAATTCAACTCAAAGTGGATCAAGGACCTGGGAATCAGTCCAGAGACCCAAGGCCTAATAGAAGAAAAACTAGGCCCAAATCTTCATTATGTAGGATTGGGACCTTACTTCCTTAACAAGACTCCTATAGCACAAGAAGAAAATCAAAATCAATAAATGGGATGGATTCAAACTTAAAAGCTTCTTCTCAGCAAAAGAAAAAATAAATAAAGTGAACAGAGAGCCAATACTCTGGGAACAAATCTTTGCCACACACATATCTGATAGAGCACTAATCTCCAGGATATATAAAGAATTCAAAAAACTTAATACCAAAAAAACAAACAACCCAATCAATAAATGGGCCAAAGAGCTGAACACAAACTTCATAGAAGAAGGTATACAATCGATGAAAAAATGTTCAACATCTCTAGCAATCAGAGAAATGCAAATCAAAACTACCCTTAGATTTCATCTCACGCCAGTCAGAATGGCAATTATCAAGAATACAAACAACAATAAGTGTTGGCGTTTTATGGGGAAAAGGGCACGCTCATACATTGCTGGTGAAACTGTAAATTGGTACAACCAATCTGGAAAGCAGTATGGAGATTGCTTAGAAAACGTGGAATGGAACCACCATTTGACCCAGCTATCCCACTCCTGGGTCTATACCCAAAGGACTTAAAAACAGCATACTTACAATGATGCAGGCACTTCAATGTTCATAGCAGCTCGATTCACAATAGCTAAACTGTGGAACCAACCTAGATGCCCTTCAACAGATGAATGGATAAAGAAACTGTGGTATATATACACAATGGAATATTACTCAGCAATAAGAGAATAAAATTATAGCATTTGCAGGTAAATGGATGGAGTTGGAGAATATCATGCTAAGTGAAGTAAGCCATTCTCAGAAAACCAAATGCTGAATGTACTTGTTGATAAGTGGATGCTGATCCATAATGGGGGGAAGGACACAGGAACAATGGAGGAACTCTGTTCACAGGGACGTAAGGGGGGAGGGGCATGAGGACAATAAAGGTGGTGGAATATGATGGTCATAATAGCCCTAGCATTATGTATGACTGCACGTATGTTGTGATTCTACATCACAACCAGAGAAATGAAATGTTATCTTCCATCTGTGTACAATGAATCAAATTGCACTCTGATATCATGTAAACCTAAATAAAACAAAAAAATAAATTAAAATATGAAAAAAAGAATACAAACAACACTTATCAATAATAAGTGTTGGTGAGGATATGGGGAAAAGGCATATTTATACATTGCTGATGGGACTGCAAATTGGTATAACCAGTCTGAAAAACAGTATAGAGTTTCCTTAGAAAACTTGGAATGGAACCATCATTTGACCCAGCTATCCCACTTCTCTCTATACCCAAAGGGCTCAAAAACAGCATACTACAATGACACAGCCACTTTAATGTTTACAGCAACTCAATTCACAATGGTTAAATTATGAAACCAACCTAGATGCCCTTCAATAGATGAATGGAGAAAGAAACTGTAGTAATATATACAATGGAATATTACTCAGCATTAAAAGAGAATAAAATTATGGCATTTGAAGATAAATGGATGGAGTTGGAGAATATCATGCTAAGTGAAATAAGCCAATCCTCAAAATCCAAAGGCTGAATGTTCTCTCTCATAAGTGGATGCTGATCCATAATGGGGGAGGGGGCATGCGAAGAATGGAGGAACTTTGGTCAAAGGGGAGGGAGGGATGGGAAGGCGCATGGGGACAGGAAAATGGTGGAATGAGATGGACTTCATTTTCCTAGGTTCATGAATGACTGCACATATGGTGCAACTCTACATCATGTACAACCAGAGAAATGAAAATTTGTGCTCCATTTGTGTACAATGAATCAAAATGCATTCTGCTGTCATGGATACTTAATTAGAAAAAATAAATTTTTTTTTAAAAGGTTGATTCTAAAACCAAGAAAAGCAGCTCTAATTTTCTTGACTATTTAAACCCTGACTTCTAAGATACTGGAAAATTGTGGTAGTTAAATGTTTTAGAAAGCTGTGTTTATTGTAGTATACTGAAAATTCAATGACATTTATTTATATAATCAATACAAAAATATTTTTCTATAGATAATAATGTAGACATTTGTAACTATATATTTCCCAAAGGATTTAATATAAGATGCCTACATAAAATCATTTCAATTATACCAAGTAGAAAGCGGGAAATGTTAGCAGCAAAAGTTTGGTTTTACAGCATCCTTGAGAATAATGATTGGAGACAGTGCATTTAATTAGAACACAAAATCTCTTTGTTCCTGGGGCAACAATGTACATAATCTACAATGTTATAAAATGGCAAACAGTGTTCTCTCTCTCAGGGGAAAAAAGAAAGAATCAGATGCTATTCTTTTCTTTAAATTTTCCTGAATGTTTTTCTTAATAGTCTTTTTGTTTTTTTTATATACAAAATTTCTATTAAATCTTGAACATTTAATTACCAGCTCAGAATCAAAGGGAAGAAGTCATGACTAGGGTTACAGATTTAGATAGTGTTGAATATGCAACAATGAATAAAACCACCCAGACTGAGCAAATATAGAGCAAAAATAGAAAAGGTAAAGAATAAAACTTTGAGGAATATACACTTAAGAAATGAACAAAAGAGAGTTTTTGGAACCATAAGTATTTCTTATATTTATACAAATAGAAAAAACATAAGGGTGCATTTTAAATTTGATTTTTTATATGTTATGTGTGACAGAAACAATCTACTTAAAAGCCAAATAAGCTTCATTTCATTTCCAAGTTGACTATTTCAAAATTAAAGTGTATATAAAGGTGGCATGTCAATTGATCACAAGTAAATAAATAAGTAGAAAGATCATCATGAAGTAGAAACCTTGAAGAGGGGCTTAGATGCCTTCTGGGCTATCAGCTATTTAAGAAATGACAGAAACCCTATCAATAAGTTTGCTCAGTCAACCACGTGATTTTGGAATGAATACACAAATTGTTTTCATTAGCAGTCTCTAAAGATCAAAACTAAAGAGATCAACTTCAGCTCTCTCACAGTAAGTCATGACAACCAGCACAATTAAATGTAGAAAATTTCCAGAAGCTGGAAAATGCACTTTAAGTGGAAAATCTTTTACAAATAAAAGAGTGAAATTAATTATCTATAGATTTTATATTTTCATAATATCTACTTAGAATGTATCAAATCTTTTATGAGAGGACATTTTTCCCATATTCAGCAAACAAAATAATAAAGGATTTTAATTAGCCTATATAACATAATATTTATATTTTGAGATATATTAAATAAGACAAATTATATTTAAAGTACAGAAGCTTATTAGGATAGAATATATAGTTATTCATCATCTTAATATACTTCCATAATAAACTTTTGAAATTCATTTGTTTTAACCATAGCTTTTAAAAAAGGAACTTTTCAAATTTCAATATAGGATAAATATAGGTTTCCAAACACATGATCATGTTGTGAGTAGAGAGATTCTAAGTAATACTACCCTCATTTATTGTGAACCATTAGAAAAAGTAATTTCAGAAACTATCTTATTGTATATGAACTGGTTAGTAGATATAGAGAATCTGGTATAGCCGAGAAATAAGATATTACTGGGCAATGGAAAAGTGCTACAACATGATGAATCTCAGAAACAAAAGACTACATAGAGCATAGCTCTAGTGTATGAAATGTCCAGAAAAGCAAATATACAGAGACAGAAAGTAGATTAGTTTTCAGGTTGCCTTGAGTTGGGATCTTGGGTGAGAAATGGAAATTACTATACATAGACACATAGTTTCTTTTGAGAGTGATGGGAATGTTCTGAATTTGGATTGTAGTAATAGTACAAACTACAAATTTCTAAAAACTATTAAACTAGGTACTTAAAATTGATTAATCTTATGAGATTAAGTTCATCTCAACAAAGCTAAAAAATAAAGGATGCATTATATATACATATATAATATTCAAAGATTACAAAGGAAAATATTGTCTTTCATGTTCCCTGAAAAGCAACCTCATACCCCAACACAAATTCCAATTTTTGGTTTTTGTTGATATAAAGGAGTATTAGATGTGATGTCCAATGGTAGTTTTAAAATATAAGAAATTGTTTAAAGTTTTGAATGGTTGAATTATGTCCACTTACCAATGAAAAGAGACAGTTACTAAATTATTGTTAGATAAAATACTCATCTTATTAAAATAATTTTCATATGTATATAATTATATGGTCCATATAGCCTTCTATACTTCTAAAAATAGGTTCTTTAGGTTTTGCAATCTGATAATTAGCCCTATAATTTTGAAGGATTTAATAACTATTTCAAATAACTCAATAGTTAAAAGTAATACAAGTCAATGTTTTCTAAAAATTTAAAATCCAATATGTGTCCATTCAAATAAGTTTTCATTCATTCACAGTAGCATTACATTTTCTATTGCTTTTTGTCATTTTTTTTCAGTAAAAAAAAAGTCATACACATTTATAACTTAGAAGTGATTTCAGTGACCCCACAGCAAAAAGACCAAGGTCTACAACAATTGTTCTGACACTAATAATGTTTTGGAGGCACAGGCATTTTTGTTCTTTTGTTTGATTTGTAATTGCTGTTGCTTATCCTAGAGAAAGAAAATTGATTATTTTGTTTTCTGAATTCTGATTTGTCTCTTACATTACAGAGCTTGAAAAGACCTTAAGGTAACATTTTAACAGCAACCTACTAAAAACTTGACTATTTTTATTTGGTATTCTGACCCAAAGAACAGTAATAGATAAAATTAAGATAAATTACAAGGCTTATTTACATACATACCCATGGTTGTTTTTAATCTACATTTATTCAGTGAAAATAATGCATTTAAAGATACTTTAAAAGTGTTCTTTCATAAACAATAAAATAGTTTGTTACTAATTTTTGCCTCATGATGTAGAGAGTACTATTCAAGCATTCCCGAACAACATTAGTGTTTTGTTAAAGTTTTTCATGTCGACAAAACCATATGTTTAATTTTATAATAGATATTCTAATTAAAACCTGGCTACTACTATTAAGACTAGCTATTTACATTGCTAGATTTGATTGACAACTAACTCACTTTTTTTGTTTGTTTGTTTCTTAACTGGGATTAATCCCTAGGGTGCTTTATCACTGAGCTACATCCCCAATCCTTTTAATTTTTTATTTTGAGACAGTCTTGCTAAGTTGCTGAGGCTGGCCTTAAAGTTGCCATCCTCCTTTCTCAGCCTCCCAAGTCACTGGGATTGGAGGTGTGAGCCACTGCTTCCAAAAACAATAATCTCTTTAATGATGATTTTATTTCTTGTATTAGATTGGGATTCTGACAAGGATTCTACTATACAAATGAGGCAACATAAGAATTACTCATGAAGTAGGTCAATTGCACTTACAGCACATGCAGGTGCTGGCCTACTTTTCTTTTCAAAAACGCTGTACCAAATTCAAATTTGGCTAGAAAATATGACTCAGTTCAACAAAAAATACAGGCGACACATCAAGATATATCACTGAACTTAAAAAGGACAACCTAGGAATTCACACAGTATCATATGCTTCTTAGTACAGCAGAATTGCCACCTGGCAAAGTTTTCACTTAAACATGTCCTCTCATAGAAACACTACAGTATTTTCCCTGTTGATGCTATTAAAATGGCTGGGATGTGCCTCAGTAATTAAGCACCCTGGGTTCAATCTATGGTGCAAAATAATAAAAGAAAAAGAAAAAGAAGATAAAAGTGATGTGATGTAACTCTGATAAAACACCCCTGGGTTCAATCCCCAGTACTAAAATAACAATAATAATAATAATAATAATAACAACAACAACAACAATAGTAGAGTATTAATGACTATTGGTCCAATTAGTTTATTTATCATTTCTCCATTTAACATGAAATTTTAAATTTAATATTAAAATTTACATGCAAAATTAAAAATAAAATTTCTGTACTTTTAAATTGATATCATTTTGTTCTTTAGATTTTCTGTGATAAACCTAACTTCTTTATCCATACTCATTTGCTGTATAATATTTGAGTAAACATTCTAAAAAAAAAAAATAACATCCTTCTGGGTGTGGTGGCACATATTTGTAATCCCAGCTACTTGGAAAGCTGGGGCAGAAGGATTTTAAGTTTGAGACCAGCCCTAGCAACTCAGTGAGATCCTGTCTTAATATTAAAAAAAAATAGAAAGTGGAGCTGGGAGCAGTGACACATTCCTGTAATCCCATCAACTGTGGAGGATGAGGCAGGAGGGTAGAAACCAAAGTGGACCTCAGCAATTCAGTGAGGCCCTAAGCAACTTAGTGAGATGCTGTCTTAAAAATAAAAATATAAAAATAAAAAAGGCTGGGATGTGCCTCAGTGGTTAAGTACCCTGGGTTCAATCTGTGGTGCAAAATAATAAAAGAAAAAGAAAAGAAAAGTTATGGGAATGTAGCTCTGGTAAAACACCCCTGGGTTCAATCCCCAGCACCAAACAACAACAACAACAACAACACTTCCTATAGGAAAAAACCTCTGATATATTAACATAGAATGTGGGATTAAAGAACACCACGTAATTTTCTCTTTCCCCTAAATTGCCACTTAATATTTGTTTTTTCCCCTACATTTTCACAGTTGTTCTCATAGTAAATGTAAAATCCTGCTGTGGCTTGAGTGCTCTTATGGAATGGTGGTTAAATGCCAGATTGTAGCCAAAGATTCTGAATCCAGTCCTTGCCTAACAATATAGCTACTTATACTAAGTAACAGTAGTAAGTTTCTTTATCTCTCTTGTGCCTTTATTTCCACATCAGGAAAATGATTATAATAGCAACTACTTTATAAGGTTGTTGGTAGGTTTAACATGGGAAAACACATGTTAAGTGTTTTGAATGTTCTTTATTGCAAAGAATGTACTCAGTAAGAGCAAACTGCCTTTGCATTATATATTTTTTTCATGTACCATTTTAACATTAAAACTTTAAGTGTTCATTAGCAGTGAAGTTAAAATATCCTCATAAGTATTCACATCAAATTTAGGTATTTGGAGGGGTTTTTCTAGAAGTAACAGATCAAGTTCTATATTTGAGGCTCAAAACCAGTGCTGCCATCTGCAAAGTCGATTACCTTGTACAATTAAATGAAATTTAGGACTTTAAGTTAAACATTGGAAGGCTTTGAAGTACCTTTTGAGAATTAGCTAACTAGTCCAAATTTGGCCTAAGAGTGTTTTTTAAAAATTTTAAAGTGTGAACAGGAACAATTTTTTCCATTTTCAAAGGCTAAAGAAAAGAAGGAAGAACTATGGGGGCCAAAGACCTTAATGTATTTACTCTATTACTTTGCAAAAACTGCCACAACGAAGTACCACAGATGGAAGGGTTTAAATATCAAAAATTTTAGGGAGGCTGAGACAGGAGAATCACAAGGTCAAAGCCATCCTCAGCAATGGCTAGGCGCTAAGCAACTCAGTGAGACCCTGTCTCTACATAAAATAGGGCAGGGGATGTGGCTCAGTGGTCAAGTGCCCCTGAGTTCAATCCCCAGTACCAAAAAAAAAAAAAAAGAATAAAAGTTTTCTCATAACTCTGGAGGCTAGAAATCCAAAATCAAGGGATCAAATGTGATTATTTTCTGAGACCACTCTCCTTGGCCTATAGAGGGCCATCCTCTTCCTTCTGTTCCCATGGTCTTACCTGTGTGTCTGTCCAAATTACCTCTTCTGGATTACAGCCTACCCTAATGATCTCATTTTCATTTCATTGCCTCTTGGAGGATCCTACCTCCAAATGTAATCACATTCAGAAATCCTGGAGATTAGGGCTTCAACATATACATTTGGGAGTCATAATTTAGTCCATGACATTTACTGTCTTGCTTTTATAGTAGTTACCAAACTGTTACAGAAGCATGAGGAGGTGTACCTGCAAGCAAACTAGCCTTTACTTTGTGCTGCTTTTACTGTTTGTTGGCCATTATATGCAAATTGATAGAATCACTCAGCTGAGAGATTTGCTTTCCCAATGAGAATTTGCTTGGCTTATTTCACTTAGCATAATAGTCTCCAAGTTTATGCTTGTTGTCTCCAGTGGCAAAATGTCTTTTTTCTTAAGGCTGAATAGCATTCCATTGTGTGCATAGGTATTATAGTGTCTTCATCTATGTATCATTTGATGGACATCTAGGTTGCTTCCAGATCTTAAAATTAAACAATTCTAAAAAAATGCTGAGGGAAAAACACCTTGAAATATTTTTGGCCAAGTTAGCCTTTTATCTTTGTTTGGATTAAAGGAGCAGGGCTTAATAGATGAGAATATTTACCTGGAGTTAGCTATAGGCTAAAGGAACAAGTAAATCAGCTCAAATCTGAAACCCCAAGGAAGTTTGAAAATCAATGTGAATAACAGCAAACTCAATATCATGAGTAGGCCTGGAATTGCAATGTTATGATAGAAGTAACTTTAGTATCCTATGAAGATCTTTATAATAATATCTAACTATAATTTGTCATCAGTACCTTGCATATAATTACATGAATATCATTATTACTTATTAACTCCCCCAAAACATACACACACTTGTACAGATTAGGAAACTGAGATGAATTTATAATACATTATAATGTCCTAAGCAATTGACCAAAATATCCAAAGTTGAGAATCAAAAAGCAATAAAATAAGAAAATCAAGAATCTCTTTAAAAAATGAATCAGGTGCCTAAATCACTTATTAGTGAATAATTAGGTATTTATATTTTTAAAACAGGTTTGACTCTGGCAACAGCACTAGCTGAAAACAAAAGTGAAAAGCAAACTAGAATGGTTTGTCAGCAGGCTCTTGCTTTTATGTCCAAGTTTTGATCTAGCTAGAATATGATATGTACTTTCCTGCACAGGAGTTTCAAAATAATTACTTGGTGGTTCCAAGTACAAAATTCCAACACAAGAAAGTACAAGATAGACAAGTGTTATGCTGAATTTACCTTGGCATATAAAAATATTAAATAGTTGTTTTGAATATTCTAACCATAAAATGAAACACATCTAGGAAATTCAGACACAGAATATTTCAATAGCCTTGAGACCCAGTGAAAGTAGTTTCTAGCCTGGGTACTATTTTTATAAAGATTTAAATTCACAGTTAAGGTCAACATCTGGCTGAATTTAACATTCACCTTTGACAGTTTCGCTCTCATTAAGAAATGTTTAGCATATTTTCAAAGCAGAAGCTGTCTTTAATTTTAATAAAAGTTTTCATATATTTGCATTGCTCCTTGAGGGGTGGATTTGAATGCTTGAAATACTCTGGAATATGAGGCCATCTCACTAGACAAGCTACTACAGCAAAATAAAACACAAATGAAAGGGCAAAGGGTACAGTATAATGAGCAAGAGGATTTATTGTCTTGTCTTCTATTTCCATATCCTTTAGAAGAATGGATAAGAATAAAATCAGAAATAGTTCTTTCTATCTGCCTTCCCTGGTAAGTTATGATAAATAATTTGGCTATTTGATAGTCATAAAGAATATGCCAACTAATTTCTCAAAATAATCAATTCCAAAATCTATCTATGCATGGGTAATGCTTTCGTGTACCTACAGATACTTTAGTACCAAATAATAAATATATGCTCTATATATTCTTTTCAATTATACAATTACTAAATAAATAGATCTATTATAATACACATGAATACACACAAACTAAGAAACACACAGGTATCATTGAAGAAAGGTAAGAATCAAAGTAGTTTCAGTTGGAACATCCTTATATATAAAACACTATGATAAAATTCATTCAAAAGGTAGGTACCATCTATCAAACATGTAATGAGCACCAACTCTTAGACAGTTAGTGTATGTGATATCTATTACACACAAGAGTCTAAAAGGTAGGTACCATTATTGCCATCATACAGATGATAAGACAAAGGTATGTATATATCGATTAACTTTGACAATCTTGCTTAACCTATAGAAATCTAATTTGCCTCATTTTCAATCCAAAGTTCTGTATACTATGACACTTTGACCTATTAAAAAGCTAAGAGAGAATTTGAAAACAACTCAGTGTTCAGGCTGGGATTCTTAGTAAAGATGAATATAAGTCATTGACTGAATATAGTACATTTCGTGTGCTATATGCACATAAGAAGCCACTAAAGAGCAGGGCTTAATTTCTTCCTTTTAGTGTACCAATTAGAGGTCCTGAAGTATTAATAACTTGGCTGATTTAGGAGAGAATATGATTACATGTTTTCTTCCTACATGGTGCTTGGAAGCAACAAACATCATGGGCACTCAATAAATGTTATTTAGTAGCAAATAATAAAGTAAAATTATGGTAATATATTTTGCAATGAATTCACCATAAGATGAAGTAAAACAAGTTTTAGACTAGGCCTGGAAGCTGAGCAGATTTCAATGGCAGGGTAAGAGAATGAAACCTATGGAGAGGAAGAAGACACTAACATTATTGTAGAAAAGGTTAATAGGAGGTCATAGTAATAAAAAAATTCAGAACAATTTGACAAATAAAGCTGCTCTTTCTGATTTTAATATTTGTTCTGTTCTTCTAACATTAAAAAGATAAGGATATATTATTAAGCTGTTATATCTTCCACATGCTCACACATAAAATGACTACACTCCATTGTCCATTGGTACTATTTTATTTTAAAGAACATAAAATGTGTTCTCTGAAATTGTTTCTTTTTTACCAGTACTTGCACCTCTTTTTGCATCTGAGATATTTCAAAAGAACCAGTTGTAATAAAAAAAATAGAAGATGTTAAGTCACTTATACTCTGGCATTCATAAGCTATTGAATTGTAAGGCTAAGACACCTAGGAGTGTATGCTGTTTCAGAGAGTGAACTTCTATATATTTAAATTAAAGCAGCAAGTTATTGGGAGACAGGCCAGGGTAGGGGTAATCTCACTATTTTTTTTAATTTACTAGATAGAAAAGAATCTACAAAGAAAAGGATAAGTTTGCCAAATAGAGGAATCGATAGGAAAACCTTAAGTCCTTGTTCCCCATTCTTATATGGTTCATTAAAAAAGAAGTACTTAGAAGTACCTATGAGGACTCTATTCTTTTTCCTCTTTTCCATTCTTCGCCTTTGACAATCCTTCTGAGGATAAGGGAGGAGGCACTGAAAGTTACTATTTGGGTAACTTGAATCCTTCTTCTCTGTCTCCTTTATTCTTCTAATACTTTCTTCAATGCTCCAAAGAAATTAAAACATATTTAACAAGTGCTTTTGCAAAGCTCAGCCACCATTTCCTCTCTCAAGCCTGTGATTAACCCACTGATCAGTTCAAAAACTCTGTGTTCCAGTCCAAATACAGCAGCAGGTTCACTATCTCCAGGTCACATCCACCTGTTCTTCTATCCATACTAATAGCCATTTTTAATGCAAAAATATCAACATAGTAAGTCTCACTAAGCTTATTTACATAGAAATAAAACATTAAAATGCATTGAAAGCCTTAAGACCATATTTTTAAGTATATCTTTATTCTTTTTTAAAAGGAGAATTTTATAAAAATTCACTGTGATTGTTCTGTGCTTGCTTTCTACCCCACACCTGTATTCACTCACTGAGACAGAACACCATGTCCCCATATGCATATACACCTTCAACTTTTAGGAAAAACACAGAGATCACCATTCCTGTTACAATAGGTCATGGGTATAGTATGCTAAATTTTATTTTAGGAGAAGACTTTCTTCCTTTTCATTGGTTCAGTTACTGTTTAGAAGTTTGTCAGCTTTTAACATTTTACTTTGCTAAACAGTTTATACCTTTCTATAGACTGTATTAACATTATTACTTAACAGAACAAAGTTAAAAAATTATAATATAATGAACCAACACTATACTGATTCATTTTACTAAATTTTTTTCAAGCTCAAAAATAAGATATATAAAATGAAGTAAGCCGATATAGTATTCTCAAGAAGACTTCTACTGGAGTTTCTCTAAATTAAATACTAATTCATGTATTTATATATGGTTAACATCAGTGACAACCAAATTAATAGCATTTGAGACAAAGTTTGTACTTGTGAAAACAAGGATAGAATATTATGGTTATTCGAAAATATATATGCTTGAGTTTCCAAAGTATATATTTTCCTTCATTATATGTTGCAGCTGCTAAAGGAAAATCCCTCAGAGAATTAATATGAACTTATGATAATGCAGCCTGCAGCACGGTTTTGTTTTGGTTTTGCCTGTTTTTGCTGACAAGGCAATTCAAACTATATCCTACTCATCTTTAGTAAAGGAATTAGATTATTTCACCTACAAGCATGCAGCAATAAAATGTCATTCTTCATTCAATACCGACTACTTAACATCTTTCTCTTTTTACAGGTTGGATCCCTAGCTCATTAGACTATCACCTGATAAATAGGAGAGGGTAATGAATTGAGAAAATAACTACGTACCTTCAGAGAAAACCTGCCCGATAACAATAATCCATTAGAAAACTGGCAATATCCTCTGATCTATTCCCCGCAAAGCTATGACTTGATGGAGAGTTTCATTCCCTGGGCTCAGTTCTCCAGAAGAAAATCAGCACAATTTAAATATTTCTTGGAATGTGACAGCTCTCTAGATCCCGGGTTGCATTCTGTTCCCCAGGGATGGCAATCTGGTGTTCCTGTGTGCATAGAGCAGTGAAGATGAATTGAAAACGCTTGAGATAAATTAGGAATGGCTAAGTTAAAATTGTCTCTGCTCCAGACTCTCATCTGCAGTCTGCAAGCCTGTTTTTCTGTGAAAAAGCTAGATGGCAGGCTGCCTCAGTAAGTTCTTCTTAAGCGACAGAGAGCATTTTCAATGAAGAAAAATTCTCCCATTATCTAAGCTAATGTGACTGCTGCTAAATCTAGTTTTTAAAGTGTCTCCTGGCATGAAATTTATTTTCACTATTGCTTTCTTTCAAACTACAGTCTAGAATCTATACTATCAGGCTATGTACAGTTCTATCTAAGAAACACTCTAAGTTTTTGCTGATTTAAATCATATCACTTTTTGTAGTTTTAATGATCATTTATGTATGAAGAATTTCTTTTTGAATCCAAAAGACATTTTGCTATATTTTATAGCGTGCAAAAGATTTTGCTTTAAATTGTTCTATTCTTACTATGAATGGTTGTGTTTTGATTAACAATCACTTATGTTATTGTAGTTCCATATAAAAGTATATCATTTTTAAATGTCAGGAAAATTGCAAAAGTTACATTGAAACAAGAAAGTGTAATGCCTAATTCTGATAAATGAACACAGAAGTAAATATTTACTTAATATCCTTCTTAAGTAAATAAATGTTCCAAATAACACCAAAATTTGTGAAGTATTTATCTTCTACATAAAAACAAGCCTTATTGAATTCTGTTAATTGCTGAAGAGTGATGTATTGTGATATGATGGTTTCACCCCATAACTTAGGCAATTCTTTTAGCAATTTAATTTCAGATTTGAGGCAAAAAATATATATACTCTACTTGTTATATTGGCAACACTAAAAACACTGAAAAGTTATCAGATCCATGTCTTCATTTGGATTTGTGGAAATAATTTCTACATAATCAGATAGTCAAAAGCATCATAACTCATGAGAAAAAAATATATGTGTATATGTATAGTTGTTAAATACAACTGCTTAATGTTAAAAACAATCTCATGCTTGCCATAACTTTTCACATGCCAGGTCTACAGGTCTACATCTGATTATTTGACATTTAAGCAAATCGTTGCTTCCATGACAAAATGAGGTTTACACCTGATTGAAGAAGCAAAGATAATATAATCACTTCTATGACATTATTTCAAGTTTATAACATCTCTTACCTAGGTAAAGCAAAATGTCCCTTTTTCTCCATCCACCCTCCAGCTATAGCTATAGTTTCACTCACAGAAGTGGAAGGGAGAAGAAATAGAAGAATCAAAGTGAAGCACCATAGCAAGATTTTTCCAAATTCCTCCCTCTTCAGAAGTGGCATCACGGTAGGTAGCTGTTTCTGACAAAGAACCTAAGGGAACTGGAAAGAAGCAGGATCACTATTCCAGTTGAGAACAAAAGTATTTAATTACTAGATAGAAGGGAGAGGAAAGAGAAAAGAAGGAACAGAAAAGAAAATCTATCCATCACCTTCAGTTGCCATTTCCAAGATATGCAGTGTTCAGTGTTCACAATATATAAAGCACATGAAAACAATAAAAGTATTTCTAAAAACTGACTGTCGATAGAGTGTCCAAGCATGCTCACATATACTGAGTACTTTAATGAATGAAATAGATTACTATGGCAGTGAACAGGGTACACACTCCTTTAGAAAGGAAGGACATGAAATGATATGAGCTTGGAGAGATGATGAGTCTCTTGTACTTTATTGCTTAGTTTGGATTCTGTCTTTGAACCATTGATAGCTCTTAAATATGAAAGAGAAATGCATTTTAGAAAGATAAAGCTTCATGTCCTACTCTATAGGTAAAAAGCATCACCACATATCTGTTTAGCCAAGCCAGACAACTTGTAGTTGTATATTTGCCCTGTTTCTTTATTCTAATACCCGAATCATCATCTATTTATTATATACCTTTAGATCTCTCTCATGTTTCCCAACTTTCATGACATTATTTCCAGTTTTCATCATCTCTTCCCTATACAATGGCAAGAATTTTCCATCTAATCTGTTTTGAGTTATTTCTTTTATCAATTCTTACTACATTGCTATCAGTTCTCTTTCTAAAATGTAAATAATAATGTCACTTTACAAAAAACAAACATAATTATATCTTTTCATTGCCTGGAACCCTTAAATGTCCCAAGTCCTTAAAATTATATGCCAGATCTGAGTATACTTTTTTCAATTAATACTTTATTCTTACCAGATAGCATCCAAAGGTAAACAACATTATTAAGTTATCCCCTAAAATACATAATACTGTCATATTGTATATATTGCCCCTTCTACATAGAATTTTTCACCTGTACTATGTGACTGAAGAACTAACTCCTTCACATCATGGCAGTCATTTGTTAGCTGTTATTTCCTTTTGAAAAACATCCTGCTTTCTTCACAAAGTTAATTTTGCCTTCTGAGTCAATGTTCATCCATAATGTGATGGTTTAGTGTCACCCTGATGAAGTCCATTGTCAAGTAAAATATATTTTCCCTTTTGGAATATGTTTTCCCTTCTCCTTTCTTACTTTTTCTCTCCTTTCATTTCCCTTCCTCTTTTTCTCCACAATTTATTCCTGCTTTTTATTTTCCACAGGTTTATGTATATCTGCATCTTTTGAGTTTATTGTGGATTTTTTATTCTTTTATCAGCTATTTTTCTAATATTTCATTGATATTCTTCTATTTCTTTTTTGTCTTCTATTTTTTCTTGATCTTGCCATTTATAAAATTGTCTTTTGTACCTCTTCCATTTTGTCTCCATACTTGTTTCATTTCTGTACAAAAGAACCTATCTTGAACCTATCTTGTTAACTTTTAGAGAAATACCCTAGAATTCTCTCCAATTAATGGGCATTCTAATTTTATATTTTGCTTAACTAACCTGATCAAAGATCTGAGTTATTAAGTGGTTTAATTCATTTGCATTAAATAGTTGTAATATAATTCAATACAGAAAATAAATTTGTGATTTTTCACGTTATACTTGAGATATCTGCAAGGTCTATGATAAAATACTTTTCCACATTATAATGACAGCTAAAATATTGAACATTTAAATACATAGCAAAATCAATTTTGTTACTCAAAATTAATTTTAATAGGAATAAGGTTTATGTCATTTGCATTATATGATTTTTTTTAAAAATGCCTTTCTTCTCAGACTTATTTTTGAATAACTTGAGCAGTACAAAAATGTGACTTGTAGAAAAAAAGTCAGAAACCCAACATTCATAAATGATTAATGTTAAAATATTTATTTCTCCATGAAAATATATTAAGGTGGTTGACCTTACAACATAAGGATGATTTAAACATGGGAAAACAAACAAACAAACAAATAAACAAACCTAGGCAAGCATCTTGTTCACAAATAAAACTAGCATAGATTTAGAAGACAGGAAATACTCATAGGATGCTTAATAAGAAGAAATATATGTAGACTAAACTGGCAACATTGTTTCAAGAGACATACATATTTACACTAAATGCAGGAATGTACTTAACCAATGATGTGAAAATTTTGTTTACCAAAAACTACAACAAATTACTGAAATAAAGATAACACAAATAATTGGAAAGAATTCTTGTACATGTACATGGGCAACTTAATGTTAGTAAGATGTCAATACTAACAAAAGAAATCTATAGATTCAATTTACAGGTCAAAATAGGAATGGCATGCTTATTGTTTTTTCTGCAGAAATATAAAAATCTATCTTAACATTCATATGGATTTTTAAGAGAGCTCAAATAACCAAATCTATATTGACAGAATACTGTAGGTCTCATATTTCCTGATTTCAAAACTTACCATGAACGATTGTAATCAAAACAGTTTGATTCTGGTATAAAGATGAATATTTAAACTAATTTAATAGAATAAAAAACCCATAAGTATGGGTTTACTTTACCATATGGTTAAATGATTGTTTATCAAGGATACCAAGACCATTCAATGAGGAAAGGACAGTCTTTTTAAAAACTATGTTGAAAGAACTGCAAATCTTCATGCAAAAGAATGAAGTTAGTTACCTTATACCATATATAACAATCAGCTCAAAATAGACTAAGACCAGAATGTAAGCACTACAACTATAAAATTCTTAGAAGAAAACATTACAGAAAAGCTTCATGGCATTGTATTTGACAATGATTTCTTGGATATTACACTAAAATCAATATAAGTAAACAAAAAACAGATAAACTGATATACATTAGACTTAAAAACTTCTGTTTATAAATGGACTCAGTCAAGAGAGCAAAAAGACAACTTATGGAATTGTAGAAAATATTTGCCAATCGTGTATCTGATAAGGGTTTAGTATCCAGAATAAAGAACTACTACAAACCAACAACACCAACAATAAAAAGTGAACAACCAGATCAAGAAAAGGACAAAAGATTTGAATAAACATCTCTCCAAAGAATACATATGAGTGGCTAAAAAGCCCACGAAAAGATGCCAATCATTGGATAAATGAAAATTAAATCACAAGATACTGTCTCACACCATGAAGGATGGGAACCATCAGAACAACAGAATGTAACAAATGCTGACAAGGATGTCAAGACACTAGAACACTTGTTCACCACTGGTGGAAATGTAAAATGGTGTGGCTACTACTTAAAACTGTATGATGGTTTCTCAAAATATTCAAAATAGGATTATCAAATAATCCAGCAATTCCACTCTTGGTTATATCCCGAAAGAACTCATAGAGAGCCAGGCATGGTGGTGCATGCCTGAAATCCCAGCAACTTGGGTAGTTGAGGCACTAGAATTGTGATTTCAAAGCCAGCCCAGCAACTTAGCAAGGCCCTAAACAACTCAGAAAGAACCTGTGTCAAAATAAAATATGAAAAAGTTCTGGGGATATGGTTTAGTGGTGAAGTGTCTCTGGGTTCAATCCACAGTACAAAAAACAAAAATCAAAACAGAACAAAAAAAGAACTGAAACATATTCAAAGAGGTATTTGTGCAACCATCTTCATAGTGGCATTGCACATAATAGTTAAAAAGTACAGATAAAAGAAATTTCAGTGAGTTATTCCTAAAAGTGAAAATTTTACTATTTACTTATAAAGTCAAATAATTAAACCGAGTAAACTAGACATGTTGAAGTTTCTCTATAGCCTCAGTTGAGATGAAATATTCTTCATGATTATACAACAAATCTGCAGCAGTTCATGTTATACATCATAAGGCAAACCAAAGAGCATAAATGCAATTATCTGTTGTGTTCAAGAAAACTAAATTATTAATAATTCAGAGATCTCATCAAGAGATCCAATAATATAAATGTAATAAGTACAACCAGAATAAGGGAAAAATGCATGTGAGATATTTTGCTACTTTGATGAAGTGAACACTAAATTTTAAAATGTGCAAAATGATTAGCAAACTGCTTTGTTCTTCCAAGGTAAACGAGTTTCTTATTTATCTTTTATATTCAAACCCAAAAGATAAATGCTCCAGTCTTGGTTATCTATTCATGAATTATTATTGATTTCCATGAAAATAGAGTGCTTAAAAATGATTGGAGAAGAATTTAAAACTAATCTCATTAGAACTGACATGTGATTCAGAAAGGTTCAATTTTTATTATAAATAGTAAATCACTCTGTTAGCAAGTATTATTTTAAAAATTCATAAACAACTTAAACACATTTTCTAATTAATGTTGAGTACCTTATGAGGTATGTAAACACAATTTAAGAGACCACTTGAACACCATTGCTGAAATAATTCTCCCTTTGTAGATAATATAAAATGCTAAAGAAGTACATTAAAAATATAGATATATAGAATAATAGTAGATAAGTTTATATGTATCATCAATTAAAATAAATGCATATAGAAAATTGAGGAATGATCAGTCTAATTAGCATAATTATCACTTGATACTCTTTTTTTTGGTACCAAGGATTGAACCCTGGGGTGCTTAACCACTGAGCCACATCCTTAGCCCATTTTTATATTTTAATGAGAGACATGGTCTTGCTGAGTTGCTTAGGGCCTTGCTAAGTTCCTGAGGCTAGCTTTGAACTGGAGATCTTCCTGTCTCAGCCTCCTGAGCCACTGGGATTACAGGTGTGCACCACTATTCCTGGCCATCTCATACTCTTAAATACATTAATAAGGCTTATGGTAGATGTGAACTTTAACATCAGTTATATCAGATACTAAAGCAAACAATGTTTTTAATCCTAAAGTGACAAATACAGAAAATGTGTCATCAAACTTGTGGTCAAAACTTTATATTTCTCAATGGAAACCTTAAAAATTCAATATTTGCTTGATCCATGTTTTTTTATGGATCAAACCAATATTTGATTCAATTTGTAAAGTTAAAGAATACATATATAACATTAGAGTTTATAAAACTACAAACGATATGTACAAAATAATGTAGTTTCAAATAAAAAAAATTATCAAGGCCTTGATCTAGGCCAAAGGATACACTCAGAATAGGTTCTCATTACTATTCAGACAGCGGGCTTCTTGAGAGTGGGTGCAGAAGTTTTAGTTCACTATAGGGAGCAACACTAAATAAATAAAAATAAAATAAAACAACTATGTGCTAATAGTGTTATTGCTTACCCTTAGATTGATGAGAAAGCTGAGTGCGAGAACCATGAAAACAATCTAAATTTCCTGTAGTCAAACTACTGTGTGTGAAGCTCTGGACACCGTTTTATAGTATTATTCAATTTTTTTTGTTCATGCCTCCAGGCTCCAGTGAAATACAGAACATGCGATACCTTTTGGAGGGTATTCTGAAATTATAAAACAATTAAGTTTGTGAAAGAACCTTAGAGATATGAACATCAACCCATTTTTATTTATTTACCGGCTTACTGTCTTGTCCAAAGTCACACTCAGAAGACCTAGAATCAATACTTTTAGATCAGTAGTAATTTCATCATACCATGCTATGCTTTTAAATATATAAAAAGCCTGGAAATATCAATATCTAACATATTATCTTACCACATAAAAATTAATAATTATATGAAATAACTCTTAATGATTCCAGATAATAAAATAATGAAGAAATTAGCAGCTATTCCTATAAGATCTTAAAAACAATTCTGTAGGAAAGCATAACTTCAGTAAAATGAGTGGGGGAAACGTAAACAGGGCAGAACATGATATGACAGAGAGCTACAAAGAGCAAGTGAGAATTCGAAGCAGAGATTTGGTAATCACTACACATATTGTGGAGCTGCAAATTTGATAAAACAATAAAATTACTTCCTAATGATAGCTGACCATAATCCATTTAACAGCAAGTTCAAGTCTTGCAGTTCATTAGTGAAGAAGCATCGTGTACTAAAGAAGTTCTTATTCAATCTCTTTAAACTATGCATGCAAAACACACAAGGGACATAGAAATATATTAAAACATATCAGGATCTCTAGCATATGTTCCAAATTCAACATACTATGAACAATATCCGGCCTTTAAAAAATGCATAAATTCACAGATGTGAAAAGTCGATCCCTATGAAGCTATATACGTAGATATGTCAGGGACAGCAGAGAACCTGTTAGAGTTTGTACACTATCTAGTTTAAGAGACACAGGTGATTCAATGAAATATGTCAAATCTGAAGTCACAAATTTAATTTTAAAAGGTGTGAAAGAAAAAATGTGTGATGATCATATCTGTATTATGTGTTCTCCAGTTAGGCTTTAAACAATATCAATCCTTCAATACTGTGCATCTGAAACACAACACACTACCAAGTCATCGTTCTAAATATTTCCATAAGCGTACAGGAAGTTTTAATTTTATCACAATCATTTCAAATTCAAAATTTACTAAAAGAAGATATAAAATATTCTCAGTAAAAATTCTCCAAAAGATTATAATTAATAATGTGTTCTTAAGAATAAATTATGGGGTTTAGAAAATGTAAATGAACAATTCATTTAGCCATAAATAGAAAATTGGGAAGATAACTAACATTCAAAAGCCACCATATAGAAATTTACAGAAATTTACAGCACATGTGTATTGCCTAATTTGTCATAAATGTGCAGAAAAAAATATAGTATTAAAAGTACAAAAAATGTTTTAATTATTTTATTTAAACAGGTGATAAATTCTACTTTTCAAAATAAATTTTATATTTTAGAAAAGTTTTACATTTCCAGAGAAATTGTGAAAACATCTCTACAAAATATTTTTTATACCCTTCTACCTATTTCACTATTATTAAAATATTACACTAGTGTGGTGTATTTACCACAATTAAGAAACTAATACTGATATGTTATTGTTAATTAAGTTCTATAATTTATTAAGATTTTCTTAGTTTTTACCTAATATTCTGTTCCTGTTCTAGGATTCCATCGTGGATATTACATTATCTCTATTGTTCATGTTCTTCAGGTTCCCTTTGGTTGAGTTTTTCACTTCCATGTTTTTGACAACTTTTACAGTTTTGAGGAATACTGGTCAGACATTTTGTAGCCACATTTCTTAGCACTCTTAACTGACAGTACAGGAACATAAATGTGTGTATAATATTTATGTAGGCAGACATAGCTATAAGCATTTTTACATGTAAAAACCAGCATCTATGGTAATCTATACATGAATTTATACTGATTCTTCCCATTATATGTAGCTTGTTCTCTCTTTCCCTTCTGCTCTTGATGAGCCTAGCTTTGCTTATCATTAAATTCCAGTTTCAACCCTTCTTGTTGTTTCTAGCTCCCACCATAAGCCATTCACTCAGTTAATTGTTTAGATTCATTAACAAGTATCAAGTTTATAAGATCTCTTATGGAAAAACCTCATCAATTCAAGGTGAGTATGTACAGTCTTTATACAGACTCTATTCTTTCCAAACTCACAACAATTAACATCTTTTTCTCCCACCCCTTTCTCAGTGAGATTGTTTTATAAATTTGTAGTAGATAGTCAGTTATAGGGTTGAACTCCAATATTTTAAAAATTTGGATATATTAAGGTGTACCTTGTGGGTAAATTTCTGTGTGTTTTGACAAATGTATAGTGATATATATTCATCATTACAGAATTTTAAAAGATAATTTCAGTAGCATAAAATATCCCCTATGTATCACCTATTTTACTCTCTCCATGTTTCCCTGAAACAATGATGATGAGTTGGGGATATTTCTATAGTCTTTAATTTTGACTTTTCCAGTATGTTATAAAATTACAGTCATACAGCATGCATCCTTTCATATTAGCATCTTCCACTTAGCAACATGCCTTTAAAATTCACCCATGTTTTTTGATTATTAGATATTTCTCTTCATTAATGAATAATATCCCCTTGCATTGATTCAGCCAGTGTTTTATGATTCACTAAATGAGGAACACGTTGTTATTCCTAGTTTCCAATAAAGAGTCACATGATGGTACTTATGGAAGCAATTTTTCATACCAGGTAGGAAAATATCTAAAACTAGGATTGCTGGATCATATATTCAGGTTATATTTACCTTTGCAAGAAACTTCCAAGCAGTCTTCCAGTGCTGGTGCCATCGTACCTTCCCATTAGCCAGGAATAAGAGTTTCTGTTGCGTGCATCCTCAGCAGTAATGGAATGATCAGGTTTTCCTTTTGTTAGTTTTTGTTGTTGTTGTTGTTGGTTTTTATACTTAACCATTCTAATAGGTATGTGGTGGTTTCTCATTGCTGTTTTAATTTGCAATTCCGAGTGATAAATGATACTGGAATACTGGATCATTTTCATATGCTTTTGTTTATTCACCACCTATGCATCTTCACTACTGCTTTGACCATATATGTATGTGTGTGTGTGTGTGTGTGTGTGTGTGTGCATTCAAAATTTAGAATGATAGTAAAATGCATCATCACAAGAAAATATTTCTTCATTGAGATGTTTTAACAGTATGTCAGAACAAAGGCAAATGGATCATAAAAAGATTAAATCATACAGGATAGTTAACGAATTTTAGAATGTGATTTAAATTTACAAAAAAATTGATGTTTTATACATTGAAAGTTATACTTTCTTAATTACAAATCAGTATTTCTATTGTGTTTCATTATATTAACATACGCAATAATCTATAGCAGAAAATGGATATTATTTTGTTAAGGAAATTGATTTTAAAGACAAGTTCACCCACTTTTGATATTGAACTATATAAAAATCAGCATTTACATGTAATACTTTATATGTACTATAAGTATCTGCTAAACATATTGTAAGATGCAGGAAGGCCTAGTCATTTTAAGAAAATACAGATAGAACCATCAGATATGCCTATCTTGTACACTTCAAGTCAAAGTTTAGGCAAAGATTTGCTTAATCAGTGAGCAATAGCAGGTGCTAGCATAGTACACCACACCGCACACAGTACATAGTATCATGAAGTACAGTTTTCTAATGTTCAGTTATTTACTAGCATCAGTACCAACAGTAAGAATAAAAGTATGCTAAAAGTATCTTAAAAATAAGACATTATCACAAAATTACATTTTATATTATTTTAGGAAATAGCAAATGATGATAATATATCCTATGAAAAATATGATACCCATGTGCTGAATGACAACTATCTTCCATATATTGGGTTATAGCATTAAGTAAGACAGATATGGTGCATGCTCAGGCAGGGCTAGTCTAGCTGCAGAAATGCTTTGATCAAAACTTCCTTGATTCTATTTACAGAAGTTCTTTTTCTACATAAAATTCCGATACTCCTTCTTGGGAAAGAAAATATGAGAATGAAAATACCTCAACACTGACTGCAGTCTATCTTTCTATAAATATACATAAAGGTTTTAGGGCAAAGATGCTCAATTTTTGAATGATGAGGTATAGTGTAACCAATGTTTTCATGTATGTAAATAACAAATTAGCTTTATATTTAAAAAAAATATATTAGCTAATAAAGACCTCCCCTCTTAATCCCACCATGAATAACAACAACCAAATACCTCTAACACACAAAACGAGTGAAAAGAAATGAATAAATTTAAATATTATCCCAGCCTCTGACTTTGGTCTTGTTGCATTCTACATATGTAAGAGAATTTTATGCAGGTGGCCTCCTGGGGTTTAAGTGAGAAGTAGGGTCTAGTGCCTTGAAATAAACACGTTTTTCAAGTGTAAAACTGAGAAGTAGATTGCCAATGCCAGTATTTAGTTGAATAACAGATTTGCACTAAGAAAAAGTATTCAAACACACAGAAATGAGAAGATTGGATTAAGATATAAAGAGTTTTCAAGTGGAGAGAGGGGTTAGCCTGCAGTAATTTCTCCTTACTCTTTTGCCTGCCACCTCTAGCTTGGATGTATGTAAGTTTTAAAGGAGTTAAAAAGGAGTAAACAGTAACTAATCCTCATTCATTTTTTCATATTCATTCTGAAATAGCTGCATATAATCTCTAAATCCTTGACATTACTTGATTATGCAGTTCAATTAGCACAACAATCATCACTGAATATTAGAAGTTTTTCATCTAGTATCTCATACCACTTTTCAAATCATATCTCCAAACGCCCAAAATTCTAATACTAATCCATTAAGCTTACTGCTCCTTTATACTGAAAAATGTCAGTTTATTTTTAAAATTAAGTTTTTTATACTTGAAATTTTTTTTTTCAAAATTTCGTGGATTCAGGTCATAAAAAGGTATTTTTCATTAAAATTTTCATGGAGTTTAAAATATTCAGATTTATTTTTCATCAATATGCAATCATTGTACATATTAATGGGGTTAAGTAATATTTTAACACATGCATACAGTATACACTGGTCAAATCAAGGAGGGAAAGCATAAAAGAGAAAGCATAAAACTAAAATACATGTGAGCACATCAAGTTTGCCTTTACATGATTATAACTTTATAAATATAAGAGGATTTTTACAGATCACAAGATTCTGAAAATTATAAAGTTAAGATCATATCCTAACAATAATTTCAAGAAATAGATTTGATTTATAAAACTATAGTTTTATAGCACTGTATATGAATTTCATGAAGGATAATAATTCAATATCATGTTCATATGGGGGAATATATTCACACAAATATATATTTTTTTTATACTTTATTTTTTTTCCTCAAAAGTTGCATTTTAATACATGTTATCAAACATAACAGAAAAAAAACAAATTTTCAGAAGCTGTACACACTATTCACTGAAAACATTTGTTGAGGCAAATAGAATGGCAGCTATCCAAAATACCAGCAACAATAAGTGCTGGCAAGGATGTGGAGAAAAAGGTACACTTAAACATTGCTGGTGGGACTGCAAATTGGTGCAACCAATCTGGAAAGCAGTATGGAGACTGCTTAAAAAACTCGGAATGGAACCACCATTTGACCCAGCTATCCCACTCCTTGGCCTATACCCTAAAGACTTAAAAACAGCACACTACAGTAAAGCAATCACACATATATTTAATTAATATGTTCAATTTGGTTTCTGGGTTTATCATTTATGTCTAGTTATTTTTAAAAGTAATTTTAAAGAGATAAAGAGATTCTATTTATGTGAGTAAGGTATATTTCATAAATTAGAGCTATCTTATCCAAAGAATACTAATGATTTTTTATCACTTATAATCGTGGTTTTTGAAAGGAATTTTTCATCACATGGGGTGGAGTGGGGAGATGGGATCTGGACTGAAGCTTGTAATAAAATAAGCTTTTGTGCTTGACTGACTTTTGGTGCCATTGTTCCATGTTACACTTAGGAGAAAAGGCTGGCCTGCCCACTTCTCTACTGGGTCTGTGCACAGAGTGTAAAGAGTTTGTTTTTGCCAGCAGGGCTCCTAAGAACTTAAAGGAATATCAAGGAGTAAGACACAATATATAGTGCTCCACATTAGAATTCACAGAGTAAAAGAGCTGTGCTTTTAAGGGATATTTAAAAGCTTATTCAAACAAAATACACCTAATGAAAATACTTGGCTATTAAACATGGCTTATCACAACTTTATAAGTTTTCACAACCAAAAGTATGGCAATGACAGCAAAATACTAAATTCAATATACTAAATATACTAATACTATATCTTATTGTTATACTCTACATACTTATTGTAAGCACAATTCTGCCATTGAGATGTGACACAAATGACAGAATAGACTGACAGCTTTACTTTTTACATTTGGAAAGTGCTCTCATATGATATTACAGATATATAACATGCATGAATTCTAAACGTTGTAATTCATGCATCATTCCAAGAAAATAACACTGAGATATGAGTATGCGTGTGCATGTGTTCTCATGTCCCAGGATTATTTTCAGTCAAGTTACATTACTATATGCAGTATCTTTTAGCATTTGTAGAATGATTTCATTGGTAAAATATGTAATATTTTGAAAATTGTATCCTCTACCCGCCCACAACAACTTTCACCCACAAAGCTCAGACTACTTTTTTCAGAAAAGTCAGTGTGCCAGATTTTTTGTGGGAGTTCACATAGCAGCTTCCTTAAACAATGTGTTAGTCTCTCTGATTTATCCTGCTTCCATTTCTAGTAATCTCTTTACAACCCACGTCAGACTTCCAACCTCAGGTCTATTCATTTTTATAGAATATTTTAAGCCAAACTTACATCCTTCAGACTATTTCATTAAATAAAAATGTTAATATTAGAAAATTTCCTACTAGATATTTAAAGCCAACATATGTGATAAGAATAATCTCACATTTTAAAAGCCACAATTAGTAATGTATTATTAAAACTTTAATATCATTTAAAATTAAAATGGCAATTTCCCATATCTTAAGGAAAAAAATAGATGTGTATCTTTTAAATACTGATATCATTGCCATGATTATTTCTGAATCAGATACTTTTTACTCAGATGTTCTAACAAAGTAGAAATATCTAATTATACATTTGATAATTTATATAAGATCATATATTAATATATGAATTTATATGCTGAAAGTTTAGATCTCTGAAGATGTTAACAGTTATCTATATATAGATATGTTAGTATATATTTATATGTAAAATTATCTGTAATATTTATATCAATATATGAATATATTACATCTTTGAAAAAAATATATCTTTTATGCTTCAGGTAACAGATGAATAAATTTTAAAATGAAAATACAACAATAATATACACAGAATAGATTTAAAATTATAAGATATTATAACACATAAGATTGTATTAATGTAACTGAAATTTTCTGAGTTGGAAAATATAATTTATTTTGGCATTCATAGCAAGGAAATTAGGTTTTATCTTTGAAACTAGAAATGTGCTTGTTATAAGTTTTATATTTTCTTATAAAAAATTGTAGTTTGTTTTTAAAAATTAGTTCGTATTATAAATTGTTATATATATGTATGTGTATATATATGCACACAAAAAATCAATTAATTTTAGGAATTTTATGTGTGTTTTAATAACACCAACATACATTTTTCTTAATATTTTGAGAATTGCAATTTTAAATGCTTGCTTTTTTATGAGCCATGATATTTATCAAAGCAGAATCCATTGCTGTATGAATGAGCAGAAAAAACATAAAGGAGTTACAGGTATAAGAATATCAATTTAGGGGCTGGGATTATGGTGTAGTGGTAGCGTGCTCGCCTAGCACGAGGGAGGAACTGGGTTCAATCCTCAGTACCACATAAAAATAAAATAAAGATATTGTGTCCACCTACAACTAAAAAATAAATATTAAAAAAAAGAATATCAATTTAGTAGGAATATCAATTTTAATAAGAAAATCAGATGCATCTCAAATACATAGATATTTTCTATGATGAATTTATTTTATTACCTGTTTTCAAATTATTTACTTTATCAGATTATCATCCTGTAAATTATAATGATTTACTATCCTGCAAATATGTGAAACCAAATCATTCTTCTTCACTGAAATAACATATTACTTTGATTCCAAAAAATCTTGAAATTCAATTTATGAAGCATATAACTAAAACCATACATCAGAGGTTAACAAATATAAACTAAGAAAATTACATACAATAATCCATTTGAAATGTCATATTAAATTATAATTATCGGAATAATGCCATCAGTCCATGCTCTATCCATTCCTACAGACAGTCTATCCGAATTTTTTTCCAAAATAAAAGGAAAAACACAATTTCATCACATGCATCTGGATAACAATAAAGATAAAAATGCATATACAGTGCCATATATTGAATCAGATAAATGCATATACAGTGCCATATATTGAATCTCACATTATAATTATTTATAATAATTGAATAAGTTTACATAGCACTACTTCTCATACTTGCCAATATTGGCAGAAAGACCTATGTTTTAAGTACACTGAAAAATCTTGAAGAGAAAGACTAAAACAAAATTTAAGAAATGGAAAGAAACTTTAGAGATAGACAAGTAAGATCCCCACATTTTATATGAAGAAACTCAAGTCAAAACAAATGAAATGACTTCCTAGAAAAGAAGAAAAAAATTGCAGACCATATGGCTAACTACTGGCAGAAGTAAAAATAAGTGTGTGTGGGGAGGGGTAGGTAAAGAAAAAGTAGAGGGGGGGTGGACAGACCTACACCAAAGGCTTTCAACAATGTCACAGGAGTAAAATTTCCTACTCTGCTTTCTTGGGTCTTGGGGATATTTTCAGGCTTCAAAGATGAATAAAATTATGTTATTTTCAGGACAATGGATAAAACTAGAGAATGTCCTGTTAGACAAAAATAAACCAGACTCAGAGAAATAATATGTTCTCTGTTATATGCAGATAAAAGGGGGGCAGCAATAACTAAGGGTATTAAGAAAGTGGAAGGAACACAATAGGGAAGAAGAAGGGGATCAAGGTAGTGAGGGAGGGAGCCTAAAGGGATGCTTGGGGAGTGAAAATGATCAAATAATGTAAATGTATCTCACCAATCTGTATAGCTAATACATATCAATTAAAAACACTCCCAGGTAATAAATGCAGGATGATCAAACTTGCAAAATAACTACTGCACTTCCCCCTAATGATTGATTCAGACAATAACAAGCAATGAAAATAAAAATGATGAAGAAATAATGGATGATGAGTAACTTTGTCATGGAATTATCAGGTTGCATCACTTGAATCCACTGATGTCTCCTAACTTGGCTGAGATGCTATTTGGCCTCCTGATGTGACACTGTTTGAGGAACAAGGTATTGCCTGTGCAATGCTTTTGTGCACTCAATCAATCTGAATCTACTCAAGATGTTATAATAATTTCCAATTTGCAGTAAGTGCAGGAGATAAATAAGTATGTTCATTGATAACACAGGAAAAAACATTAAATAAATCAGAGTATGAGGTATTATAACAAAACAAATCCAATTTCTACAACAAATAAAAATACATTCAATAGGGATGATTATAAGGAAAGGAGGAGGACTATTCTACATTCAGACACATAAAAAACTTAATGTCAAGTATATTACAACCAAATCACCAAATGTACCAAAATGAAGTTCTCACTAAACTTCCCATTTGTAGTTTTTAATGTGCTACAGCCACCATTATATCTGTGTTTTTTCTTTACAGAGATACCAGCTGATGACTACTTGGCATATTTTTATAATGTTCTGGGAAGATAAAACTCAGGATAACTGATCTTACATGATTGTACAGGCTTCCATAAACTGAGGTTGTCTAAGTGTTTTATAATATGACGCTATTGAAATCCATAAAAATATTGGTGGAATTTAAAGATTAATCTATGTGTAGAGTATCTAATAAAAGCAAACCAAAAATTCACACTGGCCTACATTTAGTTGGCTTCTATTATTGAATAAATTGTGAAATATTTATTCCTAAAGTATCTATGGCTAAAATCCTGTTATGAACTTTTGGTTAGCAATCTGAATTTTCTATCTTCTGCAATTTAACTGCTGTGCCCATTATCAATGGGCATAATTTCAAAGCTTCATTATTAACCATCTCCTGATAATACACAAACGCCCTTCTTCTTTTCTAATTCTTCATATTTTTGAAACTATTAATCTTATGTAAAAGTTTTTATGACAACTTTCAATTTTGTCCTCTGTCCTCTTTATTTAATTAACCAAATGTCCTCAATTTATTAGAATGTCTTCATTTAGAATGCAAGTTGAATTTTTCATGTCTTTTAGGTCCGATTTGCCAGCTGTCTATATTACAGACTACATGCCAACTATTGCAGTTATCAGTGCAGATTACCTGAGATTTTGGTGATGACATTCAATCTCATTCTCAATCTTGTTTAGTAATATAGATAAATTCAGCCATTTTTAACAAATATGAAACTATCAATATCAATTTTTATAAAGTAAGAAAAAAGTATAAGAGAGAAAAGTATTTCCTGGAACAACTACTATTGTAAAAATCAAGTTATTTTCTTTTCTCCTTTTTATAAATTAAGAAATCTCAAACTTTAAAGAATCCAAATTTCAACTAATATACAAAAAATATTATCAACTCCCCTTTCTACTATAATTTTTAATAGCATAGAAAATAAAAGTATAGAACTTTCCATAATCAGGAAAATGAAAACTGAAATATGTTCCTTTGGATATCAAGGTAAATATTCATATTTCAAGGAAGAAGTCTCTTGTACAATAGACAAACTGAGAGATATAGCATTTATATGGGAAAATATCACATCAAATTTATTTATAAATAACTACGATACATATAATTTGAATTGAATAATTAGGATTTGAAACCAAGTATTTATATTCTGTATTCATATAAGCTTTCAGAGAATAATTATCTGTACTATTGTCTAATTAGAGATTTAAAGAAATTTCACTTTATTATGTAGTGGAATGTAGTGCAGCCAAATGAGCTCTCATTAAATCCAAGAATGACCAAAGTATTTTAAGTCCTGGACAAAGTTAAATGAATATTGAATTAATTATTTCTTCAAATAAAATATCAAATGATCTATAAAATACTCTAAATATCTTTTTTCTCCATTATCCACTTGGAAAATGTTTCACATTTAGTCATATATTACCAAATTATAAGTTGTTCCGTGGAATTCAATGGGAAAAGCAATTGAAAATTGGAAAGACTTAATTAATTTTAAGTGATTTATCCACTGATAAGCTGGAGAATGAAGATCCATGACTTTCTAAAGTTCCAAAGAAGACCATTTTTAAGTCTACATTTTAGGGCCTTTAAAAATAACTGCAGCAAAGCTGACAGTACAAGTTCTGACTAAAACTGATTGACTACCACTCTGTGACAGACTGACAGATATTTAAAAATTCTACATATATTATCAACCACATCATCATCTCCCTTTTACAGATTATGCTCTAAAAGTTGCAATAATTTGTCCAAACTTAAAAAGCTTTTTGGAGTTAAGAAAAAAAAAAGTCACAAACCCTGTGGTTGTAAAAACAAAAGTATTCAAATTCAGGTAAACTAACTCTGGAAACTTGGTCACTGACCATTACCTTCCATGGGATCTGAACCAATTCTCAGCTGTTGAAACAGGAGCTCAAACATATCTTTTGTGAAAAGATAATGGTTTTATGTAGTTCAGAATAACAGAACTAATGGAAGCTATCACTATCACAATATAAGTGAGTCTTGGAAACTAAAATTATTCACTGAAAACCTATTCCTGGATGAAAACAAAATTCTGAGGAAATTTGTTCTGGATATTTAAATTGAGAAATCACTTTTCCATTTTTATAAAGCCACCTATGCTTTACCACATTCACAATTATCACTATTTTTACCACAATACTGTGGAGTCATTATGTACTGTGATTTACCCAAAGTCATAGATTTAGTAAGTTGAGAAGTCAGGAACAAAAAATGAGCTCTTACCATGAATCAATCACAAAATGCTGAGGGAACAGCACAGAAAACAAAGTGAATATAATAATATAATAAGCGAAATCAAGAAATATATCAATCAAAAAGATTGAAGAAGAGGACATAATGTAAAATAATTTCAAAAGCATTGGGAGATAGTGACATTGTGATATTAACACTGTTGCTGCTATTACTGCAGGTGAACGGAGAATTTGAAGTTGTTACTCTAATCACAAGCTATAAAGAATCCAACGTAACACTTAAAATAACTTCAATTGTGTTACGCCATATTTTGTGTGTGTGCCTGTGCATGTGACCATGCCACAATGAGTGTGCACAATTAACATGCCCAATTTACTACAATATATATTGTAGTAAAGGCAAAATTGTCCATTTATTACACTTTCTAAAATATAGTATAGAGGTACATTTTAAAACACAATGTTACAAACAACAGGACATTCCTACTGTATCTAGGAATTTAACTCACAATGGTGTTAATTTGTCAGATTTACAAAATTCTTCTGAGGTTAATTTTTTTCTTCCTGGTGTTAGGAAGCAAACTAATGCCTCACAAAACTAGGCAAGTGCTCTACCAAGTGAACTACATTCCCACTATAATGTTATTCTTGACCAGATCCAAACACATATTATATGATGAGTAATTTTCTTTGATACGTGAAACTGTGGCATAAGTTCATAAAGATCTTAGCAAAACTGTAATGTCTGCATTTCATGTAAGAAGAGTATATCATGTAGGGTTATAAAAATTCAGTATATTAAGAGAAGGCCAGGATTTGATAGTTTTAAATACGAAGCTATACTTATTTGACTGCACTTTCTTTGGAATGAAAAAAAAAATTCTATAAAGGCAGGGAACTAAGATAGTTTTCAGAATTTCTAGTTAGGGAATTTTTTTTTTCAGTACTGGGGATTGAACCCAGGGTATCGTGGATGCTAAGCAAGTGCTCTACCACTGAGCTTCACCTCAGTCCTACTTTAATTTTGAGTCAGGGTCTTGCTAAGTTTCCCAGACCTACCTTGCACTTGTGATTCCCTAGTCTAACAGAAATTACAGGCATGGGCTACAGCACCTAGCTCATCACTCTAAACTTTTTATATCTACATAATTAAAGACTGCCACTAATTCTCTCTCCTCTTACTGTAAATCTTGTTATTTTCAAATACATCCACTTTTGTATCCTTTATGAATCATCTCATATTAAAATTTTCAGTTACTACATGTATTCATTTTGATATACTTCCCAATCTAGTAAAGTATAGAGGTATTTTCTAAAACATAAAAATCACAAACTGATAGACATTTATAGGTCAATTTGTATGGAGTAAGATATACATTCTCAAACATACCTTGAAAGTAAATTCAATTTAATATTTTCCTTCACTTGAAAAATTTATTGAGAAGAGTATCAAAGTATACCAGATGATTAGGCCTGGTTATTACCTCATGATGCTTCAAAATCTGTGAGTGATAAAAACAACAAAGCAACAGCAGAACCTTTGTATCACCTTCACCATAGACAGGACACCAGAGAAAATGCTAAGTATTTTCTCAACATTAACTTAAGTAAATATTTCTATGTTAATACCTATGGTTAAGATACATATAAAACATATTTTTGGTCAGTCTGGAAACTTGAATCTTCTGAGTTCCTAGTGAAAAGCTATTTAAATCTCAGAAACAAACTCAGTTCATATTGTTGAGTTTGTTCCAGTGGGTAAAATCACTTTTAAAGACAGATGGCGGATGAATTGATTTTTGGGAATATTATCTTTAAGAAGAATTAATAATAATTTTAATATGGTTAGGTTGCTTTCATAATAAAACCAAATTTCACAGTTTTTAAAATTGAATTATTCAGTAAGATTCAAATCAAAACTAAAATGAATTTATATTAAATTAATACTGTAATGCCTTAAAATATGTAGTTTTCAATTAGAATTCAATCAGTTCTGACCTTAGTATACATTTCTCAAAAGAGGCTATTCAAAAGGCAATACAAATATGAGAAAATGTCCAGTCTCACTAGTCATCAAGGAAAGCACTGTTAGCGTCAACACAAATTAGTATAGCCATGATGGAAATTGGAATGGAGGTCTTGAAAAAACTGGAAATAGAATTACCTTATGATTTGGCTATCTTGCTACTAGTTATATATTCCAAAGAATTAAAATTAGTATGTTATAGAGACCTCTGTGTTCACATGTTACTACGGCACTATTCACAATTGCCAAGATATAAAATTAATGTAGGTTCTCCAATACATGAATGGATATAGGAAATATGGCATATATACACAATAAAATACTATTCAGCCATAAAGGTACAGAAAGACAAAAGCTGCATGCTCTTTCTATTATTTGGAAGTTGAAAAATTGATTTCAAGGAAATAGGGAATGGATAGTGGTAAACAGAGCCTGATATGTATATAGAGTAGAGAGGGATCTAGAGAGGATGGCTAATGTGTATGTGAGTGCAGTTGGATAGAAAGAACAACTTTCAATTTCTATAGCACAATAGGATAACTAAAGTTAAAAGAATTAATTGCATGCTTAAAAATATGTAGTGGAGAGGACTTCGAAGATCCCCAACACAAGAAATTATACATGTCTGAGGTGACAGTTACATCAATTATCCTGTTGTAATCATTACATATTTTAAACATGTATTGAAATGTTAGACCTTATGCCATAAATATATACAATTTCTATGTGTCAACTAAAGTAAAGAAATGAAAAATAAATTAATTCATTAAAATAATAATTATGTACCTTTAAAACAGATAAAAAGTTGTTTTATTAATTCTGTAATTGTTACCAGTCTGAATGTATTTTCTTCATTTTAATTAGAGTAAAAATAGTTATGTAAATACTGAGGAGCAATAATGTTTCCACACAATTCTGTAGAAATTTAACCATTGTCTTTTATTAGAATAATTGATATTTGAGAATAGCCTAATATTAGATTTTTTATAAATAACATTTTATTTATTTTAAAATATAAAGTAAGACCAATTGCAGAATGTTAATTTTGTCAATTTGTTAATTTTGTCAATTAAAATTGATACCATTATAATTTAATGAATATAACAAGTATATATTCAAATGATTTGTAATAAAATTTAAGTGGCATAGAAGTGTATCACAAGGGAACTTATTTTGATATTCTAACAATATAAAATAATGAGGCAATTGCAAAATAAATAAGAAGTAGACCATAGTGATAAACAAAACTATTTGACTCTCAGATAGTAACCCTTCTGGAAACGACTGTTTAAATAGTGCATTAAATAGCCCTAAAGAAAAAATATTGATGAAGCATTTTTCCGTATTTTCTTTACAAGGATGTACTCAGGAGAAGAAAAATAAGAATCATACTTTCTGATCTTTTTATCCCTGGACTATATCATTGTAAAATGTCTTCTTTATGACATTAATTGGAGATCTAAAGGAAGCACATGTCCAGCATTAGTGTGACAAAATTGATGCACAAGAAGATGTTTCATTTTCTTCCCGTGTTTAAAGAGATGCTGTATTATATCTCTAATTTTCTCACTTCCATCCATCCCTCTCCTGCCCACCCCTGCCTCTCCCCACTGGAACCCCTTTCAGTCAATGAATTATTCTGTTCCTTCAGAACTTTTCTGGAAACATAAATAGTGAGATCTAATTGGTCTTTAAAATCTAGGTGCTTTCTTTTTTCAAAGTGGGTCATCTAACGTTGCAGTTTTTCTATTTTAATACCTCACAAAGGAATACCTTTATAGTTTGCTGAGGAACTTTTCATTGAATTTCAAGAGAGCGTTCAAATTCATTAAGGCTTAATTTAAGAGAGAAAAAACTACTTTGACCATAGCGCACAAATAAAAATATTGATTTATTTATAGCACTATATATATCTGTTCAGCAATAAAAGTCCAGCTGCTGTGATTCATTATTCATTGATAGAATTCTTACTCTTTAGAGATGTAAATGAGAGCAAATGGGTTGCAGTTCTGGGGCAAGTTTTATGCACCTGAATTACTAAAGTCAGTAACAATGAACGCAGATATTAACCCCTATGTGGATTTTAAGGAAATAGTTAAGAAATAGTTAAAACTTTTCTTTTTGTTTTTATGTAAGAGATTACAGTTAATCAGGCCACTGTGCTGTGGTAGAACTAGAATTGGACTAAAAAAAACTAGGAAATATTTCTTATCAGGGATTGACTTATGGCTACTATTAGTCTAGGAGTTTTTTGTTTGTTTGTTTTTCTACAATCTGTTGATTATAGAAAAATCTTATTAAGATGCTGTCATCTTATTAAGATGCTGTCATCCTCACCAGCTTGGTCATGTTTACTTGGCAACATTAAATGAGCAAGCCATTGGCCTGAGGGTCTCTCATTTCGAGTTTCTGTGTAACAAAATACAATCTAACTAAGTATATAAAGAAACCAAAACCCAATTTAGAAGTCAAATTTTTGTGACACACATCTTGGTCTTAGCCAATCACAAGCAGCTAAGCCTCAGCTTTCATAATCTACCAACTGATCAGCCCATGTCCAAATAAGCAAAGCCTGGCTGTAACCAATGAAGCTAGTTCTGTACTTTATTTACTTGTATGTTGTATTAAGTATACATCACTCGTGTTGCTGAGGAGCTCTCTGAACCTCTTCTGGTTTTGAGTGCTGCCTAGTTCATGAACTTTTGTTTTCTCAAATAAGCTCTGTGAAGTTTATCAGGTCAAAAGATATTTTGTGGGGGAAGGGGTGCCAAGGATTGAACTCAGGGGCACTCGGCCACTGAATCACATCCGCAGCCCTATTTTATATTTTATATAGAGACAGGGTCTCACTGAATAGTTTAGCTCCTTGCTTTTGCTGAGGCTGGATTTGAACTCAAAATCCTCTTGCCTCAGCCTCTCAAGCCACTGGGATTGCAGTAGTGCACCACTATGCCTAGCAAGAGATTTTAACAACTCTCTCTGCATTTAACAACTCTCTATGCATTTGTTTAAATATATATTCAACAAATATCAACACTGAATATATAACAAATGTTACTCTTTAAACATAAAAAAGAAAAGAAAAAGGAGGAAACACCACAAGAACGCCACAAGTTTCATAGCACTTGAAAGTTCTGAGAACTGAAATATATGATTTTAAAAGCATTTAACAAATGAGACAAGCACAGAGTCCAACAGAATCACAAAGTGGGGAAAATAATGATTTAAGGGCTCTTTATTCATCAGGAAACAATTTTTAATATACTTTTAAATCAATTAACACTATAGTGAGGAGGAAAGGCCCAAAGAAATAAAAAGCCAATAAATTTTGAAGTATGGAAGTAAAATAGAACATGGTTCACACATGTGATTGTGAAAAGCTCCATAAGTCCACAGTACAAAAACTCTAAATATGGTCTTATCCAAAAGTCCAACTTTGCCCCATATGTGCTCATTCTACCAGAGACATTAAAATGCTATTCTAGGGTAATACAATTTAGAAGCATGCTGTTTATACTTTAGTTGAAGAAGTGCATATAAACAATTTTGTATTGTTAAGATTCACAAGTGAATCCTAAAAAGAATAGAATAGTATATACTGAATCAAAGAATGAATGAAAAATATCCTTGACTTATTAATACAATATAATCACAAATAATTTTAAAATGAGAGCATTTGTTTTCAGTATTTTTATTAACATATTCATTTATCCTCAGCATCCCATTTATAGAGCAAGCCTCCAACATAAGTAGATCCAGATACAGTCACTCTTTTCTAAAGGACGTTCATAGTGCCATGTAATCGTTTGAATCTCCTTTGGGTAATGTGTGTGTCCCAACCAACAAAGGACTACATAATCACTATGTTTTAATAGTATATAAAAATAAACATGATAGTACAATTGCATTAAGAAGTCAAACTTGAGCCGGGCGCGGTGGCTCAAGCCTGTAATCTCAGCACTTAGGGAGGCTGAGACAGGAGAATCGCGAGTTCAAAGCCAGCCTCAGCGACGGTGAGGCGCTAAGCAACTCAGTGAGACCCTGTCTCTACATAAAACACAAAATAGGGCTGGGGATGTGGCTCAGTGGTCGAGTGCCCCCGAGTTCAATC